>CM067862.1:14795326-16045326 GCA_034642435.1 Megalocaria dilatata
TCAGAAACCCACTTCACAGAAAAGACGGTATTTCAGTGCCCACAATATCACACATACTCCACGGAACATCCTGATGGTAGAGCACATGGAGGAGCAATACTTATACGAAAAAGCATCAAACACCATATGCTAAATAATTATATATGTGAAGAGATTCAAGCAACCAACATTAGAGTGTTCACAGAAACATGGAGCTTCGACATATCAGCAATCTACTCACCTCCTCGGCACAACATACCAGAAACAAAGTACAAGGCGTTTTTTCGAATCTTCAAAGAACGATTTATAATTGGGGGAGACTGGAATGCAAAGCACACCCACTGGGGATCAAGACTAATAAATCCCAAAGGACGCAATTTGATGAAGGTCATATCTGATGAAAACTGCGAAGTAATCTCACCCGGAACCCCAACATATTGGCCAACCGACCGTAATAAAATTCCAGATATTCTAGACTTTTTTGTTTCAAAGGGCATAAGTAACAACTATATCCAAATAGAATCATCTCCAGACCTGTCATCAGATCACACGCCCATATTAATATCGATCAGCTCAGTTGCAAATTTGATAGAGGATAGACCTACACTTGTAACGAATAAAACTGACTGGCTAATATTCCAGGAAATACTATCCAGAAACATCTCATTGGACATTGACCTCCAGAAACCCGAAGACTTGGACTATGCAGCAAACTATATGACAACATTGATTCAAAGCGCGGCTAACGAAAGCACACCTTCCACAGTAAGAAACCAAAATTCTGAATCTAAGATACCTCTACAAATCAGGGAACTACTGTCGGAAAAAAGGCGAGCAAGAGATAGATGGCAAAGAACTCGTAATGCAATAGATAAAACTACATACAATCAACTTACTAGAAAACTCCATAGGACCCTCCAGAAATACTTCAATTCACAATTCGAGAACTACATACAAAACATCAACGATAATAAAGATCATGACATATGGAAAGTTACAAAGAAGTTCAAAAGACCAACAACAAAACAGCCACCCATTAAAACGACGAACGGTGAATGGGCTAATTCAGATCACGAGAAAGCAAACACTTTCGCTACTCATCTGGCTGAAGTATTTACACCAAATGATCCACATCCAGGAAATAGCGACACGGAAATAGATTCATTTTTAGAGGTTGCCTGTCAAATGTCTCCGCCAATAAAACCTTTAAAACCTAAGGAAGTATGGCATGAAATAAATAAACTCAAAAACAAGAAAGCACCAGGCTATGACCTTATAACGGCGGAAATACTCAAAAAACTACCTAAACCGGCGATAATGCTCCTAAACAAAATATTCAACAGAATGATGAGCTTATCTTACTTCCCTACCATATGGAAATATGCTGAAATAATAATGGTTCATAAAACAAATAAACCCGAAAATGATGAGATCCTACAGACCCATAAGCCTGCTACCTGTCATTGGGAAACTTTTTGAAAAGCTACTCCTCAAACGGCTGAAGAAAGACATAGACTTGCACCAACTGTTACCTGATCATCAATTGGGATTCAGGGGAAATCACTCAACAACACATCAAATTCATCGCATCGTCAACACAATATCAACAAGTCTTGAGGAAAACAAATTTTGTTCGGCTGTATTTTTAGACTCGTCCCAGGCGTTTGACAAGGTGTGGCACCAGGGCCTACTGTACAAATTGAAAATACTCCTTCCTCAATCGTACTACCTAATATTACGATCCTATTTGGCTAACCGACACTTTGCAGTGAAATATGGAGAAGCGAGATCGAATCCTTTTGGAATAAGATCGGGGGTACCACAAGGGAGCATATTTGGTCCAGTGTTATACCTTCTCTACACATATGATCTACCAACACATAAAAAAACGACGATCGCTTCGTTCGCAGACGACGTAGCAACACTTGCAACACACGAGAATGCTGTTACAGCTTCCGAATATCTCCAGCAGCACCTAAATGACCTAGGACAGTGGTATCGAAAATGGCGTCTGACAATTAACGCATCTAAAACTGTCCAAGTAACATTCACCAACAAAAGAAGCATCTGCCCTCCCGTCACCATAAATCAGAATCCAATACCAGTCAGCACTGAGACGAAGTATCTAGGCATTCATTTGGATCAACGTCTCACTTGGAAACAACACATCCAAGCAAAAAGGAAGCAAATTAGACTAAAGATTAACAATATGTATTGGCTCCTAGGCAGAAAATCCAAACTATCTCTTCAGAACAAGATAAGAATATACAAGGCAATCATAAAACCGATATGGACATATGGAATACAGTTCTGGGGGTGTGCAAAACCATCAAATACAAAAATTCTACAGAGAGTCCAATCAAAAATCCTACGAACCCTAGCAGACGCACCCTGGTACGTCACTAACCTTACCATTCACAATGATCTAGGAGTACCTTTCATCACAGACGAAATCAGAAAATACTCAGATAAATATAAGCAGAAACTAGCGGGCCACGAGAACAACCTCATAGACCAGCTGGCAAGAAATCCATTTGAATCCAGAAGACTGCAGAGAACTTGGCCAATAGACTTCAATTAAGTGTTCTAAAGAAGTGTTAATAATTTAATATCTTCTTCATGTCAACTACCTACAGCATGTTTGCTCAATACTTCAATAGAAGTAGATTGTAAACTTCAATAAAATGCTAAAAAAAAAAAAAAATCTTAATTTAAATGTGTTTTATTTCAATTTAAAGTTCTTTCACTTTAAAGGAAACACCGATATATGTATAAGGTGATGTCTAAATAATTTGTTCATTATTTTATATTTCTTTTGATTCTTTGTTAGTTAATTTCCACCACATGTGATGATAAGAATTTATGCCTGTAAAGTGTATTTAGGACATGTTTCAAAATTTAATTCTAAATGTTTTCATGAGATTTATTTAGATTAAAATCTGTAGAGGTTCTGGAGACTTAATTCCAGGTATTATTCTTTGTTATTAACTCGAAATATATATTACTTTTAGTGAAAATATGCAAGAAATGTTCATAATTTATCACTTGATTCCAACTTATTTTTTACGGTATACCCTTACCGTGATACATTAATTCCATGAAAACTGATTAGATCCTCTCATCGTCCACGATAAAATAAGAATTAATTGATGTTGCGTAACGTGTTTTCCGTAGGCAAATGCATACATCTTTCATTATGGTATAATTTGTTTTCGACATAATGAAAAAACTGAATTAGTATCTTCCGTACATAGTAATTACTCAAATGCAATTTTCAGTGATTGAATAACTATTTTTTTCAGTTTTAATGGGAAAAATTATATATGTACATGCTAAATAATATATATCCATCAATTTCGAACACGAAGGTTTGAAGTGCATAAAATGCCATCCACGAAACGTAATTTCAGCAGGAGATTGATGCACACTCTAAAAGTTGAGTTATAACAGCTTTAATGTTGTAGTACTTTCTAGAAATTTTTATTGTATAGGCCGAAAGTATCCGGAAAAAACAAAGCTCAATTATAAATATTTAGTATATATTCTTAATTCTTGAATAGAAAATTATGACAAAATATTAATCTTATTTACTTATACAACCTCCATTTAACTGTAAATACTTGACTAAACGTCGAGGGACACCCGAAACTAGGTCATCTCCATAATTTTCGATGATGGTAGTCCAGACCTGTAAAATTGACTGAATTGAATCATATTCATTTCGTGGCGCTGTTCATTCAACTTCAATCTTCATTAGTACCCATATTTTTTCAATGGGAGTAAGATCATGTGAAGTTGCTGGCCATGAAATGGTTGTCACTTGGTGTTCTTGCATCCAAGCTCAAGTATAGGCCGAAGTATGGCATCTTGCATTATCCTGCTGAAAACACCACTTCTCTGGATATCAAGCATGCGCAGTTTCAAGGAGAAAATCGTTTAGAATGACATAATACTTTTTACTATTAATGGTTACCATCAATTATACAGAAATGTATAGCACCACGCTGAGATATTGCTACCCAAACCTTTATTTTGGTGGGAAATTTGGAAATTTAAACGGTAACTGTGGTTTTGATAGGATTTTTAAGTGATATCGACCAAGTTGAAAACAATTTTTATCGAATATAAAGATATTATTGAATTTATCTTCCTGAAAACGTTGATACAATTCTATCCTTCGTTCCTTTTGTACAAGAGGCATTATAGGGATTTTTTTGATTATTTAAATATTCACAGATATATTCTGTTAGCCTTCTACAAATTTAATTTAAAAAAATTATACTTAATATTATAACTTCAGGAATTAAATTAATGTCATATAAGTACTGCTTATATCAAACGACATAAAATAAACATTCATTATAAAATATCCAAATGAGATGCAACATTAACAAATCTGCAACGTACCTATATTCGCCCTGCACAGCAAAATATATAGATTTATGTTGAAATGGGTTCATTCAGTTCATGCAGAAACGCATACTTGACATACTCTTGTGAAACTATTTTCGAGAAGAGCATTATCTCCGATTGTTTGTAACATAACGAAGGCAAAAAATTTTATTCATCTTCAAGTCAGATTCTGGCAGGCAGTGAAATCCAATAAATATATGATGATTCTTGTGCTATAATAGAGGTCATTAAATTGCCTTCCAATCTTTAAGATCAATGGTAAACCACAGAACTATTTATTTCGAGTCAACAATACACGCCATTTATACGTTCAGTATTCATTTGCCAAGACGCTTTCTAAATTGTTGAAGGAAAATAAATATTTTTTGTTGATTGATGTTATATTTTATTGCATATGAATATGATTGAGTACTGACGAAGCAAAGTCTCTCTCAAAACTTGTTTTTTAGTAATGTTTTTACATATCTTGAGATTTTCTAAAAATTAACTCAGTTAAATATCCGATAATATTGAATATTCTAAGTAGGATAGTTTTATGATGAAATTCTTAAGATTATGTTAAACATTTTTTAAAGATATCTGTTTTCATAAAAAGGATGAGCAGAAACAAAATTTTGTCTACTCAAAATATTTAATTTATAGGATTTTTGTTAACAATTTATATTCATTGGTTTTTGTTATTTGATTTGGATGTCTTATAACGAATGTTTATTTTATATGTCGTTCGATATAAGTAGTACTTATATGAAATTTATTTTATTCCTGAAGTTATAATATTTAATATAATTTTTTGAAATTAAATATGTAGAAGGCTAACAGAATATCTCTGCAAATATTAAAATATTTACATAATTTTATATACCTGTTATCAAGTATAAACCTCCATTTATTTAATTTTTTTTTTGATTTCCTTGATATTGTCTTTTCAGTGACATACGGACGCTTTCTGGACATACTTTTATATTTCGTTGATTTCCAAATCTGTTATTCAATTTGCGAAACACCAGGCGCGAATTGTGTCGTCCTAAGGCAAATAAAGCGTTAAATTTTTTTTCTTTAATCTTACGCGGTCTTCCAGAAACTATGCCTCATATCCATCCCTTTTTCAACCTCTTTATTGCCTCGTAAAAAGCACTTTTTTCCAGTTCAGTCAATTGCGCTAATTTTTCAACGTTTCGAAAACCTTTTCTATACAAATGTTCTACCTGTTTTCTTTTTTCTAGTTGCGACATTATTTCATAAATTGTATACCTGTTGAGAATCAACAATATTTGACAAATAGTGTTGCCATGCAACTTTGGGTATAGCCGACTATCTGCACTATTTTATACATTACTTTTGTCTTAGAACGTTACAAAAAAGAAATATTATAAAATTATGGAAAATAATAAATTCCGGATACTTTCTAGACGGACTTTACCTAAAAACCGGGCCATCCAGAGTTTGCGTTTTGAAGCAGCGGTTGATTCGAGGCTGTCAGAACTTCTGCTATTCGTGTGTGAATTTCCATCGAGTAAAGACTGATTCAAATAAATAGTTACTACGTTGAGTTCAGACTGCGTTCCGTTTGCCTATATAATGTACTCTTATTTATTGAACAAAGCAACGAAGTTTCGTGAATTTGTGAAGTAGAAGCCCAATAATTTTTAAGATGTTGAAAATTCCCTTGTACAAGGGGCGTTCAATGTATTCTCGGTATAGGCATGAAAGGAAGCTCTGAAAATTTTAGAAAAATTCTATTTTTCAATGTAGTCCACTAGAACTCTAATACATTTAAAAATTAAATAAATGGAGGTTTATACTTGATAGAAGGTATATAAAATCATTTAAATATTTTTATATTTACAGATATATTCTGTTAGCATTCTACATATTTAATTTAAAAAAATTATATTAAATATTATAACCTCAGGAATTAAATTAATGTCATATAAGTACCACTTATATCAAACGACATTCATTATAAGACATCCAAATGATATAATAAAATCCAATAAATATAAATTGTTAACAAAAATCCTATAAATTAAATATTTTGAGTAGAAAAAATTTTGTTTCCGCTTATCTCTCTCATGAAAACAGATATCTTTCGAATTTTATTATGTAGTTTAGTTTAGTTATGTTAAAAAATAATAAGGAACGGTTTTTTACTTGATAGAAGGATTATTACAAAATTTGAATATCAAAACAGATTCAATCTGTTCTACAATTTTAATTTCAAAAAATTTATTCAAGAAACTTTAAGAATTAAATTAATGTCTTTAAAAGCACTGCTCATATTTAACGAAACAAAAAAATATTTATTTATTTATTTATTAATTTTAATTGACAATTTATAATCATTGGGTTTTCTTAATTCCATTTGATATTGTATAATGAGTTTCGATTTTATACGTCTATTGAATATGAGCAGTGCTTATAAAGACATTAATTTATTTCTTAAAGTTTCTTGAATACATTTTTTGAAATTAAAATTGTTGAAGAGTGACAGATTAAATCTGTTTTGATATTCAAATTTTTTAGTTATGTAGTTTTATGATGAAATTCTTAAGATTATGTTGAACATCTTTTAAAGATATCTGTTTTCAAAAGAGGAATGAGCAGAAACAGAATTTTGTCTACTCAAAATATTTAATTTATAGGATTTTTGTTAACAATTTATATTTATTGGATTTTGTTATATTCTTTAGATGTCTTTAAATGAATGTTTATTTTATAAGTCGTTTGATATAAGTGGTACTTATATGATATTAATTTAATTCCTGAAGTTATAATATTAAATATAATTTTTTGAAATTGAATATGTAGAAGGCTAACAGAATATATCTGTAAATATTGAAATATTTGAATAATTCGATACATTTGTTTGGATCGAGAAGTAAGCCTTTCTAAAACTTGAAGAAAATATTCTTCTGGCTTATCCTGAAAATAGGTATCAATTGCTACCTTCAGTTTTTCATCGTCGAAGATATTTTTTCACATTGTTGCCACGCGGGCCTTATGAACCGGCGCATTGTCGTTAAGCAGAAGTACCCCCGCTGTGAGTTTTCCACGCCTTTTTCCTTTAATTGCGTCTGTTAAATTACGCAAACTGCTTGCGTATGATGCTTTCGTCTTTTTTAGTGTATTTTATCAATAAAATACCATGAATGGTTAAAATTGTCCGTTTTATGTTGACTGAATGAATAGCGTTTTCGTTTTTTACAGATGAGCCTCTTTTAGTCTACCATACTGGACATTTTCGCAACAATATGGCCGAAATATGGGACCCTCATCCTCACTATGAGATATCTGCTTTCGGAAGAAAATTGATCTTGGAGCTAGCCCACGACAACGATTTCATGGTTCCTAATTTGCACGTAAGTTTTTTTATATTCGTCCGATGATATCAAGTTTACTAAGTGTTCTGGAATGTAATATTTTTCAGAAATGAGAAAATATTTTCTACCAATGAGAAACCAAGCATTGCAATTTTATACAAAAGTTTTTTTCATTTTCTCCTCGTTATCACATTCATCCCTTTTTTTGCGCACTTATTCTAGGGAACGGCGTTCCATAGTTTTTGAAATAATTTAGCTAAGATGTTGGTGAATAATAAAGAAAGGAACTCCAAGCATCTTCTAGACGTCTTTGTGGCGAATTTTACCAGAAGATCTTGGTTAAAATCCATACAAAATAGTTTCAATCCGACAACTCAAACTGACAGATCATTTGAAGCGTCGTGTATTCGTAGATTCGATTATTTCAAGAAATGGACCGATAAATTATCCGATTTAACTCCATTGGACTCCTCTCGTTGGGGTTACATTGAGTCATCGGTTCACAGCAATCATCCAGCAAATTTAGATCAATATTGAACGAGTAATTGCTAACATATAACCTGATTTGTGTGAGAGAGTCATGGAAAATTGCGTTCAATGACTTCTTCTTTCTGCCAGCGTTTCCGTAGTGGACATTTAAATGATGTTTTGTTTCATAACTAATGGTGTCCATTGTATCGGGTGTTTTTTTTAGAGTGATAGAACTTTAAATTGAAATAAAACACGTTTAAATTGAGATTGAAGCCAATTTTTTTTTTATTTGTAAGATAATATTATGACATTTATGTTTTGAAAATAAATTCCGGCATATGTCCCCCACGGCTAGTAATTCAGGCCTTATTTCATCAATAACACGAGTTATGTTGGCTTCCAAAGCGTCTATTGTTTCTGTTTTATCAGCATGAACCAATGACTTGATATAACCTCTAAGAAAATAATCCAGTGGAGGTAGGTCGCATGATCTTGGAGGCCAATTAATTGGACCATTACTCGAAAAAATGTTATCGCCGAATGTTTCTTTCAATAAATCAATTGTTACGCTAGCAGCATGAGGTGTAGTACCATCTTATTGGAACCAAAACATTTCGGGGTCGATACCATTCAAATTTAAACATATTTTCATTCATCATCGATCTGTAACGAACACCATTCACTGTTACATTAGCTCCAGCATCATTTTTGAAGAAATATGGACCAATGATGCCTCCAGCGTGTAAACCACACCATACCGTGCATTTTTCAGGATGCAGTGGAACCTGCAGAACTTCTTGAGGATTGTTTTCACTCCATATGCGGCAATTCTGCTTGTTTACATAGCCGTACAACCAGAAATGAGCTTCATCATTAAACAGAATTTTACGATAAAAAAATGGATCAACTTCAAGCCGTTCTAGGGCCCAATCAGCAAACAAACGACGCTTATTATGGTCAAGTTGCTTTAGTTCTTGAACCAGTTGGATCTTGTATAGGTGTAGACCAAGATCTTTACGCAAAATTTTTCATGTGGTGGAGTCCAACTTGTTGAATGACTTACAGCAGCGATATTTTCTTCTGTACGTAGAGTCCTTCGTCTTGTTGTTGTTGTTGCATCGAGTAGAGAAAATGTTGTCCGAAATCTATCGATAGTTCGACGAATAAGCTGCTCTGATGGACGATTATGTAAACCATAAATTTCACGAAATGCTCTATATGTTTGGCGAATAGAACACTGATTCTGAAAATAAATTTCAACAATTTGTAAAAGTTGTTGCGGCGTTAGTCTTTCCATTATACTTTGTCAATGTCAATGTCGAAACAACATGGCTTCTATCTTCTGTCAAATCACAGTTATCCCTATCGAAAGTTATATCATTCTAAAAAAAAAACACCCGATACTTTATGATGAAATAAAAATTCCAATGATTTTCAAATGAATAATGTGTTTTATTTACAAAACAAAATGGGGCGCTGTTAATGAAAGACCCTTTTTATGTTGAGTGCGAGGTATCTGGTACGTATAACTCATTTGGTGTTCATGAATTCTTTTTTTGAAGAATCTACCTGTTTCACCTTAAGCCAATCATTGAAAGTATATTGTCAAACAGGTAGATCCTTTACGGAAAGGAAATTTTGTTTCCTATTCTTCTCGTCGAGACATTCTGTACATTCCAGTTTCTACAGCCTCCTACGAATGTAAGTCTGAATGTATCAAATAAATCTCAATTGAATCTCCTAATCCCGCATAGAACGCCATTCGTCATAAGCCGCCCATACCAAAGTAAAGAGATCTAGCGACTTTGACACGCGCTGAATAATGACCAACATCCATCACGCAAAATCACAAGGACTAATCATCACTTCGAGTGCGATTCGACCCGGTTCATCTGCAGCGGGTTCACTGTTCTATTTATGATGATTGTACGTTTTTTTTCTGGTACGACGACTTGGTGTACGCAAATGCAGGATAGACGGTAAAATTTGATGTGGTCGCGCGCAAGAAGATTCATAATCTTTTTCTGGTGTACTTTCTTAATTGGGAAGGGTTATGACGTTGATTAGTTGGTGTTCGACTCTAGAGGATGACGGATTCCTAATTGAAGATATTTTTTCATGGTATTGGACTATATATGTGTGTCTATAGCTCAATGGTTAGAGCATTGGCTGGGAAGCCCAATGTATTAAATATGAAAGTTCTAGGGTTCACATCCTGTGCTCAAATTTGTTTATTGATCGAAATGAACTTCAATGAAATGACCGCTTCAGTACCTACCGGATTAACCCAATTTTTCAGTGCATTGTCGATTGTTTGGGACTCAATCTCATGAATTTCAACTTCGTTTTCGTGTTTTAAGGCATCATCGTGAATTGTTCTGGTTAGGTGGGGATGGCTCTTTCACCAAGTGACTACACAGCAGCCTCCACAGCAGCCTCCACAATTTGCCCAGGAAGCAGTATGTGGGATAAGAATACGCCCTATCATAGCGCATTAGCGAAAATCACTCCGAAGAGTTGAACCCACCAAGCTTCCAGTTTCGGCTTCAGTCCGAAAACCTACACCGTGACCTTTTAGCAGCGAAGCACCATCCAAGTCTTTCAATTGATCATGGCTTCAAACACCAACGATCTAAGATGTATCGTCGAGATGCTACAAACCACAGAAACGTTTCGCAATCGATCCTGGTTAAACGAAACCGGTAAAACCGCTAAACCTTGAAGCACCTCTCGAGATATCATGAACATGAGTTGCTGCGAACAGATAGGTGGAATACCCTTCTAGTCCAGCATATAGATGGAATACCCTTCTAGTCCACTTTCAACCACTGCCTCTTCGAGTCCGACATCAATTGGGTGACCAAGGGTTCAGTGACTGGCCTGAGTGGCATTGCTTTAGGAATCAAGACTTAATCCTCCATTCCACCGGGATGAAACTAGGATCTCAGTTTCAAGGCATCCATCGTTTCTGGATGGTTAGTGTAACTCTTATCCTTAACAGATCATCACAAAAATAGTGATCCTAGATGAAACTGAGCTTCATCGCTAAGGACGATTTTCCTGGGAAAGCGGCTAGGGATCGATGTGGAAACTCATCGGATGCTCGCGCGGCATCATTTCTCGCATTAGTTGAACTTTGTGAGCCTTCACACCAAGATATTTATGCCAAATTCTCCTCAGAGAAGTGCGCGACATCTCCAATTCTTGAGCACGATGAAGAGTTGATGTCGACTACAGCAGCAATGTTTTCAGATGCGTTCGCTATACGAGAACGTGAACTGGTTGTTTTATCAGATAACGATCCCGTTTGCTTTCATCCGTGAGGACTTGAACTTTTTGGAGCTTGTATGGCTTGAGGTTGAGCTCCTTTTTGGACATTTAAAGAACAGATTCACGGTTGATACCGGTCTCACGGGCTATTTTCCTCATGGAGACCCTCGGATTTCGATTGACTCGCTTCTTGACGATGTTGCGATTGCTAGACGTATTGACAGTGCGTTTTCTCCCACTTCCTGGACGACGACCATTATAGCCAAGCTCCTTGAAATGGCAAATTGCATCGGACACAGTTTGTCGAGGCACATTGAGCTCCAAAATTGCACTACGTTTGCTTGACGTTCTAACACTTAGCAAATAAAGTAATATCAAACTGAAAATTCACATATTAGTAAAGGGTGGTTCAGTTAGAGGAATATTTTGTGGTGGGGATTTAATTGCAAATTGCACATGCCTCGTATTAACTGAAGTGCTTTTTCTGTTCAGTAGTTTTTGACAATTCATAATGGAAAGACTTAGCCCGACATAGCGTCTACAAATTGTTCAACTCTATTACGAAAATGGGCGTTCTACGAAGAATGTGTATCGGGTGCTTAGAGCAGCTTTCAGTCCACATAATCGACTTACCGAACGCAAAGTTAGCTCTACTATCCGGAAGTTAGAGACCCAATTTTCTGTATTGGACAATACTCGACCAAATAGAGCACACCTAGCACATAGTGAAGAAAATATAAGGGCGGTAGCGGCGAGTATACGCGAAGACCGTGAAGTGTCGATTCGTCGCCGTTCACAACAGCTTGGCCCGACATAATCAACAACTTGGTGTATTTTACGTAAGGATCTTCCTTTAAAAGCTTATAAAATTCAATTAGTGCAAGGACTGAAGCAGACCGACCTTCCAAATCGTTTCCGTTTTAGTCGTTGGGATCTTGACAAGCTTGCCCGATACACGTTCCTCGTAGAACGCCCATTTTTGTAATAAAGTTGAACAATTTGTAGACGCCGTGCCGGGCTAAGTCTTTCCATTATGAATTGTCATACAATACTGAAGAGAAATGGCACTTCAGTTAACACGAGGCATGCGCAATATGAAATTAAATCCCCCCACAAATAATACCTCTAAATGAATCACCCTTTAGAAGAAAGTGCAGAGCATCTAATAGAATCTAAATTATTTGGCGGCGCTAAATACTTTGTTCTAGGACACAGTAAAATTTGTCCGAAGTTTTTTCTGTCATCTTGTATTTCCTAGTTTTGTTCAAGCATAAATCGACCCAGGTCGTTAAGGTCGAATAATAAATCAACACGAATGACCATAGCGTTGCCAGGCTCAAATAACCATTAGTTCAAAATAGTGACACATCCTTAACAATTGATTACTTCCACACACCAAGTAAAGGCCAACACAATTTCAATTCAAAGTGATAGTTTTCTTATTCGATCTGTATCTCTTACAGATGTAATTTTCTATTCCCTCTCATTTTCTCTTTGTTATGACGACAAGAAAAAGCAGTATATCTATTGACCCCAGAACCTGCGGATTCGAATCGGTTTTTCTGGCGCCGTATGCACGATTGCTCAAGGGTTCAGACTCAATTCAACCGGTGGGATTTATTGGTTTGTTTAGGCGAAGACTTAATATCTCACCCGAAGGAAGACGAGATGTTCTGTTGATGAAATGGCTCAATTTAGAGTCCGCAGTTATAACGTTTTTGCGTGCATCTCTACGTTATTTCCGAGTATAAACAACTACGTAGTCGCTAGTTTAATGTTCAGCATGTAATTGGTATTGGTTTTAATGTCTTGTTTGTTCCTTGGACTGTTTGAACTTTTATTATGGTGGCATTCTGTACTGCTGCATCGTTATAATCGCAGATCTGTCTCTGACTCTGTCCAGAGGTCTTCTGTTTGTCAGGGAAGTGCGGTATATCCAACTATGAGGATCTGTTTTGATTCATTTTATGTTCAATTCACTTTCAATTGGATAATAAATGATAATAATTTATTGATTTTCTGAATTGAATGAAATAAGATTTACTATCGTTTTTTTATTAACTGAATATACAGAGACTCGAGTTTCGTGGTGTTTGCTACATTTTTCAACTGAATAAAACGATTCGAATAAATTAATTCGGCTGATGTATGTGTACCAAGAATATTTAACAAGGAGTATGAGCTATGGTGATAGAATGTTCTAAAAATCGAGACGTGAATTCCACCAGCTAGTGTATTGGCATATGAGCACATGAGCTCTTTCACCAATTGACTATTAGTGGTCTCCACAGTTTGCCCCAAAAGGCAGAAAGTATGATAAGGGTTACGTGCATGGCGAGAACCCTTCCGAAGAGCTTAACCCACCAGCTTCCAGTTTGAGCTTCAGTTCGAAAACCTACAACCGTGTGACTGGTAACAGTGAAGCACTATACAACCTCTACTGCCTCTGCATGTACCCGAGTTGTTTGGGACGCAATTCATAAGCCGAAGGGGCTTCTTATACATCCATCCGAACGCAGTCCAATGAATCAAGATAGTCTCAGGATTTATGCTTCAATTGATCCTAGTACGAGCACCGTCAATCCGGCCTGTACGTGAAGACCCACGAATCCTTGTTAAGTCTTTCAATTGATCCTGGTTTCAAGCACAAACGGAGTAGCCGTATCGTCGAGATCCACAAACCCCAGAAACGTCTCACAAACCCTGAAGCATTTCTCGTGGTATCCTGAACATGTGTATCTGCGAACAGATAGAAGGAATACCCTCCTAGTCTAGCATGAGGACTGTCAATCACTGCCCCTCGAGTCCAACAGCAATTGGGTGGCCAGGTCGTACGAATACTTTCCGAGGGACTCCACCATCCCGAGGTAACGCAGTATGCTACATAAAGCACTCGGCCATTGGACAGAAAAATCCAGAGATTTACTGCAGTAGGGTAGAGAACGTTAGTTTTAAGGCTGAGGCCCTGTGCTGCGACGGACTCCCATGTTACTGAGTTGATCAAAGCGGCTCAGCCCTCCATTCCACTTTACGGTGAAACTAGATCCCCATTCGTACGATCTTCCACCCCACGGGTCCAGTGATCGGCGCAAATGGCATTAATTTGGTCATCAAGACTCAACCCTCCGTTTCAGGGGGATGAAACTAGGTTCCTAGTCAAGGCAAGCGCCCCCAGCGCGTCAAGCTATAGTGCCATGGAGGACGAGAAATCGAGACAGTGTAACATACATCTGTATAACAAATATATACTCAAACAAACTGGACAAGGTTTTGTTGATCACAAAGGCAAATTGCGCACGTTTCAAACTGATCGTTTTTCGTCAGTGCAATGTATGCTATCTATATTCCCTATGCAAAGAGACACTAAAGTATGAATAATACACTAGCTCCATCTAGAGTATGCAAAATACATACAAGACATATGTTTGCGAGTTAATCCAAGTAAAGAAATGTATTCTCAATATTTTCACATTGTCAATAAAACCTTATCGAGTTTGTTTGAGTATTGTTATACAGGTGTATGTTCTCTGTCTCGATTTCTAGAACTTTGTATTAACATAGCTCATTCTCCTTATTAATCATGAATAAAACAAGTTGTATCTCAACTATTTATAGAGGTTTCATTCCTATATTAAAAATATTAGTGAATTTAGCATCGTTTAATAACTTTTGGTTGATAATGGCCATATTTCACACCAGATCTATCTGCCATGGACTCGAACACTGAAACCATTATTTCCTTCGAGAAAATGAGCATCTTTGCGAGAAAATCGAGATGTATCCGAGATAAGGTCTCGAACGCCATCGGAATCAATGATATACGCGATCGCAGACGCTCTGTGACCTTCTGGCCAGCAAGACCAATCATGCCGCAATCATAAATTGCGCACGATGCCGCTGCAGGCCTATTCGGTAGATTATATTGGTCATTCTGATGCGTCTGGTTAGCACCGGAGACTAGCTACACTCACTTATCATGGTTCTTGCGATCGACCAAGATGGGCCGTAGGGCCTGCAGTAATTGCAATTCTATTTATAGAGGTTGGAATGGTACCATGCTTATTGTTCGAATGCGAAATCGTTTTTCAATTAGATCCACTACTCCTACGTGATTGGCGAAAAAGTAACGTTCAGATTGGAAAAAACCCGCAAATTTACTGGAGCATTAGTGATCATAAGAAGATGCGTGGTGAAAAACCTAAAAATTACAGCTACATGAAGGTCTTATAATTAAAACACATAATTTAATGAATAATTTGAGTACATATAATAACATGTAAAAGGAAATAAACATATCTACTGATTTATTGAATTAGATATCTACATACGGTTCTTCTTTCTTCTTTGATCCCTAGCTGACGATGGGGTTAGTTTTCCACCTGAGCCCGTACGCTTTTCTAGGTGCCACTGGATTTTGAACGGTCGATGGCTGCGGCCTTTGCGTCTTGGATGTTCAGACGCTGCTTCCGGAGATCCTCCTCAACATGCCTCGCCCACGTCTTCCTGGGAGCCGACCGCTGCACTCACCATGTCTTTCCCCCGGGCATTAGATCTTGACGAGATGGGGGCGCTTGTCAGGACTGGAACCCTAGTTTCGTCCCGGCGAAATGGAGGGTTAAGTCTTGGTGTCTAACGTAATGCCATTTCGCGCCAGTCACTGGACCTGTATGGTGGAAGATCTCCGAATGGAGCCCTAGTTTTGCCGTTATGGTAAAATGGAGGGCTGAGTCGGTTGATTAACTCAGTGACAGGGAGTCTGTCACACCACAGGGCTCCTTCCTTAAAACAGGCGTACTCTACCCTGTGTGCGTTATGTAGCATACTGCTTTACCTCAGGGGGGTGGATTGCCCTCAAGTGTTACTTGTACCACCTGGCCACCCCATTGGTGTTGGAATCGAGGGAGCAGTGATTGAAAGTCCGCATGCTGGTCTAGTGAGGTTTTACATTTATCTGTTCGCAGACCCCCATGTTCTGGATATTCTCATGAAATGACTCGTGACTTAACGGGACTTGACGGTTCGACCGGCTTGTCCTGGCCCGGGATCAATGCGTAATTATTTAGAGTTTGTGGATCTCGACGAAATGGTTTAGCCGTTAGTGCTTGACGCCAGAATCAATCAAATGACTTCACGTGGGTTCGATGGGTCAGGAAGTACAGGCCGTTAGACGGTGCTCCTACCAGAATCAATAGGAGTCATCAATCTTGAGATTATCTTAGTTCATGGTACTGCGTTCGGGTGCTTGAATAAGAATTCCTTCCGGCGGGTGGGTTGCGTCACAAACTAACTCGGGTACTGACCTGCAGAGCCTGTAGATGTTGAATTGTGCTTCGCTGCTACCAGTCAGACGATTCTGGCTTTTGAGTCGGGGCCCAAACTGGAAGCTGGTGGATTCATCTCTTCGGAGGGGTTCTTGCTTCGCGCAATGATATGGTGTAATCCTTATCACACTTTCTACCTCTAAGGGTGGACTATGGAGACTGCTGGGTAGTCACTTGGTGAAAGAGCTTTACTCGTCATGCCAATACGAAAACCTGGTAGAATTCACGTGCACCCATCATGTATCTGAGCGTTTTCGTCAGAGCATCTTTTATGGTATCCATTCTATGCCAATTCTGCTAACGTGTCCTAACCATCTCAGTCTCTTCTGCTGGATCAGAGCCTCTATGGTTGGTTGGTGGTCGCATCTCTCCCGTATGAAGTCGTTTCGAAGATGGTTCTCGGATGAAAACTTCGAGGATCTGCCGAATTCATCGCATTTAGAATACGCAGAGTTTGTTCTGGTCGCTCTTCAGCAGGGTCCACGTCTCGACGCCATAAAGGTGAACTGGGATGATGAGCGTTCTGAAGAGACGGATCTTTTTCTGATGTGATATGTTGGCTTTTCTCCAAGCGAAGCGAATGCGGCCTGGCATACCCTTCCGTGTACTTCAGGGATACAGGCTACTTTCTTCTCTTAAACCAGTTAGCCTAGATATTGGAATTTTTGAACTGGTTCTATTTGGTACATACCGTTAACCTGAAATGGCAACATTAAGCAAGACTACTTTAGAGCTATAACATAGCAGAGAAATGAACAAAATGAAGATTCTTACCTGATGGAGTATGCAGGCTCAAAAAAAGGTTCCTTCTGATGGAAACACCTTGAAATCCTGGTTTAATATCTGGTGGGGGCCTTCCCTAGTTCTTGGCAGTACTCTTACACTACTCGGCGTTGTGTCAATGAGGTTATCGATGAAAGTTTGAGAAATGTTCTGCCAAATGTCCGTCAAAGTATTGGTGAGCTGATGTAATGTCTGTAGTGGATCAGGTAAGCGGTGCTATTGCTGTTACATTGCAGACCAGACATATTCCATATAATATTGGTCTTTAGAGACAGCCTGCCGATCTATTCGATTAATTTCTATATGGTCATTGATAATTCTTGCCCGGTGTGGAATAGCATTATCGTCGATTAACGTCAACAATTGTTACCAATGACTGCAATCAAATCACGATACCTAACCGCTCTTGTGGTTGCGTTAATGGGGATAATAAGATCTGTGCGCCTATTAAAACAAATGCCCCAAACTCACACTGAGCCCCACTAAGAGTTGTTGGCATCATGAAATGTTCATTATACCGTTAACCCCGTTCTAGCCGCACCAAGATTCGCCCATCAGACTAATACGTACAGTGTTTGGACTTATCCGAGAACAGGCGGGATCTCCATTTGTGCGTTTGTTCTCAGCGCGGTGCTCCCTACTCACTCGCGCGTACCTGGCGGATATTTTGCCCTCAAGTTGAAACTGTGCAACCTCTTCGGATTTCTTGACTAGATACTATCTTACCGATAGCTTACCGAAGTGCGCTATTAATTCGGGATGCTGTGAAGAAGAGACTTCGTCGTATCAGCCGTCGATTTTGGGCTTCCTGATTATCTTTTCGATCACTGAATGAACCTATCCAATTTCTTCGTCACAATCAAGATTGCAAATGAGTTCATTTCCCGGGTTTTTACCTGAACGACGTCTTTCAAACGGCATTTTTCCGTTGATCTTATCGGAAAATAAGCGAAACGGGTATGGAAATCAGGCAAACAAGATGCTCATCCATTGAATTGAGTCATATTGCCTCATTATCTTCAATCGATGCGAATATTACGCAAAGAAACTTCCCATTCAGTCGCTTTACGCAAAGAAGTAGGTTTATTTACGATCGCTCCTCCGATAGGTGGGATTGTTCAGGTCGCGCTTAAATCTCGAAACACCTGTGCTTTATGCAAATTTCGGACTCGAATCCTTTTGCTGGACTTCGGAAACGTCATTGGAACGGGAGTTAATATCGCTTGACGTGGAAAAATTGAGTTTTTACTCTATCGGTCAGCGTAACTAATGAATGGGTAGCTTAGATGACGTACGATTTCGAACGTGTATTTATTGTAATGTCGTCTAGAATGACAGGTGAAAGCCTATTTCCTTCTTCTTCGGTAGAAGGACAAAGAGCGTGTAATTGCGATATGATTTCATTATTACACTCGCCATCATGCATCATGTGTAGATCGAGAATCAGACAACAATAGTTGGATGAAGGATTTGGCGAATTTAGTGAAAGGAATGTTTGGATGCTGCTAATTATTTGTCAACTTCATAATGGAGGGCAGAATCCTTTTGTTCCAGAGCTTAGTAAAATTTGTCCGAAGTTTTTCTTGTCACCCTGTATAAAATGACCAACCTTTGTAAAAAATTTGAAAAATCATCAGCTGCATGATCTTGGACTGAAATATCTAGAAGCGAATACATAGCCAAAGTGTACCTCGATCGCTTGAATACCAATAAACCAGATTTATGTATTCCTCAAAGGCTTTGTACACTGTTCAGTGCATACCGCGTATCCAATATTAATTCATGAATGCCACTTGTGAGTGCAATTTATTTATATTATAAGAGCAATTAATCGGTAATTACTCGCAAGTAATTTAAATCGATCCAATGATTAATGTCTTCACGCAGATTATTGAGCGATATTTTGCAGTCGTATTAATCGATAATGGCTAAAATAAATATATCTCATTTTCCAGTCAGTAGGATGATACGATATATGGATGCAGAAATATTGTAGAGTGTAGTTTCGTTGACCTTTGATTGATTTTTTTTTAAACTTTGAATTGCCTACATGAAGGGTAATAGGGCATCTGCACGTAGTCTGAAGCAACTCTATCTTCATTTCAGATGCTACGTTTTTTAATCTTCCCTAGCTACACACATTTGTAATTTTAACGAAATATAGTTTTTATAATAACTTATGTTAGTATAATCATTATAGAAGATGACTATGCTCAGCCATTTATAGTTTATTGATACTGAAGATCATTTCAACGTCGAAATTATGAAATGTTTTTAAGATCGAGGAAGGTAGAATGTTTTGTCCCGACTTCATCCATAGGACTCTTCAGATTGGCTTATAGATGTTATATAAATTTTCCATGTGGTGGATGCACAGAGTTGAACTTGTTGTGAACGTCGACGAATAGACAAATCTGGATTATTATTAACACTATGACTTACATCAGCGATATTTTTTTTTTGTACGTACAGTTCTCTGCCTTGTTGTTATTGTTGCATCGAGTAGAGAAAATGTTGTCCGAAGTATATCGATAGTTCGACGAATAAGCTGCTCTGATGGGCGATTATCTAAACCATAAATTTCACGAAGTGCTCTATAAGTTTTGCGAATAGATTTTGAAAATGAATTTCAACAATTTGTAAACGTTGTTGCGGCGTGAGTCTTTCCATGATAATTTGTCAATGCCTACTGAACAGAAATGTCGAAACAACATGGCTTCTACCTTCTGTCAAATCACAGTTATCCCTATAGGAAGTTCTATCTAAATCAGTTCTTTCTATCTAAGAAAAAACACCCGATATGACTGAATTCAAAAACACATTTAATAATTTTCCGTTTATTGTTGCAGATAAGTCACGTAGACGAAAATTATTCCCATAAGAAGGCCGAAGATACAGGACTGCATGGTTGCTATTACACTGGAAGAGTACAGGGTGATTCCGAGTCTGACGTTGCTGTGTCACTCTGCAACGGAATGGTGAGTTATTGAACATCATATATGTAGTTTTATCCTTGCTTGCATGAGAGATTCCTTAATATTTATAGTGATCTTTTTAAACAAAACAATATGCGATTATGGAAAAGAATGTGAATGAAGCTATTCTATTATTCCATTCATCAATTCAGTGCATTGCTCATGAAATTCACCTGATTCTTCGACTTAATTTTTTCAAGACTCAGATGGTAATAAATCGCCAAGAACAAACTGTATCTTCCCATTATGTAACCAAATTTTGCGAATATCCAGAAGCGAAACAGATGAAAGATGGAGGTATCTTGTAACAATCCCATTCAGACGGATCTTTGACTAATTTCAGCTGTTTGATGTGTCTTCTTGATGGCCAATTAACCAATTATCTGATCTGTCTTTCGTAATCGATCTGTACGTTTGACCTATCACATTCTAGTATCTCGGCATACAATTCCTTTTAATTATGATTTTCCGCGATAATTCTCACGATTTCTGTAGATGTTATCGGAAAAAATAATATGCTATTAAAAGGGAGCTAATGAGTTTGCGACCACTCCTTTCCTTCGAAAATCGATATGATTGACTTGTTTGATAGCCTGATAGAAGGTGAGGAATTTGAATGGAGACACAGATTATTTGTGTCGATAAATGTTTTCAATAGTGCCTATATAATTATAAATCAGCACACACTCTATTATTAATCATCTATTGGTAGTACAAATTAACTCGGTTCGTTTTCAAAAGATGGCTCTCAAAACATTACATTCTTAAATAGTAACAGCTGATTGTAGCGGCTTAAGACAGGCTGAACATCTGCGATAACATCCGGTTTGAATTGTTTCGAGTTTCATGCAGAACATTTTTCGTTAAGCTGTTCAAAATGTCAGATAACTGAACAGCATTTGCGGAAAGTTTGTTTTGTTTTAATTGGAAAAAAGTGCAGCTGAAGCTGGACACTTCAGGAGAGGTGATTTCAGCGTTGGAGATGGCCAAAAAAATTTGAAAACGATGAATATCCGAGTCTAACGTGAGGCGAGTTTGCACTAACGTTGGGGTCATCCAACAAGTAGTGTTCGTACGTTTGAAATCTATAACTCATTCGGTATTACCCTTCGAAATGATTTACTGGCTGTTAATTCAAATTTCAGATTTTAATATAATTAAGTAGACATTAAGTACTCTTTTCATGATATCGAAAGCAAACCCAATTGGTTGGTCAACATCATCTGCGCCTAATCCAGATTTAAAAGAGTTCTGTTTCCTTTTGAGAACAGGCTTAAATGTGGACATAAGTTGAAAAATATATAGGGAACAGTATTTAATTTGCACAAAAATGCTTGTAATACAACAATTGTTTCACCACGATGCGGCTTCCTCAGGTATTTAAATTGAAATGGCTGATGGTATTCAGTGTAACCGAGTTTAAATACGTTGTAATGTACGTGACAAAACAATGGAAGAACAAGTCATAAAAACTCATGGTGTTTATTGGCGTTTGTGGCTTAAAAATGCCATTAGGTAAAGAAATAGAAACTTGTCAACATCTGTTTGTTCGTTCAAAAGGATTTTACGGGCATTGTATCTGTTGATTTCAAGGAATTCTAAAAGTGTTAATCTGGAACTTTTGCTTTCAACGTGAATAATTCCATAATTATTGCTGAAATCATGCCTGAATTCCTTAAGATGATTAGCATATGTTGAATGTACGGAATCAGATATATATAGTATAACTCGCTTGGTGTTCTTGGATTCGTTTCTTGAATGATCTACCTGTCTAGTCAACGTAAAGGGCAATCGTTGCAACTCAACTTGTAAACTCCAGATTTATTTTCTTTATTTGTTCGATCCTTATTGTTTTTATGTAGGTACTGAAGTTATTAATGGTTTAGAAGATAATTGAAAATATTTTTGAAATATTTAGTAATATTTTCAGATAATCCATAAACGTAAGATAACGATAAATATTTCTGTGTATTGTCTTCTTTTATGATTGGATACACGAGATTTAATGCCATTTTCTTTTGTTTATTTGATATCAATTTGTCTATGAGAAAGGGGTTGTAACCATATTAAATAATATTTAAATAAGGTTATTCTGATTTTCACAAAGTTTTATTGTTATGTTTACAACAATCGTTTCGCTATCACAGTAGCATCATCAGGCAAGATTACATTTTGAATAATTAAGCTAGTTTCCGAAGGCCGTTGCTAATTATATTACAGTAAGTACAATAAATTTTTATTGAGCAGTAAAACCGAAAAAAGGGTCTCTGCAAATTCCAGCTTATCTGAATATATTTAACAGAGGTGAGTTATTCAAATCTATTTGTTCGTTAAGTAGTATTCCAATTTTATTATATTTATTTATGTCTAGGGATTCTAACAGATTTACGGCATAACTTTTACTTTCTATATGTAGAATTTGAAAATTATGGTTGAAAGTATGTCCTGTTTCTAACAAATGGTTGGAATATGTAGAATTACTTTTATTATTGAGGAAACTCTTCAAATGTTCACAAATTCTATGTCGGAAAGTTCTTCCAGTCTGTCCTATGTAAACTTCAGGGCAATCACCGCAGGTTAACTTATAAACCCCCGATTTATCATCTTTATGTATACAGTCTTTATTATTTTTAATGAATTTACTCAAGTTTGAATTGGTTTTAAATGAAGTTCTTAAATTATATTTATTTTTGAGGTATGTAGCAATTTTCTCAGAAATGCCTTTAGTGTATTTTAAGGAAATGTATTTAAAATTTTTTTTTTATATTAGGAAACACCATATTTAAAGCTATTTTATTATTCTTATTCATCAACAATTTGTCTATCAACCTAGGATCATAGTCATTATTAACAGCTATCTGTTTAATAATGTTAAGTTCTGAAATATAATTTTCTCGATTCATGGGAATATTAACTAATCTGTGGATCATACAATTAAATGCTGATAATTTTTGATTTAAAAGAAGACTGGATTTATTGTGTATAATAGAATCCGCATAGGTTGGTTTGTGAAATATTGAAAAATCATGGGAATTATTCATTCGAGTAACAGTTAAATCAAGAAAATTATTGGAATTATTATGTTCGGTTTCCATAGTGAATTTAATTGAAGGATGTATTTCATTGATGCATAAAAAGAATTTTTTTAAAAGTCTGTCTGTACCTGTGAAGCAACAGAAAATATCGTCTACATATCTATACCAATATAAAAAGTATTTCTTAAGGGGATTTTGGTGAATTTTAGTTTCAATATTGTCTCTGAATATTTCTGCTAATAAAGGATTTAAGGGATTTTCCATAATAAAACCGTTTTCAGATTTATAAATTTTATTTTTGAATTGAAAATAATTTTGTTTCGTGCAAATATCTAGACATTCTAAAATATCTTCTTTGATAATTGTATTACATCTGTTTTTGATTAATAGATTATCTACTAGTACAATTGTTTCGTTTGGCGGTATACTTGGAAATAAATTTTGTACGTCAAATGAAATGAATTTAGCATTATGTGGTAAGTGGATATTCTTTATCTTATTTATTAGCTGTAGTGAATTTTTTATCGAGTATTTAGCTTGGAACACAATTGTTTCACCACAAAGTCCGTAACATCAAGAACCGTGGAATCTAAGAGAATAATCCCAGTCGATCCAGTTTCGAGAATTATACGGGACTAAGCGTGATATATTTTCATTTCTCGACCCTTCGTTATACATGATATTATAACGACTCGGTGATTTCGAGATAATTGTAACCGTTGTTTGACACTATTTCTTTAATAATATTTAATTCTTTCAAAAAGTTATATGAATTCAAATAACTTTTTGAATAAATATTTGATAGATTCGGTCTTTACTTGGTGGAAACTCATCTTAATTAAAGAAAATGTATATGGACAGTAATTTATTTCCACAAAAATGTTTGTACTACTACAACAATTGTTTCACCACGATGTGGCTTCTTCGGGTATTACATTGTACTGTCTGATGGTATTCAGTGTAACCGAGTTTAAATACATTTTTAGGTACGTGACCAAATAATGGAAGCACAAGTCATAAAAGCTCTAGGTGTTTATTGGAGTTTGCCGCTAAAAATGCCATTAAGGAAAAATATTCAGTAATGGAGACTTATCAACATCTGTTTGTTCGTTCAAAAGGATTTTACGGGCATTATACCTGTTGATTTCAAGAAATTCTAAAAGTGTTAATCTAGAACTTTTGCTTTCAACGTGGATAATTTCATAATTATTGTTGGAATTATGCCTGAATTACTTAAGATGATTAGCATATGTCGAATGTACAGAATTGGATATATAACCCCTTTGGTGTTCTTGGACACGTTTCATGAATGATCTACCAGTCTGGCCAATGTATACTAAAGGGCAATCTTTGCAAGTCAACTTGTAGACTCCGGATTTATTTTCTTTATTTGTACGATCTTTATTGTTTTTTATGTAGGTACTAAGGTTATTAATTGTCTTGAAAGCCGCGTTTTAATTGAAACAACTTTTGAAATATTTAGCAATATTTTCAGATAATCCATTGACATAAGATAACGAAAAATATTTCTGAGTATTGTCCTCTTTTATGATTGGGTACACGAGATTTAATGCCATTTTCTTTTGTTTATTGGATACCATTTTGTCTATAAGAAAGGGATTGTAACCGTTGTTTTACGCTATTTGTTTAATAATATTTAATTCTTTCATAAAGTATTGAATGTCCCTTTAAATTCAGAAAACTTTATGAAAGAATGGAAAATTATGGAAATAAATTACTGTCTCATATACATTTTTTTTAACTTTTTGAATATATGATTTTATAATTGTCTATTACAATATGTCTTGAACGGTTTTAAAGAAGGCCTGCGGTTGATTTTTCGTCTTAAATATGAGTTGCATGATGAAAAATGGAGATTTTAAATGACCTCGCTGAAGAAATATCAGACTGTTGCTCCCTCTTATCAATGAGAATGAAGAATGCAACATCAGTTAATCCTCCATCATTTATCGCTCATTTATACGCATTTTCCAACACCTCATCTGAATCGTAGACTAAATACACAGGTCGGTAGATAGTACATCGAGTCCTGCTGGTTTAGATAAAGATTCGCTAAACTTTCAATCGGCAGGCTTTGAAATTCAATACACATAAAACGCCCACGTTCAACCGAGTAGGTATCCTTTCAGTAAAATGTGTTTATAACGTTTATTTCATATCAACATATCTGGTACGCACGCTGCTTTTGGCGATTCCAGCAGGAAACACCAAAGGGATATATGCCATAAAAATTCGCGATATAGAAGTCTGAGTAAATAAATCTAATATCGAATAGATTTTAATTTATTTTTCAGGAGCTACGTGACGCGTAACCTACGCTGGTTTATCTGTTTCAGTTGTATTAATATTTTATTAAAATAGAATCAGTTTCACGAATCAAAGACTGATAAATAAACACGTCGTCAAAAGTCCAATCGCCAAAACCCATCTTCAACTCTTCAGGAATTAAGTTTAGCCCTTCAGGAAAAATGAAACGATATGCCTGAAAATTTCATAAATGAGTTGATTGAAAGAAGATGTGGTAATACGGACTACTGAATTTGGATTCGGTTGTGGAATAACTATTAAGAGTACAAATAAATTTCCGCCGTTTTTTAACACAAATTAAATATTTATTATAGAAGAACAGTGTGAGACTGCTTGCTGAGTGACTTCTAATGTTAGAGCAAGTTCTTTTTGTGTTTGAGATTAATCTTCCTCCAATAATTCCTCCAATTCTGCATCCTCGTAAATTTTTGGCCTTCCACTGCGATCTTTGTCTTCTACGTCGAAATCACCGTTTTTAAACTTTTGAAACCACTCTCGACACGTTCTCTCACTCAAAGCACCCTCACCATATGCTTCTACGAGCAATTGATGCGCCTCAGCAGCAGATTTCTTTAAATTAAAGAAGTAAACTAATATTTCCCGCAAATGACGCTTACGTGGCTCAAATTTTGACATTTTCAACTTATAAAAGTTATATTTTACCAATATAAAATCAATGATATCAATAGGTTATGTTGTTCTTGAATATCCAAACTATTTTTTAAGCCGGTTATCATCTGCGAAAGCTAACCGAAACTCCGTGCCGCGCCATCAACAAAAAAAGACGGAAACTTATTTGTACTCCTAATATAATTAATCAAAAATAAAGAATCGATAAATTTAGATTTTTTCTCATTTTCTCTATTTTGTCTCATCCTGCATAAAGCAAACAGTAACAAACAAAGATTTTCTATGAAGTATATTGCATTTGAAATAAAGGAAAATATTCATCCCATTTCCAGAACATAGATTGTTCATTTCTTGAGAAACCTAGGGCGGCCAGACTTTTGATTATGTGTGTAGTTGAGGTAGACAGCGAAGGAAAATCTATCTCTTAATGCTGATATCACCAAATATTGTACATCCTGACAAAATTCTTCCTGAAACGATTTGAAAAGTTTGGGGAAGGTTTTCATTGTATTTCATCTAGTGCTTCTTAGTTAACTTGTTCTCTGAAGCGAATTCAGTATTTTCTTCGCACGACCTTTGTACAGGTTTGGAAAATCTCGCTTAAATGATAGGATATTCAATGAATAAGACAGAGAACTTCGATCGCCCAGTCGAACATTGGAATAATCGAAAGTTATACACGTTCTGATAAGGAATGATCCAGTGTATCACTCGAAAATAAGGCTCTTCGGTCATACACAGATGTAAACCGAATGGGGAGGTGGACACCTCAGTTCGTTTCGGATGAACAAATTAAGTCGACACATAGAACTCAGAAGTGAGGACGTGTAGTCCATAACGCTTGGAAATCAAATACATTACGATACGACCATTGCATATTGCTGTGAGGAATTTATTTGCGTTAATGAATGACGCAGATAATTTCATTTCTGAAAATTAGTATCGGGGGTTTTTTTGGTGTGATAGAACTCTAAATTGAAATAAAACACATTTAAATTGATGGAATGAAATAAGAAATTACTTTGTTTTCTATCACTTTTATTATAACTGATATACAGTGACTCGAGTTTCGAAGTGTTTACTACATTTTCAAACTGAGTGAACAAATTAGATTTCAACTATAATATATGCTGATTGTAGTCTCCGGCAGAGCTTCGAAGAGAGGGGTTTTCCAAAGTTCCGTCTGTTTGTTTAGTAGTTTTATTAGTGATACGTGCCTCTTATATTTTTCAATTTCTATGGATTCCAGGATGTCAAGTTTTTTCCCTTTCGCTTCCACGTGCAAGATAACAAGGTTGTTCAATTCTGATTATTCTTCCAGTTCCTAAAAGCAGATTGATGCTCTTTGTACCTTTTATGGAAAGGTCGGCCCGTTTGTCCTATATACACACTATACACTGTTGACAACTTAATTTATACACTCCAGAATTATTCAGTCGGTTCTCTTTCTCTTTCGGATTAAAAAAGAGATTAGAAATTTCATGGGAGGGTGTGAAAGCTGTTACTATGTTAATTTTTGACAAAATTTGAGCTATTTTTTGTGAAATTGGTCCAAAATATGTTAGTTTTATGAATTTATTGTTATTTTCATCTGATTTGGAAATGGGGTAAATTTCGTTTTTTATGACAGGATTGATGTTATTTTTTGTTAGGATATTTGCGATTATATTCATGCATTCTGTATTTTGTATATTCGGTGACATATTAACTACATCAAACGACACTAGAATACTGTTAATTGGAAGGATAACATTTTTTAGTTTTAATTTTTTTTATGAGCTCGATTGAAATTCAATCGAGCTCACAAAAAAAAATGTTATCCTTCCTATTAACAGTATTCTAGTGTAGTTTGAGTAGTTAATATGTCCCCGAATATACCAAATACAGAATGCATGAATATAATCGAAAATATCCTAACAAAAAATAACATCAATCCTATCATAAGAAAACGAAATTTTAACCCTATTTAGAAAATAAATTTCAACAATTTGTAAACGTTGTTGCGGCGTGAGTCTTTCCATGATAATTTGTCAATGCTTACTGAACAGAAATGTCAAAACAACATGACTTCTACCTTCTGTCAAATCACAGTTATCCCTATCGAAAGTTCTGTCACTCTAAAAGAAACACCCGATACTTGGGTTATGCATTGAATATCCTATCACTTAAACGGGATTTTCCAAACCTGTATAAAAGATTACTCAGTGTAGAATAGTTTATTCAGTTTGAGGCAATAATTCGAATGTTGCATCCCTGATGGCTTTAGCGACGCCCTCGTGAGACGTCTTGAAGGAAAGCCGATATTCTCACAGCATATTAACATAAACGTTGGTCGATGTTGGCACGAACTACAAATTTTTAGTGCGACCGTGAAATTGGCGAGCAACGTCTTGCCAACTGAAGAAATTTATGCCTTGAGCTGATTTCTCCGTGCATTATGCTTTTCGCTCTTCCCAAGGTCCGTCCATTGCAATTTACGTCAGTTGTACATCAAGAGATTTTTCCGAGACAACTCGACAGCCGTCAAATTTTTTATTACCGTTCGCGAATTGAATGCGAAATTCATTGTGAATGATTCAGATTTTTGTGTATTTTCAGGAATTTCGAGACGTTTTTGTGTAATATCTTATGAAATTATTCGCGCGAGTGCAAAGTTATTTCAAGTTCACGTGTGATGGGTATTTTAGAAGAAAATTTAATAGGTAAAACTTCACAAATAAGTATTACAATTTATTTTTCGTTAACCAATCTAAGGAGAGTCTTAGCTGGTTAATATTAGAAGTATAAGTTCGTTCGGTTTTTTTTTTCAATGAAGCTCTATTGTGAGAAATTGATTATATCGGGTGTTCTTTTAAGACTGGTAGAACTTTCGATAGGGATAACTGTGATTTGACAGAAGGTAGAGGCCATGTTGTTTTGACATTTCTGTTCAGTAACCATAGACAAATATTCATGGAAAGACTCACGTTGAAATTTATTTTCAAAATCAGTTTTCTATTCGCCAAACTTATAGATCACTTCGTGAAATTTGTGGTTTACATAATCGTCCATCACAGCAGCTTATTCGTCGAACTATCGATAGATTTCGGACAACATTTTCTCTACTCGATGGAACAACAACAAGACAGAGAACTGTACATACAGAGGAAAACATCGCTGCTGTATTTTATGATGATCCAGATTTGTTGGACAAGTTGGATTCTGTGCATCCATCACATGGAAAATTTTGCGTAAAGATCGTGGTCTACACCCATACAAGATCCAACTGGTTCAAGAACTAAAGCCACTTGACCATAATAAGCGTCGTTTGTTTGCTGATTGGGCCCTAGGACAGCTTGAAGTTGATCCACTTTTTTATCGTAAAATTGTGTTTAGTGATAAAGCTCATTTATGGTTGAACGGCCATGTAAACAAGCAAATTTGCCGTATGTGGGGTGGAAACAATCCTCAAGAAGTTCTGCAGGTTCCATTGCATCCTGAAAAATGCACTGTATGGTGTGCTTTACACGCTGGGGGCATCATCTGTCCATATTTCTTTGAAAACGATGCTGGTGCTAATGTTACAGTGAATGGTGCTCGTTACAGATCGATGATCAATGATTATTATTAATAATAATAATAATAAAGTGACTTTATTGACCAAAGAAAAAAAACGCCAATACAATACAATTTCAACTATCACGAAAAGCAGCTGGAGCGAAGTTTAGTCGAATGACTACCCTACACTTAACTCCAATGACTTTCCTATTGTACAGTAAAAGAAAAGTAAAACAAACTATACATGCATCACAATTCAATCGAATTCAATATGAAAATCCCTACTATCCCTACTTCCCTACTTAATCCCTACTATAATCCCTACTAATATAATATTATAAATGCGAATGTAAGTTTGTTTGTTACGCTTTCACGCAAAAACTACTGAACCGATCATCATGAAACTTTGTACATATACTCTTGAAGGTATTAGAAGTAACATAGGGTACTTTATATTTAAAAAAAAAAAATTTTTTTACGAAAGATAAAACAATTGTTTGTCAAAAAATCGTCAAATTTAGCTACTTCAGTAATGAAGTTTTACTATTATTATACCCTTACCCTTTATCTTTCATACTCATTTAATGACTCCACTGCGGGCGAAGCCGCGGGTAAAAAGCTATCCCTATCCCTACTTCCCTACTATCCCTATCCCTATCCCTATATCCCTATCCCTACTATAATAATATAATAATATAATAATATAATAATAATAATATAATAATATAATAATAATAATAATAATCCCTACTATCCCTACTAATCCCTACTTATCCCTACTAATAATATTATAAATGGGAATGTAAGTTTGTTTGTTACGCTTTCACGCAAAAACTACTGAACCGATCATCATGAAACTTTGTACATATACTCTTGAAGGTATTAGAAGTAACATAGGGTACTCTATATTTAAAAAAAAAAAATTTTTTTACGAAAGATAAAACAATTGTTTGTCAAAAAATCGTCAAATTTAGCTACTTCAGTAATGAAGTTTTACTATTATTATACCCTTACCCTTTATCTTTCATACTTATTTAATGACTCCACTGCGGGCGAAGCCGCGGGTAAAAAGCTAGTAATATTATAAATGCGAATGTAAGTTTGTTTGTTACGCTTTCACGCAAAAACTACTGAACCGATCATCATGAAACTTTGTACATATACTCTTGAAGGTATTAGAAGTAACATAGGGTACTTTATATTTAAAAAAAAAAATTTTTTTACGAAAGATAAAACAATTGTTTGTCAAAAAATCGTCAAATTTAGCTACTTCAGTAATGAAGTTTTACTATTATTATACCCTTACCCTTTATCTTTCATACTCATTTAATGACTCCACTGCGGGCGAAGCCGCGGGTAAAAAGCTATAATAATCCCTACTAATATTATAAATGCGAATGTAAGTTTGTTTGTTACGCTTTCACGCAAAAACTACTGAACCGATCATCATGAAACTTTGTACATATACTCTTGAAGGTATTAGAAGTAACATAGGGTACTTTATATTTAAAAAAAAAAATTTTTTTACGAAAGATAAAACAATTGTTTGTCAAAAAATCGTCAAATTTAGCTACTTCAGTAATGAAGTTTTACTATTATTATACCCTTACCCTTTATCTTTCATACTCATTTAATGACTCCACTGCGGGCGAAGCCGCGGGTAAAAAGCTATAATAATCCCTACTAATATTATAAATGCGAATGTAAGTTTGTTTGTTACGCTTTCACGCAAAAACTACTGAACCGATCATCATGAAACTTTGTACATATACTCTTGAAGGTATTAGAAGTAACATAGGGTACTTTATATTAAAAAAAAAAATTTTTTTTACGAAAGATAAAACAATTGTTTGTCAAAAAATCGTCAAATTTAGCTACTTCAGTAATGAAGTTTTACTATTATTATACCCTTACCCTTTATCTTTCATACTTATTTAATGACTCCACTGCGGGCGAAGCCGCGGGTAAAAAGCTATCCCTATCCCTACTTCCCTACTATCCCTATCCCTATCCCTATCCCTATATCCCTATATCCCTATCCCTACTATAATAATATAATAATATAATAATATAATAATATAATAATATAATAATAATAATATAATAATAATAATAATATAATAATATAATAATAATAATAATAATCCCTACTATCCCTACTAATCCCTACTTATCCCTACTAATATACTTAATAATATTATAAATGCGAATGTAAGTTTGTTTGTTACGCTTTCACGCAAAAACTACTGAACCGATCATCATGAAACTTTGTACATATACTCTTGAAGGTATTAGAAGTAACATAGGGTACTTTATATTTAAAAAAAAAAAAATTTTTTACGAAAGATAAAACAATTGTTTGTCAAAAAATCGTCAAATTTAGCTACTTCAGTAATGAAGTTTTACTATTATTATACCCTTACCCTTTATCTTTCATACTTATTTAATGACTCCACTGCGGGCGAAGCCGCGGGTAAAAAGCTAGTAATATTATAAATGGGAATGTAAGTTTGTTTGTTACGCTTTCACGCAAAAACTACTGAACCGATCATCATGAAACTTTGTACATATACTCTTGAAGGTATTAGAAGTAACATAGGGTACTTTATATTTAAAAAAAAAAAAATTTTTTTACGAAAGATAAAACAATTGTTTGTCAAAAAATCGTCAAATTTAGCTACTTCAGTAATGAAGTTTTACTATTATTATACCCTTACCCTTTATCTTTCATACTTATTTAATGACTCCACTGCGGGCGAAGCCGCGGGTAAAAAGCTAGTAATATTATAAATGCGAATGTAAGTTTGTTTGTTACGCTTTCACGCAAAAACTACTGAACCGATCATCATGAAACTTTGTACATATACTCTTGAAGGTATTAGAAGTAACATAGGGTACTTTATATTTAAAAAAAAAATTTTTTTTACGAAAGATAAAACAATTGTTTGTCAAAAAATCGTCAAATTTAGCTACTTCAGTAATGAAGTTTTACTATTATTATACCCTTACCCTTTATCTTTCATACTTATTTAATGACTCCACTGCGGGCGAAGCCGCGGGTAAAAAGCTAATAATATTATAAATGCGAATGTAAGTTTGTTTGTTACGCTTTCACGCAAAAACTACTGAACCGATCATCATGAAACTTTGTACATATACTCTTGAAGGTATTAGAAGTAACATAGGGTACTTTATATTTAAAAAAAAAAAATTTTTTTACGAAAGATAAAACAATTGTTTGTCAAAAAATCGTCAAATTTAGCTACTTCAGTAATGAAGTTTTACTATTATTATACCCTTACCCTTTATCTTTCATACTCATTTAATGACTCCACTGCGGGCGAAGCCGCGGGTAAAAAGCTATAATAATCCCTACTAATATTATAAATGCGAATGTAAGTTTGTTTGTTACGCTTTCACGCAAAAACTACTGAACCGATCATCATGAAACTTTGTACATATACTCTTGAAGGTATTAGAAGTAACATAGGGTACTTTATATTTAAAAAAAAAAATTTTTTTACGAAAGATAAAACAATTGTTTGTCAAAAAATCGTCAAATTTAGCTACTTCAGTAATGAAGTTTTACTATTATTATACCCTTACCCTTTATCTTTCATACTTATTTAATGACTCCACTGCGGGCGAAGCCGCGGGTAAAAAGCTATCCCTATCCCTACTTCCCTACTATCCCTATCCCTATCCCTATCCCTATATCCCTATATCCCTATCCCTACTATAATAATATAATAATATAATAATAATAATATAATAATATAATAATAATAATAATAATCCCTACTATCCCTACTAATCCCTACTTATCCCTACTAATAATATTATAAATGGGAATGTAAGTTTGTTTGTTACGCTTTCACGCAAAAACTACTGAACCGATCATCATGAAACTTTGTACATATACTCTTGAAGGTATTAGAAGTAACATAGGGTACTTTATATTTAAAAAAAAAAAATTTTTTTTACGAAAGATAAAACAATTGTTTGTCAAAAAATCGTCAAATTTAGCTACTTCAGTAATGAAGTTTTACTATTATTATACCCTTACCCTTTATCTTTCATACTTATTTAATGACTCCACTGCGGGCGAAGCCGCGGGTAAAAAGCTAGTAATATTATAAATGCGAATGTAAGTTTGTTTGTTACGCTTTCACGCAAAAACTACTGAACCGATCATCATGAAACTTTGTACATATACTCTTGAAGGTATTAGAAGTAACATAGGGTACTTTATATTTAAAAAAAAAATTTTTTTACGAAAGATAAAACAATTGTTTGTCAAAAAATCGTCAAATTTAGCTACTTCAGTAATGAAGTTTTACTATTATTATACCCTTACCCTTTATCTTTCATACTTATTTAATGACTCCACTGCGGGCGAAGCCGCGGGTAAAAAGCTAATAATATTATAAATGCGAATGTAAGTTTGTTTGTTACGCTTTCACGCAAAAACTACTGAACCGATCATCATGAAACTTTGTACATATACTCTTGAAGGTATTAGAAGTAACATAGGGTACTTTATATTAAAAAAAAAAAAATTTTTTTACGAAAGATAAAACAATTGTTTGTCAAAAAATCGTCAAATTTAGCTACTTCAGTAATGAAGTTTTACTATTATTATACCCTTACCCTTTATCTTTCATACTCATTTAATGACTCCACTGCGGGCGAAGCCGCGGGTAAAAAGCTATAATAATCCCTACTTAATATTATAAATGCGAATGTAAGTTTGTTTGTTACGCTTTCACGCAAAAACTACTGAACCGATCATCATGAAACTTTGTACATATACTCTTGAAGGTATTAGAAGTAACATAGGGTACTTTATATTTAAAAAAAAAAATTTTTTTACGAAAGATAAAACAATTGTTTGTCAAAAAATCGTCAAATTTAGCTACTTCAGTAATGAAGTTTTACTATTATTATACCCTAACCTTTTATCTTTCATACTTATTTAATGACTCCACTGCGGGCGAAGCCGCGGGTAAAAAGCTAATAATATTATAAATGCGAATGTAAGTTTGTTTGTTACGCTTTCACGCAAAAACTACTGAACCGATCATCATGAAACTTTGTACATATACTCTTGAAGGTATTAGAAGTAACATAGGGTACTTTATATTTAAAAAAAAAAATTTTTTTACGAAAGATAAAACAATTGTTTGTCAAAAAATCGTCAAATTTAGCTACTTCAGTAATGAAGTTTTACTATTATTATACCCTTACCCTTTATCTTTCATACTCATTTAATGACTCCACTGCGGGCGAAGCCGCGGGTAAAAAGCTATAATAATCCCTACTTAATATTATAAATGCGAATGTAAGTTTGTTTGTTACGCTTTCACGCAAAAACTACTGAACCGATCATCATGAAACTTTGTACATATACTCTTGAAGGTATTAGAAGTAACATAGGGTACTTTATATTTAAAAAAAAAAATTTTTTTACGAAAGATAAAACAATTGTTTGTCAAAAAATCGTCAAATTTAGCTACTTCAGTAATGAAGTTTTACTATTATTATACCCTTACCCTTTATCTTTCATACTTATTTAATGACTCCACTGCGGGCGAAGCCGCGGGTAAAAAGCTATCCCTATCCCTACTTCCCTACTATCCCTATCCCTATCCCTATCCCTATATCCCTATATCCCTATCCCTACTATAATAATATAATAATATAATAATAATAATATAATAATAATAATAATAATCCCTACTATCCCTACTAATCCCTACTTATCCCTACTAATAATATTATAAATGGGAATGTAAGTTTGTTTGTTACGCTTTCACGCAAAAACTACTGAACCGATCATCATGAAACTTTGTACATATACTCTTGAAGGTATTAGAAGTAACATAGGGTACTTTATATTTAAAAAAAAAAAATTTTTTTTACGAAAGATAAAACAATTGTTTGTCAAAAAATCGTCAAATTTAGCTACTTCAGTAATGAAGTTTTACTATTATTATACCCTTACCCTTTATCTTTCATACTTATTTAATGACTCCACTGCGGGCGAAGCCGCGGGTAAAAAGCTAGTAATATTATAAATGCGAATGTAAGTTTGTTTGTTACGCTTTCACGCAAAAACTACTGAACCGATCATCATGAAACTTTGTACATATACTCTTGAAGGTATTAGAAGTAACATAGGGTACTTTATATTTAAAAAAAAAAATTTTTTTACGAAAGATAAAACAATTGTTTGTCAAAAAATCGTCAAATTTAGCTACTTCAGTAATGAAGTTTTACTATTATTATACCCTTACCCTTTATCTTTCATACTTATTTAATGACTCCACTGCGGGCGAAGCCGCGGGTAAAAAGCTAATAATATTATAAATGCGAATGTAAGTTTGTTTGTTACGCTTTCACGCAAAAACTACTGAACCGATCATCATGAAACTTTGTACATATACTCTTGAAGGTATTAGAAGTAACATAGGGTACTTTATATTAAAAAAAAAAAAATTTTTTTACGAAAGATAAAACAATTGTTTGTCAAAAAATCGTCAAATTTAGCTACTTCAGTAATGAAGTTTTACTATTATTATACCCTTACCCTTTATCTTTCATACTCATTTAATGACTCCACTGCGGGCGAAGCCGCGGGTAAAAAGCTATAATAATCCCTACTTAATATTATAAATGCGAATGTAAGTTTGTTTGTTACGCTTTCACGCAAAAACTACTGAACCGATCATCATGAAACTTTGTACATATACTCTTGAAGGTATTAGAAGTAACATAGGGTACTTTATATTTAAAAAAAAAAATTTTTTTACGAAAGATAAAACAATTGTTTGTCAAAAAATCGTCAAATTTAGCTACTTCAGTAATGAAGTTTTACTATTATTATACCCTAACCTTTTATCTTTCATACTTATTTAATGACTCCACTGCGGGCGAAGCCGCGGGTAAAAAGCTAATAATATTATAAATGCGAATGTAAGTTTGTTTGTTACGCTTTCACGCAAAAACTACTGAACCGATCATCATGAAACTTTGTACATATACTCTTGAAGGTATTAGAAGTAACATAGGGTACTTTATATTTAAAAAAAAAAAATTTTTTTACGAAAGATAAAACAATTGTTTGTCAAAAAATCGTCAAATTTAGCTACTTCAGTAATGAAGTTTTACTATTATTATACCCTTACCCTTTATCTTTCATACTCATTTAATGACTCCACTGCGGGCGAAGCCGCGGGTAAAAAGCTATAATAATCCCTACTAATATTATAAATGCGAATGTAAGTTTGTTTGTTACGCTTTCACGCAAAAACTACTGAACCGATCATCATGAAACTTTGTACATATACTCTTGAAGGTATTAGAAGTAACATAGGGTACTTTATATTTAAAAAAAAAAATTTTTTTACGAAAGATAAAACAATTGTCAAAAAATCGTCAAATTTAGCTACTTCAGTAATGAAGTTTTACTATTATTATACCCTTACCCTTTATCTTTCATACTTATTTAATGACTCCACTGCGGGCGAAGCCGCGGGTAAAAAGCTATCCCTATCCCTACTTCCCTACTATCCCTATCCCTATCCCTATATCCCTATCCCTACTATAATAATATAATAATATAATAATATAATAATAATAATATAATAATATAATAATAATAATAATAATCCCTACTATCCCTACTAATCCCTACTTATCCCTACTAATAATATTATAAATGGGAATGTAAGTTTGTTTGTTACGCTTTCACGCAAAAACTACTGAACCGATCATCATGAAACTTTGTACATATACTCTTGAAGGTATTAGAAGTAACATAGGGTACTCTATATTTAAAAAAAAAAATTTTTTTACGAAAGATAAAACAATTGTTTGTCAAAAAATCGTCAAATTTAGCTACTTCAGTAATGAAGTTTTACTATTATTATACCCTTACCCTTTATCTTTCATACTTATTTAATGACTCCACTGCGGGCGAAGCCGCGGGTAAAAAGCTAGTAATATTATAAATGCGAATGTAAGTTTGTTTGTTACGCTTTCACGCAAAAACTACTGAACCGATCATCATGAAACTTTGTACATATACTCTTGAAGGTATTAGAAGTAACATAGGGTACTTTATATTTAAAAAAAAAAATTTTTTTACGAAAGATAAAACAATTGTTTGTCAAAAAATCGTCAAATTTAGCTACTTCAGTAATGAAGTTTTACTATTATTATACCCTTACCCTTTATCTTTCATACTCATTTAATGACTCCACTGCGGGCGAAGCCGCGGGTAAAAAGCTATAATAATCCCTACTAATATTATAAATGCGAATGTAAGTTTGTTTGTTACGCTTTCACGCAAAAACTACTGAACCGATCATCATGAAACTTTGTACATATACTCTTGAAGGTATTAGAAGTAACATAGGGTACTTTATATTTAAAAAAAAAAATTTTTTTACGAAAGATAAAACAATTGTTTGTCAAAAAATCGTCAAATTTAGCTACTTCAGTAATGAAGTTTTACTATTATTATACCCTTACCCTTTATCTTTCATACTCATTTAATGACTCCACTGCGGGCGAAGCCGCGGGTAAAAAGCTATAATAATCCCTACTAATATTATAAATGCGAATGTAAGTTTGTTTGTTACGCTTTCACGCAAAAACTACTGAACCGATCATCATGAAACTTTGTACATATACTCTTGAAGGTATTAGAAGTAACATAGGGTACTTTATATTTAAAAAAAAAAATTTTTTTACGAAAGATAAAACAATTGTTTGTCAAAAAATCGTCAAATTTAGCTACTTCAGTAATGAAGTTTTACTATTATTATACCCTTACCCTTTATCTTTCATACTTATTTAATGACTCCACTGCGGGCGAAGCCGCGGGTAAAAAGCTATCCCTATCCCTACTTCCCTACTATCCCTATCCCTATCCCTATCCCTATATCCCTATATCCCTATCCCTACTATAATAATATAATAATATAATAATATAATAATATAATAATAATAATATAATAATATAATAATAATAATATAATAATATAATAATAATAATATAATAATATAATAATAATAATAATAATCCCTACTATCCCTACTAATCCCTACTTATCCCTACTAATAATATTATAAATGCGAATGTAAGTTTGTTTGTTACGCTTTCACGCAAAAACTACTGAACCGATCATCATGAAACTTTGTACATATACTCTTGAAGGTATTAGAAGTAACATAGGGTACTTTATATTTAAAAAAAAAAAAATTTTTTACGAAAGATAAAACAATTGTTTGTCAAAAAATCGTCAAATTTAGCTACTTCAGTAATGAAGTTTTACTATTATTATACCCTTACCCTTTATCTTTCATACTTATTTAATGACTCCACTGCGGGCGAAGCCGCGGGTAAAAAGCTAGTAATATTATAAATGCGAATGTAAGTTTGTTTGTTACGCTTTCACGCAAAAACTACTGAACCGATCATCATGAAACTTTGTACATATACTCTTGAAGGTATTAGAAGTAACATAGGGTACTTTATATTTAAAAAAAAAATTTTTTTACGAAAGATAAAACAATTGTTTGTCAAAAAATCGTCAAATTTAGCTACTTCAGTAATGAAGTTTTACTATTATTATACCCTTACCCTTTATCTTTCATACTTATTTAATGACTCCACTGCGGGCGAAGCCGCGGGTAAAAAGCTAATAATATTATAAATGCGAATGTAAGTTTGTTTGTTACGCTTTCACGCAAAAACTACTGAACCGATCATCATGAAACTTTGTACATATACTCTTGAAGGTATTAGAAGTAACATAGGGTACTTTATATTAAAAAAAAAAAAATTTTTTTACGAAAGATAAAACAATTGTTTGTCAAAAAATCGTCAAATTTAGCTACTTCAGTAATGAAGTTTTACTATTATTATACCCTTACCCTTTATCTTTCATACTCATTTAATGACTCCACTGCGGGCGAAGCCGCGGGTAAAAAGCTATAATAATCCCTACTAATATTATAAATGCGAATGTAAGTTTGTTTGTTACGCTTTCACGCAAAAACTACTGAACCGATCATCATGAAACTTTGTACATATACTCTTGAAGGTATTAGAAGTAACATAGGGTACTTTATATTTAAAAAAAAAAAAATTTTTTTACGAAAGATAAAACAATTGTTTGTCAAAAAATCGTCAAATTTAGCTACTTCAGTAATGAAGTTTTACTATTATTATACCCTTACCCTTTATCTTTCATACTCATTTAATGACTCCACTGCGGGCGAAGCCGCGGGTAAAAAGCTATAATAATCCCTACTAATATTATAAATGCGAATGTAAGTTTGTTTGTTACGCTTTCACGCAAAAACTACTGAACCGATCATCATGAAACTTTGTACATATACTCTTGAAGGTATTAGAAGTAACATAGGGTACTTTATATTTAAAAAAAAAAATTTTTTTACGAAAGATAAAACAATTGTTTGTCAAAAAATCGTCAAATTTAGCTACTTCAGTAATGAAGTTTTACTATTATTATACCCTTACCCTTTATCTTTCATACTTATTTAATGACTCCACTGCGGGCGAAGCCGCGGGTAAAAAGCTATCCCTATCCCTACTTCCCTACTATCCCTATCCCTATCCCTATATCCCTATATCCCTATCCCTACTATAATAATATAATAATATAATAATATAATAATATAATAATAATAATATAATAATATAATAATAATAATAATAATCCCTACTATCCCTACTAATCCCTACTTATCCCTACTAATAATATTATAAATGGGAATGTAAGTTTGTTTGTTACGCTTTCACGCAAAAACTACTGAACCGATCATCATGAAACTTTGTACATATACTCTTGAAGGTATTAGAAGTAACATAGGGTACTTTATATTTAAAAAAAAAAAAATTTTTTTACGAAAGATAAAACAATTGTTTGTCAAAAAATCGTCAAATTTAGCTACTTCAGTAATGAAGTTTTACTATTATTATACCCTTACCCTTTATCTTTCATACTTATTTAATGACTCCACTGCGGGCGAAGCCGCGGGTAAAAAGCTAGTAATATTATAAATGCGAATGTAAGTTTGTTTGTTACGCTTTCACGCAAAAACTACTGAACCGATCATCATGAAACTTTGTACATATACTCTTGAAGGTATTAGAAGTAACATAGGGTACTTTATATTTAAAAAAAAAATTTTTTTACGAAAGATAAAACAATTGTTTGTCAAAAAATCGTCAAATTTAGCTACTTCAGTAATGAAGTTTTACTATTATTATACCCTTACCCTTTATCTTTCATACTTATTTAATGACTCCACTGCGGGCGAAGCCGCGGGTAAAAAGCTAATAATATTATAAATGCGAATGTAAGTTTGTTTGTTACGCTTTCACGCAAAAACTACTGAACCGATCATCATGAAACTTTGTACATATACTCTTGAAGGTATTAGAAGTAACATAGGGTACTTTATATTAAAAAAAAAAAAATTTTTTTACGAAAGATAAAACAATTGTTTGTCAAAAAATCGTCAAATTTAGCTACTTCAGTAATGAAGTTTTACTATTATTATACCCTTACCCTTTATCTTTCATACTCATTTAATGACTCCACTGCGGGCGAAGCCGCGGGTAAAAAGCTATAATAATCCCTACTAATATTATAAATGCGAATGTAAGTTTGTTTGTTACGCTTTCACGCAAAAACTACTGAACCGATCATCATGAAACTTTGTACATATACTCTTGAAGGTATTAGAAGTAACATAGGGTACTTTATATTTAAAAAAAAAATTTTTTTACGAAAGATAAAACAATTGTTTGTCAAAAAATCGTCAAATTTAGCTACTTCAGTAATGAAGTTTTACTATTATTATACCCTTACCCTTTATCTTTCATACTTATTTAATGACTCCACTGCGGGCGAAGCCGCGGGTAAAAAGCTATCCCTATCCCTACTTCCCTACTATCCCTATCCCTATCCCTATCCCTATATCCCTATATCCCTATCCCTACTATAATAATATAATAATATAATAATAATAATATAATAATATAATAATAATAATAATAATCCCTACTATCCCTACTAATCCCTACTTATCCCTACTAATAATATTATAAATGGGAATGTAAGTTTGTTTGTTACGCTTTCACGCAAAAACTACTGAACCGATCATCATGAAACTTTGTACATATACTCTTGAAGGTATTAGAAGTAACATAGGGTACTTTATATTTAAAAAAAAAAAAATTTTTTTTACGAAAGATAAAACAATTGTTTGTCAAAAAATCGTCAAATTTAGCTACTTCAGTAATGAAGTTTTACTATTATTATACCCTTACCCTTTATCTTTCATACTTATTTAATGACTCCACTGCGGGCGAAGCCGCGGGTAAAAAGCTAGTAATATTATAAATGCGAATGTAAGTTTGTTTGTTACGCTTTCACGCAAAAACTACTGAACCGATCATCATGAAACTTTGTACATATACTCTTGAAGGTATTAGAAGTAACATAGGGTACTTTATATTTAAAAAAAAAAAATTTTTTACGAAAGATAAAACAATTGTTTGTCAAAAAATCGTCAAATTTAGCTACTTCAGTAATGAAGTTTTACTATTATTATACCCTTACCCTTTATCTTTCATACTTATTTAATGACTCCACTGCGGGCGAAGCCGCGGGTAAAAAGCTAGTCATGATATAAATGTATTGAATCTAATGCTACAAAAATAAAAACATGCCAAATAAAAAAAACGACTACTATGATGAAGGGAAGGGCTTTTCAAAAATTAATCACCAGAAAGTAAGAAGGACCTCAGATGTGACCTGAAAATGTGCGAAGAAGGAACAGATCTAACATCAATATCCAAAGCTTTGATAATTCTTGCAGCATTATATGAAAAACACCTACAGTACCCAGCCGTTCGATGAGCAGGAATGGAAATTCTATATTGATGTCTTATGTTGACAGTATGAACATTGAATCTAGGCACCAACCCATCCATAAGTCGATTGCCCACCGCATTCCGTACCAGTTTGAAAACAAAACACCCCAGATGCAGTTTAACTCTACTTTCCATTCTCAGCCAACCCAGATCTCGAATCTTCTGCGACACATGATCAAACTTACGAAGACCGAATTCAAATCGACAGCACCAGTTCTGCATGAGTTGAATCCTTCTCTTGTGATACTCATCCAAACAAGGACCATAGATTAAATCGCAATAATCAAAAATGGACAAAATCAACACCTGTGACAAATTTTTCCTCATTTGAAACGTCAAATATCTGCGCTTGTTTCAAAATTTGAATGGTGTCAACCCAGAAGTGTTTTGGTTCCAACAAGATGGTGCTACACCTCATGTTGCTTCGTAATAATTGATTTATTGAAAGAAAGATTTGGCGATAACATTACTTCGAGAAATGGTCCAATTAATTGGCCTCCAAGATCATGCGACACAACTCTACTTGATTATTTTCCTTATGGTTATGTCAAGTAATTGCTTTATGCTGATAAACCAGAAACAATAGACGCTTTGGAAGCCAACATAACTCGTGTTTATTGATAAAATAAGGCCTGAATAACTCGAAAATATGGTCCAAAATTGGTCTGGTCGAATGCGGTTCCTCAGAGCTAGTCGTGGTGGACATGTGCCGGGAATTTTTAAATGTCATAAAATTATCTTTCAAATAAAAAAAATTTGGCTTAAATTTTAATTTAAATGTGTTTTATTTCAATTTAAAGTTCTATCACTCTTAAAAAAACACCCGGTACATTCAAAGTTCAAAGTATTGTCCTACTTTTCACCATCTTTCTGGCAATTGACGGATCCCATCGCGATAAAAGACCGGCCCCATGAAGGTGGCATCAAACCTCAACATTTTATGAAAAAGGAGGAGATGTCGAATGTTGTTTAGTAAATCACTAAATTTAGTAAATTCACTAAATTTTTCACAAAACTGAGTCCAACGGTCAGGATCATCTTCATTCAACTGTTGCACCAGCCTTATCTTGTATGGCTGAAATTTATGAGCTTTCACCATTCGATGAACGCTAGATTTCGGAATATTCGATGCTCGTTCTAAAGTTCTAATAGATTGCCGATTATCCATCTGTAAATGTCCCAATACTGCTATTTCATTAGCTTCATTTCGTACTGGACGCTCAAATTCGTGTTTCTTATTCGGAATGGAACCAGTAGTTTCCAATTTATTCATCAAATGCTTAACATTTGGTGACTCTCATATCTCTCTGGATGATTGTTATTAAAATACTTTACAGTTAATATAGAGTTTTCGTCATTCCGATAGTATAATTAGAATTTCTATTATTTCTTCCATAGAATAGACCATTTTCCCCCACTTAAGTAAGCCTCAAACCCAATTATGATGCAGAAAGGAAAGCCTGAAACACATTTTCATACATTTTCCAATCATGAACGATAAGAAAATCGAATTTTTTTAAAGTAAGAACATTCAAAAACTCAAATTGTCCTGCCATTGAAAAAACAAATTTGAAAATTTCAACTGCGATGTTTAGAGAACATAACAAACTTGTGAACTAGACCACATCCAACGTAGGAATCCTCTTTAATTAAACAATGTTGAGGGTTGTTGCCATTCTCAGGTAGTTTTTTTGAAACAATGTCGTCATAGGAATTCTTTCTCCTTAATACAGAACTTGAAAATTATTTTTGGATTCTTCAAAACTCATTTTAACTGGGTTGTGCACAGAACAAAAATAACTTTCAAACTAACCAGCACTCGACATCTTCCCTATTCAAGGAATGTTGGAGATTGATGCCACTTTCATGAAGGTGGTCTTTTTTCTTATTATCTTCTTTCTACCAATTAAATTGATCTACCGTTTCAATTGATCTATCGATTCAATTGACCTACTACAATTAATCTACAGATTCAAGTGAACTATCTATTCATTGATCTATCGATTGATTGATCGACTGGCAGGTATATCTACCCCACTCATTTAACCATAAGAATAGTACAACTAATTGGTTAGAAAACTTAACCGGGCCACATCACACGGGCCAACGCTCGAACGCCGCCAGTTTTCGGGGACGTCGCTCTCCCGTCGTCTGTGAGTGCCAATTCTGGTTAGGAATCCGTCGGAGATTTCCTTGTAGATACTTTCGTTAATTAAAAATTCGCGCTAGCTGTATGTGGAAGTCTGGACGATTCGGTAATTTCCCTTGATTAGCGATTCTCAAATGGTCTGGAACGGTCTTTGTGGGGTCACGGATAGCCTAGCGAGGCCGCACGGTGCGATGCGCTCGCTAAAGGTCGACATACGTCGAGGATCCGAAGGACCAAAAGTCGAAAGTGGAAAAGTGGATATCGTTGATTTATCCTTAAACTGATAGTCAAATGCAGTGAGACCACATATGTAACTGACGTTCCAACATTCAAACTGTATTCTAACTGAAAAAACTAAGAAATACTCCTTTATGAAGCTAAATGATTAGAGAGGATTATTTAGCGGCGTTTTCGATATGATCTAGAAACTTTTTGGCAAGACTTGGGTTCTGAAACCCAAAATGAGCCATAATATCCACATATATAACGGTGGTAAGAACTATAATTACATATCTGATGGACTAAAGCTGAGGAAAGAACAAGTTAGAGGAGACTATACATGCTTTGAAGACTCACTTGTCTAGACATCAAAACAGCTCCCACAGCAGCAATAGAGATTTCATGGGACCTCACCCACAGCAAATATATACAAAAAAGGAGGTCTGTTCTTAGAATGGAACATATAGGAGGATTTTGGAGTAACTAAGGGATAAACTCCTTTCGTTCCTGAGAGATTTTATGCCAGTTGAATATGTCCTTGATGCCAACTATGAAGTGATCATGGTGACCACCAAGTTAGTCGAACTATCGATAGATTTTGGACAACATTTTCTCTACTCGATGCAACAACAACCAGACAAAGAACCGTACGTGCAGAAAAAAATATCGCTGCTGTAAGTCATAGTGTTAATGATGATCCAGATTGATCTATTCATCGACGTTCACAACAAGTTGGACTCTGCGCATCCACCACATGGAAAATTTTGCGTAAAGATCCTGGTCTACACCCATACAAGATCCAACTCGTTCAAGAACTAAAGCCATTCGACCATAATAAGCGACGTTTGTTTGCTGATTGGGCCCTAGAACAGCTTGAAGTTGATCCACTTTTTTTCGTAAAATTGTGTTCAGTGACGGAACTCATTTCTGGTTGAACAGCTTTGTAAACAAACAAAATTGCCGTATATGGAGTGAAAACAATCCTCAAGAACTTCGGCAGGTTCCATTTCATCCTGCAAATGCACTGTATGGTGTACTCTACACACAGGCATCGTCGGTCCATATTTCTTTAAAAACGATGCTGGAGCTAATGTTACAGTGAATGGTGCTCGTTACAGATCGATGATCAATGATTATTTGTTTCAAAAATTGAATGGTATCGACCAAGAAGTGTTTTGGTTCCAACAAGATGGTGCTACACCTCATGCTGCTACCGTAACAATTGCTTTATTGAAAGAAAGATTTGGCGATAAAATTATTTCGAGAAATGATTCCATTAGCCTCCAAGATCATGCGACATAACTTCACTGGATTATTTTCTTTGAGGTTATGTCATTGGTTTATGCTGATAAACCAGAAACAAAAGACACTTTGGAAGCCAACATAACTCGTGTAATTGATTAAATAAGGCTTGAATTACTCGAAAAAGTGGTCCAAAATTGGTCTAGTCGAATGCGGTTCCTCAGAGCTAGTCGTGGTGGACAAACGCCAGAAATTATTTTTAAAACATAAATATCATAAAATTATCTTTCAAGTAAAAAAAATTTGGCCTCAATCTTAATTGAAATGTGTTTTTGTTCAATTTAAACTTCTATCACTCTAAAAAATACCCGATACATCTACTGTACGCGCATACGAGCGAACCGGCAGACGTAGTGAATAAATTTTCTAACGGAATGAACAAGATTCAACATGCTTATACTACACTGCTCAAAAATAGAAATGGATTTTCAAGGGAAAACTGACCTTTTGCACTTGAATCAAATTTTCTCGGTAAAGGGAATGTCGAAGCAAGATCAGGAACGCTGCGAAATAGGGGTAGAACTTGGTAGCTTGATTAATTGGACAAACATTCCTTTGTATCAATCGCAAACCAGTACAGCTGAAAGATTTAAGTCCATAGAGTCTTGCCGGACTTTATGTGACGCTAACTAGTCGAAAATAATTGATCTTAATGTCTCTCGAAACCTTCAGCCCACACCATATCGCACGCGTCCTTTTACAATACAATGACACCCACAAACGCCACGTGACCGTTCTCGAAGTGTACGTACATGGAGACGTATAGTAAACCGCGGACTCATTAATTGAAATTTGCCATAGGACGAGACGAATTGTGCGTTCATCTATAACAGTAAGTGGGGCCTGATGAATATTAATGACCCCCTTTTGTCATCCTTCGCCGCTGGCATTGTGTCTGTTCGTCCATCCGGAGATATCCAGTCAATTTTTTTTTTTTTAGTTCACGAGATGAATAACTACGCGTTTGTACGTGTGGATGTGTCAGCATCCGGACTAGACCATCGGTTTATTCAAATTAGACGCCGAAAGGAACAGGAAGGAGCTGTTTGGGGCTTGCGGCGGGAACCGTTGAGAAAATTGACACTTTGATCTTTCAGGAAGTTGAAGGTTGAAGCGTTTAGTGAGCTGAATTATAAAGAATTAACTTTATGGGATGTACTTAGAGAATATGAACTCGCTGAAGAAGGATCAAGGTCAGAACGTGAAAGCGAATCATTTATTCATGAATGTGGAAGGATCTGTATATATGTGGGGTTGCTGATTTAAACTGCTCGTCAAAAGTTAGGCATATTGGGAGTATAAATAAGCTCGTGTGGTTTTCTGTCGAATATTGAAGCTTTATTATGAAAAATTGGTTATACCAAGGTACGACCCTTTTTTTCTTCCAATGGAGCAGTTGTTCTCAGGTCAATAAATGATGTTCGACGTCTCTTGATTTCAGTTCATACAGCGCCCAATTTCCTAGTTCTAGGATCATTTCCACTGCTTTTAAACGATGCCAGATGGCTGATTAAGTGACCAAATGTTTTTGGGAGATCCTCTTGCGTTTGTGATGGATCCTTATCGAGCCTTGCCTCTAACGGCCAGTTTCATAAACAACATCAAAAGGCTCTTTTATGATAAAGTCCCTTTGTGAAAAAGGATCCTTTAAATGGGACCATCAGTTTCATAAACGCACATCTACCGTCCTTTACTTGAAGCTTCCTTCAATGCGCCGGTCAAATGTTTCCGATTGTTGGCTATCTTGAGAACTAGTGATTTCACGAATATAGTTGGTGATATTCTCTAAAAATTGTGAGTTATGCGTCGGAACTTGTAAAAACAAGAAGAAAAGGAGCATAAATCAGACTTTGCATAAACATGGTTATGTGCAGAAGGAAGTATACTGGAATTTATATTATTATTACGTACGAATTGCTATATTTTAGTAAACGTGAGTTATATGAATGAATATGGAAGAAAAGAAGAAAAAAGTATTACTTTGAAACCTGAGGAGGAACTATGTCTCTTGGAATTTATCGAAAAAGAGAATTTCTAGTTCGTATAATTGACCTCATATAAAGTTTCAGCTGTAGTTATAGCTTCTGGTAACTATGTCATAAGATAAGTCTGCAAACGATAACCACTATTACCAAGTAACAAATACGGTCCAAATTTACCACTCTCAAATTGTCTCTTCAAGACACTGTTATCAAAGATGGTTCGATCATGTATTGAGCCAGGTCATCTAGCCACAATATACAAACGTTAAGGGCAAAATAATGTTTTCGATATCGAAAGATCTCTGCATCATCACCACTCGGAGAAGTGATTTTAATTAATGTGCAATCTATAGCACCAATGACACGTAGAAAACTAGCAATTGCATGAAAGTTTTCTGCTGCTTGCATTTAATGATCACCTTCACACATCTTTATATATTATGGACACAGGGATGCGATTGCAAAAGAAACTGCTCCAATAATTCTAGAAGCAGAAGGTTTAGGAATTCCCATGAAATCTCTGGCTGTTGGTTATCAGCATATTTCCAGTTCCACAAAATCTCAATGTCAAAAACAGTTGGTTCATCGGTTCGATACAGCTGCCTCTGATAATTGCCAATTTCATGATTTGGTATACAGAATATTATATCAACAGAATAATAAATTCTGTTAGATGGGAAGTACAATTGATCTGCAATTGTTTGAAGCTAAGATAAAACAGTTGGTTTTGTCAGGCGAAAACGATCGAAGAGATCTAGATCATCTAGCGTGGAAAAATGTTGTTCCTCCTTCTGAAAATGTTTGGTCTTATCACAATTATTTCTTCATCATCCGATGACGAACTAGAGCTTGAATCAGCATTCAACATTTGGTGCAACATATTTGGTAGTACGCTAAAATCAAACAAAATGGGCAAATGTGACAGAGGAACGTTATGTTCACTGTTTTTGTGTTTACCGAGCACTGCGCAGTGTCGAGCTTCTCGTTCCTTTTCTAGCCGTAAAGGGCCGATTTTCTCACTTTCAACCTTTAACCTAAAAATTTGCTTATGAAACACATTTTATCATTAAAGGAGACTTTTTGCGAAAAAGGAGGCTTCAATTTCGTTTATAAAACTGGTTGTAAGTCTTCATCCTCGAACTTTAAAGTTCGGAAATTTTGAAGAAAGTAGAAGATTGTGTCGACAGAAAGATTGTTTTCCAAGAATATGATATTCCAAAAAGTGCTTTATCCACGATAATAAAAAACAAAGATGCCATAGTTGAGTTTGGTGCAGAAGTGAGTAACCCAGATGCAGTGAAGCGAAACAAGCCAAGGTTAGCTCTGAATGGAAAAGTTTAATGGTTTCTACCGAGAGTACATGCTTATTTTTTCCATTTTAGACATGGTGTATTACAAAAAACCACGTGTGGCGAAAGTGCTGCTGTGAATCAAGAACAGTATGGTAACTGGATTCAAAAGACTGTTTTAGCTCCTTACAAAACTAACGACATTTTCAACGCAGATGAGGCTGGTTTGTTTTTCGAGCGCTTACCAGATAGAACCTCAACTTTCAAAAATGAGAAATGTCATGGAGGTGAATTTTCCAAAGAAATGGTGACTCTTTCATTAGCAACGTCTCTACAGGCGTCCTTGCGCTGCTCCTTTCTCGAAGAGCGGAACATCAAAGATTCGAAGTCGCAGAAAAGCAAAAGACGCGATTATTAAAAGGCAGTCCAACACGGACCGATATAAATTGGATAATTCGAGCCCGCCAATTTAAACCAACACTAAAATCGCTGAAATCGGCGAGTTAATTCGGAAAAATAAGATCCTCAATCATCCAATTCCTTTTCGGCACCTCGTCTGTCGACAAAAACAAATCGTTCCTTCGAAAGCGATGAAATTACACGGGAAAACAGCAATCTGCGTACGAAAAAAAGACGATCGAACACACCCAACCGTTAATTTACAAGTCCCATTGGTGAAATACCCAAACAAACGGGTCTGACTGCATTTATGCGCACTGCTCTAGACAGTTGCGATTTTTTCTCGTTAGAATTCGCCCATGCTCGAACCGGTATTTTGCGTTTGAAGCGGAATCGTTAAGACGAATATTTTGCATATGTTGACGCTCGGTAAGCTATAATTTCTTGCAAAAGTGGATATTTAGACTTCATTCCATCGAATTAACATGTTAATGGAGGTTTCAATTCATCCGTATAATATACTACTTCGATAAGAAACCCGAGAAGATACTTTGAAGGAGATGCAAATAAGCGCACCAACTAGGCGTACCAGGCTTAAGCATTTGAGTTCTTCAGTCAACAAATTACAGTCGAACTTCTATAACTCTAACTTGAAGGGACAGCCAAAACTAATTTGCTTATTTCGTATATGAGAGTGAAATCGTCATCAACTGTAGCCCTATTTATTAAAAACGCAAGCTAAATTGTTTCAATCGTTTTCGATACAGCATTAGAAGGCTTCTCTCTTGGAGCTTGCTTAAGTCGTCTTCATCTTCAGAGTCATCTTGATTGTGGTTAATACATTCTAAAATTCCATCGTCTGTAGGATTTTCACTTGTTATCAGATCCCTGTCCATTTTTATAAACTTCTCCAAAGAAACCTGATCATGAGCATTCAATACCACCAAGCTTTTACAAATGGACTCTTGAAGTTTTAAAACTGCCTCTTGTTTATTGATTATTATTTTTTTAAATTCTAATAGACGCAGTTCGTCTTCGTAAACGTAGAAGTTGTATCTTGAAAAGGTGGTTGATGTCCATATTAGGGGGAAGGTACGAACTGACAATCGCCCTAGTCCTCATCAATACGCCTACCAGGCTGGAAAATCGGCAGAACTTGCATCACACAATTTGATCGGAAAATTGAACCAATCTCTCGATAATCGAGAGGTAGCACTAACGGCGTTTCTAGATATTGAAGGTGCTTTTAATAATACGCTGCCGGCTTCTTACGCTGATGCTATCTCTCCAAGAGGAATCGATCCGATCATTTGTGGGTTGATACAGACAATAGTATGCAGCAGAAGTATAACGATCTCATACCAGGGTGAGGTCTTCAAGTTCAAAGCTGCGAAGGGTTGCCTGCAGGGGGTATTCTCTCACTCTGTGGACCCTTCCTTCAAGCATTTGCTGATGACCTGGCAATCATAGTGAGAGGTAAATCGGAGGTGAGGATATTGGCCGTTCTTTAAGAGATACTGCACACTATCACCAAACGGTGTGAATTCTACGAGTTAGTTGAATTGGCATGTAATCGTGGCTCTTTTACCAAGTGACTACTCAGCAGTCTCCAGAGTCTGCCCCCATAAGGAAGAAAGTGTGATAAGGATTCCGCCTTATCGTTCTGCGAAGCGAGAACCCTTCCGAAAAGATGAACCCATCAGCTTTAAGTTTGGGCTTCAGTTCGAAAACCTACAGCCGTCTGACTGGTAGCCGCGAAGCACTATCCAACCTATGGCTATACTATGCAGTAGCCGAGTTGTTTGGGGCGCCGGAAGGGCTTCTTATCCAACCACCCGAACGAAGTTTCATGAACTAAGATAATCCCAAGATTGATGCCTCAATTGATCCTGGTACGAACACCGTCAATCCAGCCTGTACGTCAAGACCCACGAACCCATGTGAAGTCTTTCGATTGATCCTGGCGTCAAGCACCAACGGACTAGCCGTTTCGTCGAGATCCACAAACCCAGAATCGTCTCACAATTAAGATGCCATCTTCATGGGGGGTGGTTTTTTCGGAACATACTCGTTATGTCAATTCGTCCTCCTCAGAAGTTGACCTGTTTTTTAAAACTTTCGGGAATTCTTCGTTTCTGAGTTCTGGGAAGGGTCAAATTTTTTTTTTATTTGAAGGATCATTTTATGACCTTTATGTTATGAAAATAATTTCCGGCATATGTCCACCACGACTAGTTCTGAGGAACCTCATTCGATCAAGCTGTTCTAGAGCCCAATCAGCAAACAAACGACGCTTATTATGGTCAAGTGGCTTTAGTTTGATCTTGTATGGGTGTGGACCAAGATCTTTATGCAAAATTTTCCATGTGGTGGATGCACAAAGTCCAACTTGTTTTGAATGTCGACGAATAGATAAATCTGGATCATCATTCATACTATGACTTACAACAGCGATATTTTCTTCTGTACGTACAGTTCTTTGTCTACTTATTGTTGTTGCATCGAGTAAAGAAAATGTCCGAAATCTATCGATAGTTCGACGAATAAGCTGCTCTGATGGACGATTATGTAAATCATAAATTTCACGAAGTGCTCTATAAGTTTGGCGAATAGAACACTGATTTCAACAATTTATAAACGTTGTTGCGGCGTGAGTCTTTCCATGATAATTTGTCAATGCTTACTGAACAGAAATGTCAAAACAACATGGCTTCTACCTTCTGTCAAATTGCAGTTATCCGTATCGAGAGTTCTATCACTCCTTGTATTGTTTTAAACTGTAAATTAATAAATATTATATTTTCGAAGTACTGTTTCTCTTTGTAACATGTTAAAACCCATTTTAAATAAGATATAAACATAAGAATATTCTTTTATTTAATTTTATCGAGAATCTTCATATTGAACACTAAGGAATTCCATTCTATATATCTACCATTTCAAACACACACCCATATTTCACAATATCAAATTCCACTTTTCGAAGCTAATATATCACCTTCTTCAAAGACAGGGAAAATAAATATCTGTTTGTGATCGCCGAGACTTTACACGATAAAGACAAATTCGAGTTATATATGTCCTCGAAGAACAAAGAGGTTGATCATTTTTCTTTCAGGAACAATTGAACGAGTGGGCCAACTGAACGTCCGTTGTTCTTGAGATAAGCCTGTTGTTGAACAACGTTATGAATTGTATCGGAAAGATGTTTAAGATTTTACTCTGCTTCGTGCTGAATGTAGGAAGGACCTTTCGTGCATGGCATATGTGAAGGTACTTTTGTGAATTACTTCATCCACATCTTAAGATAATAGTATGAAGAAAGACGATTCATGTCAACTTCAACTAAAGTTCATTCGTTTACTGCATGACAAGTTATGTTGAACCTTGATAAGTGAATCTAAAATTTATAAAAATGAAAGTTTTCTAATCTCTCTCAGTGTAAAAATTGGATGAAATATCAACGTCCCACTTAGTAGTAACCATTCCTGTTCTTTGTTCGTCCACAGAAAATACACGGAGGTGGTATATTAGATCTTGAAAAATACTTTATTGGTTTTTCAATGGGAACGCTCCAGTTTTAAATTGACATTAAAAACGCATGGCAGCCATTGTTTATTTGTGACATTGACATTTGTATTTGTGTGGATAGCTCATTGGTAGAGCATTGGGCACGTGACCGGAAGATCCTGGTTCGAATCTTGTTCACGTGGAAAATAAATTGTCTTGAAAAAACTTAAAATAAGTTGTAGAAATTCCTATATTTCACTGCCAATAAATTGATATTTCAAAATTTGAATATCAAAACAGATTTAATCTGTCAGTCTTTTACAATTTTAATTTGAAAAAAAGATTTTTATTCAAAAATTTTTAGAATTAAATTAATGTCTTATAAACACTGCTTATATTTAATAGACGTATAAAATCAAAAATCAATATACAATATCAAATGGAATAAATAAACCAACCAATATAAATTGTCAATTAAATTTAATAAATAAATATTTGAAGGAGACAAAATTTTGTTCCTGATCTTACCATTATAAAAACAAATTCCTTTTCAAAAATACAAAACACAATTTGAGGTGTTCTGAGAAAATATAATTTCTTTGAAATATGCAATATATTTAAATGTTTAAATAAATTAATTAAAAAATCTCCCAAAATATGCATTATATCTTCAAAAAATAATTAGAATTCCGATAATCCCTTCATAAATCATATTTGAAAAAATCAAAATCAACCAACAATAAATAAATATAACTTACCTAAAAGTTGTACTGGGATTATCTTCTGAACAACTAACTTTAAAATCAAGATATTCTATGTTCGTCACAAAAAATCACAGAAAGCTGTAAGGTATTATAAGTTTTTCTTTCAACGATTGATATTCCATAATGAGATTTTTATTCAAGCCTCAATATGAATATATATTATGTATAAAATAAAATAGGAAAATGCTCTTTACTTGATGGAAGGAATATAACAAAATTTGAATATCAAAACAGATTTAATATATCAGTCTTATACAATTTTAATTTGAAAAAAGAAATTTATTCAAGAACCTTTGGAATTAATTTAATGTCTTACAAGCACGGCTTATATTTAATAGATGTATAAAATCAAAACTCAATATACAATATTAAATAGAATAAATAAACCAACAAATATAAATTCTCAATTAAAATTAATAATTGAATATTTGAAGGAGACAAAATTTTGTTTCTGATCTTACCATTATGAAAACCAATTCTTTTTCAAAAATACAAAACATAATTCAAGGACTAGAATTGATATTTTACACATTTAATTTTGACTCGAGTTTCGGGAATTAACCATCCCATCTTCAGCGAACTCCGGTTGTCTGATGATAATAATCAAATAAAAAATTCCGGATACTTTCTATACAGACTATAGTTTCAATATACACACATCGTCAAAAGTCTGTTTTGATATTCAAATTTTGTTATATTTCTTCTATCAAGTAAAAAGCCTTTTTCTATTTTATTTTATGTATAATATATAATTATATTTAGGCTTTAATAAATCTCATTATGGAATGTCAATGATTTAAATATAACCTTATAACACCTTAGACTTTTCTGTGATTTTGTTGAGAACATAGACTTTCTTGAATTAAAAGTTAGTCTGTTTGAAGCAATCATCCTGTTGAACACCTGTGAGGTGAGATATAGTGATAGTTATTTGATTTTGATATTTGGAATATTATTTAGGGCCGATGAAGAGATTATCAGAATTATAATTGTTTTTTGAAGATATAGTGCATGGTTTGAGAGATCTCTGAATGAACTTATTTGAATATTTAAATATATTAAATATTTCAAATAAATTATATTTTTTGAGAAGTCCTTAAGTTGTGTTCATGTTTTTGAAAGGCAATTGGTGTTCTTAATGGTAAGATCAGTAACAAAAATTTTGTCTCCTTTAAATATTTATTTATTAATTTTAATGACTTTTTTTATATCTGCTGGTTTATTTATTACAATTGACATTATATATTGAGTTTTGATTATATGCGTCTAATAAATATAAGCGGTGCTTATTGTAGACATCAATTTACTTCTAAAAGTTTTTTGAATAAAATTTTTTTTGAAAATAAAATTGTAGAAGACTAACAGATTAAATATGTTTTGATATTCAAATTTTGATTTCAATATGTTCACCACGACTAGCTCTGAGGAACCGCATTCGACCACATCAATTTTGGAACACTTTTTAGAGTAATTCAGGCCTTACTTCATCAATAACACGAGTTATGTTGGCTTTCAAAGTGTCCACTGTTTCTGGTTTATCAGCATAAACCAATGACTAGACATAACTCCAAAGAAAATAATCCAGTGGAGTTATGTCGTATGATCTTGGAGGCCAATTAATTCTCGAAATAATGGTATCGCCAAATCTTTCTTTCAATAAATCAATTGTTACGGTAGCAGCATGAGGTGTAGCACCATCTTGCTGGAAACAAAACACTTCTCGATCGACACCATTCAAATTTTGGAACAAATAATCCTTGATCATCGGTCTGTAACGAGCACCAATCACTGTACTATTAGCTCCAGCATTTTCAATGAAATATGGACCGATGATACCTCCAGCGTGTAAAGTACACCATACAGTGCATTTTCCAGGATGCAGTGGAACCTGCAGAACTTCTTGAGGATTGTTTTCACTCCATATACGGCAATTTTGCTCGTTTATATAGCCGTTCAACCAGAAATGAGCTTCATCACTAAACACAATTTTATGATGAAAAAGTGGATCAACTTCAAGCTGTTCTAGGGCCCAATCAGCCAACAAACGAAGCGTATTATGGTCAAGTGGCTCTTGTTCTTGAACTAGTTGGATCTTGTATGGGTGTAGACCAAGATCTTTATGCAAAATTTTCCATGTGGTGGATGCACAGAGTCCAACGTGTTGTGAACGTCGACGAATAGACAAATTAGGGTCATCATTAACACTATGACTTACAGAAGCGATATTTTCTTCTGTAGGTACAGTTCTTTGTCTTGTTGTTGTTGTTGCATCGACTAGAGAAAATGTTGTCCGAAATCTATTGATAGTTCGACGAATAAGCTGCTCCAATGGACGACTATGTGAACCATAAATTTCACGAAGTGCTCTATAAGTTGGGCGAATAGAACACTGATTTTGAAAATAAATTTCGACAATTTGTAAACGTTGTTGAGGCGTGAGTCTTTTCATGATAATTTGTCAATGCTTACTGAGCAGAAAAATTCAAAGCAACATGGCTTCTACCTTCTGTCAAATCACAGTTATCTCTATCGAAAGTTATATCACTCTTGAAAAAACACCCGATATATTGTAGAAGTTAGACTATACAATTCTGAATTCAATGTTAATGAGAAGCAGGGAAGTTAAGAATTTTATGGTTTTAAAATATCAAAGAGTATTGACCGCTTCCCAGAACTCAATAATATTCTCAACTGGGGTGGGCTCGCTTAGATTTCGACCAGTTTTTCTCAAATACCTCTTTCGTGCTCGCATGCCGTAAGATCACCCTTGACTCATCGTCCGAATATTCAAAATCTCGCGAAATTCCGCAATACTGACCGGACGGCCTCCGGTATCTGGTAGCAATCAGGCTCCGAGCTATTGATTCTCTCTGGTCTTTACCGAAGAATGCATAATGGGTCGTAATCGACATTAACGACCTCTAAATTGGCCGCGACGGGTGCGTTAAACCTACCCAATCTCCAGCTCTCGGGTACGCCTTCCGCTTCCTGACCAAGGGACGGACAGCGTGGCCCGCAGATCCGTCGGATTTGCATTAAACCGTCCGGACGAGTTAGTGGGACCCCACGTGATCGAGATTTTTCGGCCGATCGGACCGAGATCGTCGAAATCTCGGACGTTGCGATAATGAAGTTTTAACGGCAGACTGAGAGAATCTGTGGTTAAGAGGCCTTAAATCGTCGATTCGATTTTGAGATGCGATCTGATTCTGGGTGGCTCGAGTTCCGCGGACTGATTTAATTAGCCGATGGAATATACAGGGGTTTAAGGATTCTTCGAAGCCGGGCGAAACGACCAAAAAGGCCATGTGTTTTTTGGGCACCAGTCATTAAGTCGTCAAGTTATTGATACTACAGTGTCAAAAAGGTACAGTAAACATGTCAATGAAACATGAATTATAAAGGATTTTCCAATAGCGATGATATCGGGTGTTTTTTAGAGTGATAGAACTTTAAATTGAAATAAAACACATTTAAATTGAGATTGAAGCCAAATTTTGTTTTTATTTGAAATATAGTTTTATGAAATTTATGTTTCGAAAATAATTCAGGCCTTATTTCATCAATAACACGAGTTATGTTGGCTTCCAAAGCGTCTATTGTTTCTGGTTTATCAGCATAAACCAATGAATTGACATAACCCCAAAGAAAATAATCCAGTGGAGTTATGTCGCATGATCTTGGAGGCCAATTAATTGGACCATTTAGCGAAGTAATTTTATCGCCAAATCTTTATTTCAATAAATAAATTGTTACGGTAGCAGCATGAGGTGTAGCATCATCTTTTGGGAACCAAAACACTTCTGGGTCGATACCATTCACATTTTGAAACAAATAATCATTGATCATCGATCTGTAACGAGCACCATTCACTGTAACATTAGCTCCAGCATAGTTTTTGAAGAAATATGGAACGATCATGCCTCCAGCGTGTAAAGCACATCATACAGTGCATTTTTCAGGATGCAATGGAACCTGCCGAACTTCTTGAGGATTGTTTTCACTCCATATACGGCAATTTTTCTTGTTTACATAACCGTTTAACCAGAAATGAGCTTCATCACTAAACACAATTTTAGGATAAAAAAGTGGTTCAACTTCAAGCTGTTTTAGGGCCCAATCAGCAAACAAACGACGCTAATCATGGTCAAGTGGCTGAACCAGTTGGATCTTGTACGGGTTTAGACCAAGATCGAGTAGAGAAAGTGTTGTCCGAAATCTATCGATAGTACGACGAATAAGCTGCTCTGATGGACGATTATGGAAACCATAAATTTCACGAAGTGCTCTATAAGTTTGACGAATAGAACACTGATTTTGAAAATAAATTTCAACAATTTGTAAACGTTGTTGCGGCGTGAGTCACTCCATGATAATTTGTCAATGCTTACTGAACAGAAATGTCGAAACAACATGGCTTCTACCTTCTGTCAAAAAAACAGTTATCCCTATCGAAAGTTCTATCACTCTAAGATAACCCCCGATATTCTCGTCCAGAGCACGTGGTTAGAATTCTGTTCTGTTGTATTAACACCTTCCAGCTCAGAACCATCCTTTTGTTTTATATCCATTATAGAAGCTTTCAAAACCATTGATCTTCTTCAACTTTCATAGTTGAACGTCAAATCTGTGTGTTAATAATTCCCGCTGCTTTTTCGACCGAATGCCTTCTCTCGTGCGAATCTTCTCGCAACACGTTTCAGACAGAATGAAAAACAACATTTTCCTTCTTCGCGACGACGCTAGGATTCTCGGAACAATCGCACCTGTCACACCAGGAGAACCATTACAACTTCGCTTTACGAAGAAGCGACTCCTCCACCTAGTCGAAGAGCATACGTTCGACGGCAATATTATCACGTACCCCATTGTAAATTGCCCATTTCTGATAATAATAATAACGCAGCGTAGTGCACGATCCCGCGTAATCACCTCTGGTGGTACGTGAATCAAATGGAAAAACAAGAGGAGAACGACGTCCACTGACCATCGAGACATTGGCGAGAAATTGAATATAATGTAAGTCCAGGATCGAGCGGGCTATGAAGATGGTATCGGGTGGAACGTTACGACCCGTTTAATCATGGGAGCCTTGGTTCGTCGTGTTTTTCGAATTATCACATCGTAGAGGGCGTGGGTAGAAGGGATTAGCTGTTGATTGCGAATTGGGATTGGAAAATCCTGGAATCCTTGTTTGCTGATTTTGAGATTGTTTTAACGCCTTATTTTTACGGCTTTTTGATGGGTTAACTTGGAAACTATAAGCTTGTTCCGAAAGTAATTTCGTTTTTTCCCTATAGAGGATTCAACCGCATTTTTTCGAACCCAACTTCACACTTTAGATTCACACTTCATTATATATTTTGAGAGCTGATATAGCAAGGATCATGTGTGAAAAAGTTCAATTAACTCTACGCAGTAGTTTTTAGTTGGTGCCCTTTGAAATATAAGCAATAAGAAGCATTTTCATCATATCTTACTTTTTTACTATAGAAAAGGTGAAAATGGTGTTCAAGCCAAAAAGAAATTAACCGATGTGTATGGAGAAGATGTGTTGACATTGCCATAACTGGTTTGCAAAATTTAGATCCGACAAGTTTGATGTCGAAGATGCATCACATTCCTGAAGGCCGCTTGAAGCTGATAAAGACACGACATTTGTTGATGCAAATCAACGAATAACAACACCTGAGATCGGTGCGAGCTTAAATTTATCGAATTCAACTGTTTATGACCACTTGAAAGGACAGGGTTTAACCTTGAAGCACGATATATGGGTTCTCCATGTTCTCATGAAGAGAAATTTGTGACGTCACGTTGACGTCTGTGAGTCGCTCCTCAAACGTCACGAAAATTATGCGTTTTTGAAGCGCATTACTGGGGACGAAAAACAGGTTGTATCAGTGTCGAACGCAAAAGATCATGGAGCAAAAAAAAGTAACGACTCAAAGCATTTCGAAAGCCAATATCCATCAAAAAAAGGTGATGCTGTCCGTTTGGTGGGATTTTAAAGGAATCTTTTTTTTATCTTATACTGGAGAACACAACAATATTTCTACTGGACAAACTGAGTATGGATTTCAACAGAAAAGGTGTAGTGTTCCACCAAGATAATGTGAGATCTCATACAAGTTTGGTCACTTGCCAAAAGCTTTTATAGCTTGAATGGGATACACTGCCCACCATATTCTCCAGATCTGGCGCCTTTGGATCATTATTTTTTTCGGTCATTGCCAAATTTTTTCGGCGGTGAAATCCTTACTTCAAATGAAGATGTCAAAAATCACCTGGATAAATCTCGTAAATGAATCAATTCAAGCTAATAACCGACTTAGGCATTCTGTTCCAAGCGCGTAAAAATCAGTATTATAGTCCATCCTCCTCACTCACAAGACCTGCATACTCATGATTTTTTCTTGTTTCCCAAATTAAAATCTGAACTAGATGCCGTTTTCACTCTGCGAATGATATGAAAGAAAATGCGTTTGAGTCCTTGAAGATCATTTCGAAATTTATAGCTTAGTTAATTGAGAAAATTTGTATTTTTTTAAAATAAAAAGAGGTTTATGCTTGATAGAAGGTATATAAAATTATTTAAATATTTTAATATTAGTCTTCTACATATTAAATTTCAAAAAATTAGTTAGATATCCAATAATATTGAATATTCTAAGTAATATAGTTTTATGATGAAATTCTTAAAATTATAATATGTCAAACATTCTTGGAAAATATTTGTTTTCATAAGATTGACCAGCAGAACCAATTCAAAATATTTAATTTATAGGATTTTTGTTAACATTTATTGGATTTTGTTATATCATTTGGATGTCTTATAATGAATGTTTATTTTATATGTGGATAGCTCAGCGGGAGAGCATCGGACTCGTGACCGGGAGGTCCAGGGTTCGAATCCTATTCAGGTAGAAAAGAAATTTTCTAGTTGGACGGGTATCTGCCACCATTTCACTGTTGGGTCAAAAATTAACAGTGCTGTGACCTAAAGTGGCGCAAGATCGCAGTAACAAAGCCTACACAGAACACAACTGAACTCCTAACTCGTACAAGCTGAAAAAGCTTCTGAGGGATCTTCACAGAAGATCTAGGAGTATCAGGATAATAATAAAATAAAAAATAAAAAAAAAAAAATATGTCGTTTGATATAAGTGGTACTTATATGACATTAATTTAATTTAGTACCTGAAGTTATAATTATTAAATATAACTTTTTTGAAATTGAATATGTAGAAAGCTAATATTAAAATATTTAAATAATTTAAAATAAAATAAGAAGGAACGGTTTTTTACTTGATAGAAGGATTATTACAAAATTTGAATATCGAAACAGATTTAATCTGTTAGTCTTCTACAATTTCAATTTCAAAAAATTTATTAAAGAAACTTTAAGAATTAAATTAATGTCTTTACAAGCACTGCTTATATTTAATAGACGTATAAAATCTAAATTCGTCATACAATATCAAATGGAATTAAGAAAAACGAACGAATATAAATAGTCAATTGAAATTAATGAATAAATAAACATTTTTTGTTTCGTTCCAGGCATGCGTACTGAACTCTTTAGACAAACGTACGAAGCCCTGTATTTATTGTTAATTGATTTTATTATTTTTTATATGTTGAACTGGTCTTATCTGAATTTTGATTATTTTTTGAGGATGTGCTACATGTTTTGAGATTTTTTGAAGTAATTTATTTAAATATATTAAATATTTCAAATAAATTAGTTTTTGAGAAGTTCTTAAAATTATGTTTTATATTTTTGAGAAAGAGTTAATTTTCATAAAAATAGGATCAGAAAACAATACATTTTATAACAAACAGGGCTTCGTACGTTTGTCTGAAGAGTTCAGTACGCATGCCTGGAACGAAACAAAAAATGTTTATTCATTCATTAATTTTAATTGACAATTTATATTCGTTGGTTTTTCTCAATTCCATTTTATATTGTATGATGAATTTCGATTTTATTCCTCTATTAAATATGAGCAGTGCTTATAAAGACATTAATTTAATTCTTAAAGTTTCTTTAATAAATTTTTTGAAATTAAAATTGTAGAAGAATAACAGATTAAATCTGTTTCGATATTCAGATTTGAATAATTGTATTTTTTTCTAAAACTCCATCATTTTTCTTGCCTACTCATGATTTCGTTGTTATCAGGGCCTCACAATATTTTGTCTATGAAGAATATGTAATACAATGCTTTTCTCAGAAGATGTACTTTGCTGCAGCTAAAAAAGTGAAGTAAGCGTAGGTCGCACGCTATGCTCAATTTGAAGGGTCTGTGAACAACATTGATTTTGATCGTTTAAATATTCTTGAAGCATGATTTATCCATCCCCCATAATATAGTCCGTCTATAGAGTATCTGGAATTTATTATTTTTCATAATTTTAATATACTTCCTCTTTGTAACATTCTGAGACTGAAGTAATGTATGAAATAGGTTATGCAGATAGTCGGCATGGCAACACTATTTCTCAAATATTGTTGATTGTCAACAGGAATACAATTCATGAAATAATGTCACAACTAGAAGAAAGAAAACAGGTCGAATATTTGTATAGAAAAGGTTTTCGAAACGTTAAAAAATTAGTGCAATTGAATGAACTGGGAAAAAGTGTTGTTATGAGACAATAGAGAGGATAAAAAATGGTATGGATATGAGGCATAGAGCAGGTTCAGGAAGACCCCGTAAGATTAAAGGAAACAATTCAAAGGTTTTACTAGCCTTAGAATGACACAATCTGCGTCTGGGGTTTCGCAAATTGGCTAACAGATTTGGAAATCAAGGAAATATAAAAGTATGTCTAGAAACCGCCCGTGTGTCACTGAAAATACAAGGCTACATATCAAGGAAACCAACAAAAAATCCATACAATGACCTTTACAAAAGGAACGAAGGATAGAATTGGGAGCAATATCTCAGCGTGGTGCTACGCCTCTTTGTATAGTTGATGGTACCATTAATAGTGAAAAGTATTGTGGCATTCTAAACGATTTTCTCCTTGAAACGGTGCATGCTTTATATCCAAAGGGGTGGCGTTTTCAGCAGAATAATGCAAGATGCCATACTTCAGCCTATACTCAAGCTTGGAAGAGCACCAAGTGACAACTATTTTATGGCCAGCAGCTTCACCAGATCTTAGTCCCATTGAAAAAATATGGGACCTAGTGAAGATTGAAGTTGAACGAGCACGGCTAGGAAATAAAGATGATTTAATTCAGTCAGTTTTACAGTCCTGGACTAACATCACCGAAAATTATGGAGGTGATGTTTCGGGTGTACCTCTACATTTAGTCAGGTGTTTACAGTTAAATGTAGGTTGTATAAGTAGATAAGATGAATATTTTGTTATAATCTTCTAATTCAAGAATTAAAAATATACTAAATAATTACAATTGAGCTTTGTTTCTTCCGGATACTTTCTAGACGGACTAAAGAAGCTTACGGAGATTAATTCGGATTCAAATTTATGCGGTCTGATGTCCGTTCTTTCGATTACTGAGGGACATGTAAATGAGCGGTCTTACGCACGCCTACTGTGGTCAACCGTCAAAGGACCCCGAAATAGAAACGTGGAGTACGGACAGACAGACCTAATGATTTCTAATGAAGAAGAGGGGTGATCGGATATCTTGAGTGGGATGAGTTCGAAAAGCGATCCATCATAAGAGCGCGTTCGGGCTATAGCGAGCAGTGGCGTGCATAATAAGGACTAGTTATATGACACGGTTTATATACACACTACTGGAAGTAGATCCTGAAAAACTGTCTATTTTGTTGGGATTCGAATATTTGCTATACCGTAAACAACGGTTCAATACTTTGGAAGCTAATTCTAGACCTCAAAATAAGTAAAAAGTTTCATACAAACATGGGTCCGCATTTGCGGTTTTCAAAATATTGACTACTAGCGCAACCAAATACGATAAATTACAGAAGATATCCGATTTATTTTTGACTTCTAGTGTTTTAAAGAGGATGTTTCATATGTTGTTATTGTTATTTATGGCGAGCGGGCGTCTGTCCACCCTATCACTGCGTCCGCACGGACTATTGTGGTTGACCCCTAATTTATATCTCCCCGACGAGATCCAGTATTTGGATAAAACCGATAATCTTGTTCAGGGGTAATTTTTTCAGTTCGCTGTGGGCTATAAAGCCTGGCCAAAGACTAGAATCTGATGCGACTTACCGCTGGGCACTGTGAGACGATGTGCATGGCTGTTTCAGTGTCCTCAAGACACAGCCTGCATTCATCGTCTTCAGCCAGACCGATTTTGTGCAAATGCGCTCTCAGTCTGCAGTGACCTGTCATAATTCCGACAAGTGTTCTTAGTTTGGCCCTATCCAGACCTAGAGCTAGGTTCGCCATCTTTTTGTTCGAAGCTTTTCCAAGGAACAACTTCGAATGTTTCAGGCCAGAATGGCTCCGCCAGAAAGACTCTAGCCTTGAGTTCATTCTGCCTGTTATCGCCTCGTTAGCCAGGTCATGTGGTATTCCCAGGAATGGATCCGGTCATACCAGAGGCAGCGCAGCTCCAGCAAACGCCAGCCGATCTGCCTCCTCGTTACCCAAATAGTTTGAGTGGATCGGTATCCAAACCAGAGTGACTCCATTATATATACCAAGCCTGTTTAAAGCCGTGCAGCAACTCCAGACTGTTCTCGAGGTACAAGAGCTGGATTCCAGAGCTTCTAGTTCTGACTGACTATCAGTAAATATTTTGATTTTACCGTAATGGATTTGCCGTTTTATCCGTAGTTCTGTCACGGTCTCAATGGCAAATAGTTCTTCCAGGTTGCGTTTTGACCGAGACTCAATGAGATGTTAATTCTCGGGTTGCTCCCATAGACTCCCGCTCCTGTTCCGTTCGCGCGAACCGTCTGTGAACAAGCCAAGGTGTTTCATATGACCACCCTCCATTGCATCTCATGCATCGTCGCATGAAGGAATTACGTACTCTTTCGAAAACACCTGGTTGTGTTCGGATCGTTTGACAGGATAATTCAATCCGATGTTACAACTCTTCGATGTTATTCACTGACGTTGAATACACTAAACTTTTCAAATAACCCCAAATACAAAGTTCAAAAGATTCAAATCGGGAGATCTAGCGGGCCAGGGCACTGGCCTCTTCGTCCTATCCATCTTCTGGGAAATGTTTGATCTAAATGTTCCCTAAAGGCAAGGGTATAATGTAGGGGCGCTCCACTTTCCATGAACCAAATATTCATCCACTGATTTAAAGGTACCACGTCTAGAAAATCAGGCAAGGTATTTTGAAGAAAGTTAGGGTATGCGGCCTCTGTTAAATTCAGTGGTAAAGCTACTGGTCATAGCAAACGATCTTCTAAAATTCCTAGCCAGATATTTGTATTGAAACGCTGTTGATGTCTGGATTCATGAATGGCGTATGGATTGTCATCCACCCAAATATGGCTATTATGAAAGTTGAAAATTCCATCTTTGATGAAGCCGGATTCATCAGTGAAATGGATATTAGAAGTAAAATGCGGATGTTCAGTAATCTTTGTTAAAACCCATTGACAGAATGTCCTTCTGGCTTCATGATCAGGAGGATTAAGAGTTTGCACGCGTTGAATATGGAATGGATGAGAAAGTTGTTGATGCATAGTTCTCCAAGCAAGGGAGTCACTTACTCCTACCTCCGCTGAAATTCTTCTCACATTTGTACCGGGATTTTCAGTCACAATATTTAAAATTTGCTCTTCAACTTCTGGAGTACTTACAGATAAAAGGAAGACTAATGATCAGAACCGGACGAACTCATTCCTACCCCTAACAATTTCATGAAGGAAACAGCATAACCAAAGCACAAATATTCCCAAATCCCCACGAGCAGTCAAAGAACCAGCTGCGAAAATAGAACAAGACTACCTACTAGATAATTTCGCACATTAAGGCGACCGCGCTCACCGAAATAGAAACGCTTCAAAGCACAACGAAGATACCATCAACATTAAAATGAATCATGTAAATATCAGAATTCTATACGTAACATCAATTCATCGGACAGCGAATACTCGACTTCTTATCTGGACGTATCGGATACATTGAAAACCACTCATAATGTCATTATGGCGTGTTCAGGAGCATCGTTTCTATCAATACCTCCGAGAATTTCAAAGATGAAAGATGAATGAGGCGGATTGTGCAAGGTCTTCGGAGTTATTGCCGAAGGGGATTCGGCTATCATAGACGGAACGCATTACTGAATGGGAAATATCTTGGAGCTGGAAGAGATCTTTTAAAAACATTTTATTTATATACTGGTAGAGTTCTCCTAAATCAAAGGTACTAACGATGAGAGGTGGCTTCGTATGAAAGTTCGTATGGCACAGCTGAAAAACTGCTAGATTGAAATATCGACATGAAAAGACCTAAGTATCGATAAGAAAATAATGAATTATGTTCAGCGTTGACAGGGCCGTCTCGAAAGAAACCCACCCATTCATTTTGCCGAACGTTCAGATATTAACCCCTTTCATCATTATCAGTTTCTGTTCGTCTCTTTTTCAATGGGAATCCTCTATGGCACCTTAAAATACTCCGTAAAATGATAAATGTAGTTGCAAAGGCGGCTGATGTCCAGGAATAGATGTTTATTTTGGCGTATCCGATTAGCTAATAACAATATACTGGCGATTCCGTTTCTCCACACTTTCTATTTTCGCGTCGTCGTTATACGATTTATACTTGTCTCCCGATCTAGAAATAAGTCAGATATTGGGGATTTCGACACGATCTGACTATACGATTTTTTTCGCCGATATATTATACCATCGGTTTCTGCAAAGTTTGTTTGTAGAAGAAGGAGCCGATTCGAAAATAACGACGAACTCTGTAACGCATGGATTATGTCATGGTGTATTGTGGAAAGGATGTAATTCTTTCTTTCCGAGAATAATCTATACTTTGTTGTACATTACGTGCGAAGCAAGCTGTGGAAGTTGTTGAACTGGAAGCGTTTCAAAGGAAAAGAGAGTTATGATCGAATTATATTATATTTTACCTTAAAGGTTAGGAAATATTCAATAAAATTCACCATGAAAAGTTATTTAGGATTATCATGAAGTGTTTTCCGGAATTTCGAATATTTGAGAGTAGATTCCTGAACCTCTGTAAAGTAGGGGGGTAAAAATAATAGATTTCGGAACACAGGGTAAGAAAAGGCAGTTCAATCAAGAATAGCAGTGAAATCAGTCAATAAAGAGTGAGGAAAATAGGCAATGGGTGCGGTAGAGACTGCAGCGTGTCGAAACGAAGGTGCATTCTATCCCCACTCTACCAAATTCTTCTAGTGTAAACAGATGTGAAACATTCTGTTCTTTTTGCGTTCGCAAAGATTCTATGGAATATTCTTACAAACCACCAACCACAAAATTTACATGAAGGAGCATTCGTTCGGCGGATTTTACAAGAATTCTAGTTCTCCTTTTGACATTATATATTGAGTTTTGATTATATACGTCTATTAAATGTAAGCGGTGCTTGTTTCAGACATTAATTTAATTCTAAAAGTTTTTTGAATAAACATTTTTTTTTGAAATTAAAATTGTAGAAGATAAACATATTTCAATTTGTTTTAATATTCAAATTTTGTTATATTTCTTCTATCAAGTAAAAGGCCTTTCTATTTTATTTTATATATAATATATAATTATATTTTGGCTTCAATAAATCTCATAATGGAATGTCAATGAATTTAAATAAGCCTTAAAAATAACTCACACTGTTCTTTGATTTTGTTAGAACATAGATCAATCTTGAATTATAAAGTTGATCTGTGTTTCGAAGCATTTGTCCTTTTACACGTGCTGAGGGTTTGGATATAGGTTAGTTTTTTGATTTTGATATTTGGAATACTATTGAGGACTGAGGACGGAATTGCTTAGAATTATATTTGTTTTTCGAAGATATAGTGCATGTTTTTAGAGATTTCTGAATTAACTTATTCGAATATTTAAATATATTAAATATTTCAAATAAATTATATTCTTTGAGGAGTCCTTTAAGTGTGTTCATGTTTTTAAAAGGCAATTGGTGTTCTGAAAGGTAAGACCAGAAACAAAATTTTGTCTCCTTTAAATATTTATTTATTAATTTTAATGACTTTCGTATATCTGTTGGTTTATTTATTCCATTTGACATTATATATTGAGTTTTGATTATATACGTCTATTAAATGTAAGCCATGCTTGTTTTAGACATTAATTTAATTCTAAAAGTTTTTTGAATAAAAAATTTTTTTGAAATTAAAATAGTAGAAGATAAACATATTTCAATTTGTTTTAATATTCAAATCCTTTTTGCTCGCTGATATTTTGGTGTGAACGCTGAAATCGACCTTTAATTTACACCAAAAGATCTACAAAGATTGTTCTTGTTCTAGTTCTTGCTCTTTGTTCTTTTGGTTTGTTATTTGAAGATTGGCAACAACCGTGAATTTAGTATCTTTTCATTTTTTAAGTCTTCTTTTGGGTTTTTATACTATCTGATGAATTTACGTTTAATGTTGTATTCAAGTTCTCAAAGAAAGATTCATTGATATTACTCTAATTTATATTTTCGATATATATAGTGAAAGTGATATTGACTATTAATCACTTTGTCGAATTAATTTTGAGCACTGGGCATTATTCATAATGCCCTATTCAGTCACTTGGCGCATAACAGATATATCGAACCATACATGAAATATACAACGTATAACATTAAAAATGTACTGTATACCTGAGCTTAGTAAATAACACAATATGTAAACGATAAAAATGGTTACTGTGGATTATCATTTAGAGATAAATACATCCATCGTCAAAAGTCTTGGCAACCCTTGGTTTCTCAAGAAATAAACAATCTATGTTCGGGTAATAAGATGAATATTTTCCTCTATTTCAATTGCAATATATTTGATAGAAAATCTTTGTTTGTTACTCTTTCGTTTATACAGGATTACACAAAATAGGAAAAAGTCTAAATTATCGATTATTTATTTTTGAAAATTTGAATATTAAAACAAATTGATATATGTTTATCTTCTACAATTTTAATTTAAAAAATTTTTATTCAAAAAACTTTTAGAATTAAATTAATGTCTAAAACAAGCACCGCTTATATTTAATAGACGTATTTAATCTAAACTCAATATACAATGTCAAATGGAATAAATAAACCAAAAGATATACGAAAGTCATTAAAATTAATAAATAAATATTTAAAGGAGACAAAATTTGTTTCTGGTCTTGCCTTCAGAACGCTATTTGCATCTTAAAAACATGAACACACTTGAAGGACCTCTCAAAGAATATAATTTATTTGAAATATTTAATATATTTAAATATTCGAATAAGTAAATTCAGAAATCTCTCAAAGCATGCACTATATCTTCAAAAAACAAATATAGTTCTAAGCAATTCCGTCTTCAGTCCTGAAATATATTCAAAATATCAAAATCAAAAAACTAACCTACATCAAACAACTCACTACGTGTAAATGAATAATGTTTCGAGACATAGAGCATCTTTATAATTCAAGATTGATCTGTGCTCTAACAGAATCAAAGAACAGTGTGAGTTATTTTTAAGGTTTACTTTACTTTGTTATATTTCTTCTATCAAGTAAAAGGCCTTTCTATTTTATTTTATTTATTTTTGATTTAATTATAGTTATTCCACAACTGAATCCAAATTCAATAGTCCTCTTCATTCAATCTTCCTGAAGGGCTAAACTCAATTCCTGAAAAAATGAAGGTGGGTTTTGGCGCATGAATATTGCTATCCCTAAGTAATCCCATACGTGCTCAATTGGTTTAATGTCTGGTGAATTAGCAGGCCAGATCATTCTCTGGATATTGTTCTCTTTAAGAGTGTTTTGAACCCTTCGTGTGCGGTGTGGTGGGGCGTTATCATCCTGATAAATGAAATTACCCCTAAATTCGTTGCCCAGAGGAACAAGAGGTTCAATGATGTTTTCTACGTAGATGGCACCAATCATTGTTCGTTCTACGACAATGAGAGAGGTACGGCGACCGAACATTCTACCCCACCAGCACATTATTGGTCCGCCTTAAAACAGCACAACTTCCTGGGCGAAATTGAGCCGCTATAGTCTGCCTGGACATCTCTAAATCCTTTTTCGTCCACAAAGACTTTGTTTGTATGTACCATCGGGGACTTTTTTATCGATCTCTTCAAGATATACAATTTCGTTGTACATTAATTTGATCTATCTCGTAAAGTTTAGCCAGCGATTGCGATTTAAGCGCACAAAAATATGTCTTTTACGACATCACATTACAAATCTTTGAATTTTTCAGCTTTTCTGTACTATAGTATGTATTATACATATAAACCTTTCTCTTGAACCACTCAATATATTACCGAAAACTGCATTGAAATCCGTTTAATAATTCATTTATAGTATGTAAGAAAGTGATATTGATTATTAATCACTTTGCCCGCTTCGCCTGGGGACCGGGCATTATGAATAATGACTAGGCACATAACGGATTCATCTAGTTTTTTCTTCCAAATGAAATGAATATCCTCGGACTCAAATCATCGAATTCCTCCGGACCCCGCAGATTATATCACACGGCTCCAGTTATTTTAATCGTGTAATTATGTCACCAGAATTGTCAATCGATTCTCGTGAATTCAATTATTACGAATGAGAAATTTAAGGAGCAGCTCTACTCTCTCGAAGTACCTGCGTTCTTGAATGGACGCCTTTTTTGAAACGACACCCAGGGCGGACACGTATTTACGAGAAAACAATGCCGATTACAGAAAGGAGGTCGCAGTCCGTTTGGCAGACGCAATTAATACGGACGTTGTCTTATATAATTTTTTTTCGTTTAGTTTCTCGCTCTACGGAATTGATTAATTGGGCATTGAAAAAGTGCGCGCGGAATATTGAGCAACCGCGAGCTTATTTTGAGCGGTTCGGATTGATGGATGTCGCCATTTATGGAGGCTCTGAAATGTCCGGACTGTTGAGCTATTATCTGCCTGTATGGGATCACGTGCGACTTGCGGGAGGTGATGGAATATCGAGGTACTGGGAAGATTTAAGAGCAGGGAAGTTAAATCGTGTAGCATACTGATTTGGTTTAAGTGATAATTTGAACGATTTTTATTATTCCCTCCCTAATAATCATATGAAGGATGGGTCATCTAAAGTTTGCATTTTGAAGAAGTGGTTATTCCGAGTATGCCAACACTTTTTTCAGTCGTATTTTGACATAAAGTCAGTGTTATATTCGACATTAACGAAATGAGTCTATTTATTAACATAAAATTAATTACTACTCGTATGCGATAATAGTATAATGTGTGGTCTAACTTTTGCGTAAGCATAGAACAAGTCTAAACCACAGAGTCAACCCCTCTTCTTAATGTCCGTATCTTGAGAGCAGTTAAGGAATGAACTTGAATAAGTAGTTATAATCTGACTTTGGCAGGTCCACACATAGTGAGCCCATCTTCTTACTCGTAACAAAACCGGAAAAAGTCCTTCGCAAACTTGTCTGATCTTGAAAATAACATGACAGTTGATATTGACCTGTTTAAGTGAAATGAGTCTTACTTTTAGAAGCTTTTGGAACTATAGATACTGAATTGTTTCAGCCGTTACTATTTGGTAGTTGATCATAATTAAAACAAATTGTAGAAATTACTATGTTTTACTACCAATAAAAATATATTTCACACATTTTCTTGTGACTCGAGTTTCGGGAAATGAACTATCCCATTATCAGACAACTGAAGAGCTAACAGTGGTACAGAGGTATTTAAACAAAAGTGGTAAATATTTTGAATATTTCAATAGATAACACCTAATAGTGGTACAGAGGTTTACAAGCGGAACGTGATAAAAACCCGGTTAAAAAAGAGGGGCCTTCTAACAGATATCGGAATGTCGGAAATCGACAAAGAAGGTTATTAAACAGATGGTACCCATTTAAATATCTCAAATAATTTTTTGGGGTTACATAGTTCCGTACAGTTATTCATTATTTTTACGTTATTTTGTTGTATATCTCAAATATTTGGATTTACATAGCTCTATACAGTCATTCATTATTTTTTAAATTATTTTTATTGTGAACGAATTTGAAAATTTTAATAATCAAGTTTCTTTTCATTTGAATCTACATGTAAAATTTTCTTAAGATTTGCTTTTGTCGAAAGGAATTACTAATTTTTAAAGAATGAGTGTCAAAAGTTGAATTTTTGTTTACTTTTCGTTAAATTAATTTTATGTTCGTTGAACCTCGTCTTGAAGGAACGTCCTGTTTGTCCTATATATTTATTACTGTACGTCGAACAAGATAACTCATAAACTCCTGATTTGTGTATGTTTGGAGTAGGGTCCTTTGCGTTAAAAAATACCGATGATAACTTGTTTTGCGTTTTGAAGGCAATATTGACATCTGATTTTGAAAAACTATTGGCCACTTTTTTTTAGCTTTTGGAACATTGGATTAAAACGAATTACTACGTAACTACCTTTAGTAAATTTATTTCAATGTTAATAAAAGCCTCTAATTGTAGGACTCATTTCACTTTTATATTAAGCATACTTTATGTAAAAAAAAACAGGTCAATATCAACTGTCATTAAATTTCAAGATTATAAAAGTTTGCGAAGGAGCTCGTAATTTTCCTCAACGGCTCTTGTATCGTACCGCGGTTGGTTTAACACAGTAGTTTGTTTATTATTTCAGTGCTTTGAAACAATAAACAATTGCAAATTAATTAATGGCAATGATTAATTATGATAAGTTTAGTGGACTGTATTTTGACGTAGTGTAGCGGAGCACTTGTAACTTGTTATCTAGATGATAAACTAGCTTTGTTTATCTGATAAGATAAACCAACGAAGATGATAAGGAATTGAAGTAAAACACAAACATTCATAACAACAGCAATGATATATTGGTATCACTGTACTACTCTGTCAAGAAAGTACCGGGAATTTTCAATTAAAACAACATTTTTACATTTAATCGTCAAAATTTATTGGGTCGCCTTCAAAATAGGCTCCATTTGCTCCAATACAACTATGCCAAAGGCACTTCCAATTATCGAAACAATTTTTATAGGCGCTTTCCGGGATGGACTTTAGCTCTCGCGCCGAATTTTGTTTTATGGCTTCAATCGACTCAAAACGGGTGCCACGAAGGGGCAATTTTAGTTTTGGGAAGAGAAAAAAATTGGAGGAGGCCAAATCCGACGAATACGGTGGTTGCTGAAGCACGTTTGTTGAGTTCTTGGCGAGAAAGTCAGTCACAATCGTAGCTCGGTGAGAAGGCGCGTTATCGTCATGCAAAATCCATGAGTTGTTCGCCCACAAATTTGGCCGCTTCTTACGGATACGCTCACGCAAACGTTTCATAACGCCTAGGTAATACTCCTTGTTTACCGTCTGACCCTCTGGAACGAATTCGTAGTGCACCACGCCACGGATATCGAAGAAAACAATGAGCATCACCTTCATTTTCGATCGGCTTTGGCGAGGTTTTTTCGGTTTCGGCTCATTTTTTGCCACCCATTCCGATGATTGCTGGCTTGTTTGCATATCGTACTCGTAGACCCAGGTCTCATCACCAGTTATAATGCGTTCCATGAATGTAGAATCGGAATTACAGTGATCCAGCATGTCTGAAGCAACCTGTTCGCGTTGACGTTTTTGAAGAAAATTCAGGTCTTTCGGTACGAGTCGTGCGGCCACCTTTCTCATGCCCAAAATATCAATCAAAATCGTACGTGCGGACTCGTGGGATATCTTAAGATCATGTGCTATCTCTCTCAAGCTGGTACGACGGTTTTCCAGCACCCTTTCCATAATTTTATCGACGTTATCTTCGATCGAAGCCGTCGATGGGCGACCACTTCACGACCGTACTTGAAGGCTCTGTACCACTGATATGCACGAGTTTTCGATAGAGCATTATCACCAAAGGCCTTTTGCAACATTTTCAATGCATCGGCACACGAAAATTGATTTGCAACACAAAACTTTAAACAAATTCTTTGCTCAACGTAATCACCCATAGTAAAAATCGGCACGCACTCTGACATCGACTGACTTAATCAGCTGTTGCAAACACACTAGTTGACAGATCCCGCTCAAGCTTGGCATAGTAATTAAGGACAGTGGTACCAACCTAGGAAAAAAAATTTTACCTGCCTCATTGCCCCGCCAGATTTAAATCGATAATTCCCGGTACTTTCTTGACAGAATGTATATGGTATCAAACTTAAGCAATGAGTATGTAAGTTACTTGTTTATAGTAATCGCGACAATCTTATGTGCAGACACAAGCGATAAAGGGTGATTATCAAAATAATAATGTGGGCAGAAGCCACAAAGGACAAAAGTAGAACACTCCAAGGCCGAGGTTGGCGGGGCTTAGTTGTTTACAAATGGCGAGCGCGGGAAAAATCGTGACATTTCGCATTTTCTTTCGTTCGTAGCGAAGGAGCGGAAAATGTAATGGCTTTACGTTCGAGCTGCATTTCCGGACTTTCGATTCGTACTCAGGGCGTCGCGATAGGCAAAGCCTATCGCGATCTTTACGGAATCTAAGTTAGCACTACGCAACTGTCAAGGCATCTGTGGTCCGTTGCCATGACACTTATATTTTTAATATATTGCTGCATTCATTTTTTCTACATAAATCGCATACAGTACGCGTTTTTCCCACCAAAACAAATCTTCCCATAATTTTTACACGTCAACGCTGCAATAACTCATAAAAAAGTACCCGACGTCGCAATATATGCAAATTGAAGAACCAAGCCGGGCAAGTGTTATAATTAACAGTTTTCTCCTGAAATTTGACATGAAATTCGTGATCGCAGAGTAATTGTCGGCTCGTCTAAGATGTAACAACCTTGAGGAGTTCCAGCTGTCGTTTTTTTCTCTTATTTTTCGTTCATGCTCGCATCGTTACGAGCGGGTATTTATGCGTTTTTTTATTTTTATGGGCAAGGCATTATTTACATTTGGGTATAACACGGTGTTATTAAAAGAAAGGTACCGGCGTGAGTGTCCTCTGGGCCTGTGGTGTCCTAGTAATTTCGAGACTCTGATTTATTTATGGTCGTAATCTGCGAGAACGATCAGTAAAAGATGACACCAATGAATAACTGATAATGGGTATTGTTTCTGGAGATGCGTCTGTGGGACTGAACACATTTGCCGCCCTCTCACTCGATTTATGGCGCTGTCGTCTTTATCTTCGTGAAATTGGGATCATCAAGTTCTCAAGATCAAAATTCACCCTTTGGAAAATGAAAGCGTGGAAAAAAAATGAAAATGATATGAAAACGAAAACGAAATATTGAATTTCATACACAAACTTCGATTAGAATAAGAGAATAAAAATGAATAAATAATCAATATTACTGGAAAACATATTTCAATATTATAATATTTGGTACATGTATTATATCGGGTGCTTTTTTTACAGTGATAGAACTTTCGATAGGGATACATACTCGGAATTGTACAAGTTAAAATATGAGCAGAGCTCTCTAATAACATTAATGTACCATTGTCATCATTGTTGTCCCGGGTTTCTGCTCAAGTTTTGACACCCCAGCAGACCCCCGAAAAGCTGAAAGAGAAAGAGAGGAGTTTTGGAGAAAGGATTATAGAGCACTCTGCGACAGCACAACTAGGTGAGGGACCCCCACAAGTCACCTCTCCCACACCAAAGAGGATCGCCGTAGCGATCCCACCACTCAATCATTTGAGCAGAGTGTCTATGGATTATGAAAGACTGAAGCAACGAAACAACACAAATAACAGCTTGTCAGCATGGACCCCCCGCTACACAGGATCGCTGTTGCTGTTCGCCGCCAAAAGCGAAGCTCCGAAGCATCATAGGATTGGGCCTTAGGATCAAAAGGGCGCCAGAGTTTGGGGGAGAGCAGAGCGTATCTTAAAGGAACCTCAAACCTTGTCGAAACGTCGTAGTCTCCCTTTTTCTCCAGCGGACCACTTCCGAACCCGCAGCGGAAAAAGATAAGCTTAAGGATCCACGAATGGGGCCGGAGTTAAGGAAGAGCGCAGCGAATATCCCAAGGTCCCACACTTGTTCAAAACGTCGTAGTCTCCCTTTGTCCTCCAACGTACCAATCAGGACCCCGCAGCAGGAACTTCAGGAACTAAAAATGGAGCCAAATTTGGGGGCGAGCAGAGCGAATCTCCCAAACCCCCCAGCTTGTTCGAAACGTCGTAGTCTCCCTTTGTCATTCAGCAACCATTTAAGATCCTTCAGCGGGCTAAGAGGACGAAGGTTGGAAACCCACGCTAAGGACTAGCGGGGATCGCCTTCGCCAATGAAAGGAAAAACAGAACTAATCGATCGCAGGGTCGCAGATTCTGGTCGTCAATCAGAGCCAGCTTCCCCGTACGATTCCAAGTCCTGCGGTAGGAAAAGGTAGGATTGGGACAACATGATGGAAAGGTATTATGCAAGAAAGAAACAAAGGAAGGAAATTAGGATTGCGAGTCTCTGCTTTAGGCATCATAACCATATCCTCCATCTCATAAATGAAACTAGGACACTCGTTATGACAAGCTCCCCCACCACGACAAGGTACAGAGACAGGGGGCGATAGGGATAACTGTGATTTGACAGAAGGCAGAAGCCATGTTGTTTTGACATTTCTGTTCAGTAAGTATTGACAAATTACCATGGAAAGACTCACGCTGCAACAACGTTTACAAATTGTTGAAGTTTGTTCTCAAAATCAGTGTTCTATTCGCCAAACTTATAGAACACTTCATCAAATTTATGGTTTAAATCATCGAGTAGAGAAAATGTTGTCCGAAATCTATCGATTTCGACGAATAAGCTGCTCTGATGGACGCAACAACAACAAGACAAAGAACTGTACGTACAGAAGAAAATATCGCTGCTCTAAGTTATAGTGAAAATAATGATCCAGATTTGTCCATTCGTCGACGTTCACAACATGTTGGACTCTGTGCATCCAACACATGGAAAATTTTGCGTGAAGATCTTGATTTACACCCATACAAAATCCAACTGGTTCAAGAACTAAAGCCAATTGACCATAATAAGCGTCGTTTGTTTGCTGATTAGGCCCCATAACAGCTTGAAGTTTACCGACTTTTTTATCGTAAAATTGTGTTTAGTGACGAAACTCATTTCTGGTCGAACGGCTATATAAACAAGCAAAATTGCCGTATATGGAGTGAGAACAATCCTCAAGAAGTTCTGCAGGTTCATTGCACCCTGGAAAATGCACTGTATTGTGTGCTTCACACGCTGGAGGCATCATCGGTCCATATTTCTTTGAAAACGATGTTGGAGCTAATCTTACAGTGAATGGTGCTCGTTACAGATCGATGATCAATAATTATTTGTTTCAAAATTTGAATGGTATCGACCCAGAAGTGTTTTGGTTCCAACAAGATGGTGCTACACCTCATGCTGCTACCGTAACAATTTATAGAAAGAAAGATTTGACGATAACATCATTTCGAGAAATGGTCCAATCAATTGGCCTCCAAGATCATGCGACGTTACTCCACTGGATTATTTTCTTTGGGGTTATGTCAAGTCATTGGTTTATGCTGATAAACCAGAACCTATAGACGCCTTGGAAGCCAACATAACTCGTGTTATTGATGAAATAAGGCCTGAATTACTCGAAAAAGTGGTGCAATATTGGTCTGGTCGAACGCGGTTCCTCAGAGCTAGTCGTGGTGAACATATGCCGAAAAATATTTTTAAAACATAAATGTCATAAAATTATCTTTCAAATAAAACAAAAATTGGCTTCAATCTTTATTTAAATCTGTTTTATTTGAGTTTAAAGTTCTATCACTCTAATCCGAATTACATAACAAGAGTTGTAAGAAGCATATTACGCAGTGCTCAATTTTCTTACGACTCGAGTAGTATACTATACTTTTTCTACTACAGTATTAATTCCCACAAAAGATAGGATTCCATTAAGTGACGAAACGTGAAAATGTTATCGGCTACGCGACCTGCTATTCGTTTCCATAGCAACTACTGAGGGGTCTATATTATTGGTTATACGCCGTGCGATTTACTATACAGATGCTACCGTATTGGTTGTTGATGGTGCTCTCTGTTTATGGTAAAGTTAAATCGTACAGTTTTATGTTGCACAGTGCTTGCCTTAATAGAAAGTTACATAGATGGCAAGTTGTACAAACTCTAATTTATTCATTAGATCAATCCACGTCTAATACTAGCAAGATCTATGCGATAATTGACCATCAGAATTAAGTCCTACCAATCTATCGCAGCATCTTTCGAGCAGGATGAATGGGTTACGCCATGCACTACCTACAATCTTAATTAATTAGATTTCCTTCAGATTGATCACCTTAGAATTGGGAACGACAGAAAATCACATTACCTATGGCGGTGAAAAATGGTAGAAAGTCCTTCTTTGTATTCCCACGTGAAAAATTTGACCATTCAAAGAGGAACACGTTCGAAATATGATTTGTAGATTGTCTTTAATTTGAAATATTGCTCAGTAGACGTTATTTTGTTAAAGGAATAAATGGGGAGTTGTGATGTTGATTTCTCGCATATCATTTGGTGAAAAATTTTTGAATTATTGAGGTAAATAAAAACACGTGGAAAATAAAATAGAAAAAGGCTTTTTACTTGATAAGAGAAATATAACAATATTTGAATATCAAAACAGATTTGATCTGTTAGTCTTCTACAATTTTAATCTCAAAAAAATTTTTATTCAAAAAACTTTTAGAATTAAAAGGATGTCTACAATAAGCACCGATTATATTTAATAGACGTATATAATCAAAGCTCAATATATAATGTCAAATGGAATAAATAAACCAACAGATATAAAAAAGTCATTAAAATTAATTAATACATATTTAAAGAAGACAAAATTTTGTTTCTGATCTTACCATTTTGAACACCAATTGCTTTTCAAAAACATGAACACAACTTAAGGACTTCTCAAAAATATAAAAACATGCACTATATCTTCAAAAAACAGTTATAATTCTGATAATCTCTTCATCGGCCCTAAATAGTATTCCAAATATCAAAATCAAATAACTATCACTATATCTTACCTCCACGTGTTAACAGGATAAATTGCTTTAAACAGACTAACTTTAAAATTCAAGATAGTTTATGTTCTTAACAAAATCATAGGAAAAGTGTAAGGTATTATAAGGTTATCTTTAAACCATTGACATTCCATAACGAGATTTATTAAAGCCTAAATATTATTATATATTATGTATAAAATAAAATAGAAAAAGGCTTTTTACTTGATAGAAGAAATATAACAAAATTTTGAATATCAAAACAGATTTAATCTGTTAGTCTTCTACAATTTCAATTTCAAAAAAATTTGTATTCAAAAAACTTTTAGAATTAAATTAATGTCTACAATAAGCACCGCTCATATTTAATAGACGTATATGATCAAAACTCAATATATATGTCAAATGGAATAAATAAACAGATTCTAATCTAAATAAATCTCATGAAAACATTTAGAATTGAATTTTAAAACATGTCCTAAATACACTGTATCACTTTATAGACATTATTATCTTCACATGTGGTGGAAATTAACCAATAAAGTTATTCAAATATTTCAATATTAGCCTTCACATATTTAATTTCAAAAAAATATATTTAATAATTAGAACTTCAGGAATTAAATTAAATTAATATCATATAATCACTTATTTTAAACGAGATATAAAATAAACATTCATTATAAGACATTATAAGACAATCCTATGAATTAAATATTTTGAGTAGACAAAATTTTGTTTCTGCTGATCAATCTTATGAAAACATATCTTAATTCTTAAGATTATGTTAAACATTTTTGTGTATAAAATTAAAGATATGTTTTCAGAAGATTGATCAGCAAAAACAAAATTTTGTCTACTCAAAATATTTAATTTATAGGATTTCGGTTAACAATTTTTATTATTATTATTTATCGGATTTTGTTATATCATTTGGATGTCTTATAATGAATGTTTATTTTATATGTCGTTTGATATAAGTGGTACTTATATGACATTAATTTAATTCCTAAGTTATGATTATCAAATATAATTTTTTGAAATTAAATATGTAGAAAGAAGGCTAATATCAAAATATTTAAATAACTTTATTAGTTAATTTTCACCTAATGTGAAGATAATATTATATGTCTAAAAAGTGATACAGTGTATTTAGGACATGTTTTAAAACTTAATAATAAATGTTTTCATGAGATTTATTTAGATTAAAATTTGTAGAGGTTCTGGTAAATTGATTCCAGCTATTATTCTGTACCACACGGTATGTGTATCATTAAATTGTTTTACTCAGTTTCCATACATATGATACTGTACAGGGGCTATTCAGGAATAAAGACCGTTTCGAATTTTGAATAATCCTTTCAATCTCTAAGCCGAGTTATCGGATTCCCTTGGCGATTTTTCGAATTCCACGACTCCCTGCGTCCTCCAGACCAAACAAAAACCCACCATCGTACCGGATGGTACTCCGAACAAAGAACTGCACCGAAAAAATCGCCAAGGCATGCCACCGCATACCTTCGGAACCAAACCATGCGGGCACATATACATAAAACACCCATATCTCCGAACCGGCGTCAAAATCAGCCTGTAAATCCGAAGAGAAACATCCAGCTAGTGGCAACTGGACACGATTAACTCCGGCACGCCATCCTCGGTGCTGCCGCTTTGCATACAAATTACTTTTAACACTTCAATTTCGAAATATAAAATAAACGAAGAGGGTGTTACCGGCGAAGAACTCAATCATAAGGCGAGGCGACGCGGTCGCGGCGGGAATTTGAGGATTTAACCTTTATGGTCGCGTTACGGCCTCTAGTAGCCCATGGTACGATGGTATCGATTAAATGTGAAATTGAATTTGAGCCGTTCGGATTATTTCTGGCCTTAAGTGTCAGTTTTAATTGAAGGTTGGACTGTATCTTTCTTGGGTTATTTATGAGGTATCAAGGGGAATTAGAAAGTGGTGGATGTAGGATATTGGATCTCGGGCGGAGGTAGAGACGACCTGAAGTATAAAAGAACTGCTGACGTTTCATTAAAGTCAGATTTACTCAATATACACACATTGTCAAAAGTCTTGCCCCCCCCTATCAACTCTCAACTTGGCGACTGTAACATGACAATTTTTTGTGTGTAAAATCTTCACTATCTTATCACTTAAATGAATACATTAAACCAGCAAAAAATATTTCTTGTTCGGGAGAATACAGGTGTATCCAAAGTTAAGTTTTCAGCGAATAACGAGAATTGTAGTAATGAGAATATTCCGTGGAAAATGCCGTGACGTCCAATTTCTCTGTTTGACCGGGCAAGAATAGTAGCTTTGTCGAAACACCAGATTGCCTGGTCGATCCAGAGTAACATCTGCAAGGGAAGAACATTATATCCCAAAATTTACTCGAAGGAATGGAACGGTATGTGTAACAGCCCTTCGAAGTCATTTTTTGAGGACCTATAGACGGGTAGTCTCAAGCATAAGAAAACGGTTGCATTCCTCAAAATTAAGGGCAAGAAGACCTTAAAGAGTACCTCGCTATCACCTGGACATAAAGCTACCTGCTGGCAATGGGCATAACATCAAGAAGCTTTATCGAAACACCAGATTGCCTGGTCGATCCAGAGTAACATCTGTAAGGGAAGACCATTATATCGCAAATTTTACTCGAAGGAATGGAACGGTATCTGTAACAGCCCTTCGAAATCATTTTTTGAGGACCTATAGACGGGTAGTCTCAAGCATGAGAAAACGGTTGCATTCCTCAAATTTAAGGGCAAGAAGACCTTAAAGAGTACCTCGCTATCACCTGGACATAAAGCTACCTGTTGGCAATGGGCAGAATATCACCAAGACTGGCTTTTACCACAATGGCACAACGAGTCACATTTCGGTTTGCAAAGTGATAATAATAATAATTTTTTTTAATCCATTAAGACACTACATAGTGTAAAGGATAAGTCATAAGAGATAAAGAAAAAAATTGAAAAACTAAACCGCAAAGGGGTCACAAAGAAATTCATCAACTGAATAGAATCCCTTTCCCAAAAGAAGTTCCTTGACTTAAACCCTCTTAAATTCAAGCATTTCAAAGATGAAGGCACATGGTTGAAAAACTTAATGCCTCGATATAAAGGAGAGCATTCGAATTTAAAAGTTTTATGCTTAGGGAGCATCATTATTTGTGCATTTCTAGTAGCATATTCATGGTGACTTGATAATTTCAACCATTCGCCTTCATTTTCCTTGGCATACAGTGAACATTTCAAAAGTAAAGTAATACGGTTTTCAACAAAAACTTGCTTACATGACGTTAATGGCCTTAAATTAAATATCGAACGCAAAAATCGCTTCTGATGGTGGATGAGAAAGGATTTGGACAGGTCCAGGCAGACTAGAGCGACTCAATTTCGCCCAGGAAGTTGTGCACTTTCAAGGAGGATCAATAATGTGCTGGAGAGGTATAATGTTCGGTCTCCGTACCCCTATTATTATTATCGTTGAACGAACAATGAGTGGTGCAATCTACGTAGAAAACATCACTGAGCCAATCATTGTTCCCCTGCGCAACAAATTTGGGGATAATTTCATTTATCAGGATGATAACGCCCCCACCACACCCCACACGAAGGGTTCAAAACATTCTTCAAGAGAACAATATCCAGAGAATGAACTGGCCAGCAAACTCACCACACATTATTAGTGAATGCATTCTAATTTCGGATTTTCCCAATTTGTGGAAAACTGCACTTGTGTTTTCCTTACCGAAGGTCGATTAACCTGCCGATTTCAATCAACTTCGGTCTACAAGCATACTGCCTACGGTTTCGAAGATTCTTGAAAAAATTGTGAAGGGACAGATCAGAACCTATTTTTTCGAGGTACAATATCGTACCTACGAATCAATTGGGCTTTAGAAATCATCACAGTTGCGAAACAGCATTGGCTACTGTAGTTAATGATTTGTTGAAGGCGGCAGATGATGATATGGTTACGGCCTTGTAACATTGGACTTTATCAAAGCGTTTGATGCCCTTTCACACACGTTAATGTACGAGGTGCTTCACTATATTGGCTTTGGTGAGGGCGCTAGAAATCTGGTCCGGTCTTTCCTATCTGGGAGATTACAGCGCGTGGCATCTCAAGGGCGTTATTCGACTCCTTTAGAGCTTAGAGTTGGGGTTCCTCGGGGAAGCATTCTGAGTCCTCAAGACTTTTGACGATGTGTGTATGATCATCAAGCAGTGATTTAAAGCATTTGTTTGAAGCTACCATCGGTCCAGCAAATTGCTCAAAATGAGGAATTATTCAACTTTAGTCTCCTCAGCCAATCTTGTACGAGATATAGGCGTTTTCCCTATACAAATATGACTGCGGGATACAAATTGAATATGGGACACTTTCAAGGAAGGTCTTCTACATAAAAAACCGAAAGAATCGAATTTCAATGGATATGAATGGATATATCCCACAGAGTGTACAAATAGAAAGCAGCACAATCATAGAAATAAAACGGTTATGTCACAATCGGCATACTCGAACGAGGACATTTTTATGGCTCATAGTCCAACGAAGAGCTACCTGCTTAGTATCTCGCCCCAGGATGTTGTCTTTCAGTCGTTTTATTGTTGTCAGCTGCTCATTAACGGATTTCGTTATTGAGTCTCCTACACGACGGAGTTTATAACGTTGTCCGTTTTATATTCATGTTTTGATCCTTTGAATGTTCCACCCACGACGGATTAAGTTAATCGTTGTAATTTCGAGAAATCAATTAATTTCGGAATATAATTAGTTGGGAATTGAACTCGGTATCTGACATACTTTGGAAATGAACGATAGAACGATGAAAGCCTGCAGGTACTTTATTCTCTTCCATGAGATGGCGCAATATTGTCATTCATTCCTGTCGATAGGAAATAGAAACTTTTTACCCGCTACATAACATCTCATCGCTAATGGAAATTATACAGGGTGTTAAGAAAAACTACGTACAAACTTTATCGTGTACTGGAACAAAAGAAATTTAGCGCAGCTAAAATGTTTTTATTCTATTAGATTCTCTATACTTTCTTGTACTAATATGTGAATTTTCAGTTTGATATTATAATATTTTACAGAGTGTTAGAATATCAAACAAACGTACTGCAATTTTGGAGCTGTTTCTTTAAGGTAAGCATCACTGCGAAATTGTTCGTTTGTTCAATGTGCCTCGACAAACCGTATCCGATGCAATTTGTCGTTTCAAGGAGCTTGAACATGATGTTCGTCGTCCAGGAAGTGGGAGAAAACGCACTGTCAATACGCCTAGCAATCGCAATATCGTCAAGAAGCGAGTTAGTCGAAATCGGAGGGTCTCCATGAGGAAAATAGCCCGTGAAAACGATATCAACCGTGAATCCGTTCGTCAAATTTCAGAAAAAGGAGCTCAACCTCAAGCCATACAAGCTCCAAAAAATTCAAGTCCTCACGGATGAAAACAATCGCGTACGACTTCAAAGGTGCCGCCAACTCTTTGATCTCGCCGCCGGTCAGCACTGGGGGCACATCCTCTTCACAGACGAGAAGCTTTTCACCCTTAGAACAATCCCACAACCACCAAAACGACAAATTCTGGTCTGCAGAGTCTCCTGGTACGTCTGCCATCGCCGAACAGAGTCAAAATCCGCAATCCGTCAGGGTCGCACCTTCATATCCGCAAAATGTTGTTTTGGGAGATATTGGAACAACGAATCATCAGGCAGTTCCGAAAAACAGACAGAAGAAGACCTCACTTTTAATTCAGGTCCCAGTTTCGGCAGGCCACATTTGATTGTTCAAACTGAGTTAAATGATTTAGTACGTAATTTGGGGTTACAAAGCAACAGTCAGAACTTCTTGGTTCTCGTCTTGAGGAATGGAACGTATTAGGCAACGAAACCAAAAAAATATATATGGAAAATTCGTTGTGTGCTTGTACTGATACTGATGGTTTAATGCTGGACCTTGATATTGAGCATTCCCGCTCTGAGTGGCGTTGATTTATAGATTCGTCTAAATATAGTTTAAGGACTGTGTTATTGCATAATAGAAATTTAAAACCCTCTATACCAGTTCCCATTCAGTAACAATGAAATGAAATTATGAAAATATGCGCACTCTTTTGGATAAAATAAACTACAATACGTATAAATGGCAGATATGTGGGGACTTGAAAGTTATAGGAATTTTAGTGGGTCTTCAGGGAGGATTTACAAAATATTGCTGTTTTCTTTGTCTATGGAACAGTAGTGCAGTAAATAAGCATTATATAACAAAAATTTGGCCAGAAAGAAGTGTATTTCAACCGGGATCTTGAAATGATACGTCTTTTCCGTTCTCCCCTATGGTGCAGAGTCTTGAACCCTCAATGAGGCCACATCCAGCTATAACAACACTTTCGAGACGTGACTGTGCAGAAGAATATTAAAAATTCCTTGGACAGCAAAGATAACAAACGTAGAAGTTTTGAGGAGAGTGAAGAAAAACCTAGCAGTCAAATGATTTAGAACGTAATTTCGGGTTATCAAAGCAACAAACAGAACTTCTTGGTTCTCGTCATAAGTTATGGATCTTATTAGGCAACGAAACGAAAATTACGAATTTCAGAAAAAAAATTCTCCATTTTCTCCCTTCTACAGTATGGAAATTTGTTGTGTGCTTGTACTAATATTGATGGTTTAATGCAGGACCTTGATATTCAGCATTTCCTCTCTGAGTGGAGTTTGTTTTCAGATTCGTCTAAATATAGTTTAAAAGCTGTATTATTGCATAATGGAAATGCAAAACCCTCTATACCAGTAACGATGAAAGAAAATTATGAAAATATGCACACTCTTTTGGATAAAATGAACTACGACACGTATAAATGGCAGATATGTGGGGATTTAAAAGTTATAGGAATATTAGTGGGACTTCAGGGAGGATTTACAAAATATGGCTGTTCTCTTTGTCAATAGACAGTCGTGCAGTAAATCAGCATTATATAACAAAAATTTGGCCAGAAAGAAGTGTATTTCAACCGGAATCTTAAAATGATACGTCTTTTCCGTTCTCCTCTATGGTGCAGAGTCTTGGACCCTCAATGAGGCCACATCCAACAATAACAACGCTTTAGAGACGTGACTGTACAGAAGTATGTTAAAAATTCCTTGGACAGCAAAGATAACAAACGTAGAAGTTTTGAGGAGAGTGAAGAAAAACCTGGAAGTAATACAATCAGAGCTTGCAAACTAGAATATCTGGGTCACGTCATGCAGAATGAGGGAAAACACGAATTCTTACAGACAATCTTACAATATGAATCTTTGAAAGGAGAGGGCCAGGAAAATGTTGGATATCGTGGCTTAAGAATTTGATGAACACCAACATCCGCATCGGATCGGCACCATGAGGAGAAGACATCCGGAAGAATCCGGATTCGTATAGGAGTCAGACAAGGATGCGTTTTTTCAACCTACACTCATATACATAGCCTTGACGGACGCTTCAGACGGAGTTGATGGTGTAAACATCAACTGCATCAGTCTTGATTGCCGATCTCCACCCAATATTTCAGTACACTGTCCATTGTTTGGGGTTCAATCTCATGAATGACAACTTCGATATCTCGTTTCAAGGCAGCAATCGCTTCTAGACGGTTACAATAACACTTATCCTGAATGGATCCCCACAATAAATTGTTCTCATGAGCTTCATCGCCAAAGATTTTTTTGGAAAGATGCTCATCTTAGGTAATGCGATCATTAGCCCATGAGGTGAATCGGATGGTATTGAGGATTCATTCACTTCTTGCACTAGTTGAACTTTGCAAGCCTTCGAGGTCTTCATGCAAAATTCTGCACAGAGAAGTGCGACAAATGTTCAGTTCATAAGCACGATGACCAGTCGATGTTGATGCAACAATGTTTTCAGGTGTGCTCAGTGGACGAGAGCTTTGTTTTTGTTCTGGATTCATTTTTTGTTAGTGTTGTTGACAGTAGTACTAACTAAGAGGCCTTACACGAACCACAAAGTCTTTCGGATTTCGCCGTATTTCGCGAGCATCAAACGACCTTGCGCGCGCCATCATAGAACATTACTGCTCCTTAACGGTAAAGTCCATTCATTAGAAATTCTCGGCCTACGTGATAATGCAGGTGAATGGCACGGTTATTAGAAGTGCAATTCTCCGATGCTCGTAACACTTGCTGTAAAGGACAGTCATGAAGTACAAATAACAATAATGGCTACATAAGTATAATAATTAGCGACATTTTGAGAGAGCTCGTTATAAGTGAAACGCCGTATGGGGTCGCTGCTGCTTAGAGATTTCTTTGTTTCCGGCTAAATAGATGTGTGTTAATGTCGCAACCGAGCGTTTGCAAGATGGATGGACCGGTTCCGTTGGACTCTGGTAGCGTTGTTGCGAGATTTGTTGGAGATAATTTTTTTGAGTGAATATTAGAAGAAGAAATGAGTTCGTGCGGTTATATGAGAAAATTGAAAAAATAATCATGTAAAAGTAACACTAGAAAACAAAAGAAAATAAATTATATGATTGTTACGGTCTTCTTGACGAAAAAACAATATTCTTTTTCCGTTAATATTTTATTTCACAGCATTCCCCAAATTTTATTAGGTATTATAGGTATTACATGGTAGACAGTACAATGTAATACCTGAAGAAGCTCCATCGTGGTGAAACAATTGTTGTAGTAGTACAAACATTTTTGTGGATGAAAATTACTGTCTCATATATATTTTTTTAATCAAAATGAGTTGCCACCAAGTAAAGGCCAAATCAAGTCAGGTACACCCGAAACTATATCACCTCCATAATTTTCGGTGATGGTAGTCCAGGATTGTAAAACTGACTGTATTAAATCATCTTTATTCGTGGCGCTGCTCATTCAACCTCAATCTTCATTAGTCCCCATATGTTTTCAATGGGACTGAGGTCTGGTGAAGCTGCTGGCCATGAAATGGTTGTCACTTGGTGTTCTTGCATCCAAGGCGTAGGACCACGCTGAGATATTGCTCCCCAAACCATTATTTTTGTGGGAAATTAGGAAATTTGAACGGCTACAGGTTGTTTTGGTAGGATTTTTAAGTTTTCCACCAAGTTGGAAATATAATGTCTCTATATCTTTCATCAGATATAGAGACATTATAAAAACTGAACATTATAAAACTGAACATCTAACTCGCAAAAGCTGAAAAAGCTTCTGAGGGATCTTCACAGAAGATCTAGGAGTATCAGGATAATATTAAATAAATAAAAAATAAAAAAATTATCTTCTTGAAAACGTTGACAAAATTCTATCCTTCGTTCCTTTTGTAAAGGTGTGATTATAGGTATTTTTTTGTTGGTTTCCTTGATATGTAGCCTTGTATTTTCAGTGACATACGGACAGTTTCTGGACATACTTTTATATTTCCTTGATTTCCAAAACTGTAAGCCAATTTTCGAAACCACAGACGCAGATCGTGTCGTCCTAAGGCCAATAAAATCTTTAAGTTGTTTCCCTTAAACTTACGCGGTCTTCCTGATCTTTGCCTCATATCAATGCCATTTTTTATTCTTTTTATCGTCTCATATGCAGCACTCTTTTCCACTCCAGTCAATTGCACTAATTTTTTATCGTTTTTTTTTTAGTTGCGACATTATTCCATAAATTATATACCTGTTAACAGTCAACAATATTTGACAAATAGTGTTGCCATGCAACTCTGGCCATATCCGATAATCTGCACAACCTATTTTATACATTACTTTTGTTTTAGAATGTTACAAAAAAGAAGTATATAAAAATAAGGAAGAATAATGAATTTCGGGTATTTTCTAGATGGACTATATATCAATACTCATATAAGTTTTCGTTACGTAGTTTCTAAGATAATTTGCTTCAAATAACTCTTTATGGTTACCAAGAAACGACTATGTATGCCGATGACGTATCAGGAATCTGCGTTGGTTCCACTCCAGATGAATGCAAAGCCGCCGTTGAAAAAGATTTGGAAAACCTTCAAAATGGTTCGGGAAGAATAATCTCACAATGAACATCACCAAGACCAAACTGAGAATATTTAGAGAAAAGAATGAACATGCCATCAACTTAATTTATCATGGTGAGAACATAAGAGCTGAAGATACTCTATCATTCTTGGGAATCCATTTAGATCGGGATTTGAACTGGCGGCTACACATTGAATATTTGGCAACAAGCCTTGCAAGGTAATGTTATGCTTTAAGGATTCTAACAAGAACAATTGGGTCAGATGCTTCCCTGACAGCATATCATGCAAACGCCCACTCTAAACTCAGGTATGGAATCATCTTCTGGGCAAATTCTGTTGATGCTGAAAGAGTCTTCATCAAACAAAAAAAATGTTAGAAGACAGTCTTCTAACTAGAATATAGCGAATCATGTAGATATATATTTAGGAATAGTAATATATTAACACTATACTCCCTGTATATATATGAGTGCATTATGTATAATATATAATCAATAATTTCACAAAATTTGAAATGTTAATGCTTGATCATTATTATAATACCAGAGGAAAACTCATCTTAGTTTAGAAAAACCAAATTTTGCTTACATACAGAAGAACTTTTAGAATTAAATTAATGTCTAAAATAAGCACCGCTTACGTTTAATAGACGTATATAATCAAAACTCAATATATAATGTCAAATGGAATAAATAAACCAACAGATATACGAAAGTCATTAAAATTAATAATAGTCCTTAAGGTGTGTTCATGTTTTTAAAAGGCAATTGGTGTTCTTAAAGGAAAGACCAGAAACAAAATTTTGTCTCCTTTAAATATTTATTTATTAATTTTAATGACTTTCGTATACCTGTTGGTTTATTTATTCCATTTGACATTATATATTGAGTTTTGATTATATACGTCTAATAAACGTAAGCGGTGTTTATTTTAGATATCAATTTAATTCTAAAAGTTTTTTGAATAAAATTTTTTTTTAATTGAAATTGTAGAAGACAACATATTCAATTTGTTTCGATATTCAAATTTTGTTATATTTCTTCAATCAAGTAAAAAGCCTTTTTCTATCTTATTATACATACAGAAGAATGTTGTTCATATTTTAATGAAAATTTGAAACAAATTACCACAAACATTCAAAACAAGACCCAAAATTATACAAAAGAAAACTTTGAGAAACTACAGTGTGAAAGAGTTTATGGCTGAGAAAGACTTTAATATTTAAGTAATGATTTTTTGTGACGTGATCTACATCATTTTGTGATATTTTGGGATCAAATAAAGGTTTATTATTATTATCAACTAACAAGGAATCCCCAGAGTAAACCTGACAAATGTTATTTATTGTGTGGAAGAGTTTATGGCTGAGAAAGACTTTAATGAACTTTAACATTTAAGTAATGATTTTTTGTGACGTGATCTACATCATTTTGTTATATTTTCGGATCAAATAAAGGTCTATTATTAATATTATTATTATCAACTAACAAGGAATCCCCAGAGTAAACCTGACAAATGTTATTCATTGTGTGGAAGAGTTTATGGCTGAGAAAGACTTCAGTGAATTTTAATATTTAAGTAATGATTTTTTGTGACGCGATCTACATCATTTTGTGGTATTTTCAGATCAAATAAAGGTCTATTATTATTATTATTATTATCAACTAACAAGGAATCCCCAGAGTAAACCTGACAAATGTTATTTATTGTGTGGAAGAGTTTATGGCTGAGAAAGACTTTAATGAATTTTAATATTTAAGTAATGATTTTTTGTGACGTGATCCATATCCTTTTGTGATATTTTCAGATCAAATAAAAGTCCATAATTACTATTATCAACTAACAAGGAATAAACCTGACAAATGTTATTTATTCATCAAACTCTGTGGGTTCCTCGTTGAAGCGTTGGCATCCTGATTGGACGAGATGAATATCACCTCAGGTCAAACATTCGGCCATCGTTTTGGGATGTTATGAAATAGAAGGCCGCGTACGCGACCTTTTTGAGCAAACATGCATTTGTTGATTTTTTTAATCACGCTGCCCGATGGCTATCGGTTCGGCATACGAGCAAACTTAGAAAAGCCAAGGTCGCTTCTTATACAGTCTGCAGGTGGTGAACGAACGTAGAATGACTTAAGACTTATAGATCCATATGTAAATCAGGATAAATTGTTTCATCGTTTTCTTCCGGCTTTCAAAAATGAATTATCTTGTATTCGACCTAAGATTGAATTATTTGTCCTTAACAAACAACATGAAAATTCAATTAAATCGGAGACCAGTGCAACAAACTCTTTTAAGTATTGAAAAAAAATCAAATATTAAATGAAATAATGCAGCATATTTCCACAATTTATTCATTCATAACAATTTTTTGTCAACAGTGTGGTTCCTTCAGGTTTATATTTTGAACTAACCATAAAAATTACACCTGTAAATTTGCAATGAGTTTATTGCATAAAATAGAAAAAGGCTTTTTACTTGATATAACTTGATATGAATAAATGGGGAGTTATGATGTTGATTTCTCGCATATCATTTGGTGAAAAATTTTTGAATCATTGAGGTGAATAAAAACACGTGGAAAATAAAATAGAAAAAGGCTTTTTACTTGATAGAAGAAATATAATAAATTTGAATATCAAAACAGATTTAATCTGTTAGTCTCCTACAATTTTAATTTCAAAAAAATTTATATTCAAAAAACCTTCAGAATTAAATTAATGTATACAATAAGCACCGCTTATATTTAATAGACGTATATAATCAAAACTCAATATATAATGTCAAATGGAATAAATATACCAACAGATATAAAAAAGTCATTGAAATTAATGAAGAAATATTTAAAGGAGGAAAAATTTTGTTTCTGATCTTAACATTATGAACACCAATTGCTTTTCAAAAACATGAACACAACTTAAGGACTTCTCAAAAAATATAATTTATTTGAAAAATTTAATATATTCAAATAAGTTAATTCAAAAATCTCTCCAAACATGCACTATATCTTCAAAAATCAATTATAATTCTGATAATCTCTTCATCGGCCCTAAATAATATTCCAAATATCAAAATCAAATAACTATCACTATATCTTACCTCCACGTGATAACAGGATATATTGCTTTAAACAGACTAACTTTAAAATTGTTGAGAACATAGATTATCTTGAATTTTAAAGTTAGTCTGTTTGAAGCAATTTATCTTGTTAACACGTGTAGGTAAGATATAGTGATAGTTATTTGATTTTGATATTTGGAATATTATTTAGGGCTGATGAAGATATCAGAATTATAACTGTTTTTTGAAGATATAGTGCATGTTTTGAGAGATTTTTGAATTAACTTATTTGAATATTTAAATATATTAAATATTTCAAATAAATAATATTTTTTGAGAAGTCCTTAAGTTGTATTCATGTTTTTGAAAAGCAATTGGTGTTCATAATGGTAAGATCAGAAGCAAAATTTTGTCTCTTTTAAATATTTATTTATTAATTTCAATAACTTTTTTATATCTGTTGGTTCATTCATTCCAATTGACATTATATATTGAGTTTTGATTATATACGTCTAATAGATATGAGCGATGCTTATTGTAGACATTAATTAAATTCTAAAAGTTTTTTGAATAAAAATTTTTTTGAAATTAAAATTGTAGGAGACTAATAGATTGAATCTGTTTTGATATTCAAATTTAGTTTATTGCAAATGGAATTTCTGTGTGATCGAAATTGCCTAAGATTTTTAGGTTAGAAATATTGCCAGTATATCAAATTAGCCTGTGTATTTCGGAATCAACGTAGAATTTGAATCCCTAAGATATACTCAATATAAGTAGTCTGTATGTAGACTTGGTGTTGCAATTATTATTGGATATAACTAAAAATATAGAGTAAAACTGGATAAGAGTTGAGTGGACTGTATTGTATTGAAATATTTGAACCTGGTTTCAGGGATTGAAAGAATACTACAAGTATAAAAAATATATTGAAGTATAAAATATTTTTCATAAAATGATAATGTACAAAATTAACTTACTGTACTTCTTCTGTGTGTCATAGTTTCTGGGAGACTGTGTGTGTTGGAATACCGAATACTGAATTGTGTATAGTGGTGAATTGTTTTAATAGTATTTGACTTGGTACATCAAGAACTACATGAAATATCATCTATGCTTTCTATGGTTATTCTTCTTTCATAGAGAAACTCAAGTTAATTTGGAAGCAACCACAGTATAAAGATTATGCATCAGATAACAATAATGAAATACTATAGAATGTACATGCGCAAACACTTGCGCATGAGATTACATGTTGTGGTGGCAGTTTGTGCCTTAACAATACCTCTACTTCTTATTAAAACTTGAAAAAGGGGTAGGTATAGAAAACCAACAATTTTCGGATAGAGATGAGAAAACATATGCAAATATACAAATAACCATGAAATATATTGAAGCCAAATTCAACAAGAAAGATCTTGCAACATATGTTTGGTCTTCGAGAAGAATTTCAAGGTTCTTGTACCTACTGCTTCTAAAAATGTGAATCTGGGACTTTTAATTTCAATATGGATAATTTAACAGTTTTTTAAAATTATGTCGAAATTTTTTCAAGTGACTGGCGTATGTTGTGTGGTAGATGTCTGAAATATAACTCCGCTGGTTTTCGTGAATTCTTTTCTTGAAAGATCTTCCTGTTTGACCAAGACTTGTGAATATGATATTTAAAATTTTTTAAATAATCCTTTTATCAAGTGACAAACCTCTTTTTATTATTTTATTGTATATATATAATAAAATTAGGAGTACAAATAAGTTTCCGCCGTACGGAACCCAATTTCCTTGTTTATGAATCATTCCTAATGATTTTAAACGATGTGAGACTGCTTGCTGAGTGACTTCTAATGTTAGAGCAAGTTCTTTTTGTGTTTAAGATGAATCTTCCTCCAATTCTGCATCCTCATAAATTTTTGGCCTTCCACTGCGATCTTTGTCTTCTACGTCGAAATCACCGTTTTTAAACTTTTGAAACCACTCTCGACACGTTCTCTCACTCAAAACACCCTCACCATATGCTTGTACAAGCAATTGATGCGCCTCAGCAGCAGATTTCTTTAAATTAAAGAAGTAAACTAATATTTCCCGCAAATGACGCTTACTTTTGCTAAAATTTTGACATTTTCAACTCATAAAAATTATATTTTACCAATATAAAAGCAATGATATTAATAGGTTATGTTGTTCTTGAATGTCCAAACTATTTTTTAAGCCGGTTATCATCTGCGAAAGCTAACCGAAACTCCGTGCCGCGCCATCTACAATAAAACGGCGGAAACTTATTTGTACTCCTAATAATTCTATATTTTATCTCTTACTTATAACATATTATCATTTGGTTTTAAGAGTCCATGAAATACCTTGCAAACTTTGCCCAGTTTCTGTGGCGAGCATAGAATACGTAGGATTCGAAGATGTTCTTTGGATTAACTTATTTTGAGCAAGTTGTTTTTGAAGAAATTGGATTATCGTGCTTACAAAACTCCCAGAAGGATAGAATCCCCTTTCAGTGAAGATTAATATTCAATTGGAGTAGCAACAAAGTAAATCTTAATTTTTGCAATTTTCGTTATCGAAATTAACTAGAGAATTTGCTGTTACTCCAGAACAATTTATGTTCGCATCTCCTCCCTCTCAAGCCACCACCGGCTCCCAAGATTCCCACAGTTAATTCCCGTGTCGACAAATGGGTTCTCGAGCCGAGTAAATACATAATCTCGAGCTCGTCCATTAAAACCCGACAAGTTTCTCGTTCGTTCTTCGCAGATTCCACTCGCAGCATTCTTAACAGTCATCGCCCATCCTCAACTGCAATTTATTTTAATTATCCGGGGTCCATTCTTGCGTTGTCGCGGATAACAATAATAAATGATGGATGAAGATATTAAAGTCGAATTAACCAGTGATTCAATTGGGTTTGATACAACTATTTGCATTCCCGAACCCGTGTCTCGAGTGCAAACTAATTAAGTCCGACTCGTTCCGTTCTTTTCGACGAGCCGTCGCGCGAGTTGATATATCTGGTTCATCGGGCGAAAAAATCGCTATTATTCATGCTATAAATACGGAAACTATTAGCTTGTACTGAAAAGAAGGCGCCTATTGAAACGGGTGACAGTCTTATTAGCAATTAAAATGGATTGTTGTTACAGTAGATTGACATTTACACCGTAAATAGACGGCTTTTTATGGCGAATGTCGTTCACTTTCGAACTGAATACCTTTATAAGGTTGAGTGTAGGAAAAAATTATCGCGAGGAAGCTTTATTGGGAAAAAATTCATTATATCGGGTGTTTTTTGCAGAGTTATGAAACTTTCGATAGGGATAACTGTGATTGGACAGAAGGTAGAAGCCATGTTGTTTTGGCATTTCTGTTCAGTAAGCATTGACAAATTATCATGGAAAGACCAGGATCAATTGAGGCATCAATCTTGAGATTATCTCAATTCACGACACTACGTTCAGGTGGATGGATAAGAAGCCCCTTCGGCGTGTGAGTTGCGTCCCAAACAACTCGGGTACTGACAACGCAGAGCCAGTAGAGGTTAGATGGTGCTTCGCTGCTGCCAGTCAGATGGTTGTTGGTTTTCGAGCTGAAGCCCAAACTGGAAGCTGGTGGGTTCATCTCTTCGGAGGGGTTCTCGCCTCGAGCAATGATAAGGCTCATCACACTTTCTGCCCTTGAGACAGGCTGTGAAGACTGATAACTAGTCATTTGGTGAAAGAGCTACTCTCACGTAGAATTAACGTATGTTCAGAATCAACTAGAGTGAAAATCCATTTCCAGAAAAAGAATACCACCTTAAATTATTTTACGTTAATTATTCTATAGAATTCCTAACATATCAACATTGATCTCAATCATTAAGTTGACTCACGCAATCAAGGAACAATAGAATACCGATACCATATGCATATTATCTTAAGTATCGACCACAAATTTCCAAGGTGCTATTACAAATAATCTATATCATGTGACGACTATTGTAATTCAAACCACAAATTGCCCAAAGGTTAAAAGAGCACTATAAAGCATAGGTGATTCTTTTCCTATGCAATTTTCGTATTTACGTATTATATTGTGGTATTGAATTCTTCGGTGTAGATTCCCCAGAAAAAGAATCCAGTTTGTATAGGAATTTTTTAATTAAAATCAATTCAAGTTTCTAGGAAGTCCAATGCAGTTTTTCCACTACCATATAATGATTCATACTGGCCAATCTAAGTCTCATTTTCAATTTTAATTCTCATTAATCATATGTTTAGATAAATCTTGACACGTGCTCTGATTCATCAACGAAGGAAAAGTTACGTCCTCTTTCATAATTACTCTTTGGAAGATCTCCAAGTTTCTGCTTCATAAACATCTCTACCGTTTCCGGTTGCTCTTGAAACACTTCTCATTTTAAGCTACTGAAATAATATATTTGGAAAAATCAATAATTAATACAAGATAATACGTTTCTTCTTTCTAACAGTACTTCATTGGCTGTTTCTGCAATATGAGTGGTCATTGAATAATATTATTCAAATTATATCAGGTGTTTTTTTTAGAATGATAGACCTTTAAATTGAAATAAAACAAATTTAAGCTGAGATTGAAGCCAAATTTTCTTTTTATTTGAAAGATAATTTTATAACATTTATGTTTTAAAAATAATTTCCGGCATATGTCTATCTGGACTGAGGAACCGCATTCGACCAGACCACTTTTGGACCACTTATTCGAGTAATTCAGGCCATATTTCATCAATAACACGAGTTATGTTGACTTCCAAAGCGTCTATTGTTTCTGGTTCATCAGCATAAACCAATGACTTGACATAACCCAGAAAATAATCCAGTGGAGTTATGTCGCATGATCTTGGAGGCCAATTAATTCGACCATTTCTCGAAATAATGTTATCGCCAAATCTTTCTTTCAATAAATCACTTGTTACGGTAGCAGCATGAGGTGTAGCACCATCTTGTTGGAACGAAAACACTTCTGGGTCGATACGACTCGAATTTTGAAACAAATAATCATTGATCATCGATCTGTAACGAGCACCATTCACTGTAACATTAGCCCCATCATCGTTTTTGAAGCAATATGGACCGATGATGCCTCCAGCGTGTAAAGCACACCATACAGTGCATTTTTCAGGATGCAATGGAACCTGCAAAACTTCTTGAGGATTGTTTTCATTCCATATATGACAATTTTTTTTGTTTACATAGCCGTTCAACCAGAAATGAGCTTCATCACTAAACACAATTTTACGATAAAGAAGTGGATCAACTTCAAGCTGTTCTAGGGCCCAATCAGCAAACAAACGACGCTTGAACCAGTTGGATCTTGAATGGGTGTAGAACAAGATCTTCACGCAAAATTTTCCATGCGGTGGATGCACAGAGTGCAACTTGTTGTGAACGTGGACGAATAGACAAATCTTGATCATCATTAACACTATGACTTACAGCAGCGATATTTTCTTCTGTACATACAGTTCTTTGTCTTGTTGCTGTTGCATCGAGTAGAGAAAATGTTGTCCGAAATCTATCTTTCCATGATAATTTGTCAATGCTTACTGAACAGAAATGTCAAAACAACATGGCTACTACCTTCTGTCAAATCACAGTTGTCCCTATTGAAAGTTCTATCACTCTAAAAAAAACACCCGATATACTATTATTATAAATATAACAACTGAATATAACAATAAAATTGTTTCACTTGACTTCGTGTCATTTTTTTCAGGTTGAAATATATATTGGAACAATAAAATAATAAGAAGGGTTTTTTTTTATTGTTAGAAGGATTATTACAAAATTTAAATATCGAAACAGATTTATTCTGTCAGCCTTCTATGAATTTTAATTTAAGAAAATTTTTATTCAAAAACTTTCAGGATTAAGAAAATTTTTATTCAAAAACTTTCAGGATTGAATTAATGTTTTATAAATTTTGCTTGAATTTAGTAGACATATAAAATCAAAACTCATTATAGAAAATCAAAACTCATTATATAAAATCAAATGAAATAAAAAACCTCAACAAATCTACATTGTCAATTAAAATTAATAATTAAATATTTGAAGTAGACAAAATTTTGTTTCTGATCTTCTATTTATGTAAAGCAAATATTTTTCAAAATTGCAAAACATAATTTTAAGAACTTTTCGAAATTTTATTCACTTGAAATGTTTAATATATATAAATGAGTTACTTCAAAAATCTCTCACAACACAATTTGAAATCAAACAAGTTCTTCGTCAGTCCAACTTCACATTTAAAAAATAAAATCAAATAACTTACCAGTGTTTATTCAACAAGGATACCATGAGGTTTTTTGGTAAGTTATTTCTTGCTAATTAAATTTTCAAATGTGAAGTTGACGAAGATATTATTTAATTCCAATTTTTTTTTGAAAATGTGCTACACGTTCTGACAGTTTTTGGAAGTCACCGATCTAAATATTTGAATATATTTAATATTTAAAATAAATTAGTTTTGGAGAAGTTCTTTAAATTATGTTCTGCATTCTTGAAAATTATTTGGTTGTCATAAATATAAGATCAGAAACAACATCTCCTTCAAATATTTATTTATTGATATTAAGTGACAATTTATATTTGTTGGGTTTTTTCATTCCATTTGATATTATTTAAGCGGTGCTTATAAGAAATTGATTTAATTCTAAAAGTTTTTGGAATTAAAATTTATAGGAGGCTAACAGAATAAATCTGTTATGATATTTAATTTTCATATTGGAACAAATGCAATATGCACTTTTTCCTGTAACTTGTTGTTTCGTTAAGTCATATGCTAAAAATCAATATCATTTACTATTTGTAAGCAACGTATCGTTATCTAATTCTCCTTTATTGGATGTATTCAACTAGAGATCCAGTGATTTTACCAAAAGTAATAAAAATATTTTAGTATACCCTTATCTCTGAACAGAAAATATTTACATACTGCATGTTACAATATTTCAGACAAGTTGTTTGTAAGCATCTGAAGAAGTCAACTAGGTTAACGAAACGCGTCAACTCTAGATAATAAATAGAAATCTACATTTGTATGTGTTTCATTTAACTAAAGTGAAACTGTTTGTAAGACAATATTCAATTATTTAAGCAATTAACAACTTCGTGCCCTGAATGTGTAATAGAACACGAGCTGTATTAATCTAATTTTCACCACTTCTCTAGTGAATTTTCACTATTTCGGTGCATTGTGCAAGCACATATGGATCAGTTTTTAAAAACTGACGATCTTCTCGTCAAATAGAGTGACCGTGTCAATTTTATTTCGACATTTAAAAAAATGACGCGAAATACAATATGAGATTTTTGGAAGACTCGATGTCGACGTTTTTTCTGATTAATACCAGAAATTTTATTAACTCGGAATAATAAATTTAAGTAATTGATGATCACTTGTCATCGATTCAATAATTATACCGGGTGTTTAAGTTATCTCTGGCTAAATTTCTCGAGGTGATTCTACAGGCAATTCGCAACGCAAAAGTAGGTCCAATTATCACGTAGGTCATGAGTAGGTTCTAGGATCAATCAGACGCAGTCGACGCGGAGAAGTTAGTCAATTTTTATCCATATTTGCCAAGTGAAATTTTATTTATTAGACAGTAACAGTCATTTCGAAAACGTTAGCGACCGGCGCACGCGCCATTTTGCAACGATTTATCATCCTTGTGGTATTTTCGTTTTTCCATATTTTCATAACATCCCAATGTGAATTCGATTAAGATTACTTGTACTTCAACCTTAAATGATTATTATGTTTTACTTAGATTGTTTTAACAACTTTGTTCGAAATTTGACAAATACTCGTGTAGTTTATCTTTAGTATGGGTCAGCATGTTATAATAATATTATGAAGTGATTGAATTGTTTAATTTTCACTAAAACTATCTTTCGTGACCTAAGCAGACCTTGGCACTACATTTCCATCTCATATTTGATAACTGGGCTATTCTGATCGCAAAATAAGTTACAGAAATTAAATGGTATATACGATAAAAATGAGAATGTTCAGTCTTAATCTTTTAGATTTTTATTTATGGGTACATCTGGAGTAGCTTGTCTAAGATCTCATCAACAATTACTCGTTGAAATTCAAGATAAAGCTCATCAGATAAAAAACTATGTCGTGTAATGGTATTTTTAGTTCGTTGATGTAAGGCTTACATTCAAGATTTTTAATTTCCATTCATCAAGATGTTTGACGTAAATTATTGATAAATGCTCAGATTTCATATATATTTCCTACTCAAACAAGATGATATATTTTTTTAATTGGCAAAGCTGACATAGAGCTTATGGAACACTCGAATAAGGGGTAAGCCATTTAAAATTTGCGTATTTGATCGGCTATAAATAAAAAAATGGTGAATATTTTTGCAAAGTCATTAGTTTATTGGGAAGGTTGAAACTTGACATTCACGAATCCACATGAATTTCCAACAATTTGGATAGAAGATTCACCACTTTGGAAATAAGTTTTCAATATTTTCCAGATATTTTGTGGCTCAAATCGACCTATTTCGTTAATGTCAAATATTAAAGTGACTTTCTGTGAAATCACTTATAACAAAAGTGTAGCCAGACTCGAAATAACTTAAAAATGCAAACACTAGATTGTTCTTCCTTTTCTTTGTATCGGGTGTTTTTTTAGAGTTATGCAACTTTCGATAGGGATAACTGTGATTTGACAGAAGGTAGAAGCCATGTTGTTCTGACATTTCTGTTCAGTAAGCATTGACAAATTATCATGGAAAGACTCATGCCGCAACAACGTTTAAAAATTGTTGAAATTTATTTTCAAAATCAGTGTTCTATTCGCCAAATTTATAGAGCACTTCCTGAAATTATTGGTTTACGTAATCGTCCATTAGAGCAGTTTTTGCGTCGAACTATCGATAGATTTCGGACAACATTTTCTCTACTCGATGCAACGACAACAACAAGATCAAGATCTGTAAGTACAAAAAAAAAATATGGCTGCTAATCTGTTAATGATGATACAGATTTGTCTATTCGTCGACGTTCACAACAAGTTGAACTCTGTGCATCCACCACATGGAAAATTTTGCGTAAAGATCTTGATTAACACCCATACAAAATTCAACTAGTTCAAGAACTAAAGCCACTTGACCATAATCAGCGTCGTTTGTTTGCTATTGGGCCCTATAACAGCTTGAAGTTGATCTACTTTTTTATCGTAAAATTGTGTTTAGTGATGAAGCTCATTTCTGGTTGAACGGCTATGTAAACAAGCAAAATTGCCGTATATGGAGTGAAAACAATCCTCAAGAAGTTCTGCTGATTCCATTGCATCCTGAAAAATGCACTGTATGGTGTACTTCACACGCTGGAGGCATCATCGGTTCATATTCTTTAAAAACAATGCTGGAGTTAATGTTACAGTGAATGCTGCTCGTTACAGATCGATGATCTATTATTATTTGTTTCAAAATTTAAATGATATCGACCCAGAATTGTTTTTTCATAAAATTATCTTTCAAATAAAAAAAAATTTGGCTTCAATCCTAGTTTAAATGTGTTTTATTCCAATTTTAAGTTCTATCACTCTAAAAATAACACCCAATAGATTGAACAATAAATGTCGAACACTTTTTGATTGACACGGTATATTGTGAAACCTTTCAACGAATATTTTCAAATATTCTAAATCGAGTTTTCAGATGTGCTCACTGGACGAGAACGTGAACTGGTTGTTTAATCAAATAACGATCCAGTTTCCACGAACAAATTCATCCACTAATTGCCGAGAAGTAATTTCATTTCTATCGAATTTTCCACATAAATTTCTGACAGTTTGGATAGAAGATTCACCAGTAGTTCAAAGTGCACACGCTAGATGGCCCACATTTTCTATAGAAACCTTTAGAAATATAATAAGTATCGTTACATACTATTGATTTTTAATTTTTTACAGACCGGATACATCAGGACTTCCGACGGCGTCTTCTACATCGAACCGGTGGAGTTCATAAATGGAACCCTGAACAGCTTCCTGCACCGCATAAAGATGGTTCCCCATTCTCCTAATGGGAACAATGACGTCATGCCGGTAGTGGACAAATGCGGCACAAACGGTGAGTAAATCGCGCGCATTTCTTTCTGCCGTCCATCTACGTCCATCGAGATTCTACCAGTTTGGCTATCCTAGCAATTCTAATGGGTCGTTCGTCAGATTCCCCGGCTTGTCACGGTATTTTTATTGCCCGGTCGTCTTCATTAGGTCTCTGGGTCCCCTCGATTCGACGGATATGGACACGATGGAAATTTTCGCAAGAAGATGATGCGTTTTTCAGTACTTTTACTGGAAGGCTGGTTTGGTACTTGGAGGTCGGCAGATTTATGATAAGAAGAAGATTTCTATGTTCGGCCAGTAATCAATTAAGGTTTAATTCAATTTGTCACGTTTAGTAATTAATGGATTGAATCGGTCTTGACTTGATGACTACTTGTTTTAAACATACAATGATGACTGATATAATTTGAATGTGGTTGTTTGATTCGGTCTTTAATTGGTGTAAATACGTTTTAATTAAAAAATATATAATTTCCACAAAAATGTTTAAAACAACAATTGTTTCACCACGATGTGGCTTCTTCAGGTATCTACATTCTATTGACTGGTGATGTCTAGTATTGGGTGTGTTTTTTTTAGAGTGCTAGAACTTTCCATAGGGATAACTGTGACAGAAGGTAGAAGCTATATTGTTTGGACATTTCTGTTCAGTAAGCATTGACAAATTATCATGAAAAGACTCACGCCGCAACAACGTTTTCAAATTGTTGAAATTTATTTTCAAAATCAGTGTTCTATTCGCCAAACTTATAGAGCACTTCGTGGAATTTATGGTTTACATAATCGTCCATCAGAGCAGCTTATTCGTCGAACTATCGATAGATTTTGGACAACGTTTTCTCTACTCGATGCAACAACAACAATACGACAAAAAACTTTACGTGGAGACGAAAATATTGCTGCTGTAAGTCATAGTGTTAATGATTATCCATATTTGTCTATTCGTCGATGTTCACAACAAGTTGGACTCTGTGCATCCACCACATGGAAAGTTTTGCATAAAGATCTTGGTCTACACCCATACAAGATCCAACTGTTTCAAGAACTAAAGCCACTTGACCATAATAAGCATCGTTTGTTCGCTGATTGGGCCCTAGAACAGCTTGAAATTGATCCACTTTCTTGTCGTAAAATTGTGTTTAGTGATGAAGCTCATTTCTGGTTGAACAGTCATGTAAACAAGCAAAATTGCCGTATATGAAGTAAAAATAATCCTCAAGAAGTTCTGCAGGTTCCATTGCATCCTGAAAAATGCACTGTATGGTGTGCTTCACACGCTGGAGGCATCATCGGTCCATATTTCCTTAAAAACAATGCTGGAGTTAATGTTACAGTGAATGGTGCTCGTTACAGATCGATGACCAATGGTTATTTGTTTCAAAATTTGAATGGTGCCGACCCAGAAGTGATTTGGTTCCAACAAGATGGAGCTATACCTCATGTTGCTAACGTAACAATAGATTTATTGAAAGAAAGTTTTGGCGATAAAATTATTTCGAGAAATGGTCCAATTAATTGGCCTCCAAGATCATGCGACATTACTCCACTGGATTATTTTCTTTGGGGTTATGACAAGTCATTGGTTTATGCTGATAAACCAGATACAATATACGCTTTGTAAGGCAACATTACTCGTGTTATTGATGAAATAAGGCCTGAATTACTGGAAAAAGTGGTCCAATATCGGTCTGGTCGAATACGGTTCCTCAGATCTAGTCGTGGTTGATATATGCCGGAAATTATTTTTAGAACATAAATGTCATGAAATTATTTTTCAAAAAAAAAAAATTGGCTTCAATCTTAATTTAAATGTGTTTCATTTCAATTTGAAGTTCTATCACTCTAAAAAAAAACCCAATATATATTGAAGACCAGGTGAAGTTGCAAAGTGTAACTCATATGTCAGAAAATGACAAACACATATGCCGGAAATTATTTTTAAAACATGAATGTCATAAAATTATCTTTCAAATAGAAAAAAAAAGGGCTTCAATCTTAACTTGAATGTGTTTTATTTCAATTAACAGTTCTATCACTTTAAAAAAAACACCCAATATGATCGTATGATAATAATAATTATTTATTGATTCCATCAGTCAGATGAATGTTTACAATAGGTCAAAGAAGAATACAAAATTAACTATTCACTAATACATCACAGAGGTAGTCACTGTGTAATATCATCTATCTACGAGGGGCGTTCAATGTATCCACGGTATCAGGGTGATAATGTGAGTAATCTAATTATTATATATCATTTACTAATGACGCTATCTGAGGGTATACATATAAAACTTCATTAATTAACGATCACTAGTTTTCTAGGTTTTCTCAGTGAAAGACGACCAAATTAACTGACGCCACAATGATGAAAAAAATCGAGCATCTCGCCGTTATAAAATTCCTCACTAAACAGGAAAAAAGTCAAAAAAACATTCATGAAGAACCATTTAAAAGTGATCAAGTGGTTCAGGTGGTTGATTTTCATCCAAAATGTTGGTTATTTTTCTGAAGATGGTTTCTGAGAACACTTTGTAGACAGTTGACATTAAGCTGATTGTGCAATAAGTTCAAATGTTTTTTTTTACCCTTTTTAATGTAAAAGAACGATTTCGCAAGTGGTCCACTCTTCTGGTAGGTTTTGGCTCTGGATGATCTACCGAATGTTGATCTAATTCATTGCAAAGCTAGATTTTCTAGCTTTTCTGTTCGTATCGACGTCAAATCGAACGCCGTCACTGGTTCCATGAATATTGAACGACTCGCCCGAACCTTCATTGATTGGACGATCGTATCATTAGAGATCTAGCTCATAATTCTAAATCGCCTCCAATCCGTCAAAATATCCAGTACGCCTTCAATTACGCCAGACGTTTCGACGATTTTTAACGCGTTTCTCGGCCGAAAAATCTCCCGATCCGTTTTAGGAAATCTTTCCGTTCGCCCCGCGCGACGAAAACGTACAGAATGCTCGACGGAACCCGACCGTATGCATATTCATTTCACCCCGTGGGTAAACGATTTCACTTGTCAACTGCTCGTAAACCACGGCCGTCTCGAATACCTGAACCGCCTCGTACCGGGAAAAGTAATCGGCCTGCTTTTAAAAGGAGCATCCATAATCGCATTGAAATGATTCGCCGGACGTTGAACATTTGCAGGATAATTCGGTGGATAAAGCAGGGTCGTAGTTGTTCAGTCTTTTTCTGTGACTCCAAACCAAATAAAATGATCTATGCGGTCCCTATTTGTCCAAATATATTTCCTCTTCTTCATTTTCCTCCATTTGTCATCACCAAGTGTCGTTTACTACCCATGGCATTTTTTATTTATTTTCAATATACAAATGCTTTCGTTTTTTTTTTTTTCAATGAATAAGATATTGTCGACTTTTCAGATAGTTATATCCCTGACAGATCCATTTCCTTCGACCATTTATTTGTTTGTTACTTTTACATTATTTCTCGACCATCTCTCGGAAATCTCAATGCGTCATTAGTCACCCAAAAAGCAATCAGACAAATGTCGTTTCAACATTACCAATTATTGTAAGTACAATTTCAATTACACAGCAGCTTTCAGAACCATTAGTAACATTGACAAATACATAAAAAATAAAATAGGAAAAGGCTTTTTACTTGATAGAAGGAATATAACAAAACTTTAATATCAAAACAGATTTAATCTGTCAGTCTTCTACAATTTTAATTCAAAAACTTTTAGAATTAAATTAATGTGGTATAAGCCCGGCTTATATTTAATAGACGTATAAAATTAAAACTCAATATACAATATCAAATGGAATAAATGAACCAACGAATATAAATTGTCAATTAAAATTAATAAATAGATATTTAAGGGGGACAAACTTTTGTTTCTGATCTTTCCATTATGAAAACCAATTCCTTTTCATAAACGTAAATCATAATTTAAGTATTTCTCAGAAAATATTATTTATTTGAAATATTCAATATATTTAAATAAGTAAATTCAAAAATCTCTCAAAAAATGCATCATATGCACTTTTAGGTAAGTTATATTTATTATTGGTTGATTTTGATTTTTCTAAATATGATTTAGGGCCGATGAAGAGATTGTCGGAATTCTAATTATTTTTTGAAGATATAAAGCATGTTTTGAGAGATTTTTGAATGATTTCATTTCAATATATTGCATATTTCAAATAAATTATATGTTCTGGGAAGTTCTTAAATTATGATTTGTATTTTTGGAAAGGAATTGGTTTTCATAATGGAAAGATCAGAAACAAAATTTTGTCTCCTTCAAATTTTAATTGACAATTTATATTTGTTGGTTTTTTATTCCATTAGATATTGTATATTGAGTTTTGATTTTATACGTCTATTAAATATAAGCCGTACTTATAAGACCTTAATTCAATTTCAAAAGTTTTTGAATTAAATTTGTAGAAGAGTGACAGATTAAATGTGTTTTGATATTCAAATTTTATTTAAATATTTTAATATTAGCCTTCTACATATTTAATTTCAAAAAATTATATTTAATGATTATAACTTCTGAAAATTAATTAAAATAATGTTATATAAGTACCACTTATATCAATTGACATATAAAATGAACATTCATTATAAGACATGCGAATGGTATAACAAAATCCCATAAATAAAAATTATTAACCAAAACCCTATAAATTAAATATTTGAATAGACAAAATTTTGTTTCTGCTGATCAATCTTATGAAAACCAATATCTCTCGAAAATATCCAACATAATCTTAAGAATTTCTTCATAAAACTATCTTACTTAGACTATTCAATATTATTGGATATCTAACTAAGGTACTTTATATAAAATACTGAAGAAGCAAAGTCTCTCTTAAAACTTGTTTTTCAGTAATGTTGTACATATCTTGAGTTTTTTTTTTATATATAAAGTACCTTAGTTAGATATTCAATAATATTGAATAGTCTAAGTAAGATAGTTTTAAGATGAAATTCTTAAGATTATGTTGGATATTTTTGAAAGATATTGGTTTTCATAAGATTGATCAGCAGAAACAAAATTTTGTCTATTCAAAATATTTAATTTATAGGATTTTGGTTAATAATTTTTATTTATTGGATTTTGTTATACCATTCGAATGTCTTATAATGAATGTTTATTTTATATGTCAATTGATATAAGTGGTATATGACACTATATATATATATGACATTATTTTAATTTATTTTCAGAAGTTATAATCATTAAATATAATTTTTTGAAATTAAATATGTAGAAGGCTAATATTTAAATATTTAAATAATCAAATTTTACATTGAAAATAATGAAAATACAAACAAAGAAAATAAATAAGGAGTCTATAAGTTGACTTGAAAGGATTGCCCAATGGCTTAAATTGGTCAAACCGGCAGATCGTTCAAGAAGATAATCCACGAATATCAAAAGAGCTACACTTCGAATTCTACACATTCCACATATGCTAACCATTTGATAGAATTTGAACATAATTTCAATAACGAATATGAAATTATCCACATCGAAAGTAAAGAGTCTAGATTAACATTCTTAGAATCACTTGAAATAAACCGATATAATTCCCAGAAGATTCTCCTGAACGACCAAACGAATGTCCAATTAATTGGCCTCCAAGATCATGCGACATAACTCCACTGGATTATTTTCGTTGAGGTTATGTCAAGTCATTGGTTTATGCTGATGAACCAAAAACAATAGACGCTTTGGAAGCCAACATAACTCGTGTTATTGATGAAATAAGGCTTGAATTACTCGAAAAAGTGGTCCAAAATTATTCTGGTCGAATGCGGTTCCTCAGAGCTAGTCGTGTTGGACATATTATTATACATAACAAAGACTCAGGTAAGTCGTTTATGTATATCACAAACAGCAGATGTCCCAGAATACTACTCTGAGGTACACCCATAACTACAGTTTCATCCTTGGATAAGTGATTCTTTTCGCCAGTTTCAATAGGAACTCTCTGTATTCTATTCTTGGGGTAACTACTCAACAATTCCAGTTGAGCGTCTCGAATACATTATGTATTTAATTTGTTGATTTGTTGAATTTCGTGGTTCACACTGTCGAAGGCCTTAGAGAGATCCAAAAACAGTCCAACACGTACTTCCCTATGTTCGAATGCTTCTAGAATTTCAGAAGTGAATTCATCAAGAGCAGTGCTGGTGCTTTTGCTTCTCAGGTACCCATGTTGGTTTTTCGAAAATACTCCAAAGTTATGACAGAAGTTGAGCAGTCTGTCCACCAAAACCATTTTGAAAATGAAGTGAGCATGCTTATCGGACGATAGTTCTTAATGTCACCAGGATCTTCTTTGTTATAAAGTGGTTTAGTCAGAGCTAATTTAAGGGTCGATGGAAATGTACCCTCAGTAAATGCTCGGTTGATGATATGCATTAGAGGTCCAGAAATAATATGGATCGATTTTTTATTAGGGATATAGGTATATACCTATATCACCACAGGAGTTCTCATTTTTCATGTTTTCAACAATTAATTTTGGCCTTCATGAACACGTTTACGTGTGGCAGCAATATTCTCTTCACTTTTTGCATTTCTTTGTCTCACTGGCACTGTTACATAAGTGTAAAATTTGTTTCAAACTTCTTCACTGAACGTTCAACTGTTCTTTTATCCGTACAATTATAACAACCAAAAAAAGTAAAATTTGAATATCAAAACAAATTAAAATATGTTTGTCTTCTACAATTTTAATTTCAAAAAAATTTTATTCAAGATAATTTTATTCGAAAAACTTTTAGAATTAAATTAATGTCTAAAATAAGCACCGCTTATATTTAATAGACGTATATAATCAAAACTCAATATATAATGTCAAATGGAATAAATAAACCAACAGATATACGAAAGTCATTAAAATTAATAAATAAATTAAATAGAGGGATGTAATTAAAACACACTATTTTTGTAAATAAATTTTTATAATCTTTGGCGATCGATTTCGGTAATTACCATCCTCAGGCCAGCTGAAAATATACAATGATATATACGTATTCTGTTCTGGTTTTGTTTTGATAAAATAAATTGATGTTTACAAACTTTTGAGGTTAACTAAGAGTGTGCAACTTACTGTCTACTGAATTAAAATGGATATGAATGCATTATATATTCGTGTACTTCTCAACTTTATTAATGTTCTATTTTTTATTATTTAGTCGATATATTATATTGTAACTAAGTGGAGAGTCTTGGTGTGTTTACTTGTTGGAATGTCATCCAATTGTGGGAGAGGTGAAAAGCGAATGTGAGTACTGTCAAATTTTGATATTATTTCGGTGGCAGGAAAGATTGTGAATTTCTGTTCTTTTTATGTATCAATGAGCTTGAAAATGTTCCTTCCATTAAATTCTATGTTATCATTTAATAGAAATGGATCATCTCTATTTTTGTGTATCTCAAGTTGTTCGAGTAATACCATTTTATAATAATTATCCTCTTTGTGTAGTACTTTTAAGTTGTCAAATGTAATATTATGCTTAGTGTCGTCTATATGTGATCCTAGAGCAGATCGGGGTTGATTTTTCTTGTGTTCCTTAAATCTCTTTTCTACATTTCGAGTGGTCATTCCTATGTAATATGAAGGGCAATTCGTACAAGTTATTTCATAAATTCCACTGAGCTGTTCCTGTTTGTATTTTGTTTTATTATTGACTAATATATCTGCTAGAGTTTTATGTCGTTTATTTGTTAAAGTATAATTGTAGTCTTTCAAAGTTGTATCCATTTTTTCATTGAGTTCTTTATAATATGGCGTCGATACAAAATGTTTTTCAACTGATGTGTGGGGGTAGATTTTATTCATTATCATCTTTCTTTTCATTGAAACAAAAATTTCATCTATGAATTGTTTCGGATATTGATTGTTTCGTCCTATCTGATATATAATGTCCATTTCTTTTTTATAGTTTTCTTGGGATAGTGGGACGTTTAGCAGTCTGTGGAACAAAAATCTAAAAGCGGCTCTTTTCATAGTGGGTGCATCATAGGAGCTAAATGGTATAATTGATTCTGTTTGTGTTGGTTTTCTGTAGATGTTGAAGGAAAATTGATTATCTCTATTCATTGTTATATTTAAATCTAAGAAGTTTAAGGAGTTTGATATCGAATGCTCTATTGTGAATTTAATCTTGAATCTTGAATTAATATCTGTAAGAAAGTTTTCCAGTTCTTTGTCTGTTCCTGACCATAGACAAAAGATGTCATCTACAAATCTTTTCCAGGTTATAATATGAGTATTACAAGGTAGGAGCATTATCTGTTCTTCTACATGATCTACATATACGTCTGCTATTAGTCCGCTAGATGGTGAGCCCATTGGTAAACCGTCTTTCATTAGGTATATTATTTCGTCAAATATGAAGAAGTTTTGTTCTGTTATTAGTTGACTAAGTTTCATTATGTTTTCTATGTCTGCATCATCTAAATTTAATTCATCATTATGGGCGTATTTCATTAATTGTTCTTTTAATAATGAGAGGGACTCGTCTATGGGAATGTTAGTATAGAGGTTTATTATGTCAAATGATATGATCTTATAAGTTTTATTCGGTTCAAGTTCGAGAGATTGTAAATGTTTAATAAGTTCTGTTGAATCTTTTATGGAATAGTTTGATTTATATTTTAGTTTTTTGTTGAACAATTTATTAATGAATTTTGAGATCTTGTGACTTGGTGAACCTATTGCGGATGTGATTGGTCTTATGCTTTTGTTTGGTTTGTGAAGTTTAATCGTACTGTATACTTTCGGGAGTTGTGGATTCTTTTCTTTCATGGTGTGAATTGTTTCATTGAATTTCTGTAATGTTGGAAGAGTCATTTTTAGTGTGTTGTTGACTTTAGTGCTATATTTTTGTAAGGGATTGTTTTTACACTTTACTATATTATTTTCTTCGAAAAATGTTAATGTTTTTTCAATGTATAATTTCTTTTCTAATAGTACTAGCCCCGCATTTTTGTCACCTTTTGTTAATATAAGATCGTTATCGGTTAACCTTTTTTGAATTGATTTCATAGTTTTTTGTAAATGTTCATTATCTTTAAATTGTTCATGGTTGCACGCTCTTACCTTTCTATTTTTATATATTTTTAGATCTTCTGCCAATTTGTTAGCCATTGTGTGATATTCTGGATTACCTCTGATTTTTACCTCTAGATCAACTGCAGTTTTGTAGACATTCATTGTTCTGGGGATTGGTGCGAATTTCTGTCCTATGTATTTAATCATAGGACATACTATGGAAGAATTTATTTCTAAAAAAATAATAAATAAATATTTAAAGGAGACAAAATTTTTTTAAATTAATTTTTGAAATTAAAATTGTAAAAGACAAACATATATTAATTTGTTTTGTTATATTTCTTCTATCAAGTAAAAAGCCTTTCTATTTTATTTTATATAAAAAAAGTAAAGTTAGAGTTACAGATCGCGATTTTTTTTATAATAAATTTGGATTATTTGTAAACGTTGTTGGAGAGTGTACCTTTCCATGTTTAAATGGCAGATATTGACGAATACAACTGTCAATGTCACAAATGAACAATGGCTGCCGTGCCTGAGTAATGTCAATTTCAAAATGGGGCATTCCCATTGAAAGACCCTTCTGTTTGGAAAAACCAACGACAACCCCAATATTCCATTATTTGGTTACCGAATATTTGTGATTTTGAACAAACAATAAGACAATAAGATTTACTGCTTATAACGATTTTTTATCGATACGGTCCTGCATCCAACGGATTGAATGATACAGCCGGAGGGTCAACACCTGCCCTGGAGTTTGCGGCACACATTTTGCGCGAGCTCGCCGGACCGATCCTTTGACAATAAAAAAAAACTTTTTACGACCGTATTGTTTGGGTGCTTGTTTTTCGTTTTTTATCGGTTCCTCGGCCGACCTCTGTGTAATCCCTTGGTGCACAGGTCCGAGGAGTTATGTCATCCGTCTTGTCCTTATACGGGTTCACCGGAGTCTTCTGTATTCCGTCCTCGCTTTTTGGCGGTATGGTGGTCGAGGCATTTCCGGAGATCATGGTTATGTAACAGCGGAATCCTTGACGGACTTTTCGACGTTTCTTCCAGTATGGTCATATGTGATTGAATATTCATCTGGAATGTTTATTTCCAGTTTTTCTTCGGGCTTCGTGGACCATGTTTGATGACGCTAGTTTTCACCAAACCAAGAGGATCCAAGCACACATATCGGGTGTTTTTTTCAGAGTGATAGAACTTTAAATTGAAATGAAACACATTTAAATTAAGATTCAAGTCAAACTTTTTTCTTATTTGAAAGATAATTTTATGACATTTATGTTTTGAAAAAAATTTCCGGCATATGTCCACCACGACTGCCTCTGAGGAACCGCATTCGACCAGACCAATTTCGGACCACTTTTTCGAGTAATTCAGGCCTTATTTCATCAATAACACGAGTTATGTTGGCTTCCAAAGCGTCGATTGTTTCTGATTCATCAGCATAAAACAATGACTTGACATAACCCCAAAGAAAATAATCCAGTGGAGTTATGTCGCATGATCTTGAAGGCCAATTAATTGAACCATCTCTCGAAATAATGTTATCGCAAAATCTTTCTTGCAATAAATTAATTATTTCGGTAGCACCATCTTGTTGGAACCAAAACACTTCTGGGTCGATACTATTCAAATTTTGAAAGAAATAATCATTGATCATCGATCTGTAACGAGCACCATTCACTGTAACATTAGCTCCAGCATCGTTTTTAAAGAAATATGGACCGATGATGTCTTCAGCGTGTAAAGCACACTATACAACCATACAGTGCATTTTTCAGGATGCAATGGAACCTGCAGAACTTCTTGAGCATTGTTTTCACACTATATACGGCAATTTTGCTTGTTTACATAGCCGTTCAACCAGAAAATGAGCTTCATCACTAAACACAATTTTACGATAAAAAGTGGATCAACTTCAAGCTGATCTAGGGCCCAATCAGCAGACAAACGACCTTTATTATGATCAAGTGGCTTTAGTTCTTGAACCAGTTGGATCTTCTATGGGTGTAGACCAAGATCTTTACGCAAAATTTTCGATGTGGTGGATGCACAGAGTCCAACTCGTTGTGAACGTCGACGAATAGAGAAATCTGGATCATCATTAACACTATGACTTACAGCAGCGATATTTTCTTCTGTACGTACAGTTATTTGTCTTGTTGTTGTTATCGCATCGAGTAGAGAAAATGTTGTCCGAAATCTATCGATAGTTCGACGAATAAGATGCTCTGATGGACGATTATGTAAACCATACATTTCACGGAGTGCTCTATAAGTTTGGCGAATAGAACACTGATTTTGAAAATAAATTTCAACAATTTGTTAACGTTGTTGCCGCGTGAGTCTCTCCATGATAATTTGTCAATGCTTACTGCACAGAAATGTCAAAATAACGTGGCTTCTACCTTTTGTCAAATCACAGTTATCCCTATCGAAAGTTCTATCAGTCTAAAAAAACACCTGATAGTTACCACAGAAATATAACATACTAGACATAGAATCCAGGGATTTAATTGACCAATGGGCGGTCAGCAACTGTCCATTCTGCTGTCTGTCACTTTCTGTCTCTTGGCCTGCATAGGAGAAAGTTACTCTTCTACTACACTGCTCAAAAATTTAATAGAATATTCGAGAGAAAACTGACGGTTTGCAATTAAATAAAATTTTCAGCAAATCAACCAATGCTGTGGCGGCCATTTGGCTAATATCGCTTTCCATTGTTAATTGCATCCCTTCCTCTTTATAATGAAATGAACATCAATTGATTTCTCTCAAAACAAACTCGTTTTTTTTTTAATATCAAAATGAAACCTCTGATTGGAAAACCCTTCACTATGAATAGTAAATAAAACTAATTTTCCACAAACTTCTCATTAGTGAAAACTAATTATAATAATAACAGTTTATTTGCCCATAATGAATATACAAATATAAAGAGAAAAATATTTATAGAAATAAATTTTATGCAGACTGACAAGACAAACCTCGAACAAACTCTTTTCATTTAACTTTTAACGAATAATAATAACATAGACATTTGAATATCAAAACAGATTTAATCCGATAGGCTTCTACAATTTTAATTTCAAAAAAATTTTATTCAAAAAACTTTTAAAATTAGATTAATGTCTACAATAAGCACCGCTTATATTTAATAGACGTATACAATTAAAACTCAATATACAATGTCAAATGGAATAAATAAACCAACCAATATAAAAAAGGCAATTAAAATTAATAAATAAATATTTGAAGGAGACAAAATTTTGTTTCTGATCTTACCATAATGAAACCAATTCCTTTTCAAAAACATAAAACACAACTTAAGGATTTCTCAAAAAATATAATTTATTTGAAATATTTAATATATTTAAATATTCGAATAAATTAATTCAAAAATCTCTCAAAACATGCACTGTATCTTCAAAAAACAATTAGAATACGGATAATCTCTCCATTGGCCCTAGATAATATTTAAAATATCAAAATCAACTAACAATCAGTATATTATACCTTAGAGTGTAACACGGAACTTATTTGAAACAGACTAACTTTACAAATACAGGTAGACAGTTCGTCACAAAATCACAGAAAACTGTAAGGTATTATAAGGATTTCTTTAAACCATTGACATTCCAGAATGAGATTTATTCAAGCCTAAATAAAATTATATATTATGTATAAAATAAAATAGAAAAAGGCTTTTTACTTGATAGAAGGAATATAACAGAATTTGAATATCAAAACAGATTTAATCTGTTAGTCTTCTACAATTTTAATTTAAAAAAATTTTTTATTCAAAAAACTTTCAGAATTAAATTAATGTCTACAACAAGCACCGCTTATATTTAATAGACGTATATAATCTAAACTCAATACGTCTCTCTCTAAGCGGTGCTTATTGTAGACATTAATTTAATTCTAAAAGTTTTTTGAATAAAAATTTTTTTGAAATTAAAATTGTAGAAGACTAACAGATTAAATCTGTTTTGATATTCAAATTTTGTTATATTTCTTCTATCAAGTAAAAAGCCTTTTTCTATTTTACATAGACATTTAGTTATAATATATTTAAGCGGTTTCGAAGTGGCTTCCTTTGGCGGCGATACATACCTTCAGACGCTTCTTGAAATTTTCGGTAATGGACCGCGGCTCTTCGGGCGTTAATCGGTCCCATTCGCGGCGCAGGGATTGCTTCAGCGACTCCAAATTTTTGTGGTGTTTAGCACACGTCTCGAGCTCCAAAATCGACCGCACGCTGTAGTCCGTTGGGTTGAGATCCGGCGAGCAGGGCGGCCGTTCTGCAGATGTGATGAATGCCGAAAAATTGGTCTTACACCATTCTTACGTCATTTTCGCTTTGTCAGACGAAGCAGAGTCCTGTTGAAAGGTCCAATGCGTTTCGCCGAAGTGCTGCTGGGCCCACGGAAGTACTACGGCCACGAGAATCTCGCAGCGGTAGACTTCTTGATTGATTTTGACCCCTTGATACACGAAAACCAAGTGTGTTTTGCCGCTGGCTCAAATTTTTTGATACACTTCGAACTTCCCATCCAATAAACAAACCATCGAACTAATTGGCAATATTGCCTTAACCTGGTGTTAAGATTCGCGTTCACCCAAATTTCATTCCTCACCCAGATCAAGGGCGAACAAATCATATAATTACCATCAATCATTAGGCAACTATTCGCTAATTAATCAATTAGATCGGTCTTGACCAGACTCTTACCCAACACACTTGTCATTTGCCGTGACGCCAAATTATGCGCGCATAGCATTCCTGAGTGTACTTCGCAAGGACACAACCGACAAGTGGTCAACCTCAAGTCGCGTTTCAGACATTCTAACTTCTTCTAGAGCGACGTCCATGCGGCAAAGTGGAACAGATGCCGTCTACCAGCGGAATCGCCGAAGAAACCGGTAAGGCGGATACAGCGCCATGCAGTCTGGAGCTCTTCGAATCGAGGAGAGAGTGAGTTCAGGAGGATTCTGGCGTGGTTTCGTCGATTTTGCTCGTAATGCATACGAAAGTATCAGGTGTGGTTCGAATTTAATCAATCAAGTCTATGATAACATCCTGTTTATAACGCGTTGAGTGATATAAATAACAATAAAACTGCGGAAAACCATTTCCTAAGAGAAATGAATATATTATATAAGATAATAATTGAAATAAGTACTGTTACACAAAACTTGAAATTGGAATAAAGGAACAAGGACAATGGGGAAATAAACGATGAATAAATCAAATTCCGAGAATACCGTTAATTAAAAAAGTAAACTTATCTAGAAATTCTTTATCAGTAATGAGGTGGACAAATACACCTGGCTTAGGTTTCACAAAAATTCAATTTTCTGTTGTTGACGTGTATGTTTATTTTCAGAACTAAGAAGAATATTACAAAATTTGAATATAAAACAGATTTGATCTCTTAGTCGACTAGGATTTTATTTAAATTTTTTTTCTTTTTATTATTTCAATATTTACAGATATATTCTGTTAGCCTTCTACATATTTAATTTCAAAAAATTATATTCAATATTATAACTTCCGGAATTAAATTAATGTCATATAAGTACTACTTATATCAAACGACATATAAAATAAACATTCATTATGAGACATCCAAATGAGATAACAAAATCCAATAAATATAAATTGTTAACAAAAATCCTATAATTTAAATATTTTGAGTAGACAAAATTTTGTTTCTGCTCATTCCTCTTATGAAAACAGATATCTTTCAAAAATTGAATATTAAAACAAATTGAAATATGTTTATCTTCTACAATTTTAATTTCAAAAAAAATTTTTATTCAAAAAACTTTTAGAATTAAATTTTTGTCTACAACAAGCACCGCTTACATTTAATAGACGTATATAATCAAAACTCAATATATAATGTCAAATGGAATAAATAACCCAACAGATATACGAAAGTAATTAAAATTAATAAATAAATATTTAAAGGAGACAAAATTTTGTTTCTGGTCTTACCTTTAAGAACACCAATTGCCTTTTAAAAACATTAACACACATAAAGGACTTCTCAAAGAATATAATTTATTTGAAATATTTAAACTATTTAAATATTCGAATAAGTTATTTCAAAAATCTCTAAAAAATGTGTACTATATCTTCAAAAATCAAATATAATTCTAGACAATCCCGTCTTCAGTCCTCATTTAATATTCCATATATCAAAATCAAAAAACTAACCTATATCTCTCCACGTGTTAAAAGACTAAAGCTTCGAAATACAGATCAACTATATAATTCAAGATTGATCTATGTTCTAACAAAATCAAAGAACAATGTGAGTTATTTAAAGGTTTATTTAAATTCATTGACATTCCATAATGAGATTTATTGAAGCCAAAATATAATTATATATTATATATAAAATAAAATAAAAAGGCCTTTTACTTGATAGAAGAAATATAACAAAATTAAATATTAAAACAAATTGAAATATTTTTATCTTCTACAATTTTAATTTCAAAAAAATTTTTATTCAAAAAACTTTTAGAAATAAATTTATGTCTAACAAGCACCGCTTACATTTAATAGACGTATATAATCAAAACTCAATATATAATGTCAAATGGAATAAATAACCCAACAGATATACGAAAGTAATTAAAATTAATAAATAAATATTTAAAGGAGACAAAATTTTGTTTCTGGTCTTACCTTTAAGAACACCAATTGCCTTTTAAAAACATGAACACACTTGAAGGACTTCTCAAAGAATATAATTTATTTGAAATATTTAATATATTTAAATATTCGAATAAGTTATTTAAAAAATCTCTAAACAATGTGCACTATATCTTAAAAAAACAAATATAATTCTAAGCAATCCCGTCTTCAGTCCTCATTTAATATTCCAAATATCAAAATCAAGAAACTAACCCATATCTCTCCACGTGTTAAAAGACTAAAGCTTCGAAATACAGATCAACTATATAATTCAAGATTGATCTATGTCCTAACAAAATCAAAGAACAGTGTGAGTTATTTTAAGGTTTATTTAAATTCATTGACATTCCATAATGAGATTTATTGAAGCCAAAATATAATTATATATTATATGTTTAATAAAATAGAAAGGCCTTTTACTTAATAGAAGAAATATAACAAAATTGAATATTAAAACAAACATTTATTTGTTTTAATATTCAATTTTGTTATATTTCTTCTATTAAGTAAAAGGCCTTTCTATTTTATCTTTCAAAAATGTTTAACATAATCTTAAGAATTTCATCATAAAACTATCTTACTTAGAATATTTAATATTATTAGATAGTATTAACATTTTTTATACAGATGGTCCTTGTGCTATAACAGAGGTCGTTACATTGCCTTTCAATCTTTAACATCAATGGTAAACCACAGAACTATTTATTTCGAGCCATATTAGACTCCATTTAAATGGTCAGTATTCATTTAAAAAGAAGCTTTCTGAATTGTTAAAGGCAAGTAAATACTTTTCGTTGATTCATGTTATATTTTATTGAATACGATTGAGTACGGACGAAGCAAAGTCTTTCTTAAAACTTGTTTTTTAGTAATGTTTTTACATATTTTGAGATTTTCTAAGAAGTAACTTAGTTAGATATCTAATAATGTTGAATATTCTAAGTAAGATAGTTTTATGATGGAATTCTTAAGATTATGTTAAACATTTTTGAAAGATATTTGTTTTCATAAGAGGAATGAGCAGAAACAAAATTTTGTCTACTCAAAATATTTAATTTATAGGATTTTTGTTAACAAATTTATATTTATTGGATTTTGTTATATCATTTGGATGTCTTATAATGAATGTTTATTTTATACGTCGTTCGTTATGAGTAGTACTTATATGACATTAATTTATTTCCTGAAGTTATAATATCAAATATAACAAAGTTTGAATATCAAAACAGATTTAATCTGTTAGACTTCTACAATTTTAATTTCAAAAAAATTTTTATTCAAATAAATTTAAGAATTAAATTAATGTCTACAATAAGCACCGCTCATATTTAATAGACTCAATATATAATGTCACATGGAATAAATAAACCAGCAAATATAAAAAAAGTTATTAAAATTAATGAATAAATATGTGAAGGAGACAAAATTTTGTTTCTGATCTTACCATTATAAGGACCAATTCCTTTTCAAAGATATGAAACACAACTTAAGGACTTCTCAAAAAATAAAATTTATCTAAAATATTTAATATATTTAAATATTCAAAAAAATAAATTGAAAAATCTCTCAAAAAACAATTTGAATTCTGATAATCTCTTCATTGGCCCTAAATATTATCAGAATTCTAATTGTTTTTCGAAGATATGGTGCATGTTTTGAGAGATTTTTGAATCAACTTTTTTGAATATTTAAATATTTCAAATATATTATATTTTTTGAGAAGTCCTTAAGTTGTGTTTCATATTTTTGAAAAGGAATTGATGCTCATAATGGTAAGATCAGAAACAAAATTTTGTCTCCTTCAAATATTTATTTATTAATTTTAATGACTTTTTTTTATATTTGTTGGTTTATTTATTCCATTTGACATTATATATTGAGTTCTGATTATATACGTCTATTAAATTTACGCGGTGCTTATTGTAGACATTAATTCAATTCTAAAAGTTTTTTGAATAAAAATTTTTTTGAAATTAAAATTGTAGAAGACTAACAGATTAAATCTGTTTTGATAGTCAAATTTTGTTATATTTCTTCTATCAAGTAAAAAGATTTTTTCTATTTTATTTTATTAAACATAATTTTTTGAATTTGAATATGTAGAAGGCTAACAGAATATATCTGTAAATATTAAAATATTCAAATAAGTCTAAAGACTTCTCATGTTTTCTAAGGCCATATATAATCATTAGAAAACGAAATAAGCTGAAGTGTCGAATAACATTTCAAAGTCCGTATAGCACAGCTGAAAAACTGCTAGATCGAAATATCAACATGAAAAGACCCAAGTATCGATAAAACAAGAATGAATTATGTTTAGCGTAGATAGGGCCGTCTCTAATTAGAGGCAACACACTTTATAATCGATATACCCATGAATCGATTTGAATAGAACTTTTTAAACTCTCATATCACTTTGACTATTGCATACGCAGTTATTCTATTTGTGAAAAGAGATAATTTTTATTTATGTTTCTATACAACCTTCTAATTTTTCATTCTTCAATGCGTCTGTTCCAGTTAGGACGCATAAAATTTCTCTTGCAACATGTTCGCTTTTGAATCGTTAATTCACTTGCCAAACATATGAGATAGTGTGTCACAGGTGGTTTTGGTTCCATAGTTTCGTTTCAAAGGGGACAGTACGAATTTATGACAGACATATGTATTTATATTCAGATTTTTTTATATCGCAATGAACTGGGAAGATTTATAGATGAAATACAGCTATTAATTTTTACTGTATAGCAGCGACAATAAAAAAAAGTATGTTTTGGAACGGAGTCTGAATTATTTGATGCATTCGGTCTTTACTTGATGGAAAGTCATTTTCACCTAGTAATGAATGAAATTAAAATTAATTAATTCGGCTGATCTGTACCAAAAATTATCAATAAGGAGTATGAGCTATGGTATAAGAAAGTTCTAGACATCGAAACAGTGTAAGATACATCTGTTTAACAATTTTATACTCAAAACCTTGTCGAGTTTGTTTGAGTATAGAATTGTTATACAGATGAATGTTGTTACACTGTCTTGAATTCTAGAACATTCTATTACCATATCTTATCCCCTTATTAATGATTTTTAGTACAGATCAGCCGAATTAATTCATTTTGATATGAATATGCTAATTTTTGAGCATTACGACAAATTATGGTATGATTTGAGCATGAGGAAAGTTTATTCTATTTCATTCACGATGGTGAAAATATCGAGAATACATTTCTTTACTTGAATTAACTCGCCAAGGTATGTTTTGTATGTATTTTGCATACTCCAGATGGCGTTAGTGTATTATTAATATCTTTGAGTCTCTGTGTATGTATTTTGCATACTCTAGATGGCGCTAGTGTATTATTAATATCTTGGAGTCTCTGTGTATAGCGAATATAGATACTTTGACAGATTTGGAGTCACTAGCATAAATTGCGCTGACGAAAACCAATCAGTTTGAAACGTGTGCATGTCTGCAGTTTACCTCTGTGATCTACAAAACCTTGTCGAGTTTTTTTGAGTATAGAATTGTTATACAGATGTTTGTTTCACTGTTTCGATTTCTAGAACTTTCTATAACCATAGCTATACTCCTTATCGATGAATAAAATTCAATTTCCATAAATTTTTCATTAATGAACGACAATTGTTTCGCCACACAGAATTACTTTTGAACTCGATTCTAGGTTGCTATCATACTTTTTGAAGATAATTCAAACTTCAACTCAGTTCCAAAATGCACTTCCACTTAAGCCTCTAGATTTATGAATATCTCTATTCACAATGTTCACCCTGTAAACGATTCATCCCAATACCTTGCAAATTTGCAAAAAAAACTGACACTAATATCTAATTGAATAGCAGACGTGAAAAAACGAAGTGGTTTCAAGGATATCGATTAAAAATCTATTCTTAGGAACCCGTATTATAGATTCTGAAAAGCGATAACTTTTTTCATTGAAACCAGAAATAAATTGAATCCAATTATAAAATATTTCAGATACTGAATTGTTTCAGCCGTTACTATTTGGTAGTTGATCATAATTAAAATAAATTGTAGAAATTACTATGTTTAACTACCAAAAAATATATATTACACATTTTCTTGTGACTCGAGTTTCGATAAATGAACTATCCCATCATCAGACAACTGAAGACCTAATAGTGGTACAGTGGTATTTAAACAAAAGTGATAAATATTTTGAATATTTCAACAGATTCTCGGTAACACCTAATAGTGGTACAGAGGTTTACAATCGGAACGTGATAAAAACCGGGGTAAAAAAGAAGGGCCTTCTAACAGATATCGGAATGTCGGCAATCGACAAATAAGGTTGTTAAACAGATGGTACCTATTTGAATATCTCAAATAATTTTTGGGGTTACATAGTTCCGTACAGTCATTTTTTATTTTTACATTATTTTGTTGTATATCTCGAATATTTGGATTCACAAAGCTCCATACAGTCATTCATTATTTTTTACATTATTTTTATTGTGAACGAATTTGAAAATTTCAATAATCAAGTTTCTTTTCTTTCGAATCTACATGTAAAATTTTCTTTTGTCGAAAGGAATTACTGTTTTCTAAGGAATGAGTGGCAAAAGTTGAATTTTTGTTTACTTTTTATTAAATTCATTTTATGTTCGTTGAAAAAAGTTTTAAACTTTTTAAATATCTCAAATATTTTCCATTTACATAACTCCGTTCAGTCATTCATTATCAATAACAATAATATAAAAATAATTAATGACTGTACGGAGCTATGTAAATCGAAAATATTTGAGATATTTGAAAAGTACCATCTGTTTAAAACCTTTTTCAACCAACATAAAATGAATTCAATGAAAAGTAAACAAAAATTCAACTTTTGCCATTCATTCTTTAGAAAACAGTAATTCCTTTCGACAAAAGAAAATCTTAAGAAAATTTTACATGTAGATTCAAACGAAAAGAAACTTGATTATTGAAATTTTCAAATTCGTTGACAATAAAAATAATGTAAAAAATAATGAATGACTGTATGGAGCTTTGTAAATCCAAATATTTGAGATATACAACAAAATAATGTAAAAATAATGAATGACTGTACGGAGCTATGTAACCCCAAAAATTATTTGAGATATTTAAATGGGTACCATCTGTTTAACAACCTTCTTTGTCGATTGCCGACATTCCGATATCTGTTAGATGGCTCTTCTTTTTTAACCCGGTTTTTATCACGTTCCGATTGTAAACCTCTGTACCGCTATTAGGTGTTACCGAGAATCTGTTGAAATATTCAAAATATTTATCACTTTTGTTTAAATACCTCTGTACCACTGTTAGGTCTTCAGTTGTCTGATGATAGGATAGTTCATTTCCCGAAACTCGAGTCACAAGAAAATGTGTTATATATATTTTTTGGTAGTAAAACATAGTAATTTCTACAATTTGTTTTAATTATGAAATATTTGTTTACCCGAACTAGTGTAAAACCTTTCTAGAACTGGTGTTTGTTGGTGGTGTTTTTTTGAACAATAATAGGCAATAAATGGCGTTGAAATATTTTTTATACACTAGGTGTTATTATTATTCGGGAGAGTTTTTCTTGAAGAAAATTTTGAGGAGTTTATAGAGGGGATATTTTCAATTATTTTCATTCTTTGTTCATTGCTGAATTGTTTATTCTTAGTTTAAGTTTCATTTGTGACACGATCTACACCTCTTGGTATTTGAAAGAAGATATCAAATAAAATATATCTATCTATTATGTCTTTAGAGGTCCGCACAGAGTTGGTTTTCATAAATGGATCTTTAGCACCAGCAAGGTACATAGAGAAAATTCTTATATACTTCTTATACTATTTCTTGGAGAGCAGGGAATTTTTATGCATGACAATGCACGCCCACATAACACACATAACTGTGAGAATATAGATAAATAATTTTCCACTACTACTCAACAAATCATATCCACTTCAATCTTCGCATGTCTTATTCGGGTGAATCCCATCATCTAAACAGTTCCTCCGCATTCCTAACGTCTTAATAGCTCTAACCTGCGTACTTTGCAAATGAGATATTAGCCTTAATGGCCTTTCCAGCCCACCTGACCCACCGCGTTCGCTGCACCCCGCCTAGTCTATTACGACGATGAAGAAATCGAGTTAAAAACTCTATAACGTCTGCCGCCTGACGATGATGAACTCGTAGAACGGCAGAAATCGAGGTTAACGCCGAGTTAAACCCATAACGCGATGGTATGATATTTGCACTGGCGTAGTCTTCGTTAAATGAGGATTTACAGCCGAGGATGGGTGCGTTTCTCATAAAATCGAGCCTTTGCATTAGTTGGATTAGATAAGTTTACATTCCGCTCCTGTCGATAATGGGGAAATGGATTCATCCATCGCTGTTCAGGAGCAATTTGGGAGAGTCGTTAAATATGATTTCTTCATATTCATCCTTTCATGATAGTCAACTTGCTGAAAATGCTTTACTTATTGAAACAAGTTTTCACGAGTCACTATGTGTTACAACCAAAAACTATGCGAATACTTTGATTTTTGGCATGAAACATTGTAATTTTTGACTATGATCAACTCTGAATATTAGTGGATAAAACAGCTCAACATGCTGTATTAATTCTATTTTCGATTGTCCTAAGAACTCTCAACATTTGAAAGCAATTAATTATTCGGCAATATAAATATTATATACAAAAATTCATATACTTATATTTATCAGGATCTTTCTCTGGAGAATGTGCTATATATTCTTTAAAAAAGGAGAATAAAAAACGGCCTTTTTATATGTTGAACATTTTTTGGTGGTGGAAGTTGTTATTCTTTAACATCCAATCGAAACATTTATGTATAAGGTGATGTCTAAATAATTTGGTCATTATTTTATATTTTTTTTTGATTCTTTATTAGTTAGTTTCCACCACATGTGATGATATATATATCCTAATATATATAAATCTCGTGTCACAATGTTTGTCCTCAATGGACTCCTAAACCACTTAACCGATTATAATAAAATTCGCACACCATGTGCAGTTCGATCCAACTTGAGAGATAGGATAGTTTAAATCTCAAATTATAGTCGCAATTTTAATTTATTGCTAATTATTTGTCTGTTATTATTTGACAGTCACAATTATCTGTTAACTCCAAATGATTCTAACAGATGTCGATACCTTTCGACTGGGTTGAGTAAATAATCAATAGATGGCGCTGCTATGGTAAATCTACGAACGTGTCATATAAGCTACATTTTAACAGCATAATTACCACGTGTTGTTGACGCTATAAAAGAGTCCATTGAGGACAAACATTGTGACACGAGATTTATATTATTAAGATAACAAAAACTTTAGCCACAGCAACGTGTGGCCGGGTCAGCTAGTATATATATATATATATATATATATATATAAAGTGATACAGTGTATTTAGGACATGTTTTAAAATTTAATTCTAAATGTTTTCATGGGATTTATTCAGATTAAAATCTGTAGAGGTTCTGGAGAATTAATTCCAGCTATCATTCTGTAATTTATTTCAGTGATGAAAACAATAAAAAGTCGCTGGGGAACAATTCTGGAGACTAGTGTGGGCTCCAGGCAATTAAAAGTGTGGTCTTCCTACATTTCTCAATGGAAAATTTGTAGAACTGCCTAAATTTCCACCTAAATCTCCTTTCAAGAATTATTAATGATGTAAAACACCTAAAATTCATTTCATTTGATGTAAAAAACATGTTTCCAAGTATTCTATCGAAAGCAAAAATACGAATTATTTTAATTCATTATTGAAAAAATTCTCTGGTGATTTTTCTATTTCGAGTCGATAAATTTCAAGTGATTTGTGCGTCAAAAAATCATATTTTCTTAAGGAATAATTAAGAAAACTCATATTTTGTATCTGGTTCTCTCGGACTATGTATCAGTTAATTGTATCAAATCCCTTCGGTTCTTAGATTTTGAGTTTTTGCCTTTAGTTCGATATTTTTCGAAATCTGAAAGTTTTTATGGGAAAAGCTTGAGTATTTTGATTTGTTTTCTCGTTCCCATCATATCCGCATGCTAATTCGGGAAAATATCATTCAGAACCTTCGCTTTCTAATCAAAATAAACCACTTTTGTGACTAATTTCCGTTCTAGAAACGAGTTGCTAATTTTAGACGTCAGCTTAGGATGTGCAAAATGGCGAATGCGTCGGTTCTTAAAACTTCTCTCTTTAATTTAATTTTATAAATATCTGTGATATACGAAACTTCCTTTTTTTTTTGTTAATTATTTATTCGCAAAAGTGAAAAATGAACATCAATGTGATTAAATCAACAATAACTAGCATCACTTGTTTAAAAGAGAAATGAGTCATTGGAATTAAGTATTCAAAGACTTAATCATTTTTGGTTACTGAAAAAATGCATTTCAATTACATTTTTATCCCGAAACTATCAATTATCATTTTTTGTAGTAACTGAAGATGATGTCGATAACGAGGTAGCTGAAGAATTCCCAATCGCTTTAGATCTACATAATCCAATACACAACTTAGTCAAACGTAGCACTGCCACAAATTCCAGTACAGACACGAATAGGGTTTATATACGAAGGAAACGAGAAGAAGAAGAGGACTATATAATGTTGGAGGGAGAAGAGGGCAACTTAGAAGTTGAACCATCGCAGTATTTCGTTAAAGTTCTAGTCGTTGCCGACAGATCGATGCTCGAGTATTACGAAGATGAACTATATCATTATATTCTGACGCTTATGTCACAGGTAAGCTTCTTCTTTTCATAGCAGATTAAAATGCTCAAAATTAACTAAATAATGCTCTGGAATATTTGATTTTGACAATTCCCATGTTTGGGCCCATAACAATCCACACGCAACTGTTACGACTCATTACCAACACGAGTTCAGGGTTAATGTATGGCTAGCCATGATAAGGTTTGAAATTTTTTGGTCGATTATAATTCCAGAGCGTTTGAATTCTCTCATTTTCAGAAATCTCATTCATCGGAAGACATGCCTCTGAATTGACAGCTCAAATTTTGTTTCAAATGGTCGATTGTCCAGTACATAACAGTAGAATTGTTACAGAATGAATGGAGTTTCATTTTGAAGGAAAATGTAGAGGACGATTCGGACCGTTCAAATAGCCTGCTGGAAGTCCCGATCTTGCACCTCTAGACTTTTTCCATTGTGTTGTTTTAAAAGATATGGTATACTACCACAAAACACTAAAATCTTGAATATCTTTACAACCATATACAGGTGTCCCAGAAGTCGACGTCAAGCCGGAATCGGGTAACAGGCTGAGTCATAGTAGTCATCAGAAAAATATTTGAAAAATCTAAGTCGTGTACTTTTCAAATTATATTGCATTTTTTATTATTCGAGAAAATGCACACCCTGTGACGATTTTTGAACTCCTGTTGCTACAATTTTTTATTTTCTTCAACCTGTTATCTTCAATTCTTAGCCAATTACTCTAGCTTGGAAAATAATGTCACTTTTTGCCGAACCAAGTACTCAAAATTAATATTTCGTACAACTTTAACTGACAGTACTGAAAAAAACTCTACTTCATCAGTTTGGCAAATTACTTTAAAAGTTAGCGCATTTATTAGGGATTCTAAAATGGTATAACACTCATTACATTATTTCTAAGGTCTTTCTTAAAGAAACAGAGTTTCGAACAATTTCTTCGAACTCCCTAAAAATGATTCTAGTGCAATACTTTAAGAATCTGGTTTGAATGAGATGGGGTGAGTTCATAAAGTGTGAGTGTGACAGATAGTGACGCCACTATTTGATATTGGAACACGTAAACCTAATACAGATCAGTACGCTACCCCTCTTTATACTGCGCATCTTTCCGTATTTGATCGTGTTATTTGTGTACTTACGACTTTTGGCTTCGTTCATTAGATTTGTTTGCTTGTGATATGGATAGGTTTGATCTCTTTACGATGAACTCTGATTTTACCTGGACTAACCTGTTATTGGGGAATACAGATGTAACGCTAGTGCAGCTTAGAGAATGTATCGCGAAAGATACCCTAATGGTGATCGTTATCCAGATCATCGAGTTTTTACGAATGTACACCGTCTACTCTTCACAGCGGGTCGATTTCCAAACAAAGTGCATGGTGAAAAAAGAATTTCCTTACCTTACGAGGATATAGAAAAAACATAAGCTCCACTCATATCATGTACAGCGAGCACAAATTCTGTTACCTCGAGATTATGAATCTCGGGTTGCGTTTTGCCAAACCATGCTACAAAAGAACCGGGAAGACCCACAATTCTTAGAAAAAACTTTGTGGTCGGATGAATCAACATTTAGAAAGATGGTTACATGAACCTACACAATTTCCACGAGTGGTACGTAGATAATGTGTATTTAATGAGACAAGATAGATCTCAATATCGTTTTGAAGGGAACATGTGGACTGGAATTTTGAACGGAAGAGTCATAGGACCTGTTGAGTTGCCAGAGGTTTTAAATGCTGAAATTAATTTAGATTTTTCACGAAATCAGTTGCCAAATATACTTGAAGACGTGCCACTCAGTATTTTCAGAGAAATATGGTTTCAGCAAGATGGCACTATGCCCTCCGAATTGGAGAATATCTAAATTGAGAATATCCGGGCAGATGGATAGGGCGATCTGGTACAATCTCGTGGCCAGCCCGTTCACCTGATTTGAATTCCCTAGATTTTTTTTACTGGGAAGCAGTGAAGGAAAAAATGTATTCGAAACAAACTGAAAATGTAGCTGAGCTTCGGGAGAGGCTTAGGGAAGCAATGCAATCCGTCAATAACGGAAGATTCACCCGTCTGATATCCCCATCCTTTTTAACAAGATGTCGTGCATGTATTGCAGCTGAAGGAGGGCAGTTTGAACATCTTTTGTGAATTTATTAAATACTGTCATAAAACAAAACTTAATTTCTTTAAGAAAACCCTTTTTTTGTCCAATCTAAAAAAGAATGTAATTAGTGTTATAGCATTATAGAATCCTTATTAAATGTGCTAACTTTTGGATAACTTGACAAACTGATGCAGTACTTTTTCTTTCAGTACAGTCAAGTTGGGCGAAATTTTAATTTTGAATACTTGGTTTGTCAAAAAGTGACATTATTTTCCAAGCTGGAGCAAGTGGCTTACAATTTAAGATTACAGGTTACAGAAGCACTATTCTGGATAATATAGAAAAAATAAAATTTGAAAAAAGTAAAAAATTGTAGCCATACGAGGTCAGGTTAAAAAACATCACAGGGTGTGAATTTTATTGAATGAAAGAAAGTACAATATAATTTGAAAAAAACAGGACTTTATATTTTTTTGATGACTATTATGATTTAACCTGTTACCTGATTCCTGCTTGACCTCGACTTCTGGGACATCCTGTATAAAAATTAATATAATTGGAACATACTCAATAGGAAATTTTGTGTTGCAAATTGCCTGTTCCACTACTTAGTTTCCACACCAGTATTTAAGGAGCACATCCACGATCAAGATTTCATAATAATAATACTAGATTCTTGAGATGAATACACCTGTTCACACCCTTAGATTTCAAGAAGTAAACCATGCATGATATATATTTTTTCAGGCTGCTCGCTTATTCAAACATCCAAGCGTAGGAAACGCGATTTCTCTGTCAGTTATCGAAATCAAAATCTTGAAGAAACAAGATTTCCAAGCACCATCATCCCAAGGTAACGCTCGGATTTTCGTTCTTTTCCAATTTTAATGTTTGAAAATCTTCCAGGTACTTTATCGAAGTTTTGCAGATGGAGAACGGCCAGCACAGCTCATTCTAATCACGACGTGGCTTTATTGTTGACCAGGTGACTTGATCAAAAATTTTTTTTTCGAAAAGTAGTACTTAAACTTATTTCCTTCCAGGCAAGAGTGGCAAGCAGGTGATACTCTTGGAGTTGCAAGAGTTGGATCTATGTGTTCATCTGAAAGTTGTGCAGTTGCAGTAGATAAAGGACTTCCGACAACTTACACCATAGCGCACGAGATAGGACACACTTTAAAGTAAGTTTTAAGTTGGCTTCTTTATTGTTTTGTTGAGATCTCTATCAGTGAATAAATTAACCGAAATATTGAAGTAAATTCCGAAATATGCATAAACAATAATTGTCACAGTCTACAACTATTCAATTCAAATGTCCAAGTTTTAACCATCCAATTTATTCACAGATGAAAAAAGGAGCCTTTTGTCATATAGAGGATTTAGAGATGGTTAAGACAAGAGTTAAAACAAATTGTAGAAATTACTATGTTTTACTACCAAAAAATATATATTACACATTTTCTTGTGACTCGAGTTTCGGGAAATGAACTATCCCATCATCAGACAACTGAAGACCTAACAGTGGTACAGTGGTATTTAAATAAAAGTGATAAATATTTTGAATATTTCAACAGATTCTCGGTAACACCTAATAGAGGTACAGAGGTTTACAATCGGTTCGTGATAAAAAACCGGGTTAAAAAAGAGGGGCCTTCTAACAGATATCGGAATGTCGGCAATCGACAAAAAGGTTGTTAAACAGATGGTATCCATTTAAATATCTCAAATAATTTTTGGGGTTACATAGCTCCATACAGTCATTCATTATTTTTACATGATTTTGTTGTATATCTCAAATATTTGGATTTACAAAGCTCCATACAGTCATTCATTATTTTTTACATTATTTTTATTGTGAATGAATTTGAAAATTTCAATAATCAAGTTTCTTTTCTTTTGAATCTATCTGTAAAATTTTCTTAAGATTTTCTTTTATCGAAAGGAATTACTTTACTTAAAAGAAAATCTTAAGAAAATTTTACACGTAGATTCAAAAGAAAAGAACTTTTATTATTGAAATTTTCAAATTCATGTACAATAAAAATAATGTGAATGACTGTATGGAGCTTTATAAATCCAAATATTTGAGATATACAAAAAAATTATGTAAAAATGATGAATGACTGTACGGAGCTATGTAACCCCAAAAATTGTTTGAGATATTTAAATGGGTACCATCTGTTTAACAACCTTCTTTGTCGATTGCCGACATTCCGATATCTGTTAGAAAGCCCCTCTTTTTTAAACCGTTTTTTTATCATGTTCCGATTGTAAACCTCTGTACCACTATTAGGTGTTACCGAGAATCTGTTGAAATATTCAAAATATTTATCACTTTTGTTTAAATACCTCTGTACCACTGTTAGGACTTCAGTTGTCTGATGATGGGAGAGTTAATTTCCCGAAACTCGAGTCACAAGAAAATGTGTAATATATGTTTTTTTGGTATTACAACATAGTAATTTCTACAATTTGTTTTAATTATGATCAACTACCAAATAGTAACGGCTGAAACAATTCAGTATAAGACAAGAGTTATTGCTATTGGCTGAGTAATTACTAAATCCATGTCTTCCATATGGATACACAATGCTCCAGCTTTATAACTTAACTTGGTTATCCATGACATTCATTTGTTATATTTCATGTGAATCTACTGACTAGAATACCTCCTACTTTAAGTCATTATAGTTCCTCTAATAAAAATTTAATGTTCAACTCTATTAACCTAGATCTTCCTAGAGAATGCTTATAGAGATCTCCCTGATACCTTTCTAGGAATCTAGGGTCTTCTGTAAGTTCAGTAATGGCATAGCAAGAGCAAGAGTGGAAAAAAAATTATCAAAAGATATCTGTAAACTTCCTTTTTTTACCCCAATATGTCTCTGATATGAGAAGATCTCCATATGTACCCAAGCAAGGAAATATTCATTTAGCAAATACCAAAATAAGAGCAAGATTAGGTGCCCAAAAGTTTCATCTTTCCATCAGCATAATCTACAAGTATTTCTTGAACAAGCATTTAGTAGATTGTATGTCAATAGTAAAAAGCTATCCTTCATTCCTTCAGAAGATTACATTTTTCCATTTATTCATTTGTGTCCTTCAAATCATACCAACATCCTACAAGCCCTCATCTAATAAACGAATTATTAGTATTCGTCTGAGATAATCTTCAAAAACCATGATGGACAGGTACCCAAATTAGAGTGTGTTTGTCATTTTCTGACATATGAGTTACACTTTGCAACTTCACCTGGTCTTCAATGTATATTAGGTGTTTTTTTAGAGTGATATAACTTTAAATTGAAATGAAACACATTTGAATTAAGGTTGAAACCAAGTTTTTTTTTATTTGAAAGATAATTTTATGATATTTATATTTTAAAAATAATTTCCGGCATATATCGACCACGACTAGCTCTGAGGAACTGCATTTGACCAGACCAATTTTGGACCATTTTTTCGAGTAATTCAGGCCTTATTTCATCAATATCGCGAGTTATGTTGGCTTCCAAAGCGTCTATTGTTTCTGGTTTACCAACATAAACCAATGACTTGACATAACCCCAAAGAAAATAATCCAATGGAGTTATGTCGCATGATCTTGAAGGCCAATTAATTGGACCATTTCTCGAAATAATGTTATCGCCAAATCTCTCTTTCAATAAATCAATTGTTACGGTAGCAGCATGAAGTGTAGCACCATCTTGTTAGAACCAAAACACTTCTGAGTCGATACCATTCGAATTTTGAAACAAATAATCATTGATCATCGATCTGTAACGAGCACTATTCACTGTAACATTAGCTCCAGCATCGTTTTTAAAGAAATATGAACCGATGGTGCCTCCAGTGTGTAAAGCACACCATACAGTGCATTTTTCAGGATGCAGTGGAACCTGCAGAACTTTTTGAGGCTTGTTTTCACTCCATATATGTCAATTTTTCTTCTTTACATAGCCGTTCAACCAGAAATGAGCTTCATCACTAAACACAATTTTACGATAAAAAAGTGGATCAACTTAAAACTGCCATGCTTATTATGGTCAAGTAGCTTTAGTTCTAGAACTAGTTGGATCGTTGTATGGGTGTAGACCAAGATCTTTACGCAAAATTTTCCATGTGGTGAATGCACAGAGTCCAACTTGTTGTGAACGTCGACGAATAGACAAATCTGGATCATCATTAAAGATATGACTTACAGCAGCTATATTTTCTTCTGTACGTACAGTTCTTTGTCTCGATGTTGTTGTTGCATCCAGTAGAGAAAATGTTGTCCGAAATCTATGGATAGTTCGACGAATAAGCTGCTCTGATGGACGATGATGTAAACCATAAATTTCACGAAGTGCTCTATAAGTTTGGCGAATAGAACGCTGAGGTTGAAAACAAATTTCAATGATAATTTGTCAACGCTTACTGAACAGAAATGTCAAAACAACATGGCTTCTACCTTCTTTTAAATCACAGTTATCCTCATCGAAAGTTCTATGACTCTAAAAAAACTCCCGATAGTTTTAATGAGACCTGGTTATCTGTGGTCCTTCCATACCTCTTGGGAAGACAGACTTAAGGCAGCAATATTTCAGTTTGAAGCAGCTCTTCGGGCGTTAATCGGTCCCATTCCCGACGCAGGATTTGCTTCAGCGACTCCAAACTTGTATGCTGTTTAGCACACGCCAATATGAACAATTTAGCATTGACGCTTACCTCGACGAAATAGCTCCAAAATTGCACTACGTTTGTTGGACATTCTAACACTCTGCAAAATAAAGTAATATAAAACTGAAAATTCACATATTAGTACAATGAAGTGTAGAGAATCTAATAGAAAAAAAATTAAAATTAAATACTTTTGTTCCAGATCTCAGTAAAATTTGTCCGAAGTTTTTCTTGTCACCCTGTATATATAAAGCGAAATAAGACATCATTCATAACTTGAAACAATTTCTATCAATATTATCGTTTGCATGTTAAAGTTATCACAGGAAGTTGACTAAGTAGAAAAGAGAACTATATGCTGACGTTTCTTAATTTTTCTGTTAGCATGCCACATGACATAAACGAGAAGGGAACTTGTAGCAACTACAATAAGGGAGAGAGCGATAAGTACATCATGACCCGATCCTTGGAAAAGGACATCAAGCCTTGGATGTGGTCTCCTTGTTCCAGGAATTTCGCAACTGAATTTTTAAGGTAGGTACCAAGTAATCTTTTCAAATTTTACCTGCAATTGTAATATTGAATAGAATATTCCTAAAAATTTTAAATATCATGCAGAGTTATTCTTTCAACCTCCTACAAATTTTAATTTCAAAAAAAAAATTCTTATTCAAAAACTTCTAGAATTAAATTAAATAAATGCCTCAGAACACACGCTGTCAATTTAGAAGACAAAGAAAATTAAGCACTTATCACACCAAAGGAAATAAAATAATTGAAAGAAATATAAATTATCAATTAAGTCCACTAAATAAATACTTGATATAATTAACACATGAAGAACTTTTTTGAGAAACATCCACCTGATCATTTTCAACAAAAATATTATCAAAAGTTGAAGGATATTTAAAATAAAACCATGAAGTTTTTTCTGTTTGTCTAGTTCAAAAATATGCTCCGGAATGAATACTTTATTCGAGGAAAAAGTTTCTCTACTAAATTTAATTTAAGAGCAGATTTGGTAGGCTAAATACAAATATTATTATTCTTATGATAATGGGAGAGAAGGCTAAAAAATTTTTAGTTATACAAAATAAATTAATATTTGATATTTGCGTTGAATAAAATTTTACCAGCAGGTTAAGGTGATGAATGACTGAATAAATATTTCATCATTTGATTGAGTGGACATAAAAAAGCCCATACAAAGCTTCACTTAAATAAATTTGAATATTAAAACAAATTGAAATATGTTTATCTTCTACAATTTTAATTTCAAAAAAATTTTATTCAAAAAACTTTTAGAAATAAATTTATGTCTAACAAGCACCGCGTACATTTAATAGACGTATATAATCAAAACTCAATATATAATGTCAAATGGAATAAATAACCCAACAGATATACGAAACTAATTAAAATTAATAAAAAATATTCAAAGGAGACAAAATTTTGTTTCTGGTCTTACCTTTAAGAAACACCACTTGCCTTTTAAAAACATGAACACACTTGAAGGACTTCTCAAAGAATATAATTTATTTGAAATATTTAATATATTTAAGTATTCGAATAAATTATTTCAAAAATCTCTAAAAAAATGTGCACTATATCTTCAAAAAACAAATATAATTCTAGACAATCCCGTCTTCAGTCCTCTTTTAACATTCCAAATATAAAAATCAAAAACATAACCTATATCACTCACCTGTTAAAAGACTTAAGCTTCGAAATACAGATCAACTATATAATTCAAGATTGATCTATGTTCTAACAAAATCAAAGAACAGTGTGAGTTATTTTAAGGTTTATTTAAATTCATTGACATTCTATAATGAGATTTATTGAAGCCAAAATATAATTATATATTATATATAAAATAAAATAGAAAGGCCTTTTACTTGATAGAAGAAATATAACTAAATTTGAATATTAAAACAAATTGAAATATGTTTATCTTCTACAATTTTAATTTCAAAAAAATTTTATTCAAAAAACTTTTAGAAATAAATACTCAAACACTTAAATACTAAACTTTTCATGTGTTCAACTATTGAATAGTTTTGGGTAAGTCGGGAAGTAATTTCGGTTTTTTTTTGGGAAAATAGAAGAAAAATTTTGTGTAATGAATAAAAATTTTATTGAACTATATATTGGCCATTATGGTTCGACACCTTTTGCCATATTTCTGGTTCGTGCTTCCACGCTCATAAAATTTTTGGTCTTTGCTGGCAAAAAACAGTTCCAGGTCATTTTTGACCTCTTCATTTGAAGTTAAGGTTTTACTGTCCAAAAAATTTTGCAATGACCGGAACAAATAATAATCCGAAGGCGCCAGATCTGGAGAATATGGTGGGTGTGACAGTGTATCCCATTCAAGCTGTAAAAGGTTTTGGCGAGTGACCAAACTTGTATGAGCTCTCGCATTATCTTGGTGGAACACTACACCTTTTCTGTTGTTTAATTCTGGCCTTTCCTGTTGAAGTGCATTCAGTTTATCCAGCTGGTGACGAATTTATTGTTATCCGGTAAAAACTTGAGAAAAGCGATTCTTTTAAAATCCCACCAAACTGACAGCGAGCTTTTTCACTTGGGTTCACTGGGTGCACTTCACAAATTCATTCATCTCAATAACAAGTGTAAATAACATAGATGACACATTCATTTTCATCCTTTTTAGTTGCGGATTTGTATTATTCGAAAATGGTTTGCAAAATTGAATTAGTGAAGTTACAAATGAATGCGAGTAGAGTTCTTTCTTTGAGTGCGTTATGAACTGTTCTGTGTTATTGCTATAGAGTACTTCTTCAATTTACTGGGCCGAAGTGTAGAATTTTAGTTCGAGGGAGGTACGGGTTTCAAGTGACTTGAGCGAAGGGAAGTTTGTTAATACCGTGGGTACCAGTTTTCTAACCGACTGCTGCGGCTAAGTGACTAAGCTCGAAGCGATATTTGTCTAATTATTGCTGCTTTTTAAGATTTCTAACAGAAATAACGGCTTTTTAGGAGGTTGAGTTAAGAGAGCTGGGTGGATTTGGTCATCCGTAGAGTTGTAATAGACAAAAATACTGGAGAAAATGGTGCTGAAAGGTAATATAATATCTGCCAAATAAAGTCTACAATATTTTGGTCATTTCGAAATAGAACTGAGTTTTCCATTGAACTGTTAAATGCTGCAATATCCTACATCAGTTTTTGCACGACAAACAAGAATCGTAAACATTTCTCGATTGCGACAAGTACAAATTGGTTCACCGCAGCTGAGGTATATAATATCCTTCCATTTCTTTCGATGTTTTTTTCTTCGAGTTCCAAGAATGAATTATTCAATATCTCATACTTCTTACTGACGGCATCTTAACGTACTCCGCGTTCTTCTTCTTTATATGGCAGACGTGCGTGATAATTTCAATTAATAAAGGAAAACGAAACGTTCGTAAGCCGATGACCATGTTACGTGTATCGAGAGCGTCGATCTTATCAATCGAAGGAGATCCTATGGCCTAGTTATTTGAAAAATGTGAGTCAAATCGTGTCACTCCATGATTTTCAATAATAACGCGTCTCTAGAAAAGGATATGCGAGTTAATCGTGCGGATAAGTCGGTAAAGGTTGGGCCACACTTACGGGCAACCTCTTGATCAGGCTACGTTCTGTGTTAGTGTACCAGTAGGTAACCAGCTGCCCAATAAGAACGACCGGATTTTGACAGCTCATGGTGGTTGGTATAAATATTCGACATAAAAAATTATTCGTCTTTACTTGATATAAACCAATTGTACACTTAGGATGTCATAACGAAAATTTGACCCCCCAGAACTCAGAAACGAAGAATTTTCGAAGATTTAAAAGAGCAAGGCAAATTCTGTTTTGAAGGGGACGAATTTCTATCATGAGTTTGTTCCGATAAAACCACCCCCATGAAGGTGGCATCAACCCCAAACATTTTTTGGATAGGGATGAGATGTCGAGTGTAGGTAAATTTAAAAGTTATTTATGATCTGTGCTCAATCCAGTTAAAATTTTCAAAACAGACAGTTGAACCGCCCAGACTCAAGAACCTAAGAGTTTTGAAGGATCCAAAAATAATTTTCAAGTTCTGTATTAGGGAGAAAGAATTCCTATGACGACAGTGTTCCGAAAAAACCACCTGAGGGTGTTGCAACAACTCCCTATTGTTTTTAATAAGAATGAGATGGCGGTTTGTTTTAGTTAAAAAGCTTTTTTTTGTTTCCTGAACATCCTAGTTGAAATGTTTAGTCGACAGACCGAAACACGTGTCAGAATTCTGAATGAATTGTGAAACATAAAAACTGTGTGAATTTTTTTGAAGAATATAAATTTTAAATTACTATGAAGAAGGATTTGTATATTAGAGAATAATAGCTGTAATAAAATAAATGGAGGTTTATACTTGATAGAATGTATATAAAATTATTTTAATATTTTAATATTTACAAATATATTCGGTTAGTCTTCGACATATTTAATTTCAAACAATTATGTTTAATATTATAACTTCAGGAATTAAATTAATGCCATATAAGTACCACTTATATCAAACGACATATAGAATAAACATTCATTATTAGACATCGAAATGATATAAAAAAATCCAATAAATATAAATTGTTAACAAAAATCTTATGAATTAAATATTTTGAATAAACAAAATTTTGTTTCTGCTGATCAATCTTATGAAAACAAATATCTTTCAAAAATGTTTAACATAATCTTAAGAATTTCATCATAAAACTATCTCATTAAATGTATAGGCTATCTGTAAATATTAACATATTTAAATAATTTTATATACCTTCTATCAAGTATAAACCTCAATTTATTTTATTTTATTCATAATATATAATTATTTAGTTTCTTCAACATTCTTTATACAGATGGTCCTTGTGCTATTACAGAGGCCGTTAAATTGCCTTTCAATCTTTAAGATCAATGGTAAACCACAGAATTATTTATTTCGATTGAGTACTGACGAAGCAAAATCTCTTGTAAATTGGTTTTTAATAATGAATAATTTGAAATAAAGTTATTCTGATTTTCACAAATTTTTATTGTTAAACTCACAACAATTGTTTCGCTATCACAGTAGCATCATCAGACTTTTGCTTAGCAAAAGTTATGCCTTAAATCTATTAGAATCCCTAGAGATAAATAAACATAATAAAATTGGAATATTACTTAACGAACAAATAGATTTAAATAACTCACCTCTGTTAAATATATTCAGATAAGCTGGAATTTGCAGGGACCCTTTTTTGGGTTTTAGTGCTCAATAAAAATTTATTGTAGTTACTGTAATATAAATAGCCACGGATTCCGGAAACAAGCTTAGTTATTCAAAATGTGATCTTGCCTGATGATGCTACTGTGATAGCGAAACAATTGTTGTGAGTTTAACAATAAAAATTTGTGAAAATCAGAATAACCTTATTTCAAATTATTTAATATGGATTTTCACCAAGTAAGGACAGATACAATTCAATTTTTAATAATGTTTTTACATATCTTGAGATTTTCCAAAAGTAACTTAATTAAATATCCAATAATATTGAATATTCTAAGTAAGATAGTTTTATGATGAAATTCTTAAGATTATGTTAAACATTTTGGAAAGATATTTGTTTTCATAAGAGGGATGAGTAGAAACAAAATTTTGTCTACTCAAAATATTTAATTAATAAGGGTTTTGTTAAAAATTTATATTTATTGGATTTTGTTATATCATTTGGATGTCTTATAATGAATGTTTATTTTATATGTCGTTTGATATAAGTAGTACTTAGATGACATCAATTCAATTCCTGAAGTTAAATATAATTTTTTGAAATTAAATATGTAGAAGGCTAACAGAATATATCTGTAAATATTAAAATATTTAAATAAGCTGTAATTAATTCACCGGAACCTCTACAGATTTTATTCTAAATAAAACTCATGAAAAAATTTAGAATTAAATTTTGAAACGTGTCCCTAATACACTGTATCACTTTATAGACATATATTATTTTATAGAAGAGAAAAAGGCTTTTTACTTGATAGAAGAAACATGACAATATTTGAAAATCAAAACAGATTTAATCTGTTAGTCTTCTACAATTTTAATTAAAAAAAAATTCTCATTAAAAAAACTTTCAGAATTAAATTAATGTCTACAATAAGCACCGCTTATATTCAATAGACGTATATAATCAAAACTCACTATATAATGTCAAATGGAATAAGAAAAAAACCAACAGATATAAAAAAAAGTCATTAAATTGATTATATACGTCTATTAAATATAAGCGGTGCTTATTGTAGACATTAATTTAATTCTAAAAGTTTTTTGAAAACAAATTTTTTTGAAATTAAAATTATAGAAGACTAACAGATTACATCTGTTTTGATATTCAAAATTTTGTTATATTTCTTCTATCAAGTAAAAAGCCTTTTTCTATTTTATTTTATACATAATATATAATCATATTTAGGCTTTAATAAATCTCGTTATGGAATGTCGATGGTTTAAAGATAACCATAATCTGTTTTGATATTCAAATTTTGATATATATTATTATCATCATCACATGTGGTGGAAATTAACTAATAAAAAATCAAAAGAAATACAAAATCATGATAAAATTATTTAGACATCACCTCATACATATATATTTCGGGATGTTAAAGAATCACAAGTTCCATCATCAAAAAATGTTTAACATATAATTCAAAAAATGCCTTTTTTATTTTCCTTTTTTTGAAGAATATATAGCACATTCTTCAGAGAAAGAAACTGATACATTAGAACCCAAAATCATCATTGAGGAGTTATTTGAATGAACGAAATAATCATTTAAAAAATAATATAACAATACCTTCTTTTAACACAACACATTTCTACAACAACTAACCAATTTTGGGGTAGGCATGGCCTAAACGAAAATTAGGTTATATCACAGAACTATACAATGAAAAAAGATACGACTTAGACTCTACATTAGATAACCATTTAAGTGATGTAATACAAAGAAATTTCTCAATTATTAAAGTATATAAATTGAAAATTACTACGTAGAAGTATTTGCATATTAGACAGGTAGAGGTTGTCGAAATATATTCTTCTAATATTTGAAATATTTGTGAAGAAACCCTTCAAAGCAATACTCAATACCAACAGTTTTTCATCCCAATAAAAGTTATCTTGGCAGAGGTCTTGAACGCATTAGGAGATAAGTGTCTAACACTGTCCCATAACATTTCTGATCTATGTTTTCTCCGCTGTCACGCATCGACGAGAATACCGTGTGTTGCCAAAAGAAAGTAAAAAATATGTCGGTCTTACAAAGGTCAATGTCTGTATTTGTGCCAATCTCCTAAGTGCAATATTCGAATGCCAATGTGGTATTATGCAAGTTATTTACATGCTGATCAGACTCGTACCTACCATACAGCATGAGAAACTGATGAATTCGCCAATATTTATCGATATTCAATCAATGGATGTCTCAACTACTGTATTATTCCACGAATAAGTTGTATCGTAGTTTGTGGGCAATATTAATAATTCACTCTGAGTGGTTTCCCGTTGAAGCACTTTCAGAGTTCTGGAAAGTTAAGCACAAACAATTTTTCCTACTGTTTCTCAAATAGTTCAAGATCTTATATCCCACAGATCAAATTATGCAGAATAAAATATTCAAAGGTGAGTTACTCTTTCACTTATAAAAACAGAACACTCTATGAAGGGTTTTCCAATAGCGATGATACAAGTTGAAAATAAAAAAAAACACATAAGTTGTTCAGTGAGACACTTATTTTTTTTATTTTAAAGGTTACATTATACCATTATGTATGGAACATATAGTACGTCTAGAAAGTATCCGGAACATTATAAGACAAAAGTAATGTATAAAATAGGTTATGCAGATAGTCGGCTATGGCCAAAGTTCCATGGCACACTATTTCTCAAATATTTTTTCTTGTCAACAGATATACAATTTATGAAATATTGACGTGACTAGAAAAAAAAAACAGTTGGAATATTTGTATAGAAAAGGTATTCGAAACGTTAAAAACTTAGTGCAATTGACTGAACTGGGAAAAAGTTTTGTGTATGAGACAATAAAGAGGATAAAAAATGGCCTGGATATGAGGCATAGACAAGATTCAGAAAGACCGCGTCAGATTAAAGGAAACAATTTTAATGCTTTATTGTCCTAACAGATTTCGAAATCAACGAAATATAAACGTATCGGGTGTTTTTTTTAAGTAATAGAATTTTCTATAGGCATAACTATATTTGACAGAAGGTAGAAGAATCCATGTTGTTTTGACATTTCTGTTCTGTAAGCATTGACAAATTATCATGAAAAGACTCACGCCGCAAAAACGCTTACAAACTGTTGAAATTTATTTTCAAAATCAGTGTCCTATTCGCCAAACTTATAGAGCACTTCGTGAAATTTATGGTTTACATAATCGTCCATCAGAGCAGCTTATTCGTCGGACTATCGATAGATTCCGGACAACTTTTTCTCTACTCGATGCAACAACAACAACAAGATGAAGAACTGAACATACAGAAGAAAATATCGCTGCTGTAAATCATAGTGTTAATAATGATCCAGATTTGTCTATTCGTTGACGTTCACAACAAGCTGCACTCTGTACATCCACCACATGAAAAATTTTGCGTGAAGATCTTGGTCATACAACATCCAGCTGGTTCAAGAACTAAAGCCACTTGACCATAATAAGCGTCGTTTGTTTGCTGATTGGGCCCTAGAACGTCTTGAAGTTGATCCACTTTTTTATCGTAAAATCGTGTTTAGTGATGAAGCTCATTTCTGGTTGAACGGCTATGTAAACAATAAAAATTGCCTTATATGGAGTGGAAAAATCCTCAAGAAGTACTGCAGGTTCCATTGCACCCTGAAAAATGCACCATATTTCTTTAAAAACGATGCTGGAGCTAATGCTACAGTGAATGGTTCTCGTTACAGACCGATGATCAATGATTATTTGTTTCAAAATTTGGATGGTATCGACCCAGAAGTGTTTTGGTTCCAACAAGATGGTGCTACACCTCATGTTGCTACCGTAACAATTGATTTATTGAAAGAAAGATTTTGCGATAACATTATTTGGAAAAATGGTCCAATTTTGGCCTTCAAGATCATGCGATATAACTTCACTTGATTATTTTCTTTGGGGTTATGTCAAGTCATTGTTTAATGCTGATAAACCAGAAACAATAGACGCTTTGGAAGCCAACATAACTTGTGTTATTGATGAAACAAGGCCTGAATTACTCGAAAAAGTGGTATTGGTCTGGTCGAATGCGATTCCTCAGAGCTCGTCGTGGTGGACATATGCCGGAAATTATTTTCAAAACATTAATGTCATAAAATTATCTTTCAAATAAAAAAAAATTGGCTTCAATCTCAATTTAAATGTGTTTTATTTCAATTTAAAGTCCTATCACTCTGAAAAACCAACCGATATGTTTAAATATAATCAGATGTAAAAGAATGAAAACAATGAGTGTACGTAAACATATGTTACATATCAAAATCGTTACAGAACGAAAAGGGCCAAATGTCTCCTGAAACATCCTACAACGGACTACTTATCGACAGATTTTGCAGACATACCACCAGGTGAAAGATACGGAGTGAAGAAACAATGCAAATTCGAATTCAGTAGAGACTCGGAACCCTGCTTTTCATTTAACGAGGTAGGTATCGAAAAATTTCCATCATCAGACTTATAATACTGATAATAACTAGTGTAGTGGATTGATCAACATATTCGAGTAATCGGTAACGATGGAATTAGCAATTTTGTTTCGGGTAAGTCAATTATACACTTAAGTTAGGTGAATTGCACCGGTAGGTCAATTGTATCGGTAGATCAATTGTACCGGTAGACCAACTGAACTTATTGATCTATGAAATTTTTTAATCCTATCATAGTCAATGTCTATTGAAAATGTAAAAGTTAAAACGACAGAAGTCAAGAATTGTCCCGAAAGAGATAGGCTCAATTGTTTAATATGGTTTAATATTCACATAAGTTTCGGTGCTTCATTCTTTTAGATTGATTATTGGATTTCTATCTGTAAAAAAGTTTAATTAGAAGAATTATTGAATCGTGTAAATACTTTTGCTTGCAGCGTCCTTGCTTGGAACTTTGGTGTACCGATGATGTAAATAGGGGATGTGGCACAAACCACATGCCATGGGCTGAAGGAACTTATTGTGGACCTGAAAAGTAAGTCTTATTTTCACTTAATAATTAATATTTGGAGCCAAATTTTCTTCAGTTTTTCTTCTTCTTCTTTACGAAAGCTTGCTCACTTGTTTCACCCATTTTCCTCCTCTCGTTCTTGAGATGTTGAGGTCCAGCTGTCCTTCCACCTCTTCCTACTTGTCGTTTGGATGCTGGTCTTCCGTTTCTAGCGATTTTTGCTATTCTGTCGTCTGTCATACGTGAGACATGTTCATTCCAGAACCTTCTCCTCGCGCGGGTCCATCTTACTACCTCCTCCGTCTGGCATTCCCTTCTGATCTCGTCGCTCCTTCTCTGGTCTCTCAATGTGTTCCCCGTTATTGCCCTCAAAACTCGCATCTCGTTTGTCCGTGCCATTCTTTTAGTTTCAGCTGTATCTGCTCTTGTTTCCGCCGCGTATGTCATCACGGGTCTGACGCACGCTTTGTAAATTCTCACTTGACTGGTTGTTGTCATACAGTTGTTCTTCCAGATGATATTCCTTAGGGCTCCCGCTATTCTGGCTGCCTTATTCATCTGATGTCTTACACTATCTTTTAAGCTCCCATATGGCGATATCGTTACGTCTAGATAGTTAAAGGAGAATACTTGTTCGATGATGTTGTAATTTATCTCCAGCTTACATCGGCGGGGTTCCCTGACAATTACCATGCTCTTAGTTTTGGGGATCGATATTACCATGTTGAGTTCCAGAGCCTCCCTGTGAAATGCTTGCATCAACCATTGCAGCCCGTCTTCGCTATCCGCAAATAATGTTGCGTCATCTGCATAACACAAGATCTTCAACAGTTCGTTCCCCATTCTGTATCCTTGGTTCACTTTTCGTACGTTATGTATTATCCTGTCCATTATCAGATTAAATAACAGTGGGCTAAGACTATCTCCCTGTCTCACCCCTAGGTTGATCTTTACTTTATCGGTTGTGGTTGCTCTTGTCTTGACTGTGGTAGTGTTGCCTGTGTTTAGTTGTTTGATCGTCTCCTGCAGTTTTTGAAAGATATAATTTTCTTTTATTTCATTCATGGTGGATGTTCATTTTTGCAGATGGTGTCACAACAGAGAATGTGTTCCTAAGAGGAATAATCTTAGGCCGGTTCCTGGAGCATGGGGCCCATGGTCGGAGTAAGTAGAATAAACATTTTTCCACAAAAACGAACATATATACAGTCATTATTAACGTCAATATGTCTAAAACTCTATTGTATTTATTGATTCGATATTGTTCTAAACATTTGGAATAGAATTCTTTTTATTCTCACAAACTCCCAGAGAACAATTGTCATATACAGTTTCAGAGTTCTCAGTATCACCGGCTAGCCAGTTACAAATGAGCGCCATCTTCTTTAAGCAGTATATCAAGATAATATACTGAACTCAAGGACTGGGAGATTTATAATTTAAAAAAGAAAATATAGCCGCTTAAACGTTGAATTTTTACAAACTGATTTTTGATTGATTGATTGATTGATTGATCAAAAAAGACCCAACAGAGAAATATCAAAAACAAATCAAATCAGTTATCCTTCAATCAAAAGCACTTTTTGAAAATATTCCGAATTATAAATTAACTTTAATGAACCCATCAACACCCATTTGGTATTCTTTAATTAAGTTGCACAAAGAGAATAATTCCATCAGACCCGTTGTTTCATTTGTCACAGCCCCGTCATATAAACTTTCAAAATCAATAATCAAAACTATACTAACAGAAACTAACTTTGAAGCCAAATTTGCAGTAAAAAACTTTTATCAACTTATACAGAAAATTAACCATATACATATCCCAAACAATGCCAAATTTGTTTCCTTTGATGTAAAAAACTTATTTCCTAGTATACCGGTCAGTGGAACCATAAAATCAGTTGATGATTTATTACTCCAAAAACGAACTAATCCTGTTGTAAAAACAAAAATATTAGACGCCTTAAACGTTCGCCTAAATCAAAATTATTTTATGTTCAACGGCATGTTCTATCTAGACGAAGAAAGTCTAACAATGCGGAACCCATTAAGCCGCTTGTTATCAGAAATATTCATGTATCACGTAGAAACCAATATCCAAAAACTTTCATATTTTAAAGATTTCGTTTATTGGTACCGCTATGTAGATGACATAATTTGTTTATTTAATGGCACAAATAGACAATTTAGTTCATTTTTGGAATCTATCAACAAATTATATCCAACAATTGAATTCACACAGGAAGATGAAGTAAATAATAGCATCAATTTCTTAGATTTAAAAATCACTAAAATTAATAATAGACATTTCCATATACAGAAAAACTACACATACAGATGGTACGATTCATTATACTTCAAACCATCCATTATCATAAAAATTGTCAGCTTATAATAGTATGCTTTATAGATTGGTTAACATACCTATGACGAAAGAAAATTTTGACAAAGAGTATAAAACGATTAAACAAATAGCTTAAAATAATGATTTCAATCCGTTGATTGTAGACAATTTACTTGATAAAATAAATTACAAGAAAGCAATATCACTTGTATATCCAAAATTTCAAAATTCAATCGAAACCAAATTTATTTCATTAACTTACATAGGCCAAAAATCTGAAAAGATTGCAAGATATTTAAAGAAAAAAGAAAAATATAACATCTCTTTTAAAACTATTAATTCTTTAGGCAGCTTAATAAAAAATAATAAAGACGTCATTCCTAAAAACAAAAAATCAGGAGTTTACAAGTTAACATGTAGTGATTGCCCATGTGTATATGTGGGACAGACAGGCCGTTCATTCCAAACAAGGATACGAGAACATGAAGAATGTTACATTAATAATAAACCGAATTCAACTTATGCCAACCATTTGTTAGAGACTGGCATAATTTTAATATGAACTATGAAATATTACATATTGAAAACAAAAGTCAGAAACTAAATCTGTTAGAAACTTTAGAAATCAATAGATAAAATAAAAGAGAAATTTTATTGAATGATCAAATAGATTTAAATAGATCCCCCCTACTTGATAATTTTTCATTAATTGTATACCTCTCTTTCCACCCCTCTATTTTTTGTACCAGAGCTGTGTATTTAAGGTCATGTTTTGCATTGTATACCTCAGTTTAAATACTCACCTGATGAAGTCATGGTATGACGAAACAATTGTTGTGAAAATCAATAAAATAACGGAAGTCAACATTTGTTTTTCTTATATTTTACAAACTGTATCGTCATTAAAAGAGGAAGAGAGAATGATTGTGTGCTTTTTAGAGTAGGCTCACTATCGCAGGCTAGGCTATAATATATGATGATTTTCATTATTTTAATCAGATGACCTATTAAAAATATACAGTAAGCAAATAATAAAAAAAGATCCCGGATATCTGTTCACATAAATTTGCACAATAATTAAGAACTGAATCAATTATCCAATAGCTGGTTAATCTGAAAAATATCGACTTTATTGGCCCAATAAAGCTCCAAAAACCAGAATCTAAGATACCACTAATTTATCCAGGTATAAAAAATCATCGGAATAATCCAAAATTAATCGATACTATATTCTTCGAAAGATAGTCGGGCAATCCAACTTTAAATTGGTTGGATTCAACCAAGTTATCAATCAATCGATCAGTTTCAAGTAAGATGTTCAAAATGGACGTCGATGTCGTCGATAAGGAAAAACATAATCACGCAGTAACTCGACGCAAAGCCAGCGCTCCTGGCGTTGAAGTACGGAACTATATAGACTATGGGTACCTACGATTGATACTTGATAAACTGTATAATAGATGGATGTGTACGTCAATATTTCAAAATGCCCGGATTTCAACGGCGAAATTGAAATGTGACGCAATACTCACAAGCCATTCTTCCTTTCTGATGAAATATCGGGTGTCTTTCTTTAGAGTGATAGAACTTTAAATTGAAATAAAACACATTTAAATTAAGATTGAATCCAAATTTTTTTTAATTTGAAAGATAATTTTAAGACATTCATGTTTTAAAAATAATTTCCGGCATATGTCGATCACGACTAGTTCTGAAGAACCGCATTCGACCAGACCAATTTTGGACCACTTTTTCCAGTAATTCAGGCCTTATTTCATCAATAACACAAGTTATGTTGGCTTCCAAAGCGTCTATTGTTTCTGGTTTATCAGCATAAACCAATGACTTGGCATAACCCCAAAAAAGATAATCCTGGAGTTATGTCGCATGATCTTGGAGGCCAATTAATTGGACCATTTCTCGAAATAATGTTATCGCCAAATTTTTCTTTCAATAAATCAATTTTTACGTTAGCAGCATGAGGTGTAGTACCATCTTTTGGAACCAAAAGACGCTGGGTCGGTACCATTCAAATTTTGAAACAAATGATCATTGATCATCGATCTGTAACGAGCACCATTCACTGTAACATTAGCTCCAGCATCGTTTTTAAAGAAATATGGACCGATGATGCTTCCAGCGTGTGAAGCACACTATACAGTGCATTTTTCAGGATGCAGTGGAACCTGCAGAACTTCTTGAGGATTGTTTTCATTCCATATATGGCAATTTTGCTTGTTTACATAGCCGTTCAACCAGAACTGAGCTTCATCACTAAACACAATTTTACGATGAAAAAGTGGATCAACTTCAAGCTGTTCTAGGGCCCAGTCAGCCAACAAACGACACTTATTATGGTCAAGTAGCTTTAGTTCTTGAACTAGTTAGATCTTATATGGGTGTAGACCAAGATCTTTACGCAAAATGCTTACTGAACAGAAATGTCAAAACAACATGGCTTCTACCTTCTGTCAAATCACAGTTATCCCTATCGAAAGTTCTATCACTCTAAAAAAACACCCGATGGGTTGCATCTCACGAAAGCAGGATATAAAAAATATCCACCTTTCTTCGATATCCCAGATGTATACGAAATACCGTGCTCAGAATGTTCCAGGTCATACATAAGTCAAACTAACAGAGTATGCGAAGCTATCCATGAAGCTGATCCATCCTTCATTCTCTTAACACATCGCACAAGACACAAAATTGACCCTGATAGCTGCGAAACTATTGCAACGTAAAAAATGCTTACAATTGGAATTATTCGCAAAGCCCTCGGAATTGAGAAACCACCAAAATGACAGCCAACGATTGCCCGATACTATTTGCCATGCAACAGTTCCCCCATCCACAATGATTTGTACACTACACTCTCGAAATAATCTCGATGATATTCATTGATCTTCGATCTCTCTCATGTTATAATTTCTTACAAAAAGAGTAATTTAAGTGTTCCAATAGGTGGAGCCAGTGCAGCAGGACTTGTGGAGGTGGAGTTAAAATATCTCAGAGACTATGCAATAATCCTGCTCCAGAGAATGGAGGTGATTATTGCATAGGCCATAACACCCGGTACGCTTCTTGTAGTACTGAAGAGTGCCCTGATGATATAGATTTCAGGTGAGTTAAATGAAAAACGGCGTAAGAAGTACTGTTTATTCCTCTTAAACATCGACTCGTTGTTGTTTTTTGTCCAATGTTTAGCTTTCCCATAGGCGTATTTTCATGCAGAATAAAGCTTACATGTTATCTCGATATCTTTGGAGTATCAGATATCTCTTACCTCTTCACTTCGGCTTTATCGTTCCCCGAAAAAGTAAATAATATTATTCTGGCTTAACATAAATAGAGGTTAATACTTGATAGAAGGTATATAAAATTATTTGAATATTTTAATATTAGCCTTCTACTTATTTAATTTCAAAAAATTATATTTAATAATCATAACTTCAGGAATTAAATTAATGTCATATAAGTACCACTTATATCAAACGACATATAAAATAAACATTCATTATAAGACATCCAAATGATATAACAAAATCCAATAAATAAAAATTGTTAATCAAAATCCTATAAATTAAATATTTCGAGTAGACAAAAAATTGTTTCTGCTGATCAATCTTATGAAAACAAATATCTTTCAGAAATGTTTAACATAATCTTAAGAATTTCATCATAAAACTATCTTACTTAGAATATTCAATATTATTGGATATCTAACTGAGTTACTTTCTATGAAATCTCAAGATATGTAAAAACATTACTGAAAAACAAGTTTTAAGCGAGACTTTGCTTCGTCAGTACTCAAATAATTCATGTTCAATAAAATATAACATCAATCAACAACAAATATTTACTCACCCTTCAACAGTTTAGAAAACTTCTGGTAAATGAATACTGAAAAATTTAAATGGAGTGTAATGTTAACTACAAATAAATAATTCTGTGGTTTACCCTTGATCTAAAAGATTGAAAGACAATTTAACGGCCTCTGTTATAGCACAAGGACTATCTGTATAAAGAATGTTAAGGAAACCAAATAATTATATATTATGAATAAAATAACATAAATAGAGGTTAATACTTGATAGAAGGTATATAAAATTATTTAAATATTTCAATATTAGCCGTCTTCATATTCAATTTCAAAAAAATATATTTAATAATTATAACTTCAGGAATTAAACTGAATTAATGTATAAGTACCACTTATATCAAACGACATATAAAATAAACATTCATTATAAGACATCCAAATGATATAACAAAATCCAATAAATAAAAATTGTTAACCAAAATCCAATAGAAAGTAACTTAGTTAGATATCCAATAATATTGAATATTCTAAGTAAGATAGTTTTATGATGAAATTCTTAAGATTATGTTAAACATTTCTGAAAGATATTTGTTTTCATAAGATTGATCAGCAGAAACAAAACTTTGTCTACTCAAAATATTTAATTTACAGGATTTTGTTTAACAATTTTAATTTATTGGATTTTGTTATATCATTTGGATGTCTTATAATGAATGTTTATTTTATATGTCGTTTGATATAAGTAGTACTTATATGACATTAATTTATTTCCTGAAGTTATAATTATTAAATATAATTTTTTGAAATTAAATATGTAGAAGGCTAATATTAAAATATTTAAATAATATTCTTGCTTAGTTTATTGAGTAAACCCATTCCACCGTTGAATTGATGCAGGCGCCTATTTTCTGTAGGCACAAGAACTGAACCTTTCGGAACACCCAATTCGGTTCAGCAAAAAATTTACAGGACTTTATACTGAAGAGGTAATTGATTTTATATCACCACTTACAGGGTGGTGCAGTGCAGTAACAGCGATGGAAACAATTTCAACATGTCGAACATTCCAAGAGATGTGAAGTGGCTTCCAAAGTACGGCCTAGGTATGGACACCATAATTTCTAGCATTAATAATGATTTTAATTTTTCTTGAACATTTTTAACTTAATAGCGAAGGAGGATCAATGTAAGCTCTACTGCAGGCCTCAAGGTTCAAGATTGTATCGACTCATCAACCAGAAAGTTGTCGATGGGACCAAGTGTGGATTCAAGAGTTTTGGTATATGCGTTGACGGTAAATGTAGACAAGGAGGCTGCGATAACAGGTTACATTCCAAAATGACACTTGGTAAGTTTGCGATTCGATATTGAGAGAGGGCCATCTAGAGTTTCCATTTTGAAGTTGTGGTTATTAATTCTGTGATTCATGTTTTGACCGAAAATTAGTTTAATATTTAACGTTGATGGAATGGGTTGATTTACGTTTGAACAAAACTGCGAAATATTGAAAACTTATTTTCAGAGTGGTGAATCTTCTACAGGGTGAGAAAAAAGGCAAAAGAAATTAAACAATACAACAAAGAATAATAATAACATAAACATTTGGTAATAATATATTTGAGTGGTTTCGAAGTGGCTTCCTTTGGAGGGGAGCTTCAGACACCTCTTAAAATTTTTGGCAATGGGCCGCAGCTCCTCGGGCGTTATTAATCGCTCCTATTCCCGGCGCAGGGATTGCTTCAGCGACTCCAACCTTTTGTGGCGTTCAGTAGACGCCCTGAGCTCCAAAATCGACCACACGTTGTGGTCCAACGGGTTGAGATCCGGCGAGTGGGGCGGCCATTCTGCAGATGTGATGAAACCCGGAAAATGGGTCTTACACCATTCTTGCGTCATTTTCGCTTTGTGAGCCGGAGCGGAGTCCTGTTGAAAGGTCCAATGAGTCTCGCCGAAGTGCTGCTGGGCCCACGGAAGTACTACGGCCTCAAGAATGTCACAGCGGTAGACTTTTTGATTGATTTTGACCCCTTGATTCACGAAAACCAAGGGTGTTTTGCCGATGGCGCAAATTCCGCCCTAGACCAAGACAGATTACGGATTTTGACGATGGCCGACGTACCCGGAGCTTCTGCTAACCAGACGTTTTGGTAGTTATGGTATTGCTCTACGGTGAAAAGCTTCTCGTCTGTGAAGAGAATACGCTCCCATTGCTGACCGGCGGCGAGACAAAGGAGCGGCACCTTTTAAGTCATACGCACTTATTTTCATCCATGAGGAGTTAAACTTTTTTGAGCTTGTATGGCTTGAGGTTGAGCTCCTTTTTGGACATTTGACGAACGGATTCACGGTTGATACCGGTTTCACGGGCCATTTTCCTCATCGAGACCCTCGGATATCGATTGACTCGCTTCTTGACGATGTTGCGATTGCTAGGCGTATTTACAGTGCGTCTTCTCCCACTTCCTGGAGGACGACCATCATGGTCAAGCTCCTTGAAACGGCAAATTGCATCGGGCGCGGGTACAAGTCGGCACATGAGCAGAGCTTTTCACCGGCGTTAAAGTACCATTGTCATCATTGCTGTCCCGGGTTTCTGCTCAAGTTTTGACACTCCAGCAGACCCCCGATAAACTGAAAGAGAAAGAAAGGATTTTTGAAGGAAGATAATAGAGAACTTGCGCCAGTACAACCTAGGTGGAACCAGCACAGGTCATCCCCCCTCCAAAGGAATCGCCGTGTCGACCCCAGCACTCAGCCGCATGTGCAGGGTGTCTCTATGAAAGACCGAAGCATCGAAACAACAACAAATAACAGCTTCACAGCTTGGATCCCCCACCCCGAAGGACCGCTGGTGCTGTTCGACTGCTAAAAGTGAGGCTCCAAAGCATCGTAGAGGATTGGCTTGAGGATCTAAAAATGAGGCCGAAGTTGGGGGCGAGCAGAGCGAGTCTTCTAAGATCCCACCCTGGTCGAAACGTCGTAGTCTCCTCTTTTTCTCCAGCGGACCATTTCCGACCCCGTAGCGGATAAGTAGCTTAAGGATCCACGAATGGGGCAGAAGTTGGTGGCGATCAGAGTAAGTCTTCGGAGATCTCACCCCGGTCGAAACGTCGTAGTCTCCCTTTTCCCTCCAGCGGACCAGTTCCGACCCCGCAGCGGATAAGTAACTCAAGGATCCACTAATGGAGCCGAACTTATGGGCGAGCAGAGTGAGTCTTCCAAGATCCCACCCTTGTCGAAACGTCGTAGTCTCCCTCTTTCCTCCAGAGGACCAATAAGGACCCCGCAGCGGGAACTTAAGGATCTAAAGATGAAGCCAAAGTTGGGGTCGGGCAGAGAGAGTCTTCCGAGATCTCGCCCCGGTCCTAACGTCGCGGTCTCCCTTTTTCCTCTAGCGGACCATTTCGGATCCCTCAGCGGATAAGTGACGAAGGTTGAAAAGCCCAACCTGAGATTCAGCAGGGTTTCGTCTTCCGTGCATTGATTATAAAACTTTAATCGATCGCAGGGTTGCGTGACTCCGTCGTCAGCCAGAGCTTCAACTACCCCGTACGATTTCAAGCTTTGCTGAAGGATATGGACGGTTGTGGGACAACATGATGGAATGGTATGCAAGAAAGAAACAAAGTAAGGAAGTTGGATCGAGAGTCTCTGCTTTAGGCATCATAACCATAACCTCCATTTCAGAATAAAACTAGGACTTCAGTCATGACAAGCACACCCAAGGTACAGAGACAATTGGGGGTGGTTCCAGAACACAGTAAAATTTGTACAAAGTTTTCTTGTCACCCTATTTACAAGACGTTAGGAATTTACTTGGAAAATTCAATAGGACACAGCAATGTGTGAATCAGTTTATTCATGATCGTTATTTGACGAAACAACCATTTCACGTTCTCGTTGAGTGAGTACACTTGAAGACATTGCTGCTGTAGCCCAGAATGTAGCTAAACCTCCTTCAACATCAACTTGTCATGGTGCTCAAGAATTGAATGTTTTTTGAAAAAATATTCATTAGTTTTTTATTTATAGCCGATCGAAAATGCAAATTTTAAATGGCCCAATTCTTATAATGAACAGATGACCCAAAAAATAGTATCAAGGGGAACTCCAGATATAGGGCTACCCAAATCAACCCCATGTATGTTAAGCGGTTCTTAGTAGTTTTCAAGTTTTTTCGTATTTTTATGTCTAACCTTTTCTAATATGAGACATAGAGGCATGGACTATTGGGAAATATTCTTTTTTTCAGATTAGGTGGACATTATGCCTTTCAGACGTAAAATCTGATGCCAATACACTATGAAAAATTTCAATCTGAATGTCCCATAGTTGAAACCGGCGCCTTCGCCATTTTGCAACAACCCCTCATCTCTGTAGGGGCCTTTTTGAGGCTGTAGATCTTCGTTTAATGCTTTTTGTAGTGCAAAGCATATTATCCACCTTTTCTTGAAAAAAAAAACCTATATGTAAAAAAATGGTGAAAAGCACTGACGGGAAGTCAGGAGCTTTTGCGCTCTTGTTCATATCATCAACAGAATTTTGCATTGGCCCTTTTTGTCGTTATTTTAAATTTGAATGCTAAATTTAAACTCAATCGTAGGACTGTTGCTATGGTTTAGTAAGCACGTAATGCTGCTCTGGTCCGGATTTTTTGACAAGAAACTATCCTACTCGTTGTTTGCCGGAATGACTTATTAATTCGGGATACTGTAAAGAAGGGATTTCGTCGTGTAGTTAACCGTATTATCCGATCATATGCGACGGTTGTAGCTATGGCTTTTCCATCTCCATGAGTATCTACAGCACTTCTACCAATACGATATATAGCGATTCCACGCTCTACTAAGTATATTTTGCGAAAACATGAAACGGTTAGCAACTTCTTGCTGAGTTAAACCTTCGTTTAACCAACACACTAATTAATAAAGTTCGACGGCTTCTAATTACGTGTTTTACTCGTGACAATAGGACATTATCGCACATACAGACCACCATTAAAGAAGATTATACACGTACAACGAGTGAGTTTTCCCTAATTAAGCTATTCAGTGTCATGAGGATCATATTGTGTGTATTTATGATACGCAAACGTGGGTGTTTTATTTTTAGAGTGATAAAAATTTAAATAAAACACATTTAAATTGAGATTGAAGCCAAAATTTTTTTTTATTTGAAATATAATTTTATGACATTTATGTTTTGAAAATAATTTCTGGCATATGCCCACCACGACTAGCTCTGAGCAACCGCATTCAACCAGACCAATTTTGGACCACTTTTTCGAGTAATTCAGGCCTCATTTCATCAATAACACGAGTTATGTTGGATTCCAAAGCGTTTATTGTTTCTGGTTTTTCAGCATAAACCAATGACTTGACATATCCCTTAAGAAAATAATCCAGTGGAGTTATGTCGCATGATCTTGGAGGCCAATGAATTGGACCATTTCCCGAAATAATATTATTGCCAAATTTTTCATTCAATAAATCAATTCTTACGGTAGCAGAATGAGGTGTAGCACCATTTTCTTGAAACCAAAATAATTCTGGGTCGATACCATTCAAATTTTGAAATAAATAATCATTGATCATCGATCTGTAACGAGCACCATTCACTGTACCATTACATCCAGCATCGTTTTTAAAGAAATATGGACCGATGATGCCTCCAGCGTGTAAATCACACCAAACAGTGCATTTTTCGAGATGCAATGGATCCTGCAGAACTTCTTGAGGCTTGTTTTCACTCCATATACGTCAATTTTGCTTGTTTACATAGCCGTTCAACCAGAAATGAGCTTCATCACTAAACACAATTTTACAATAAAAAAGTGGATCAACTGCAAGCTGTTCTAGGATCCAATCAGCAAACAAACGACACTCAATATGGTCAAGTGGCTTTAGTTCTTGAACCAATTGGATTTTGTATGGGTGTAGACCAAGATCTTTACGCAAAATTTACCATGTGGTGGATGCACAGAGGCCAATTTGTAGTGAACGTCGACGAATAGACAAATCTGGATCATCATCAACACTATGACTTACAGCAGCGATATTCTCTTCTGTACGTACAGTTCTTTGTCTTGTTGTTGTTGTTATTGCATCGAGTAGAGCAAATGTTGTCCGAAATCTATCGATAGTTTGACGAATAAGCTGCTCTGATGCACGATTATGTAAACCATAGATTTCACGAAGTGCTCTATAAATTTGGCGAATGGAACAAAGATTTTGAAAATGAATCTCAACAATTCGTGAACGTTGTTGCGGCGTGAGTCTTTCCATGATAATTTGTCAATGCGTACTGAACAGAAATGTCAAAACAGCATGGCTTCTACCTTCTGTTAAATCACAGTTTATCCCTTTCGAAAGTTCTATCACTCTAAAAAAACACCCGATATAAGACATTTTTCGATATAGAGGCATGGACTATTGGGAAATATTCTTTTTTTCAGAATAGGTGGACATAATGCCTTTCAGACGTAAAATCTAATGCCATAGCACCATGAAAAATTTCATTCTTGATGTCCCATAGTTGGAACCCGGCGCCTTCGCCATTTTGTAACAACTCCTCATCTCTATAGGGGCTTTTTTGAGGCTGTAGATCTTCGTTTAATGGTTTTTGTAGTGCAAAGCATATTGTCCACTTTTTCTTGAAAAAAATCCTATATGTAAAAAAATGGTGAAAAGCACTGACGGGAAGTCAGGAGCTTTTGCGCTCTTGTTCATATCATCAACAGAATTTTGCATTGGCCCTTTTTGTCGTTATTTTGAATTTGAATGCTAAATTTAAACTCAATCGTAGGACTGTTGCTATGGTTTAGTAAGCACGTAATGCTGCTCTGGTCCGAATTTTTTGACAAGAAACTATCCTACTCGTTGTTTGCCGGAATGACTTATTAATTCGGTATACTGTAAAGAAGGGATTTCGTCGTGTAGTTAACCGTATTATCCGATCATATGCGACGGTTGTAGCTATGGCTTTTCCATCCCCATGAGTATCTACAGCACTTCTACTAATACGATATATAGCGATTCTACGCTTTACTGAGTATATTTTGCGAAAACAGGAAACGGTTAGCAACTTCTTGCTATTTTAAAACCTTCGTTTAACCAACACACTAATTGATAAAGTTCGACGGCTTCTAAACGCATGTTATACTCGTGACAAGGGAACATTATCGCACATACAGATTACAAAAAAGATCACTTTACTATATAATGTTAATGGGGGTAAATTGATGGACTCTTTGGAGATTCTTTCAATCAAAAAATCCATTGAAAAAAAGGGGAATTTAATGAATTCCCAAATACTCTTTGGGAACACCCATATTGGATGCTGTTATTTCCATGCGCCTTAAAAAAACTCAGATATCCTAAGTATAATACAATACCTCTTTCAATTTTAAGTTCAGTTCCTTTTTGTACTTCTTTGAGGGTGGTTGAAAGACAGAAACGCGTGTCAGGATTCTGATTAAACTGTGAAACATACAAACTGTGTGAATTTTTTTTAATAAAGTTGTAATAAAAACTACGAAACTTGAATCAGTGTATCTTCAATAATAGAAAGTGGTAGAAAACGAAGTAATTTCTTATGTTTGGGTAGCTTTATATTTGGGATAAATTCGAAAATGCAGACATATTTTTAATAATATAGATGACTGCGGTGTTTGTGGAGGGGACAACAGTCAGTGTGAAGAGATATCTGGAAGTTACAACATAACCGCCTCATTGACGGGTTACATCAGTATTCTTACATTCCCCAGAGGATGTTCCAGCTTGGTCATCAAACAGAGAGACAGGGAAAACTCTGAGTTGAAGACCTATCTGGGTAAGAATTCATAGCAACTTGAATCTCTTTGGCACCTTTTCTAACCAATAACCGTTAAATATTTCAGCACTCGTAGATGGAGATACCAAGAAATATATTCTCAACGGCAACAACGTGGTCACCCATCAGCAAAAAGACATACCTTATGGTGGCTCCATCATATCATACTCAGGATCGGACAGTACGACTGAAAGCATCACCACTGCCAAAAACGACATCCTTTCCAAGCCTCTGATCCTCGAGATATTGACAATCGATACCAGAAGCCCACCACCGGATGTCACCTACAGATACATCATTAACAGAGAGAATGCCCCCAGGTAAAAAGTTTTTTTTTATTAGAGGCGGCTTGGGGAACCTGAGTTTGAAAGATTTGAAGATTTCACTTCGAAAGAAATTCCTCCAGAGCTTTTCCTTACCAACAATGTCTCCTCTCTATTTGTACCATAGGAAAATATTTGAGGATCTAATATATTCTGCATATCTAAGTACACACATCGTCAAAAGTCCTGGCCCCCTAGGTTTCTCAAGAAATAAACAATTCTGGAAATGAGATTAATATTTTCCTCTATTTCAACTGCAATATATTTGATAAAAAATCTTCGTTTGTTACTTTTTGCTTTATGCAGGATGAGAAAAAATAGGAAAAAATGAGAACAAATCGAAATTTGTCGATTATTTCTTTTTGATCAATTATAGTTATTCCACAACTGAATTCAATAGTCCTTCTTTCAATCAACTGCCCAATACGCCTAGGCATCCCACGAATCAAGTCAGTAATGAAATTTTCAGGCATATCGTTCCATTCTTCCTGAAGGGCTAAACTGAATTCCTGAAAAGTTCAAGGTGGGTTTTGGCGATTGGATATTGCTCTCCCTAAGTGCTCAATTGGATTCATGTCTGGTGAGTTTGCTGGCCAGTTCATTCACTGGATATTGTTCTCTTGAAGAATGTTTTGAACCCTTCGTGTGCGGTGTGATGGGGTGTTATCATCCTGATAAATTGAATATACATTCTGTCAAGAAAGTACCGGGAATTATCGATTTAAATCTGGCGGGGTAATGAGGCAGGTAAAATTTTTTTTTCCTAGGTTGGTACCACTGTCCTTAATTACTATGCCAAGCTTGAGCGGGATCTGTCAACTAGTGTGTTTGCAACAGCTGATTAAGTCGGTCGATGTCAGAGTGCGTGCCGATTTTTACTATGGGTGATTACGTTGAGCAAAGAATTTGTTTAAAGTTTTGTGTTGCAAATGAATTTTCGTGTGCCGATGCATTGAAAATGTTGCAAAAGGCCCTTGGTGATAATGGTCGCTAATAGGAATACCCATATCTTTGCATGATCTTCGCCAGGTTTTGAGTGCTCGGTCTAGGTAGATTTTAAATAGAGTTGGAGAGAGACTATCGCCTTGTCGCAATCCTTTCGTGACAGAGAAGCCATGGGAGATTTCATTTCCCACTTTGACTTTGGATGTTGAATCCTTATAGAACGCTTGTACGGCCTCTATGAGTGTGCTGTTTATTGAAGTTTGTTCCAACACATTCCAGAGCCTACTTATGGGCACATTATCATAAGCTTTAGTAAGGTCCACAAACACCAGATGTACGTCTCGCCCACGAGCCACTTTTTTTTTCATTCAGTTGTGTTAATGTGTATATGTGGTCTGTGCAGGAACGTCCTGCTCTAAAGCCAGCCTGTTCCTCAAGTTCGTAGGGACCATATTCTTCCTCAATTAATGTTTTCAGCACTTTTCCATAAAGCCGACTCATAGTACTAGTGACTGATATGCACCTGTAATTATTGCAGTTGTCCTTTGGGCCTTTTTTGTGTATTGGGGTAATTCACGCTTCTTTCCAGCTTTCGGGAATTTCATCACCATTGATGTACCTGTCGAATAGCTTCGCCAGCATAGACATTAATTTTTGGGTGCCATTCTTCAGAAGTTCCGCCGGAATTCTTTCCGGACCGCTCGCCTTGTTATTCTTCATCGTCTTTGCCAACTTTGCTACGATTGCCGCACCTATATGCACGGGAGGTCCTTGGACCTGATATTGCCTTGGTGACGTGGTTGTATATTTTTCTCTTCTCTCTGATAGTTCTTCCTGAAAGTGAGATTTCCACTTGCTAATGTTAATCAGCTGGATATTTCCCTCATTTTTCGTCTCATTTTTCAGTTTTCTTATCAATTTCCAGGCCTCGGACGATCTTGTACCTCCTATATATGTGTCCAGCTCTTTACATTTTCTTTCCCAAGTCTTGTTTTTATTTTCCGTGATCATTTGTTTGAAATATTTACGTTTTTGGATAAATTAAATTATCCCCAAATTCGATGCGCAGAGGAACAATGATTAGTCCAATGATGTTTTCTACTTAGATGGCACCAGTCATTGTTCGTTCAACGATGAAAGGGCACAACTTCCCGGCGAAAATGAATCGCTCTAGTCTGTCTGGACCTCTCCAAACCCTTTCTCGTCGAATATCACTTTGTAGACCGAATCGTGACTGGTAAAAGCCAGTCTTGGTGGTGTTCTGCCCATTACCGACGGTTAGCTCTATGTCCAGGTGATAGCCAAGGTACTCTTAAAGGTCTTCTTGCCCTTAAACTTGAGGAATGCCACCGTCTCCTTATGGTACTGGTTGAGACTACTCGTCTATAGGTCCTCAAAAAATGACTTCGAAGGGCTGTTACAGATACCGTTCGATTCCTTCGGGTAAAATTGGCGATATAATGGTCTTCCCTTGCAGATGTTACTCTGGATCGACCAGGCACCGGTCTCTGGGCAACGCTGTCCGTTTCCAGGAAAAAGGCCACTATGCGCCTCACTGAAGTCCGTGAAATATTCAAACGTTTCGCAGTCTGGTGATTCGACAAAGTTTTTTGATGTAGAGCTACTATTCTTGCCCGGATATTTCCACGGAATATTCTCAATACTACAACTCTCGTTATTCGAGATAGAATAATCTATCAAGTGAGAATCGATTTAATAAAATGTTTGTATCAAAAGGAAAAAATATAGAATATTATTATTATTATTATCCTGATTAGACTGAGCCAAAAAAAACGACTAATTTTTTTTTAATGATACTGTGAAAATATCATTCATGATGATAAAAAAAAATTATCGTGAAAGTTTGAGCCCTTAATAATAGTATTAAGGGGTGTATTGTTACGACTCTTGGTTTTTTAACAGTGATCGCATTTTTTCACTCAAACCTCGTCAATCATTAATCTAAAAAATTTGAGCGATGCGTATTTCCAAAGGAAATTAAATTCCCTACAAAAAAGTTCTCCTTATAAATTAATCTGAAACAAGCCGTTTGCTTGTTATCGTGCCTTGAACATTGATTAATTTCTTCAATTTTGCGTTTCGATTTTGCGTTTTTGTAACTACCAGAATTATCAATATTTTTATGGTACAAACTACGTATTCTAAAGGGAATTTAATACTCTACAAAAAAAGTTTCCTAACATTTTTCATTAATTTCACTCCTCTCAAAGTTATTCGACGTTGAAGTTAAATTCAAAAGTAATTTATCGTTCCTTTCGCGTTACACATGATTTTTCCACTTGATTAAAAAATTTATCATTTAAATATTGAAAGTACCTTTATTCTGTTGGACCACTAAACCTTTTTCTAAAAAATCATAATTTATTAATGTATTATTTTGCTTTTTAACGATTAGTTATATACATAAAATCATTTTTAATGTATTTAACTAACTCTAATGATACGAAATATTTGCTTTCTTAATCATAAGTATTTATTTGTGTAGAGACATAGTTTTATTTACAGAAAAAAATTGAATAATAAGTCAAAACAAATAGAAGTAATAAAAGAGATAAAAAATCATTTTATTTTTACTTATAATTTATATTTCACAAAAAAAAGCTCATTAATTTAATTATTATCAAGTCATGGAGAATGATCAATTGAAAAAATAACTACTCATTTAAATTACTTTTATTACAATTTGGAAACTTTTTTCGATGTTCACTAAGGGCTAGCAACAAATATTGAAGTTGTTTTTCGATTCTAGTGAGACACTTATTGTAATCTTCAATTAATGATACACCACGCTCAGCAACATCATTGACGACAGCTAATTTTCCGAAAAATTGCTTACACTCTTGAAAACATTATGGGGCCAATTGCTTATATCTTCATCAATAAAATCATACGGCAAATCAAATTCTTTGAATATGGTGAGCGATTCGACAGAAATGAAGTCACTGTATCTTTTTCTAGCAATTCATCTGAATCGCTTGCTACTTCATATTTTCTGGTTTTAGTATTTGAAGATTTTTTATTTATCAGGTTTTCAATCATTTTCTTCTTCACTTTTTTGTATTATTAGAGTTAGTTAAATGCATTAAAAATTATTAGCAGAATAAAACATTAATAAATTATGATTTAATAGAAAAAAGTTTAGTGGTACAAAAGAAAAAAGTTAGTTTCAATATTTAAGTGATAAATTTTTCAATCAAGTGGAAAAAATCATGTGTAACGCGAAAAAAACGATGAATTATTTTTGAATAACTTCAACGACTTCAACGTCGAATAACTTTGGAAGGAGTGGAATTAATGAAAAATGTTAAGAAACTTTTTTTGTAGAGTATTAAATTTCCTTTAACCATAAAAATATTGATATTTCTGGTAATTACAAAAATGCAAAATCGAAACGCAAAATTGAAAAAATTAATCAATGTTTAAGGCACGATAACAAGCAAGCGGCTTGTTTTACATTAATTTACAAAGACAGCTTTTTTGTAGGGAATTTAATTTCCTTTGAAAATACGCATCGCTCAAATTTTTCAGATTAATAATTGACGAGGTTTGAGTGAAAAAATGCGATTACTGTTAAAAAACCAAGAGTCGTAACGATACACCCCTTAATGCTATTATTAAGGGCTCAAACTTTCACGATAATTTTTTTTTATCATCATGAATGATATTTTCCCAGTATCATTAAAAAAATAGTCGTTTTTTTGGCCCAGTCTAAACCTGATACTCCTGGATCTTCTGTGAAGATCCCTCAGAAGCTTTTTCAGCTTGTGCGAGTTAGGAATTCAGATGTGTTCTGGATAGGCTTTGTAACTGCGATCTTACGCCACTTTAGATCACAGCATTGTTAAATTTGGTCCCAACAGTGAAATTGTGTCAGACACCCGTCCAACCAGAAAATTTCTTTTCTACCTGAACAGGATTCGAACCCGCACCTTCCGATCACGAGCCCAATGCTCTCCCACTGAGCTGGCCACGCTCATAATCAAACTTACCCAACAAAGATTTAGTGGGGATAACACTGCTTCATACTGGCATTCTGAAGAACAAATTCCAATCTCAACTTAATAATTTTTGAAGCTCAGGTTCTTGTACAGTCAGCCAAACTATAGTGTTTTTAGAAAACTAACTTTTATTCATTCAGTATCTTGCGGTACAACGCACGAATACGAACTTTGACAAAAACCACAGTACGCACCCTTAGGTATGTATCACCGGACAAAACGGTACCTATATGTTTTATATTGATGGTGTAACCCTTTATGTAAAGTACATTATACCCGTATATAACTCCTTGTAGCGTCATTAGACAGGAAGATCATCTGAGAGAAACAGTTGGAAAATTCACTATTATTTTTTATTTTTACTCAATTATTATTACACTTTTTCGATCTCATATCTCTCAGAATCTTCCCGTCGTGGAAGTTGATGGAATAATGATAAGCATGGCATATATGGTTCAAAAAATTGGTGCTGTATAAATATGTGCTGGGAAGTATCTTCTTTTACAGACATGTGAGTTTTCAAATGAATTGATTTTTGCAAACCACTTGATGAAACATTTTAGATGTTGATAAGGTAACAAGAATACATTTGGCTTAAGTTCCACATAAATCTTATTCTATAACTTTGAATTCAGCATTATAGAGAGTGGTCAAACGAAACTTAACACCTCGATTTTCCGACTTTAAAATGAAAATGTGGAAAATCGCTGGGACACGTCAATTTCTGATTCAACTTTCCGCTTTTTTCATCCTCGTAACTTCGAACCCCTAACGGGGGTGAGTACAATCCCTTGATTTTGATCAAAACAAATTGTAGAAATTACTGTTTTACGACCAATAAAAATATATATTACACATTTTCTTGTGACTCGAGTTTCGGAAAATGAACTATCCCATCATAAGACAACTGAAGACCTAACAGTGGTACAGAGGTATTTGAACAAAAGTGATAATTATTTTGAATATTTCAATAGATTCTAGATAACACCTAATAGTGGTACAGAGATTTACAAGCGGAACGTGATAAAAAATCGGGTTAAAAAAGAGCGGCCTTCTAATAGATATCGGAATGTCGGCAATCGACAATGAAGGTTGTTAAGCAGATGGTACCCATTTAAATATCTCAAATAATATTTGGAGTTACATAGCTCCGTACAGTCGTTCACTATTTTAACATTATTTTGTTGTATATCTCAAATATTTCGATTTACATAGCTCCATACATTCATTCATTATTTTTTACATTATTTTTATTGTGAACGAATTTGAAAATTTCAATAATCAAGTTTCTTTTCTTTTGAATCTACATATAAAATTTTCTTAAGATTTTCTTTTGTCGAAAGGAATTACTGTTTTCTAAAGGATGAGTGGCAAAAGTTGAATTTTTGTTTACTTTTCATTAAATTCATTTTGTGTTCGTTGAAAAAGGTTTTAAACAGATGTTACTTTTCAAATATCTCAAATATTTTCTATTTACATAGCTCCGTACAGTCATTCATTATTTTTACGTTATTGTTATTGTGAACTAATTTGAAAATTCCAACAGATTCTAGATAATCGAGTTTTTTCCCTTTTGATTATACATGTAAAATTTTAAGATTATCTATTGTGGGAAAGGAATGACCGTTTTCTAGACAATGAGTGGCAAAAGTAGAATTTTGTTTATTTTTCCTGAAACCCATTTTATGTTCGTTGAACCTCGTCTTGAAGGAACGTCCTGTTTGTCCTATACATTCTGTTAAGAAAGTACCGGGAATTATCGATTTAAATCTGGCGGGGCAATGAGGCAGGTAAAAATTTTTTTTCCTAGGTTGGTACCACTGTCCTTAATTACTATGCCAAGCTTGAGCGGGATCTGTCAACTAGTGTGTTTGCAACAGCTGATTAAGTCAGTCGATGTCAGAGTGCGTGCCGATTTTTACTATGGGTGATTACGTTGAGCAAAGAATTTGTTTAAAGTTTTGTGTTGCAAATGAATTTTCGTGTGCCGATGCATTGAAAATGTTGCAAAAGGCCTTTGGTGATAATGCTCTATCCAAAACTCGTGCATATCAGTGGTACAGAGCCTTCAAGGACGGTCGAAAATGAAGGCCAAAGCCGCTCGAAAATGAAGGTGATGCTCATTGTTTTCTTCGATATCCGTGGCGTAGTGCACTACGAATTCGTTCCAGAGGGTCAGACGGTAAACAAAGAGTATTACCTAGGCGTTATGAAACGTTTGCGTGAGCGTATCCGTAAGAAGCGGCCAAATTTGTGGGCGAACAACTCATGGATTTTGCATGACGATAACGCGCCTTCTCACCGAGCTACGATTGTGACTGACTTTCTTGCCAAAAACTCAACAAACGTGCTTCAGCAACCACCGTATTCGCCGGATTTGGCTCCCTGCGACTTTTTCCTCTTCCCAAAACTAAAATTGCCCCTTCGTGGCACCCGTTTTGAGTCGATTGAAGCCATAAAACAAAATTCGGCGCGAGAGCTAAAGTCCATCCCGGAAAGTTCCTATAAAAAATGTTTCGATAATTGGAAGTGCCGTTGGCATAGATGTATTGGAGCAAATGGAGCCTATTTTGAAGGCGACCCAATAAATTTTGACGATTAAATGTAAAAATGTTGTTTTAATTGAAAATTCCCGGTACTTTCTTGACAGAGTAAAATATTTATTACTGCACGTAGAACAAGATAACTCATAAACTCCTGATTTGTGTATGTTTGGAGTAGGGTCCTTCGCGGTGTTATTTAACGCAAAGGACCCTACTCTATATATACAAATATAACAAAATCCACTATACGTTTCATGTCGGTATGTAAAAAAAGGTTTTTCCCGAGACACTGAAAAAATTTTATATAAAGATAGTTGATAGTTCAATACATATTTTAGAAGTTAAAATCTATAATTCTAAGCACGAAACGTACTTACAGAATCATTGTTGTTGTAGTGAGTTTTCACAATTTCCACACGTTCAGCACTAGATAATACCATATTGTTAGATGGTAACCTTCAACTAAGCATATAAGTCTTCGGATCACAGTTCTGTTCGACGTGTCATCGAAACGGAGCTGTAAAATCCGGACCACGTTATATTCCAAAAATTATTACCCAAATTTGCAATGGACTCAAAAAAAAACAAAATCAACACCATATGTACATATAAGAAAAATCTAGGGTTAATTTTGGTTGAAAGTCCGGATTTTCTGGAAATTTGAGAAAAAAACGGCATATACAAATTGCATTGTAGGCTTTTATATAGATCCAACTGGTCGTTCAATCAACATTAGAGTAGACGAACATAAAACATCTATACTTCAAAATAAAACAACTACAGGTTTTTCTGCATATTTCATAAAAAAAAACCATTTCATAGACTTCTGTAAAACCGAAATTCTACACTCACGTAACAAAAGCAAAAAGTTGGACGTACTCGAATACCTGGAGATCTCTTCGTCTCATAAAAATATTTGCCGATTACTAACGATCAGTTGAAATTTCATCTATCCCTGTGAATAACTAGTTTCTTTGGAAAATAAGCAAATATCGTTAACAGGTATAACCTACTGTTAAGTAAATTCTCCATAGTTTTGAAAATGGGTTGAAACTCGAAACAACAACATGAATTAAATTTTTGTGAAACTTAAGCCACGTTTATTTTTTTACCTTATTAATATGTGCGTTAATTGGTACCAATATTTTAAGGATATTTTCCAAATGCAAAATTATTTTGCATTCTTAAACCCTTGATTCTGGTGATTTTCGGAATAATGGATTCTTATTACGTCTAAAGTTTCCACAAAATCAACCAAGACTAAATCAGGAGGATTCACTTTTATCGTTGCATTAAACTGTTGTCTACCTTACAGTTGAAATTTTTGGATAAAATATTTGTTCATACACAATTTTTTAATTCTATTGGAAATGATTACTGAAGAAATATTTGAACTCTTAGAATAATCTACCTGTCTGTATACGTCGATGTATGTTGTAAATATTATGTTTTATGTAAATGAATGCAATTGTAGTTCGTATGCTTCGCTTTTTTCAGAATAGGATTATGTATTTAATTAATGTAAAGGGTGTTTTCTACAGGAAATCGATAAAATGAATCTGATAATCTTGAGTTCACTATAAACTATTGCTTTTTCACAGTTTGCTCCAAATATATTTTTGTAGCTACATTTGCTACGATTTTCAGTGTTCATTTTAATGAGTTGTAACTCCTGTTGGAAAAAAATCAAATTTGAAAGCCGTATATGTCGGCGCAATTTTGTTCAATATTGAGGCTTCAATTAGGCAAAAAATTACAAAATTATCGCTCTTCTCTCATTTAAAAATCTTTCCGCTTGTACTGTATTTAGCTGTTAAAAGGTAGCTTAACGTTAGGGCATCTATTAAATGTATTGCTCCACAATTGTTAAAAAAGTTCACAAGTTCTTGTTGCCTCTGTGTCGATTTTGATAACAATTGAGAAATAAACAGTGAAATTATAAGCGAAAAACGAAAGGAAATTCAACCTCAATGCCCTGCACCTTTTTCCACCGAAATATTTTATTGGGGCATATTTGGTCCAATCGCTATATTTTAATCCAAATAACCTGTCCTTAACCTGTGTCTCAATAGCTATGATTTGTTTTATATAAATTAAGTTTCAGCGAATACACTAGAAATGAAATTTTAATGATTTTAAATTCAGAATTATATATTCTAACTTCTACAATATATATTGGGACTATACATAAAAATTATCAAAATGACATCCTTATGGATAATTAATATAAAATATTTTTCAATGTTTCGGAAAAACCCTTTAACATCCCCTCATGAAACGTATTAATACAAATGTATTAACAAAAACTATGTAAGTATGTATTTATATAAAATTTACTATTCCAAAGATATCTGAAATTTTCAAAATAAAGAATCAAATAAAAATATTTGAACGAGAATTCCAACATTTGATAGCTATTTCGGTTTCTAGACCTCTTCAGAAATGTATTGAATTGAGATTCAAATATATCACAAGATTAAAATTTAAGTCACCAAATAATAAACCTTGAACGAATAAACTCGAAGTAAGCTTTAAAGTATCCAAAAATAAAACAGAAATGATCAACGTGTTGTTACGTTTAACCAATAACCATTTGTACTCGGAACACAGAAATACATAACAAAAATTATTCACCCCAAATAATGTCCCACGATGAGAGAAATAACCAGTTTTTGTTAATACGTTTGTATAAATAGGTTTCATGTCAGAATGTAAAAAGGTTTTTTTTTGACATTGAAAAATATTTTTGATTGATTATGTATAAGGATATCATTTTGATAGTTTTTATATATAGTTTCAATATATGTTGTATAAGTTAGAATATATAATTCTGAATTTATAGTCATTTAAGTTTTACTTCTATCAAGTATTGACTCACATTCAAATTGAAATGAAATTTTGTTTACAAATGATACATTTACTAAGGGAGAGACAAATAAGGAGCTCACATAAAAAATTTCTCTTATCATAGAATCAAACATGAACATTAGATGACCAAAAATTGAAAAATTTCAGAAACTGTCCCAAAACTCGTCAACTCCTTTAATTTTTGTAGAGCAGTTCATTTGATCTTATCGCTTTTCGAACAGTAAGCAAAGCTATTGTATTTCATGGCATTCGAAAAAGTGCAATTGGTGTAAATAGGGAATCATCCTAGAATGGTGCTAAAAACAGGTAATTGAAAATTAATTGTGTTTAAGGTATTCGTGGAGACTTTACCAAAAGGAATGGTCAGAATGTAGCTCGATATGCAGCGGATTTCAGTCTATGAGACCTGTATGTATCGAACTTGGAAATGACGAACAAATTGTGGATGATTATTACTGCGCAAACATCGATACGCACGGTATAGTCCAGAAGAAGGAGTGTAACAATCATTGTCGGTTGATATGGAATCCTACCAGAAGGGGAGATTGCTCGACAAAATGCGGAACCGGGTAAGTCTCGAATTGACAGTTGTATTAGGAAGTGTCTACCATTTAATCGTGGAAAGGTACACACTCCAACAACGTTTACAAATAATCCAAATTTATTATGAACAAATGTGATCTGTTACTCTAACTTTACGTGCTTCAACTCCATTTTTGGTCTTTATAATCGTCCGGATAAAAAAACAGTTGAATATTTAGCGAAAAAATTTCTTCGCTCTTCGTTTACCCGCGCTTGCTCGAGTTTCTTCACCTAAAAAAGTGAACTGGTGACCTGAAAAAAAGTTAAAAAAAAAATTCAAAAAGTGACTTAAGAAAATTACCTAAAAAAAGTGATTTAAACATTTCAATATTAGCCTTCTACATATTTAATTTCAAAAAATGATATTTGATAATTATAACTTCAGGAATTAAATTAAAATAATGTCATATAAGTACCACTTATATCAAACGACATATAAAATAAACATTCATTATAAGACATCCAAATGATATAACAAAATCCAATTAATAAAAATTGTTAACCAAAATCCTATAAATTAAATATTTTAAATGGACAAAATTTTGTTTCTGCTGATCAATCTTATGAAAACAAATTTCTTTCAAAAATGTTTAACATAATCTCAAGAATTTCATCATAAAACTATCTTAGTTAGAATTTTCAATATTATTGGATATCTAACTAAGTTTCTTTCTATAAAATCTCAAGATATGTAAAAACATTACTGAAAAGCAAGATTTAAGAGATACTTTGCTTCGTCAGTATTCAAATAATTCATATTCAATAAAATATAACATCAATCAACAACAAATATTTACTCACCCTTCAACAATTCAGAAAACTTCTGGTAAATGAATACTGAAAAATTTAAATAGAGTATTAACTACAAATAAATAATTCCCTTGATCTAAAAGATTGAAAGACAATTTAACGGTTAACAATTTTAACGGTTTAACACCTTTTCTGTTGATTAATTCTGGCCTTTTCTGTTAAAATGCAGCATTCAGTTTGTCCAACTGATGACAGTAGACTTCCCGAATTAATTGTTGTGTTATCTGTTAAAAGCTCAAAAAAAAAGTTTCCTTCAGAATCATCCCATACAGATTTGAGTAGCGAATCACAATCGTCAATGCGACGGCACAAATTTCTCTCCGTGAGAACATGAGGAACCCATATATCGAGCTTCGATTTCGAACCCAGGCCTTCCAAGTGGTCATAAACAGTTGAATTCGAAACACTTAACCTCTCACCGATCCCACGTGTTGTTCTTCGTCGATTTGCACCAGCTAATGTCTTTATCGTCTTCAAGCGGCCTTCCGAAACGTGGTGCATCTTCAACATCAAAATTGCCAGATCAAAAATTAACCAAAAACTACTGCTTAGAATTAATTGAACTTCTTCAAACACACAACCCTTGGTATATCAGCTCTCAAAACATACATTCTGTCAATAAAGTACCGGGAATTATCGATTTAAATCTGGCGGGGCAATGAGGCAGGTAAAAAATTTTTTTCCTAGGTTGGTACCACTGTCCTTAATTACTATGCCAAGCTTGAGCGGGATCTGTCAACTAGTGTGTTTGCAACAGCTGATTAAGTCAGTCGATGTCAGAGTGCGTGCCGATTTTTACTATGGGTGATTACGTTGAGCAAAGAATTTGTTTAAAGTTTTGTGTTGCAAATGAAATTTCGTGTGCCGATGCATTGAAAATGTTGCAAAAGGCCTTTGGTGATAATGCTCTATCGAAAACTCGTGCATATCAGTGGTACAGAGCCTTCAAGGACGGTCGTGAAGTGGTCGCCCATCGACGGCTTCGATCGAAGATAACGTCGATAAAATTAAGGAAAGGGTGCTGGAAAACCGTCGTACCAGCTTGAGAGAGATAGCACATGATCTTAAGATATCCCACGAGTCCGCACGTACGATTTTGATTGATATTTTAGGCATGAGAAAGGTGGCCGCACGACTCGTACCGAAAGACCTGAATTTTCTCCAAAAACGTCATCGCGAACAGGTTGCTTCAGACATGCTGGATCGCTGTAATTCCGATTCTACATTCATGGAACGCATTATAACTGGTGATGAGACCTGGGTCTACGAGTACGATATGCAAACAAGCCAGCAATCATCGGAATGGGTGGCAAAAAATGAGCCGAAACCGAAAAAACCACGCCAAAGCCGCTCGAAAATGAAGGTGATGCTCATTGTTTTCTTCGATATCCGTGGCGTGGTGCACTACGAATTCGTTCCAGAGGGTCAGACGGTAAACAAGGAGTATTACCTAGGCGTTATGAAACGTTTGCGTGAGCGTATCCGTAAGAAGCGGCCAAATTTGTGGGCGAACAACTCATGGATTTTGCATGACGATAACGCGCCTTCTCACCGAGCTACGATTGTGACTGACTTTCTCGCCAAAAACTCAACAAACGTGCTTCAGCAACCACCGTATTCGCCGGATTTGGCTCCCTGCGACTTTTTCCTCTTCCCAAAACTAAAATTGCTCCTTCGTGGCACCCGTTTTGAGTCGATTGAAGCCATAAAACAAAATTCGGCGCGAGAGCTAAAGTCCATCCCGGAAAGCGCCTATAAAAAATGTTTCGATAATTGGAAGTGCCGTTGGCATAGATGTATTGGAGCAAATGAAGCCTATTTTGAAGGCGACCCAAAAAATTTTGACGATTAAATGTAAAAATGCTGTTTTAATTGAAAATTCCCGGTACTTTCTTGACAGAGTAGTATAAGGTTATGCGGCTTAAGTGTGAAGTTACAAATCTGAATTTATACCTACAGGACAAGAACTGTGGAGTACAACTGTATGAAGATCGACAACGAAAGAGAGAAGTACAGTTTGCAGTATCTGCAGATCATCACAGCTGACACCTTCGGTGAAATTGTCGACGATGCTTATTGCAGTGTATTACCACCACCGCATTATATCGAAAGTTGTATTGGTAGCTGCAATGCAAGATGGAACTTTGGAAGTTGGTCACAGGTAAACGAGAATCATTTTCTATTGTTAATTCAGGATGGACCAATAGTCTTTTGCTATTAAGTGCAGGTAGGTGATACCAGATGCGAGAGAACTGGTCCAAATGGTTTTTCGGTTTAATTTGAGATGTGTGACCATGCGTGGTCCATGTTGGCGTTCAAATGAATGCCACAAAGCACAATCAGCGACTTCTGGTACAGCAGTAGTGCACGTAGAAGGTTGCCTCGGAATGATGGATGGGGTCTCCAAATGGATGGGTTGGTTCGCTCTTGAAGCAAACCCTTCCAATCACGTCGGGATCACCAATGAAGCTCTCGAGGAAATGCAGGTGTTCTGAAGGAGCCTCTACCTTCAATTTGGGAGGCGAGCATGCGCACCTCAACTCTTCAGACGGGCGTAGTGTGCATCTCTGCCTATGACGCCAGTGACCGCTTTGGTCGTTTGAACGCTGTGTGCCTTGCCCTACTTAAACTCGGTGGGGACGGGGTCAGTCAGGAATTCTAAGACTAGTCGTGTCCTCAATGATGTGCCGGTCAAGCTGCAACACAGCAAGGCAGGGTTCTGAACAAGGAGCGAACAAGGAGGCTCTACAGTGGAAATCGGAGAAAGTGGTCATATCCTAACTTACTTTCTGCTCAACGACCTCAATTAAAATCACGAGAGGTACAACCCAGCACACCTAAATCTTCTGATGATCCAAATCTCTACGAACCCAAACGAAATACCTCAAGACTGATTCAGGCTACAAATTTGGCCTTTTAGGACTCATAATATACAATACTGGTCCCTCCAAATGCACAGCACGATCTTCTCGCTTGAATAGTATTTAGTGAAATATGCCTCGTCTGCTATATATTTTGTACCAACGTAATATTACATAATGTTACTCCTCAGTGCTCACAAAGTTGTGGTGGAGGAATAGAGACGAGAACAGCTCAGTGCGTGGACAATGACAATGATGCACCATTAGATGACGAAGCGTGTGAGGGTGTAGAGAAGATCACGAAACGAGAGTGCAATAACAGCGATTGCCCTCGATGGTCCACTACTGATTGGAGCCAGGTAAAGTATACATAAAGAATAAAAATAATTGTGTAAGTTGCTTGTTGGTATCTCATCAGTGCAATGCTCTATTAGAGTTGTGAACTGTTTCACAGATGTCTTGATTCAAGGAACTTTTTATCGCCTATATATTCCGATACATATCCTCTTTGGCGGTTTTTATAGACAGTCATTCTTTGATGAAATGTTTCAGCTGTTTCAATTGTGACGCGAATGACAGCTTTTATGTTGTCGTTCACTGCTTGAATCGTTGTTGTTGCATTGGCCTTCATCTTAACGTTGGCATAGCCTAATGGTATCATATTGTACGATCTGTGGAACAAACGATGTCTCCATTTCGAGAATTTACGAGCAGTGTGGCATCAACTTCGGGCTGAAACAAATCAATTCACACCTTTCGGTAACGTAAGCCCTGCATATCTGCAGTTTCATCTACACTCTCAGCTTCAACGGTCTTGACCGAACAAGTACAAGTCTGAATCTTAACATCACTAACTTGTCCAAGATTTTCCAGATTAATTTCCACAAAAACTCCATTTCCACCCCTTCAAATATGGCGATAAATTCAGAATAAAGCTTCAGTTTGGAAGACCCGATAATAACAAAGAGTACATCTCCAGGTTTCTTCAACTTGCTCAAATATTTCAGTGTTCCGTATCGTGCGGTAGAGGCTACAAAACCAGAGGGGTGAACTGCAAAGTCGGAGGGGACCCCTATAAAGAGCATTTCTGCAACCAGCACACTAGACCAATGGAGAAAGTCGAATGCGAGATGAAACAGTGCGTGCAGTGGTCCTATGGAGAATGGTCCTCCTGCTCTGCCAGTTGTGGTAACGGGGTGCAGACTAGGGAGGTGTTTTGCGAATCGCAGGAAGATAAGAGGGTAATGGACTTGAGCTACTGCTCAGAACTACCAAAACCTGATGCTACCAAGATCTGCCAAACTGACAAATGTCCCGTGAGTATACGCTGTTTCATGATTTTGCAATCGAATTTTTATACCATGAGATTCCACAAGGTCCTATACTTGGTTTGTTGAGCTTCATCGACCTTAAGAGTGTATTTATTCCTATTTCGGTTATATCACCACGGAAATTTCAATTGAAGTATGTGCACAATCACTTGTATCTTTCGTATTGCCTAAAATTGAACTCAGTGTTACTTAATGAATCCTACCATCACTCTAGTCTTGGTTCATCTCCCTAATATTTTCCTCAAAACCATCAATTTGCAGAAACCGTCACCACCATCGAAACGAAGATTCTTATATCCTGACGATAAGGAATCAAATAAAAATTCCGTCCATATAGAATACAAAGAAGTGGAAGACAAATGGGTGACAGGATCTTGGAGTCAGGTAAAATTTCAGGTAAATGAAGTATATGTTGAATTTCAAATCTGCATGTATCCGTAGTGTTCCAAGACATGCGGTGGTGGATACAGTCAAAGAAGAGTCGTTTGTAGGGGAGATCAACAAGGACACACTTGCGATGTCAGGAAGAAGCCTGTTTCTAGAACCAACTGTAACACCTTCAGATGTCCCCAGTGGCAATTTGGTGATTGGTCACGCTGTGATGAAAATTGCGAGAAGCATCGTCTTGTCTTTTGCCGAAATGATACAGGTGAGTTGAGAAAAAGACACTAGATGCCTGCATTTTGGTTCTGTATCAAATTTGTTAGTGTCCATTTCCATAGACACCGTCAGGTAAAACTATGGCTCCTTGACAAATGAGGTAATTCTTTCTTCTTTTCCGTATACATTGAGATGTTGAAATATTCCAGTTTCTACACCGTTCGGCCATTGACTGAAACAGAAAACAATATATCACTAACATTCTATTTACACACTCGAGCAGAAAAAAACGGGTCACTTGATCATTACTGTTCAAATACCTTTCTTAGTTGAAATTTTTACGAGAAACATGAAATTTTTGAAATGGTGGGGGAAAGAGAATTGCCCGAAGAAAAATGAAACACTTTATTCCATTTATTTAAAAAAAATAATAAAAATAATGAATTTGAACACGTGAGTTTATTGGAAAAACAGTGTTTAATCTTAGTTTTTTTGCTCGCCAGTGTTAATTCTTTACTTGACGGAAATTCAACTCATATCAAAATGAATTAATTCGGCTGATCTGTACCAAAAATCATTAATAATGAGTACTGTACATACACATCCCACGCTCGATTTTTCCGATAAATTCATTTCACTCCATTTTTCATTTTCACAACTTGAAAAGGATCACTATGTTCACTTGATATTTTGGAAATTTCGTTCAACTCTTCACCAAAACTCGCGAAAATCGTTTTTCACGTAAGTTATATCCGACCACATTAATCACGCTCACTTATCATTAGGCTTCACGTCACTATTCGAAATTAAACTAGAAAGAGTACATAATTGCGATCCGTTCTTCGCGCTCTCTCGTATAAAACTAACTAAATACTTCCTTAAACGAACAACCAGTCCCTGAATCACCCCTGACGCACGGTTGAAATTGTACGAGGGGTATTCAATTAATTTTATTATTAGATTTATGTCATTTAATATATTTTCTTGATTTTTTCGGTTTTTACTTGACGGAAATTTATCGTATATGATTTATTTCCGCTAATATTTATTGTTCACACAACAATTGTTTCGTTAATTACGTTTTGACTTCATCAGCTGAGTATGGTAACTGAGTACCTACTCTTACAGAATTGGTCTCTTCAAATATAAGTCTCTTTGGGCGTACAAAAAGTGTTTTCAAGCATATCTGTAAAACAAGCAATAAAATTAGTGGAAATGTTACTATCGAAAAATCATAGAGAGTAATTAAACAAGAAATCATGGATATTCTCAACCTATGACTTGCACAAAACTATTTCTTGCTCAATGGGATATTTTGTGAAGATAACGAAAGCTTTACGATGAGAAATCCACTTAGTCCAATATGAGCTGAAATATTAATGGATTTTCCTTAGAACAAAATACAAGGACACCACCCTCTTTTCAAACTATTCATTTATTGACGATATTTTTTGCCTGTTCATCAGTACGTCCAAGCAATTTATTAACCAGTGATACCCTTCGATAAAATTTACTGACGAAGAAGAACAAAATGGTAGCATACATTTTTTAGACTCAAAAATTAACAAAATTAACAATAGGCATGATTTTTCAATTTACCGCAAACAGACTGCATAATAAATTTTTGTTCAAATCACCCCTTATCACATAAATTAGCAGCATACAATAATATGTTATATAGACTGGTTAACGTACCTATGTCACAGAAGAATTTTGAGATATAGTTAAAAATAATCAAATAAATTGCAGTAAATAATCGTCCATCACAGCAGCTTATTCGTCGAACTATCGATAGATTTCGGGCGATTTTTTCTACTCGATGCAACAACAAGACAAAGACTGTACGTACAGAAAGAAATATCGCTGCTGTAAGTCATAGTGTTAATGATGATCCAGATTTGTCTATTCGTCAATGTTCAGAACAAGTTGGACTCTGTGCATCCACCACATGGAAAATTTTGCGTGAAGATCTTGATCTACACCCATACAAGATCCAACTCGTTCAAGAACTAGAGCCACTTGACCATGATAAGCGTCGTTTGTTTGCTGATAGGGCCCTAGAACAGTTTGAAATTCATCCACTTTCTTATCGTGAAATTGTGTTTAGTGATGAAGCTCATTTCTGGTTGAACGGCTATGTAAACAAGCAAAATTGCCGTATATGGAGTGAAAACAATCCTCAAGAAGTTCTACAGGTTCCATTGTATCCTGAAATTGTATAGTGTGCTTCACACGCTGGAGGCATCATCGGTCGATATTTCTTTTAAAACGATGCTGGAGCTAATGTTACAGTGAATGGTGCTCGTTACAGATCGATGATCAATGATTATTTGTTTCAAAATTTGAGTGGTATCGACCCAGAAGTGTTTTGGTTCCAACAAGATGGTGCTATACCTCATGCTGCTACCGTAACGATTTATTGAAAGAAAGATTTGGCGATAACATTATTTCGAGAAATGGTCCAATTAATTGGCCTCCAAAATCATGCGACTTCACTGGATTATTTTCTTTGGGGTTATGTCAAGTCATCGGTTTATGCTGATAAACCAGAAACAATAGACGCTTTGGAAGCCAACATAACTCGTGTTATTGAAGAAATAAGGCCTGAATTACACGAACAAGTGGTCCAAAATTGGTCTGGTCGAATGCAGTTTTTCAGAGCCAGTCGTGGTGGACATATGCCGGAAATGATTTTCAAAACATAAATGTCATAAAATTATCTTTCAAATAAAAAAAAATTTGGCTTAAATCTTAATTAAAATGTGTTTTATTTCAATTCAAAGTTCTATCACTCTAAAAAGAACACCCTATGGGACATTATTTCGACCATAATTTCGAAGTTATCCATATAGAGAACAAATGCAATAGACTGGAACTTTTAGAAGCACTAGAAATCAACTGGCATCATAAATAACACATTTTACTTAACGACCAGACAGATTTAAACCGATCCCCGTTGCTGAACGTTTTTGAATAATAATAATAATAATAATAATAATAATAACTCTTTATTCTCGATCACATCCATACACATATAAATATAATAATATGAAGATGAAATAGAATAGTGTCAGAAATAAGAATTACATGATATAATCATCTAAACTGTATGGTTCTAGCTCAATGAGATATTCGAATAATCTTCTTTTGAAACATTTCATATTTTTTATAGTTTTTATATTTTTTGGAAGCATGTTATATATTTTGAGACATCTATATTCCGTCTGCTTTTGAGAGATTGTTAAATTATGTTTGGGATAAATGTAGTCGTCATTCCTGGTATCGTAAAAGGTTTTTTTGTTTTCATATTTTTCAAATAGATGTTCATTGGTCCTAATGAAGAGAACACATTCCTGAATGTAAAGGGCATATATTGTCAATAATTTATTTTTCTTGAAGATACTTCTGCAGGATTCATTATACTTCATGTTGTTGAGTATTCTTATTGCCTTTTTCTGTAAAATGAACAATGGTTTTATGTTTCCTGCTCCATAAAATATTATTCCAAATCTTAGTTTTGACTCTATTATTCCATGATAAACAATTTTTAAGTAATTACTGTGGATATATCGACTTATTACTCTCAGACCATAAATCGATTGTGCAATTTTCTCATTTAGACAGTTTATGTGTTCTTTCCAATTGAGGTTTTTGTCTATGTGGATGCCCAAAAATTTTGTTGTTTCTTGTATCTGGTATATTTCCTGACTCAAATTGATTGTTAAATCTTCCTCAATTTTTGTTTGTGTTGGTGTGAAAAGTATGAATTTTGTTTTTTCTTTGTTGAGTATTAAATTATTATTTTTGAACCATTCATCAGTTTTATTTAGGGTGATTTCAGTTAGTATTTCCAACATTGAGAAAAGTTTTTCAACTAGAAGTAAATTTGTGTCATCGGCATAATTAACTGTATTTACTCTTTTGGTACATAGTTCCATATCTGGTTCGTAGTCATTGATATATATCAGGAAGAACAAGGGCCCAGTAAAACTTCCTTGTGGTATGCCTAACAGTAATTCCTCTAAATTTGATCTCACAGTTTCCTCATTGATTTCCATTTCCACCATTTGTTTTCTGTTCAAAAAATATGACTTAACCCATTCCAGTGATGGGCCCCTAATTCCATAACTTTCTAATTTTTGAAAGAGTTTATTTTTATCTAAACAATCATAAGCTTTGGTTAAGTCAAGAAAAATTCCCATGGATAACTCTTTGTTTTCAAAAGATTCTACTACTTTATTAATGAAATCATAAATTGCTGTTTTAATTGATTTTCCTTTGATGTACCCATGTTGGTTGCTTCTTAATATTTTATTCATTAGTAAAAATTCCATTATTTGTCGGCAGTAGGCCATCTCTATAATCTTGGAAAAGCTCGGTAGAATACTTATTGGCCTATAGTTGTTGTAGTTATTGATATCACCTTTTTTATGAATTGGTTTTACGATGGCTATCTTGAGTTTGTCTGGGAAGATTCCATACTTAATGGAGTTGTTAATGATGTATGTCACTTGAGCAGTTATTTCTTCAGATGTTTGTTTTATAATATGGTTAGAGACTTCATCATACCCACTTGAATGTTTATTTTTTAGTAACTTTATGATCTCTTGTGTTTCAGATTGGGTGATCTTTTTCAAGCGTATAGATTTATCTACTTCTTGGAAATTGTTAACTTTTCCTGCCTCTTGAATATTCTTCGTTAAGTTAGTTCCCGCTCTTATAAAGAAGTTGTTCATCTCATTTGTAATCTTCAATGGATCTCCAGTTAATTCAGTTTTCTTTGTGTTCCTATTTTTCAGTGAATTTATCAGGTTCCATACTGTCTTGCTCTTGTTGTCAGAATTCTTAATTAGAGTGTCATATTTTTCCTTTTTCTGTTTCAGAAGTAACCGATCGTATTCCATTTTTTTTTCCCGATATGTCTCTTTATATTTTTCGTCACAAGTACTTAGGACGAGTAATATATCTAGTGAGCTTTTGACCTTTCTAATTGTGGGATCAATTTTATCCGGTGTTTGTTTTTTATTTCTTGATACTTTTTTCAGTGGAAAAGCTTTGTTGAAATGTTGTAGGTATATGCTATGAAACATATTGAACTGGGCATTCACATCGTCATAAGGTATATCATAAATGTCTGTCCATTTTTGTTCTCTCAATAACTGTTTGAAATTTTTTATGTTTTTCTCCGAAAATATACGTTTAAAGGTCTTTCTTGGTTGTTTCTTTTCTATAAATATACTCATCTTCTGCGCTAAATGATCTGAAACATGTGTTTGTATAGTGCTGCCTTCATAGGGTTCCTCAATATTCGTAAAAATGTTGTCAATGCAGGTTGCTGTGGTGGATGTTATTCTTGTAGGTTGGTGAATAGTTTGTTGCATATTATAGGTTTTTAACAAGTTCACTAGTTCTAATTTTCTCTTTGAATTTTCCATTAGGTTAATATTGAAATCGCCAACTAGGGTGATTTTAACATTTTCATTAAACAATTTTTGTATTGTTGGTTCTAACGCCTCGATCAATATATCCATATTGCCATCATTATAAATTGCAATACACACATATCTACTGCCATTTAGGTTATATTCTACTCCAACACACTCAAATTTTCTCTTCTCTGAAATTTTCTTGATGTCTTTTCTTTCTTTGACTTGCATACCATTTTCAGAATATATGGCTACTCCTCCATGCTCCTTTATATCTCTACAAAAAGAAGTTATTAGTGTAAAATTCTTGATTACATGATATTCCAATTGCTTCTCCGTTTTCCAGTGTTCTGTTAAGCACAGAATTTTGACATCATCATGTTTACTTAATGTTTCTTCTAATAGTTCCCCAGCATTACCCAACGAGCGTATGTTTTGGTGTAATATACTAAACTGTTCATAATTCTTGCCGATTTTTTCCTTTTGAATTTCTTTTCCCTTATTGAGTGAAGGAATGCTATCAATTGCCATCAGTTTGTTAATGCTGTTTTTTTCTCTAAAAAATGTTCCCCTCTTCTGAAATCAAATCTTGAATATTTTATCCCTGTTGGCCAAAAATCATTTTTGTAAATATCCTCCTTCATTTTTAGAGGAACACTTACTAAAACACATTTATAGGTTAAATTTTCTTGGTTTTTTGTGTTCAGTTGTTTTACGCTTACTTCATTTTCTTCTAAATTACCTTTTTCTCTTACATAGTCTTTTATTACTTCAACCTGTACATTTGCTTTTATTTGGGATACAAATAGCCATAATTTCTTCTCTTGCTTGTCTGCTTTTATAGATTTAAATGTTGTATCTTCCAGTGGTCCTGTACCAACATTTGATTTCTTATGCCTTCTTGATCTAACAGTAATGAATTCTTCCGATGTGGGTTTAGGCGAGAGTTCTTGTTTCATTTCATCTTTTTCCGTAGTTGGTTTTGAAATCAAAATAACTGGATTGTTGACATTTCTTTGAGTAATTTGTAGGTTACCTTTGTGTCTGTCATTTTTGGTTATAGGTGGTAGCTCAGATGTACCATTATCTTCTTTGGATGTTTCTGCAGTAGTTTGTTTCGTGTTATTATATAACCTCCTTGTGACTTGCTGTACTTTGTTTACAGTTGAGGATTCAGTTTTTTGCGTTGCTTTCGAATATGTTTTCATTTCGTATTTTCCATTATCTTCCAGGAGCTGTATTTTTTCTGATAAAAGGATATTGTTTTGCATCAGGATTTGGTTCTTTTCGGTTATTTCCTTGATCAATTGTTTTAGATAGTTGTTTTCCAATTCCAGCATTTTATTCTGAACAATTGCATCTTTGAATTCTGTTGAACTTTCATGATTTTCTAACCTCTCATGTTTACATATAGTATTTTCCAAATTGCTTGCTCGTACAAGACATGATTTGTGGAAATTATTATAACACTTTCCACACTTCACATAATCTCTCACTTTTTTAGCACAATACGAACATTTAACATCGTTAAATTCCCCGTCTTTCTGGGAGTTCGCATCCGTGTCACTTTCATTCGACGCCATATCATACCAATAATAATAATATATAATAATGAATTCTGTAAATTCCCAAAACAAACCTTCCTCGTTTCTTTTCGTTCAAACTTGTATTTAAGGTAACCGATTTTGTAAGAGTAGTTAGTTACCATACTGACGAAACGATTATGTGTAAACAACAAATATTAGCAGAAATAAAGATTTTTATTTTGGTCATAACAGATAATATATTATTCAGGTTCCGAAGTAGCTCACGAACAATGCAGTAACAAAAAACGTCCAAGCGAGTCAACGAAATGCAAACTTTCCCAGTGTCCCCATCTATCGAATCATGTCCCAAGGCAATACTTCGATTCCAGTGAAGATACCAGTGGTAGATACAGATGGAAAATGGGCAAATGGAAAGAGGTAGATATTTTTTGCAAAGGGCAGACTATGTGTAAATACAAGGTTTCTATAAATGAAAGTAACATCGTAGTGACCATTGAAATATATCCTCCACATGCCACGTTTCACTTTAGGATAAACGAAGGGACAAAAGAAAAAATTAGATGGTCATAACGATTATTCAATTATTTGTAAAACCTTAGTTATATTTTATTATACAGATTTTTAAAAAATCACTCACATGTCACAGCAAGCTGAAGTCTGAAATAATTTTCAGATTGCTTGTGTTGCAAATTATTTGAAAAAAAGGGCTTTTCTCACAAGAAAGATTGTGCTCTTGCTTCTTCTGCTGACATACAATATGTATGTTAGTGCCTCTAGGGAAATCATTTTATATGTCCAAAATTATTTCTAAATGCGAATCTATGTATATCACTGGATCTAATGTATTGAAAGTTACTCATATACCAAGTATTTTATTGGAGTACCACAGCGATCACCGTTTGGCCCCATCATTTCCTCGAAATGTCAATAGCGGCCAAGATCAATTAGAAAAGTCAATTTCAAAAGTCAAATAACTTAAACAATAATACTCTCACTCCTGAAACACTATCCACTTCCTCTTGAGGACCCTCAACACAACACCACAATGAAAAACTCATTAAATTATACTTATACCGTCAGTGTTCGAGTCATTGCGGCAAGGGGATGCGCTACAGAAATGTCACATGCGAGGATACTCTCAATGACGTCATCCTGGTTGACCAGTTTTGCAATGGTTTGGCAAAACCAAAAACCAGCAAACCTTGCCAAAGGTTCGTTAATTGTCAGTTCACTTGGATCGAGACTGATTGGTCACCAGTAAGTTTGAACTTTTTTTTATTTTGGAAAGGGGGTTCTGCGAATTTTTGGTTTATGAAAGGTGTATGTCTTTTCCTGAACTTGTCATACAGCTTATGTAGCAGCAAATTGTCGCTTTCAGTCATTTTCATTGCATAATGCAAGCTTTCACGATTTCTATCTTCATTAAGAGAAAATTTAGGTATACAGGCTTTTTGTAGAATGATAAGAGAATGAACATGCATCAGGTTCCAGTGCCACGTAATGTTTGATACAGACATAGGCGGGTAAATACCGTGAATATGAATCTCTTCAACATATAATTTATAACCAACTTTCGAGACAAAATTTTCTGCTCATCTAGCGACTGAATTCTCATTTTTAGTTATCTGTGGTACCTCTCGATTTTATAAATCCATGCGCCAATCACTGGTAATGTAAAGAATATACCAGTAATTGAATTATACATTCTGTCAAGAAAGTACCGGGAATTATCGATTTAAATCTGGCGGGGCAATGAGGCAGGTAAAAATTTTTTTTCCTAAGTTGGTACCACTGTCCTTAATTACTATGCCAAGCTTGAGCGGGATCTGTCAACTAGTGTGTTTGCAACAGCTGATTAAGTCAGTCGATGTCAGAGTGCGTACCAATTTTTACTATGGGTGATTACGTTGAGCAAAGAATTTGTTTAAAGTTTTGTGTTGCAAATGAATTTTCGTGTGCCGATGCATTGAAAATGTTGCAAAAGGCCTTTGGTGATAATGCTCTATCGAAAACTCGTGCATATCAGTGGTACAGAGCCTTCAAGGACGGTCGTGAAGTGGTCGCCCATCGACGGCTTCGATCGAAGATAACGTCGATAAAATTAAGAAAAGGGTGCTGGAAAACCATCGTACCAGCTTGAGAGAGATAGCACATGATCTTAAGATATCCCACGAGTCCGCACGTACGATTTTGATTGATATTTTGGGCATGAGAAAGGTGGCCGCACGACTCGTACCGAAAGACCTGAATTTTCTTCAAAAACGTCATCGCGAACAGGTTGCTTCAGACATGCTGGATCGCTGTAATTCCGATTCTACATTCATGGAACGCATTATAACTGGTGATGAGACCTGGGTCTACGAGTACGATATGCAAACAAGCGAGCAATCATCGGAATGGGTGGCAAAAAATGAGCCGAAACCGAAAAAACCACGCCAAAGCCGCTCGAAAATGAAGGTGATGCTCATTGTTTTCTTCGATATCCGTGGCGTGGTGCACTACGAATTCGTTCCAGAGGGTCAGACGGTAAACAAGGAGTATTACCTAGGCGTTATGAAACGTTTGCGTGAGCGTATCCGTAAGAAGCGGCCAAATTTGTGGGCGAACCACTCATGGATTTGCATGACGATAACGCGCCTTCTCACCGAGCTACGATTGTGACTGACTTTCTCGCCAAAAACTCAACAAACGTGCTTCAGCAACCACCGTATTCGCCGGATTTGGCTCCCTGCGACTTTTTCCTCTTCCCAAAACTAAAATTGCCCCTTCGTGGCACCCGTTTTGAGTCGATTGAAGCCATAAAACAAAATTCGGCGCGAGAGCTAAAGTCCATCCCGGAAAGCGCCTATAAAAAAATGTTTCGATAATTGGAAGTGCCGTTGGCATGTATTGGAGCAAATGGAGCCTATTTTGAAGGCGACCCAATTAATTTTGACGATTAAATGTAAAAATGTTGTTTTAATTGAAAATTCCCGGTTGACAGAGTAGTATGTTTTTTGTCAATGACATTACGTGCTGAAGTGGTGCTTAACAATTGTAGAAGCCTGTATGCTTTATTTTCACCCAGCTTCTTTGCTTGAATTCGCCATCCATCACTTTATGATTGGGACTCAACTTTCTCTGGAGATTAAACTTAGTACAACCAGGTACATACGTTGATAATTTTTTTCAATTTAATTTTAGTGTTCTGCTAAATGTGGAAATGGATTCAAAACACGCAACGTCACTTGCCATAAAGTATATCCTGGAGGTCTCATAGACCCCAATCCAATGCCAGATTTAAGGTACAATAGATTTAGGAGGAACTACTGTGATCTGTATAAAAGACCTTTGGAAACGATGAGTTGCAAAGAGAGCAATTGTGGGGACCACTTTGTATGGAAGACGGGAGCGTGGAAACAGGTAAGTCTTTATTGAACTTGACCGGAGAGTATTCTATTTGTTTCATTCAACTCCCGCAAGGCTTAAACTCTACTATATCGGCCACCCATATCGGCTGCGTTGTCGTAAGACTGTCCTCGGATATTTTCTAAGGGAAGGCCAGTTTGACTCAAAAAAAAAGAAATTTGTTCGATCTCTCAATTGGAATGTCAAAGAAGCTTTCATAAAATAATCCCCAAGACTATAGCTAGTTGATCGATGTATGCTAAGTCTGGTGTAGAGTCAACAATTATGGAAAAATACTGAACATCGTTTTCAATTTGAACAGTCTGTCCTATCATCGCTCAAATTGTAAATTGTAGTACTCAATGGCGGAATGTTGGAAGACTGTTTTTCCGAAAATATTAAATTGAAACTGTAAAGTTTACCTCTTATGGTTAAATGATAATATGTCGGATTAGAAGTCAAATGCGAACATAAAAAGAAAAAGTTCAGTTACACTAACACTATTGAGTTTTCGACAATAATATCTTACGTTAAATGTAACTAGAACGAAGGATAAGCTGAACTCATCCGAAGGTAAATGAACAAGAAAATTTCAAACGACGATTTCATACGTATATTCCATTATGAATTAAATTCATATAGAGTCTAAATATCCACAATATATGCCTTAATTGTTTACTATTTTTGAAATTCTGGTTATTTTTCTTATCATGGGACATTATTTGGGGTAAATAATTTTTGTTGTGTTTTTCTGTGTTCCGAGTACAAATGGTTAACGGTTGATGACTAGCAACAAGTTTACTTTGGATACTTTAAAGAATATAAATTGAAAATTACTATGAAGAAGTATTTGCATATTACAGAATAATAGCTGGAATTAATTCACTAGAACCTCTGCAGATTTAAATTTGAATGAATCTCGTGAAAACATTTAGAATTAAATTCTAAAACATGTCCTAAATACAATGTATCACTTCATAAATATATATATTATCACACATGTGGTGGAAATTCACTGATAAAGAATCAAAAGAAATATAAAATAATGAACAAATTTTTGACATCACCTTATACATATATATGTTTCGATTGGATGTTAAAGGATCACAAGTTTCATCACCAATAAAAGTTCATCATATAATTGAAAAAGGTCTTTTTTTATTTTTCTTTTTTAAAGAATATATAACACATTCTCCAGAGAAAGAACCTGATTAATTCGGACCCAAAATCTCTTCAGTAAGGAGTTATTTGAATAAACAAAATAATCATTTAAAAATATATAAAAATACCTTTTTATCAGAAAACATTTCTGTAATAACTAATTTTGAAATGAGCATGGCCTATACAAAAATTAGGTTATATCACAGAAACATACAATGAAAGAAGATACGACTTAGGCGTGGGGGTTATCTAATGCAGAATCTAAGACGTATCTCTGTCATTGTATATTTCTGTGATATAACCTAATTTTCGTATAGGCTATATTTATCCCAAAATTGGTTAGTTGTTGCAGAAATGTGTTGGGTTAAACAAGGTATTTTTAGATACCGAATTGTTAACACCTAATATTGGTACAGAGGTTTACAATCGGAACGTGATAAAAAACCGGGTTAAAAAAGAGGGGCCTTCTAACAGATATCGGAATGTCGGCAATCGACAAAGAAGGTTGTTAAACAGATGGTACCCCAAAAATTATTTGAGATATTTAAATGGGTACCATCTGTTTAACAACCTTCTTTGTCGATTACCGACATTCCGATATCTGTTAGAAGGCCCCTCTTTTTTAACCCGGTTTTTTATCACGTTCCGATTGTAAACCTCTGTACCACTATTAGGTGTCACCGAAAATCTGTTGAAATATTCAAAATATTTATCACTTTTGTTTAAATACCACTGTACCTCTGTTAGGTCTTCAGTTGTCTGATGATGGGATAGTTCGAGTCACAAGAAAATGTGTAACATATATTTTTTGGTAGTAAAACATAGTAATTTCTACAATTTGTTATAAGGTATTTTTATATATTTTTAAATGATAATTTTGTTTATTAAAATAACTCTTTACTGAAGATATGTGGGCCAGAGTGTATCACGTTCTATATCTGGAGAATGTGCTATATACTCTTTAAAAAAGAAAAATAAAAACGGCCTTTTTGAATTATATGTTGAACATTTTTTGGAGATGGAACTTGTGATTCTTTAACATCCAATCGAAACATATTTATGTATAAAGTGATGGCTCAATAATTTGTTCATTATTTTATATTTATTTTGATTCTTTATTAGTTAATTTCCACAACATGTGATGATAATAAATGTGTCTATAAGCTAATACAGTGTATTTAGGACACGTTTTAGATTTTAATTGTAAAAGTTGTCATGAGATTTATTCAGATTAAAATCTGTAGAGGTTCTGGTGAATTAATTCCAGCTATTATATTATTCTGTGGATACTTTAAAGCTCAATTTGTGTTTATTCGTTCCAGGTTTTATCTTATTTGGTGAGTTAGATTTTGATCTTGTTGATATGTTTGAATCTGAATTCAATACATTTCTGAAGAGGTCTAGAGACCGAAATAGCTATCAAATGTTGGAGTTCTTGTTCAATTATTTTTATTTGATCCTTTATTTTGAGAATTTTAGATAATTTTGGAAGGGTGGATTTTCTTGTATTTGTTTGTTAATATTCATACTTATATAATTTTTGTTAATACATTTGTATTAATACGTTTCATGTCGACATGTAAAAAGGTTTTTTACGAGACATTGAAATATATTTTATATTGATTATATATAAGGATATCATTTTGATAGTTTTTGTATATAGTTTCAATATTTATTGTAGAAGTTAGAAGATATAATTCTGAACTTAAAGTAATGTTACATTCAATGAATTGTTACAGTGTTCACACCAATGTGGACCTAAGGGTAAGCAGATCCGTCAAATATTCTGTTATAATGCCAGGACGGGCGATAAAACTGCCAAAAGATTTTGCCCGAGAAGTTTTAGGCCAAAGAGGAAAAGAAAGTGCAACCAATGGAGATGTAAGTCATTTCCCTTCTCTAAACCGGTACTGCAGAGTGTTTTTAATGATCAGGCGGTTAAAGTCTTGTGAATAAACTGTTCCAACAAAAATTGCCTACATAGAAGTTTGAAAGTGGGAAAGTGGCAATAAAATAGATCTTAGCGCGACCCTTTACGTACGTCGACGTGAAATCGAAAATATTCCACTTTATCTTGCGATAAAATAAAGTAAAATAATAAGATGCGGATTTTTACTCGATAGAAGAATAATTACAAAATTTGAATATCAAAACAGATTTAATCTGTTAGACTTCTACAATTTGAATTTCAAAAAATTTCTTAAAAAAACTTTTAGAATTAAATCAATGTCTTAAATAAGCACTGCTTATATTAAATAAACGTATAAAAATCGAAATTCACTGTACAATATCAAAGGAATAAAAAAACCCAAAAAATAAATTATTAATTAAAATCAAAAATAAGTGATATCGAATGTTTCGTTCCAAACATACGCACCTGAACTCGTCAGAAAGGCACGTGGTAAGTATGTTTTGCCCTTGACAAACATTTGAAAACATGTTCAGTTTCTGGTTTTATATTTATGAAAACTGAATCTTTTTCAAAAATACAACATAATTTCAAGAACTTCTCCAAAACTAATTTTTTTGAAATATTCAATATGTTTAAATATTTGAATAAGTTACTTCAAAAACTCTCAAAATCATATAGCACATCCTCAAAAACAATTAAAAATTCAAATAAGGTCAGTTCAACTTTACATTTATAATATAAATTCAATTAAAAATAAATAAACTTGTAATCTTACCAGACAATTTCTGCAAAATCTGTGAACGCAAATAAAAGGTCATAAAAAGCCTTTCAATCTTTGTGTGATTTCTGTGTTTAGCATAAAACATAGATTACCTTGGATATTATATGTACCTACCTAGTTTACTTGCGTTCACAGATTTTGCAGAAATTGTCTGGTAAGATTACAAGTTTATTTATTTTTAATTGAATTTATATTATAAATGTAAAGTTGAACTGACCTTATTTTAATTTTTAATTGTTTTTAAAATATGCTATATGATTTTGAGAGTTTTTGAAGTAACTTATTTAATTATTCAAACATATTAAATATTTCAAATAAATTAGTTTTGGAGAAGTTCTTAAAATTATGTTGTGTATTTTTGAAAAGATTTAGTTTTCATAAATATAAGACCAGTCACTGAACATGTGTTCAAATGTTTGTCAAGGGCAAAACATACGTACCACGTATGTTCAGGTGCGTATGTTTGGAACGAAACATTCGATATTACTTATTTTTAATTTTAAATAATTATTTTTTTTTTGGGGTTTTTTATTCCATTTGATATTGTATAGTTAATTTCGATTTTTATACGTCTATTAAATATAAGCAGTGCTTATTTATGACATTAATTTAATGCTAAAAGTTTTTTTTTTATTTTTTGAAATTAAAATTGTAGAAGACTAACAGATTGAATCTGTTTTGATATTCAAAGTTGATACAATGAAGGTTTCGTTTAAAGTATCAACCGTATTAACAATTTTTTCTAAATTGTTTTATTGTGATGAGTTATACTCTCTGACATAAAAAGAGTAATCTTTAAAAACACCTGCATCAACATTTCACCTATAACATTTAATCAAATTATTCATAGAATTTGTCCCTCTTCTTGCCTCTTGTAATAATGAGTGACTACATGCAGCAACAATAATAAATGAAATTAATTTATATATTCATGAAATAAATGATAAAAAGAGGTGTTTTACTTGATAGAATGATTATTTAAAAAAAAATTAAATATCATATGGATTTATACTGTTAACCTCCTACAAATTTTAATTTAAAATTTTTTTAATTCGAATCAAATTAAATAAATGTCTAAGAGCACACTGTGTGTCAATTTAGTAGACATAGAATTAAACACTTATCACCAAAGGGAAAAAAAGAATTCACAGAAATATTAATTATCAATTAAATCCACCAAATAAATACTTGAAGGGGGCAAAATTTTATTACGTTCCTTGTTTTATTAAAAACAAATTCCTTTCCAAAAATGCAAAACACAACCTCAAGAATTTCTTCAAAATAAGATCCTTCAAAAAAATTTCTAAAACATGAAGAACATCTTCAAAAAGCAATTTAAAATTATTACAACGGCAACTCATCAGCCCTATTTTACATTTAAAAAATAAAAATAATTAACACAATATATCTCACCAATCAAACTGATTGCAGATATCTGAACAAATACTAGAATGAAGTGAACTTTTAAAAATCCTACGTATTCTATGTTCACCACAGAAACTACACAAAATTTGCAAGGTATTTTATGGACTTCCTTAAAACCAAATGATAATATGCTATAAGTATTCATATAGTGGATTTAAATGATAATTTATATTTCTTTGAATTCTTGTATTTCCTTTAGAACTATGTGATAAGTGTTTAATTCTATATGTCTGCTAAATTGACACAGTGTGACATTTATTTAATTAAATTCTAAAAGTTTTTGAATAAAATTAAAATTTGTAGGAGGTTAACACAATAAATATGTATAATATTTAAAATCCTTCTATCAAGTAAAAAAGCTATTTTTATTATTTTATTGTATACATAATAATTATATATTTTGGTTTACATTTAGAACATATCATTTGGTTTTAAGGTAGCCCATAAAGAAAGTTCTTTCAAAAAAATTCCCAAAACATGCAAAACATCTTCAAAAAGCAATTTACAATTATTACAACGGAAACTGTTCAACGCTACTTCACATTTAAAAAATAAAAATAATTACTACGTATTGTATGTTCGCCACAGAAACAATACAAAGGTCGCAAGTTATTTTATGGACTCCCTTAAAATCAAATGATAATATTATTTAAATATTTTAATATTAGCCTTCTACATATTTAATTTCAAAAAATTATATTTAATGATTATAACTTCTGAAAATAAATTAAAATAATGTCATATAAGTACCACTTATATCAAATGACATATAAAATAAACATTCATTATACAGATAGTCCTTGTGCTATAACAGAGGCCGTTAAATTGTCTTTCAATATTTTAGATCAAGGGTAAACCACAGAAATATTTACATATAGTTAACCTAAAATAAAATAGAAAGGCCTTTTACTTGATAGAAGAAATATAACAAAATTTGAATATCAAAACAAATTAAAATATGTTTATCTTCTACAATTTTAATTTCAAAAAATTTTTATTCAAAAACTTTTAGAATTAAATTATTGTCTAAAACAAGCACCGCTTACATTTAATAGACGTATATAATCAAAACTCAATATTTAATGTCAAATGGAATAAATAAACCAAAAGATATACGAAAGTCATTAAAATTAATAAATAAATATTTAAAGGAGACAAAATTTGTTTCTGGTCTTAACTTCAAGAATGCCATTTGCCTTTTAAAAACATGAACACACTTAAAGGACTTCTCAAAGAATATAATTTATTTGAAATATTTAACATATTTAAATATTCGAATAAGTAAATTCAGAAATCTCTCAAAGCATGCACTATATCTTCAAAAAACAAATATAATTCTAAGCAATTCCGTCTTCAGTCCTGAAATATATTCAAAATATCAAAATCAACAAACTAACCTACATCAAACAACTCACCACGTGTAAATGAATAACGTTTGGAGACATAAATCATCGTTATAATTCAAGATTGATCTATGTTCTAACAGAATCAAAGAACAGTGTGAGTTATTTTTAAGGCTTAATGTCAATGAATTTAAATAAGCCTTAAAAATAACTCACACTGTTCTTTGATTCTGTTAGAACATAGATCAATCTTGAATTATAACGATGATCTATGTCTCCAAACGTTATTCATTTACACGTGTGAGTTGTTTGATGTAGGTTAGTTTGTTAATTTTGATATTTTGAATATATTTCAGGACTGAAGACGGAATTGCTTAGAATTATATTTGTTTTTTGAAGATATAGTGCATGCTTTGAGAGATTTCTGAATTTACTTATTCGAATATTTAAATATGTTAAATATTTCAAATAAATTATATTCTTTGAGAAGTCCTTTAAGAGTGTTCATGTTTTTAAAAGGCAAATGGCATTCTTGAAGTTAAGACCAGAAACAAATTTTGTCTCCTTTAAATATTTATTTATTAATTTTAATGACTTTCGTATATCTTTTGGTTTATTTATTCCATTTGACATTATATATTGAGTTTTGATTATATACGTCTATTAAATGTAAGCGGTGCTTGTTTTAGACAATAATTTAATTCTAAAAGTTTTTGAATAAAAATTTTTTGAAATTAAAATTGTAGAAGATAAACATATTTTAATTTGTTTTGATATTCAAATTTTGATATAGTTAACCGTTACACTACATTTAAAGATTATTCAGTTTAAAAGAAGTTTTCTAAATGGTTGAAAGGTGACTAAATATTTGTTGTTGATTGATGTTATATTTATTGAATATGAATTATTTGAATACTGAGGAAGCAAAGTCTCTCTTAAAACTTGTTTTTCAGTAATGTTTTTACATATCTTGAGTTTTTATATAAAGTAACTTAATCCAATAATATTGAATATTCTAAGTGAGATAGTTTTATGATGAAATTCTTAAGATTATGTTAGAAATTTTTGAAAGATATTGGTTTTCATAAGATTGATCAGCAGAAACAAAATTTTGTCTATTCAAAATATTTAATTTATAGGATTTTGGTTAACAATTTTTATTTATTGGATTTTGTTATAGCATTTGGATGTCTTACAATGAATGTTTATTTTATATGTCTTTTTGATATAAGTGGTACTTATATCACATTAATTTAATTCCTGAAGTTATAATTATTAAATATAATTTTTTGAAATTAAATATGTAGAAGGCTAATATTAAAATATTTAAATAATTTAATATACCTTCTATCAAGAGTTAACCTCTATTTATGTTAAATGATAATACTACTCTGTCAAGAAAGTACCGGGAATTTTCAATTAAAACAACATTTTTACATTTAATCGTCAAAATTTATTGGGTCGCCTTCAAAATAGGCTCCATTTGCTCCAATATATCTATGCCAACGACACTTCCAATTATCGAAACATTTTTTATAGGCGCTTTCCGGGATGGACTTTAGCTTTCGCGCCGAATTTTGTTTTATGGCTTCAATCGACTCAAAACGGGTGCCACGAAGGGGCAATTTTAGTTTTGGGAAGAGGAAAAAGTCGCAGGGAGCCAAATCCGGCGAATACGGTGGTTGCTGAAGCACGTTTGTTGAGTTTTTGGCGAGAAAGTCAGTCACAATCGTAGCTCGGTGAGAAGGCGCGTTATCGTCATGCAAAATCCATGAGTTGTTCGCCCACAAATTTGGCCGCTTCTTACGGATACGCTCACGCAAACGTTTCATAACGCCTAGGTAATACTCCTTGTTTACGGTCTGACCCTCTGGAACGAATTCGTAGTGCACCACGCCACGGATATCGAAGAAAACAATGAGCATCACCTTCATTTTCGAGCGGCTTTGGCGTGGTTTTTTCGGTTTCGGCTCATTTTTTGCCACCCATTCCGATGATTGCTGGCTTGTTTGCATATCGTACTCGTAGACCCAGGTCTCATCACCAGTTATAATGCGTTCCATGAATGTAGAATCGGAATTACAGCGATCCAGCATGTCTGAAGCAACCTGTTCGCGATGATGTTTTCGAAGAAAATTCAGGTCTTTCGGTACGAGTCGTGCGGCCACCTTTCTCATGCCCAAAATATCAATCAAAATCGTACGTGCGGACTCGTGGGATATCTTAAGATCATGTGCTATCTCTCTCAAGCTGGTACGACGGTTTTCCAGCACACTTTCCTTAATTTTATCGACGTTATCTTCGATCGAAGCCGTCGATGGGCGACCACTTCACGACCGTCCTTGAAGGCTCTGTACCACTGATATGCACGAGTTTTCGATAGAGCATTATCACCAAAGGCCTTTTGCAACATTTTCAATGCATCGGCACACGAAAATTCATTTGCAACACAAAACTTTAAACAAATTCTTTGCTCAACGTAATCACCCATAGTAAAAATCGGCACGCACTCTGACATCGACTGACTTAATCAGCTGTTGCAAACACACTAGTTGACAGATCCCGCTCAAGTTTGGCATAGTAATTAAGGACAGTGGTACCAACCTAGGAAAAAAAAATTTACCTGCCTCATTGCCCCGCCAGATTTAAATCGATAATTCCCGGTACTTTCTTGACAGAATGTATGTTATATATGTGAACCAAAATATATAATTATTATATATACAATAAAATAATAAAAAAGGTTGTTTTTACTTGATAGAAGGATTTTTCAAATATTTTAAATATAGAGATTTATTGTTCCTATTATTACTGTTATTATTTTATTGTATATATAATTGTTATTATTTCATTGTATATATAACAATTATATAATTTGACTTACACTTATAGAATATTATCATTTGGTTTTAAGGGAGTCCATAAAATACCTTGCTAACTTTGTGTAGTTTCTGTGGCGAACATAGAATACGTAGAATTTTTAAAAGTTCACTTCATTCTAGTATGTGTTCAGATATCTGCATTCAGTTTGGTTGGTAAGATATATTTTGTTAATTATTTTTATTCTTCATATGTGAAATAGGGCTGATGAGTTTCCGTTGTAATAATTTTAAATTGCTTTTTGAAGATGTTCTACGTGTTTTAGAAATGTTTTTCAGAAAGTTGTTTTGATGAAGTTCTTGAGGTTTTGATTTGCATTTTTGGAAAGGAATTTGATTTTAATAAAACAAGGAACGTAACAAAATTTTGCCCCCTTCAAGTATTTATTTGGTTGATTCAATTGATAATTTATATTTCTGTGAATTCTTTTTTCCCTTTGGTACTATGTGATAAGTGTTTAATTCTATGTCTACTAAATTGACACACAGTGTGCTCTCAGACATTTATTTTATTATATTGTAAAAGTTTTTGAATAAAAAAGTGTTTCGAAATTGAAGCGTGTAAGAGTTTAACAGAATGAATCTGTATGATATTTAAAATTTTATAAAATAAATGACAGAAGGGTAACCAAAAGGATAATGTCCTCTCCAATAACAGCTTATATTATTATAGGTGCGCACAAAAGCTGTGCAGATGCCAAATACAACTTACGTACAAGAGAGAACAAAGACTACCTCTTGAACCTTGACGGAAAAATGGCCGTGGTATACTGTTTCAAGATGGATACACCAGAGCCTGAAGAGTACATTAGCTTGATGAGCGATTCAACCAACTACGCCGAGATGTACCACAGAAGGTGAATTTCCTTGAGTTGAAACTACATCATAATTGTAGGATATTAAAATTTGGAAATCCATTGCTATTCCCCAATATGACTTCTGTCATCTCTGTCATTCGTGTTTTGACAGAAAGACAGCTCAATATTTGACATTAACGAAATGGGTGGATTTTCGCTTGAACAAAACTGGGAAATATTGAAGTCTTATTTCCAAACTGGTGTCTTTTATCCAAATTGTTAAAATTTACGTGGAAAATTCGATAGAAATGAAATTCCCTCACAGCTTTTTTTGAGCATTTATTTATCAGCAATCAGGATAAAAATTTTATTAGCTTATTTTTTGACAATTTAACTTGAATAGAGAACATAACGTGAAGAGATTCTCCCTATTGGGATAATTAGCTTCAAGCTACAATGCCATGGGGGCGAATCGTAGCTGTCATTTGAATTAAATTGTTTTTCATTGGCAAATGTCAAGGTTCAACCTTTGAACCTTTGAAAAAATATTCAGTAGTTTTTTATTCATAGCCGATCGAAAATCCAAATTCTAAATGAACTACTCCTTGTCTCTTATAAAATTGATTTCTGTTCGCAGATTAAAGGATTCAAACTCATGTCCTGATATCGAGAGGAATGATGATTGCGACTGTATCGATGTTGAACCAAGGAGATCCGGCTTCACCAGATTTTATAAAGTCAGATTGAACATAAGAACAATGAGGATCATAGGTAAATAATCATAAAAAGGGTAATACTTTTTCATTTTAAGTTGTATTCATCCAACAAACTAAGACAAAAAAAGAAATGATATAGTGCTGAAAATTAAGATAATCTTCAAAGTTACAGGGTTTTTGATTAAAAAGATTTTCAGACACTTCTCAAACTTCGAATTACTTGATGGAAACTCATTGTATACTAATTGAAAATATACATATAGGCTTGGTAAAGAATTACTTGGTATGTAGAGATACCATTTTGAATTATTCCTTGTAATTGATTAAACGTTAACGAATTAGTATGCAAATTCTTGTTTAAGCATACTTAAAATGGGGGTGAAAGAGGAATGTATATTAGACTTCAAGCCTAAATACATATATAACAAATTTATAGATTTGAATTATTCACCGAAATTGAGAGAGTTCTTTCGGTGTAGTATCGAACTTTAATTACGGTGAAAATATCTCGTTTGGAGATCAGCAGTGCTTCTTTAAGTTTTTTCACCGACTTCACTTTTATTGGTTTCACTTTTGGGTTCACTTTTCACAAATTAATATCTAATTACAAATAAATAATGTATCCGGTGTCTTTTTAGAGTGATAGAACTTTCGATAGGGATAACTGTGATTTGACAGAAGGAAGAAGCCATGTTGTTTTGACATTTCTGTTCAGTAAGCATTGACAAATTATCATGCAAAGACTCACGCCGCAACAACTATTACAAATTGTTGAAATTTATTTTAAAAATCAGTGTTCTACCCGCCGAATTTATAGAGTACTTCGTGAAATTTATGATTTACATAATCGTTCATTAGCTTATTCGTCGAACTATCGATAAATTTCGGACAACATTTTCTCTACTCGATGCAAAAACAATAACATGACAAAGAACTGTACGTTCAGTAGAAAATATCGCTGCTGTAAGTCATAGTGTTAATGATGACACAGATTTGTCTATTCGTCGACGTTCACAAAAAGTTGGACTCTGTGCCTCCACCACATGGAAAATTTTGCGTAAAGGTCTTGGTCTACACTCACACAAGATCCAACTGGTTCAATAATTACAGCCACATGACCATAATAAGCGTCGTTTATTTGCTGATTGGCCCTAGAACAGCTTGAAGTTGATCCACTTTGTTATGATAAAATTGAGTTTAGTGATGAAGCTCATTTCTGGTTGAACGGCTATTAAACAAGCAAGATTGCTTGTGTTGAGTGCTGGAGTGAAAAAAATCCTCAAGAACTTCTGCAGGTTCCATTGCATCCTGAAAAATACACTGTATGGTTTGCTTTACACGCTGGAGACATCATCGATCCATATTTCTATAAAAACGACGCTGGAGCTAATGTTGCAGTGAGTGGTGCTCGTTACAGATCGATGATCAATGATTATTTGTTTCAAAATTTGAATGGTATCGACCCAGAAGTGTTTCGGTTCCAACGAGATGGTACTACACCTCATGCTGCTACCGTAACAATTTATTTATTGGAAAAAGTTTTGGCGATAACATTATTTTGAGAAATGGTCCAATTAATTGGCCTCCAAGATCATGCGACATAACTCCACTGGATTATTTTCTTTGGGGTTATGTCAAGTTATTGATTTATGCTGATAAACCAGAAACAATAAACGGTTTAGAAGCCAACATAAAATTATCTTTCAAATAAAAAAAATTTGGCTTCAATCTTAATTCAAATGTGTTTTATTTCAATTTAAAGTTATATCACTCTAAAAGAAACACCCGATATCTAGTTTTGATCATAGAATCGTTGTTTTAATTTGCGAACACAGAGCACATGTTCTATTCTAGTGGATAGAACGTGTGCTCTGTCTTTCACTAGAAAGACACTTTCCTGTGACGTTAAACCTGTAAACCAGTGGTCTTTTCCAATATTGTATTTATGATACCCTTATAATAGAGTATAAAATATACCGTTTATTTTCTCAGGTGAAGATTACACATTCTCCAGTCAAGAAAGGGGAAAGAGGATCCCATATGGTACGGCTGGAGACTGTTACAGTAAAGTTGAACGTTGTGGACAAGGAAGATTCTCGATAGATTTGACTGGTACTTCTTTCAAGCTGTCAAGCGATGTAGACTGGATAGGGAATATAACAAAAATCCATATGACCGTGAGTGAAAAAAACAATCACTATAAAAGTACTGTTACTTTCTATTTTGCCACATTCTCACCTGCCATTTAGAATCCTGTTGACTGCTTTAGTTATTGTTTCATACAGACGTCCCCCGTATCAGAGTGGTTGTGATCCTTTCCTTGAACATGGTATCCATAGGATGTCCAAATACACCGTCTGGTAATGTTGTTTTCTGATTGAACTCATTTGGAACCCAACTCTCAGTGACTCTACTCTTTTCGAAATTTTTGATCAAAACCATACTGAAGCTCTGAAGGAGCTTTTACCTCCTGATTTGGCAGGCGGCGTTTCGTTCTGAGCATGCGCATCTGAACTCTTCAGATAGGCGTGGTACGCATGTCTGCCTGTAACGCCAGTGACCATGTGTTCCATAGCGAAACGGTCGTCGAACACTGTGTAGTCCGGCCTACTTGTACCCGGCGGGGACAGCCATAGTTAGGTATTGTCTGAGACTGGCCGTGTCCTCTATATACTACGTCGGGAAGCAGAGCAATGCAGAATTCCGGGCGAAGAAAGTCGCAACAATACGAACTGGCTTGTAAAAGATATCTACAGACTTTGAGAAGCTATTATGACGATTTTTCAACCCGAATTTCTTTCAATGGTCAAAGTGTTCCAGTCTTATTTTATTGTACAGCCTTCTTTAAACGCTTTTTGACACTTTATGCACAGCTTTTTGATGTCCCCGAATCAGCAACTTTTGTAACTTATTAATTATTTCAGCATAAAATACGAAATCGAAAGATCTACTTTTTTCCGCGCGGTTCGATAATTTTCGGACGACCGTCGTATATTACTTCACGGATGACCCCTATACGTACACCACAGAAGCGGTCCAAGGTCGAGGTGGGCGGATACGGATTTTTGAGCCGTATACCTATATATTATTTTTTTCGGCGGTTCGAAAATTTTCGTACGATCGTCGTATTTTACTTCACGGATGACCCTTATACGTGCACCACAGGAAGCGGTCCATGGTCGAGGTTACGAGCGCGGAAAAAGACGCGAAATTTCCGGTTTTCAACCGTTCGTATCGAAGGAACGGAAAGTCATCGGGAAAATATAATAGCTTGACGCCGTAGCAGGCTTTTCGTACTTTCGATCCGTATACGTATTTTTACGACGGGCTTCGCTTGTCGCGAGATATATTCATTTTTTCCGGCGGTTTGAAAATTTTCGGACGACCATTGTATATTACTTCACGGATGACCCCTATATGAGCACAACAGAAGTGGTCAAAGGCCGAGGTGGGCGGGGCTTGTTTGTTTCAAAATTGCGAGCGCGGGAAAAGACGCGAAATTTCCGGTTTTCAACCGTTCGTATCGAAGGAACGGAAAATCAACCAGAAAATATAATCGCATCACCTGGTAGCCGGCCTTTCAGTTGCCATGGAGCTTACCTTTTTAATATGTCTCCTTTTAACCTGCTGTGGAAGAAATGGAATGCATAGATAACAGGATATTCTTATTTATCTATGGTGGAATGATCTGCACAGCTTAAAGGTAGTAGATATTCGAGAGAAAACTGACTATTCATTTAGTTTATTTAGAAAGAATAGTTAGTACATCATGGAATCGCTATCGTATTAGTAGAAGTGCTGCATACATTCTGTCAAGAAAGTACCGGGAATTATCGATTTAAATCTGGCGGGGCAATGAGGCAGGTAAAATTTTTTTTCCTAGGTTGGTACCACTGTCCTTAATTACTATGCCAAGCTTGAGCGGGATCTGTCAACTAGTGTGTTTACAACAGCTGATTGAGTCAGTCGATGTCAGAGTGCGTGCCGATTTTTACTATGGGTGATTACGTTGAGCAAAGAATTTGTTTAAAGTTTTTTGTTGCAAATGAATTTTCGTGTGCCGATGCATTGAAAATGTTGCAAAAGGCCTTTGGTGATAATGCTCTATCGAAAACTCGTGCATATCAGTGGTACATAGCCTTCAAGGACGGTCGTGAAGTGGTCGCCCATCGACGGCTTCGATCGAAGATAACGTCGATAAAATTAAGGAAAGGGTGCTGGAAAACCGTCGTACCAGCTTGAGAGAGATAGCACATGATCTTAAGATATCCCACGAGTCCGCACGTACGATTTTGATTGATATTTTGGGCATGAGAAAGGTGGCCGCACGACTCGTACCGAAAGACCTGAATTTTCTTCAAAAACGTCATCGCGAACAGGTTGCTTCAGACATGCTGGATCGCATGGAACGCATTATAACTGGTGATGAGACCTGGGTCTACGAGTACGATATGCAAACAAGCCAGCAATCATCGGAATGGGTGGCAAAAAATGAGCCGAAACCGAAAAAACCACGCCAAAGCCGCTCGAAAATGAAGGTGATGCTCATTGTTTTCTTCGATATCCGTGGCGTGGTGCACTACGAATTCGTTCCAGAGGGTCAGACGGTAAACAAGGAGTATTACCTAGGCGTTATGAAACGTTTGCGTGAGCGTATCCGTAAGAAGCGGCCAAATTTGTGGGCGAACCAATAAATTACCAACCAATAAACCAATAAATATTGACGATTAAATGTAAAAATGTTGTTTTAATTGAAAATTCCCGGTACCTTCTTGACAGAGTAGTATACTCATGAATGTGGAAAAGCAGAAGCTACAACGCACAAGATCTTAGGTAGTATTTTATAATCGGACACTTTTATACTCTGACACTGCCCTTCAAAACGTTTATCGAATTACCGCGGGCGCACTGTATTGCAAAAAGTTGACATGTCAACTGCTACAAAAAATGTCGAAACAGTCTAATGAATATTTATATGTTTACTCTGGTTTCAGGATAAAACGGCCAATGGTTTATGTGGAGGTTTCTGTGGAGAGTGTATACCAGACTTTGATACAGGTCTGCATGTTGAAGTAACGTAACAACGATAATTATCATGTATGGAAGTTTTTCGTCTAACATACCCAAAAAGTATCTATGAAAGGCAAAACTAGCAGCTATAAATTTATTGGAATCATAGCAGATTATCGAAACACTAATAACAGATACTGCACACTGAATCGATTGTCAGAATCGAAATGAACTGGTTTTAATTCCCCCAAGAACTTCTTGATTCATTTCATATTAAAATGTGTATGTTAGAACGTCGTTATGAACACCTGTAGGTACGAATAGTCAAGCACAAGACTCGAATATCTATGTATTATACTACTGCCCAGTATTTTTAGTCTTAGAGAAACAATCGTATTTATATTTTCAATCAATGGATGTTTGGAAAAAATTTGTTCGAATATGGCGAAGTTCTTAATTAGTGGTCCAATTAACAGGCACAAAATACGGAAAATCTGGCAATGCATACAAATGGAATACAATTGGAGAAAATATTCGTTTATTCTTTCATTTAAATATGTCATTTGTTTTCAGTAGGTTATGCCATTTAATCATGGAAAGATACTCGCTTCAACAACGTTTAGAAATTGTTGAATTATTTCATCATGTGCTGTTGACAAATTTGAAAGTGAATCCTTTGCACGATACAAGTACGACAAAGAAATGCATGTACACAAGTGAATAATGATTTGGTGTAGAAGAAAATCCAAGTTTATCGGTTCTGGTGGTCAAATGGCTTGAACCGGCTGAATTTTGTAGGGATGTAAACTTAAATCTTGTCAAAATTTAAATGTCAAAACAGATTTATTCTGTTAGCCTCCTATGAATTTTAATTTTAAAATTTTTTAGATTTAAATTAATGTCTTATAAGCACTGCTTAAATTTAATTAATAGACATATAAAATCAAAACCCATTAGTTGCGAAAAAATTTTTAAGGGGGTGATTCCATGTCAAAAATTAGGTGGCTCAAAAAAATAAACGTCATATGAATAAAGTTTATTTTTTTGAGCCCCCCCTGCTTAGTTACAGTCCCCTGAAGTTGGCGCCTGAAGAGCAGTTCTTAATTTTTTTTTTAATCCAAAAACTGACAATAATTGTAACTGAATCAAAGTTAATCAAAACTACTCAGTTGTCATAACAAAGTGACATCCGCTCACTAGATAAATTCTAGTTCGGAAATAATTGCAGCCTCTCAGACGCTATCATGTTGATATTTTTTTTCTCGAAAACCTTGAATTTTAGCAAGAAATAAGAGACCTAATTTGTTAATTTGAAACATTTTCGGAATTCCCAAACAATTGTAAAACTTCCTTCATCCTATTATTTAAATAGTTTAAAAATTTTTTTAAAAAATTTAAAAATTAGCCTTCTACATATTTAATTCCAAAAGATTATATTTAATGATTATAACTTCTGAAAATAAATTAAAATAATGTCGTATAAGTACCACTTATATCATGACATATAGAATAAACATTCATTATAAGACATCCGAATGGTATAACAAAATCCAATAAATAAAAATTATTAACCAAAATCCTATAAATTAAACATTTTGAATAGACAAAATTTCAGCAGAAACAAAATTTTGTCTATTCAAAATGTTTAATATATAGGATTTTGGTTAATAATTTTTATTTATTGGATTATTAACCAAAATCCTATAAATTAAAAATTTTGAATAGACAAAATTTTATTTCTGCTGAAATTTTGTCTATTCAAAATGTTTAATTTATAGGATTTTTGTTAATAATTTTTATTTATTGGATTATTAACCAAAATCCTATAAATTAAAAATTTTGAATAGACAAAATTTTGTTTCTGCTGAAATTTTGTCTATTCAAAATGTTTAATTTATAGGATTTTGGTTAATAATTTTTATTTATCGGATTTTGTTATACCATTCGGATGTCTTATAATGAATGTTTATTTTATATGTCATGATATAAGTGGTACTTATACGACATTATTTTAATTTATTTTCAGAAGTTATAATCATTAAATATAATCTTTTGGAATTAAATATGTAGAAGGCTAATTTTTAAAAATTTTTAAAAAATTTTTAAAATATTTAAATAATTTTATATACCTTCTATCAAGAATTAACCTCTTTTTATGTTATTTCCTTCATCCTATTTTCTGTTATACAACCTGTTATATATAGACATTTTTTAGCAGTGTTTAATCAGTTTCTAGTAATATCCACCTGTTGAAGTTATGGTATGACGAAACAATTGTTGTGGAATAAAAATATTAGCGGAAATAGAATATTGTTTTCAAGATGAATTTCCGTCAAGTAAAGACCGAAACAATCATACATTAAACGATACCTTATATCTCAATGCATTCTGTGTTTCTTCAAACTTGACACAGATGTAACAAAGGAATCCGGTCCCATGTGAATAAATTATGAAAGTATAAAATATAGGTTTTTTTTTCGAATCGTTTTTTCATTATAAACTGTGTTATTTTTGTGTCAAAATTGGAAAATTTTCAATTTAACCATATCAGAGATACTTTAAGAGTATTTTTGTGCCTGTTACCGGAGTTGATCAACTTAAAATGCTGCCTTACAAACAAAATATGCATTCAAGATCGATCTCTACGGATACAAAGTTCCGTTGAAAAAATCAAGTAATCTAAGGATGTGCCTTGTCCGAATTGCCTAAGCTTGTGAAATTGTACATTTATTTTATGTCTGATATTCAGTTTAGACCAGTTTACTGAAATATTTTTCCTTTTTTGAAAACTGAATAGATCCTTACCTCATATTGAGGTTTTCATTGTGACAATTTAATATTATTTGCTTTGAATGTACCATTAGTTTGTATTTATATGTAGCGTTATTCAATAATTTGGAAATGTCTTCAGAATGTCGAGTGAACTTGTTCGATTTGTATAAAATTCGTTTAACCCAAATTCTTGATAGATAAAGCATCAGATTGAAAGCCATATTCATTCATTTCGTTAATCTTTGAAATGAGAGAATTTGTGTTATTGAAGGAATTAGGTGACCTTGAGAATTGTTCTTTTTTTTTAACTTATTACGAATTTTTTGTATTATGACGAAAATTAAAATATATTTTATATGACGTGTTGCCATAAATATTCGGTTGTTTAACTGATGAAAAATCACTGAAACTCGAAACTGTCGGAGTAAATTTGCAGAACAAGTTTATAGAATCACTGCCTTCTAAGTCATAATTATAATTCGTTCCAGAATACAGTGAAACATAAGTGAATTTTTTTATTTCTAAGTTATTCTTAAATTTGAATAAGACTGTCTTAAAAATTAACATCAATACTCATTACCCAATAGAATATAGGAAAATGAGTTTCCAAATTCATTATTTATTTATTTCATTTGTAATTTTATAATAACAAATTGGCAAATGTTTAGCGAACACTATTTGTAGGTAATGTATATATAACTTTTATAAATGTTATAGAAATAAAATATATATCAAAGAAGGCTTATTAATATTCTATCAGTTCACAAAACCAAGGTACACAGGTAAGATTAGAAATCTTCAGTTTGTCGGTTATTGAATAATGAATAATATTTCCAGGAATTTGTTGAATTAAGAAGAATTATGTTGCTGACACTGGCTTCTTCAAGTTCACATTTTGAAATAACTCTAAAAGCACATGGTTCAGGCAAAAACTTGAAAAGGTAAAGTATATTTGGTCAATTATCGGAAATACCTAAGTGAAAATATGCAAAAAAAATAACAGTCAAATATATTGGGACTAAATAAGATATTACTTTGTTTTCTATCACTTTTTGAAAGTGACCCGTGACCACCTATCTATGACTATGACTACTTAGCTATAACTACCTATCTTATTACTATGACTACTTAGCTATAACTACCTATCTATGACTATGACTACTTAGCTATAACTACCTATCTATGACTATGACTACTTAGCTATAACTACCTATCTTATTACTATGACTACTTAGCTATAACTACCTATCTATGACTATGACTACTTAGCTATAACTACCTATCTATGACTATGACTACTTAGCTATAACTTCCTATCTATGACTACATTTTATGAATATTCCCCGTGTACGATTATTTTAAAACATCTTGATGAGATTGTTAATTTTAAAACTTTTCTCCTATTTTGGTAGAATTTGGTTGGATGGGCTTAAAATTTGTAACTGTGAGAATTAATCACATGATTTCATTCCCTCAATTAACTTATTATGTTTTCAGCATTTTGAAATGAAAATTAAGCAAAACACTTACCATATTTGTAAGCGAATACCGGAAAATATACTGACAGATTGGGCTTCGATGTATTTTTCTGATGATGTTTATGGAATGGTAAATCACAAAGGAAATCAATTGAGCAGTTGCATTCTGAATATTGGTAAGTTGAAAATGTTTAAAACTGAAAGGTAGGAAGATTTACTGAATTTCATACTGATTATCCAAGCAATAAAAGGTTCAAACATTTTCTTTTGCTTCATCTGAATAAATTTTAACTATTTCATCATTTCAATAGTAGTTAGCTGAAGACAAAGTTAACCTTTTTCCGATAAAACCATTTATATAAATATCAATTTTTAAAGTACCATTTTTTTCTAACAGATTGAAAAATATAAAATAATTTCTCTCAACTTGCATCAACTGATAACAGTAACTTTAATGAAGCAGATGATATTCGAAAACGGGTGTTTTTTTAGAGTGATAGAACTTTAAATTGAAATAAAACACATTTAAATTGAGATTGAAGCCAATTTTTTTTTATTTGAAAGATAATTTTACGACATTTGTTTTAAAACTGATTTTCGGCATATGTCCACCACGATTAGCTCTGAGGAACCGCATCTGACCAGACCAATTTTGGACCACTTTTTCGAGTAATTCAGGCCTTATTTCATCAATAACACGAGTTATATTGGCTTCCAAAGCGTCTTTTGTTTCTGGTTTATCAGCATAAACCATGACTTGACATAATCCCAAAGAAAATAATCCAGTGGAGTTATGTCGCATGATCTTGGAGACCAATTAATTGGACCATTTCTCGAAATAATGTTATTGCCAAATCTTTTTTTCAATTAATCAATTGTTACGGTAGCAGCATCAGATGTAGCACCATCTTGTTGGAACCAAAACACTTCTGGGTCGATACAATTCAAATTTTGAAACAAATAATCATTGATCATCGATCTGTAACGAGCACCATTCACTGTAACACTAGCTCCAGCATCGTTTTCAAAGAAATATCGACCGATGATGCCTCTAGCGTGTGAAGCACACCATACAGTTTCAGGATGCAATGGAACCTGCAGAAGTTCTTGAGGATTGTTTTCACTCCACATACGGCAATTTTGACTGTTTACATAGCCGTTCAACAAGAAATGAGCTTCATCACTAAACACGATTTTACGATCAAAGAGTGGATCATCTTCAAGCTGTTCTAGTGCCCAATCAGCAAACAAACGACGCTTATTGTGGTCAAGTGGCTTTAGTTCTTGAACCAGTTGTATCTATCAAGATTTTTACGCAAAATTTTCCATGTGGTGGATGCACAGAATCCAATTTGTTGTGAACGACGACGAATAGACAAATCTGGATCATCATTAACACTATGATTTACAGCAGCGATATTTTATCCCTATCGAAAGCATATCAAAATTGAAATAGTTGATTATAAGTTGCCAACAAAGTAATTGTAGATTTTTAATTGAATCAGGAATATACTCAAATTATGTAAAAAGTAATTAATAGAATCCAATATTTTCTTCATTCAATTATTTCTACAAATACAAGATTTTCAAACAAGAGAATTATAATGAAAATCCTATGAATTTCATTATTAATATTAACTGGAGATTCTCACATCTAATATTTTTATTTATTGCTTACAGAAATTTCCTGGAAACCAGTGGTCACTTCTGTGGAAATCAGGGAACCACCGTAATTCCAGAGGAATGGAAAATATAGCATTTGGATTCATTGTATAATATTTAAAAATCGTTCTAATAATATCATTGCCAAAAATGTTAATATTTATCTGATGTCAAGTTTATAGGTTCAATAAAAATAATGAGTAAACAAAATGGTCTTATTTAACCTTAACTTTCACAATTCAAGCATATTCAGTAAAATGTAACAAACGCCCTAATTAAATTTTGATTTCCCATTTGAATAATATTGAAATTACCCAAAATTGCCAGTGTCACGAAAAAGAGCTGGATACTGCTCTGTTCTTTTTTCCTAATGTGAACATTTTTAAGACTTCATAATGTGTTTAATATAGTTATAATATTTCACTACTAATAATATTCAAATACCTCCTACACGTATCAGCATAAAGGGCTGTTGGCTGGAAATATTCGACTGCTCCAGATACATCTGAATACCTCTTCGCTGAGTCGACATAAGGGCCAAGGACGGTCCTGTTCGGATAATTGGCCTGAAATATACTCCTGATAAAATCCACATACCTCCTAAATGTGCCAACATAAAGGGCTAAATACGGTTCTGTTGGTATTCGACTGCTCCTGATACATCGAAATACCTCTTCGCTGAGCCCACATAAGGGCCAAAGACGGCCCTGTTCAGAAAATACACCTGAAATATATCACTACTCCTGATACAATTCACATACCTCCTAAATATGCCAACATACGGTTCTGTCGGTATTCGACTGCTCCTGATACATCGAAATACCTCTTCGCCGAGTCAACATAACGACCAAAGACGGTCCTGTTCGGAAAATTGGCCTGAAATATATCCTGATAAAATCCACATACCTCCTAAATATGCCAATATAAAGGGCTAAATACGGTTCTGTTGATATTTCGACTGCTCCTGATACATCGAAATACCTCCTCAGCGAGTTGACACAGGGGCTAAATACGGCTCTGTTCCAAGTATCAGGAGCATTCAAGAGTGGGCGTGGCTTAGAAAAATGGCGGGAAAATCCGGCTGCTCCTGATAAATTCCATATACCTCCTCGACTTTATATTCTCCTGTTACTCGGCTAAATTGTTGAACACTACCCCGAAATGCCAATATTTGATGGACATTTTCGGATTATCTCAAAATGACCATATATGGGCATATTTCCATTTTCAGTAGCGTTTTCGCTGGCAAAAATGACCCAATATTTCCAACTTCGCTAGAACGAATTGGCCGGAAGATCAACACTTTTTTTACACTTGACCGAATTATTAATAGATACACTTCTGCTTTGAAAAAAATTACGGAAAAATTCTGGAAAATCGACTCTTGGATTAAATAAAAATTGAAATATTTAAGAATTAATCGATTTCAAGAAAATATTTGCCGTCAAGTAGCAGGTGAAAAGGTGCTATTTTGTGTATTAAAAATTTACAAATTTCAATTTCAAAATAGCTTTTATGTGTGCTAAAACCATGGAAATTAAAATTTTCAGAAAATTTTATAGTTCCATCAAAAACACTTTGGCAATGTTTGATGAGATAACAGGAGCAGTATGTTGTTAATCAGGAGGTCTTTGCATTTATGGCACTGCAAAATATTTCTGGCTACCTGCATATTCTTCTGTTGATATTATTCGAAAAATCTATTAAATGGTTTCCTTGAAAAATATAAAGCAATCATTTTCATACAAAAATGATTAATGAAATAAATATATTTGAATTTTTCAACCAACATTTTCATATTTATAATAATGAAATTATTTATCTGAATCCATGACCCAAGAAAGAGGAACACTTGAACTGAGTCGATCGATCTTCAGGCCAACTCGCTCCTATTAAAGTGCGAACTTCGTCAGAATAGTCTCAATTTTGCCAGCGAAAACGCTACTGAAAATGGAAATATGCCCATATATGGTCATTTTAAGATAATCGGAAAGTGTACATCAAATATTGGCATTTCAGGGTAGTGTTCAACAATTTGGTCGAGTATCAGGAGAATATAAAGTCGAGGAGGTATATGAAATTTATCAGGAGCAGCCGGATTTTCCCGCCATTTTTAAGCCACGCCCCTTTTTTAATGGCTCCTGATACTTGGAACAGGACCGTCTTTAGCCCTTTATGTCAGTTTAGTGAGGAGGTTTGAGGATTTATCAGGAGCAATTTTTCGTCAAATTATAAGCCACGCCCACACTTTAGGTGCATCTGTCCTCAAGAGGTTCTGGGCACAGGACCGTATTTAGCCCTATTTGCTATTAGTACTAGGAGATATTTGCATTTTATTAGCAGTAAAATATTTCGCACCATTTGGGGACAGAACCGTATTTAGCTCTTTATGCTGGCAATGATAATTTTAATTCATTCGTTAGAAAAGGGTTCTACTGAAATCTAGTGCTTTTGACTATCCAGTTTTATGCAATATTAAGAGTTCATTTGTAAATAATTTCTATTATTGAAGGAATAAGACAATTTGAGGTCAGATTAAAGAGTAAAGTTTTTATTATGCATCAAATAAAATTACAAACATCAAATATTGTTATGAAGATCTTCGAAGATTATATACAATATTTCCAATAATTTGTCATTTGTACCAGCAATTTTCTTCAGTTTCTTGATTCCACAGCAATTTCCTTAGAATCTGTAAGTAGAAAAGAAACAGTAAATAAAAATTGATGAGATTGTGGATATATCAGTCATTATTAATTGTGATATTTGATATGAAAATTTTTCATTCTATCAAACTGCTTTTGAATCAGGAAATATCTGTCAAAAATGAATGAAATTAATAACAATATAATAATAATAACAATAACAATAACAATAATGTGCATTATCTTATTGGATTTACTCAATACGAAGCTAATAGAAAATGATTGAAAGTTTTCTACCTCTATAATATAGTATTCATTAATTGCTAATTTGATTTGTTGCCTAGAGTCATTAGAAAGTTATAATATTTGTAATTTTAGATCTTAAGATTTTCGTTTTTTACCTCATCAATCAGCATGAAATGAGGAAAACTTATTAAAATGAGTTTAACACGAAACATATGACAACAACACAACAACAGGAATAAATAGTGAAACTTAAGCCAGGTGTAAAGAAAATCACTTGGCTTACGTTCCACTATTTACTCATGTTGTTGTCTGTGTTTCGGGTGAAACTTAAGCCAAGTGGCAAGAAAAACACTTGGTTTAAGATACCGAACTGTTTCAGCCGTTACTATTTGTTAGTTGATCATAATTAAAACGAGTAGTAGAAATTACTACGTTTCACTACTAATAAATTGATATTTTACACATTTAATTGTGACTCCAGTTTCGGGAATTAACTATCCCATCTTCAGACAACTGAAGACTCAACATGCAGGACAGGGTATTTATGCATATACAAAGGTAGAAGAGGTAATAAAACAGGTTGAAAAAGAGAGGACACCTAACAACTATTAGAATGTCGGCACGCCAAAGAAGATTGGTAAACAGATGTTACTTATTTAAATATCTCAAATATGTTGGATTTACATAAATCCGCACAGGAAATTGTGAACCAATTTGAAAATTTCAACAGATTCTAAATAATCAAGTTTCTTTCGTTTTGATTCTACATGTAAAATTTTAAGATTATCTATTGTCGGAAAAAGATGGCCGTTTTCTAAACAATGAGTGGCAAAATTAGAAGTGTGTTTAGTTTTCATGAAATTCATTTTATGTTCGTTGAACCTCGCCTTGAAAAACATTCCGTCTGTCCTATATATTTATTACTGCACGTAGAATAAGATAACTCAAAAACTCCAGATTTATGTATGTTTGGAGTTGGGTTCTTTGCGTTAAATAATACGGATGATAATTTGTTTTGTGTATTATTTAACGCAAAGGACCCAACTCCAAACATATATAAATCAGGAGTTTGAGTTATCTTGTTCTACGTGCAATTATTAATATTTAGGACAGCCAGGACGTTCCTTCAAGACGAGGTTCAACGAACATAAAATGAATTTCACGAAAAATAAACAAACTTCTTCTTTTGCCACTCATTGTTTAGAAAACGGCCATCCTTTTCCGACAATAGATAAACGAAAGAAACTTGATTATTTAGAATCTGTTGAAATTTTCAAATTAGTTCACAATTTTCTGTACGGATCTATGTAAATCCAACATATTGGAGATATTTAAATAAGTAACATCTGTTTACCAATCTTTTTTGGCGTGCCGACATTCTAATAGTTGTTAGGCGTCTTCTCTTTTTTAACCTGTTTTTATTACCTCTTTTACCTCTTTATATGCATAAATACCCTGTCCTGCTTGTTAAGTCTTCAGTTGTCTGAAGATGAGATAGTTAATTCTCGAAACTCGAGTCACAATTAAATGTGTAAAATATCAGTTTATTGGTAGTAAAACATAATAATTTCTACAACTTGTTTTTAACTTGGCTTAAGTTTTACCCGAAACACAGACAACAACGTGAATAAATAGTGAAACGTAAGCTAAGTAAGTGATTTTCTTTGCACTTGGTTTCAGTTTCACTATTCATTCATTCATTCATTCATTGTCTGTGTTGTGGGTGAAACTTAAGCCAAGTGGAAAGAAAAACACTTTGCTTAAGTTTCACTATTTATTCATGTTGTTGTCATATGTTATATGTATAGGGTTCTCCCCAGAAGATTGGTGGTAATCGTTGGCGACTGAACGCTGGCTTCAGAGTCCAGTTTTCCTTTGTTAGAAATAGAACGCCATTGTCCATTGTTTTTTAAAAGTTAAGGATAGACACAAAGGGAAGTCGACTAAGGTGCTCTCACATGTAAAGTTATTGTATGTATTGATGTTATTGGTATTATGTATTCTTTATTCATTGGTGGATTTCTCTGTATTGATGCTCCAGCTAGGGGCGACCTGTTTACTCTAATCCGAATTGACCATTTAACATATTTCATACATGTAAGCATCTTTATCTTCATTTCATTTATTTGAATCTAGAGGTGGTTAACAATGGTACTTTGTTTGAGAATTCAGAGTGTTTAGAGTGAATGAAATGTGGATCCACAATTAGATACTGACGCAACAACCCTGTGCCTTTCACAGGGCCGCAATAAGGCATTCCTGAACAAATATTATTAGATATAAATATTATAATGAATAGGTAGTTAAATAACAGACACCATAACCTCTGTGTCTTCAGAATGCCGCAACAAGATATTTCTGAACAACGATATTATGCGTCCAGATTATAATAATCTAATTAGATAGTAGGTGTGTGAATGGGGAATTCCTGGGCAAAGGGTTATTGTTTAACTACCTCGAAGATCATTGCTACATGTTCCTGTTGCTATGTGTTCACTCAATTGATTGCTGTATTTACCTTTGCATGCACACTAATTATGTTTTAGGGTATTAGAAAGGTTGTCGATCTCTGGAACCTTGATTTTATGAATAAAGGGAAGGACAGGGTGGAAGAAAGTATGGGAGCTGAAGAGAGGTCAAGGTTTTTTATCCCTGACTCTTTTTTTGTCCTAAAGTATAACCTCGCTCTCATACACCGAGTCAGATGCGGGACTCTGCCTTGCGAAAACAAATATTGTATTTTTACTTATCGTTACCTTCTGAACTTCCCGTCACTGTTTCCTCGTTCTCGTTCAAGTGTAATTTGGGTTGTCTACACAACATAACGACCTATTCTCCCGCCACTAGATGATCACGATAAAAAGGTTGGCGTTCCTTAAAGTAATCCGTAAAATTCCAGATATCTAAGAGTACTCCGTAAAATCCCAGAAATCTTAGAGTACCCTTTAAAAGGTTGGGATAGCTCAATACAAAAACTATCAAATTGATATCCTTTGAGCTATCCCGTACATTACGGAGTACTCTAAAAGATCTAGGGGTTTACGGAGTACTCTTAAAGATCTGGAATTATACGAAGTAATCTAAAGAGCGCTAACCTTTTTATCGTGATCGTCTAGTGGCGGGCGAATAGGACGTTACGTTGTGTAGGCAACCCAAATTACACCTAACGAGAGCAAGGAAACAGTGACGGGAGGTTCAAATATTCGAAACACAGTAGTACCAGAATATATTTCCATTAATAATGTTCAAAAGCAATAACCCTCAATAAATGGAAACACATTTATCAGCCTGTGGTTAAATCTACTCTACGCAGTGGTCCGTAAAGCGCCCCAGTGATATCAATAGCACCCCGGGTCTAAATGACTTATTACTACATATCCTTAGGTCGGTAACTCGCTCAAATCAGATATCATTATTATGCAGCGGAAAGGGTTAAAGTTATGCAGGAAAAGGGGATACAGCCACCTTCAACTGTACTTCCGGTAATCAGTGCTGAACCTTCCATTACAAGGGGTAAGTTTAAATGGACAGTAAGGTAAGGGTAATTGTGGCATGTCCAGGAGATCTCCTTGAAGAGGGGATCTAACATAATTCGAGTCAACCGGAAAAGTTACTATCAAAGGAACTGTATCTGGCCTCCTCGGGGTGGTCAAGGCCCAGAAAGGCTCAGATATTACTGAAGAACGAACCAAACACTACCTGAAGGGTCACGTAAACTAATCCCTGGGGATATCACAATACCTCGGAACAATTACCTAGCAATCACTCACACATTCTCACAGTAGCGTTGGATATCCGGAGGTATGTACTTTCTCTATACGATATGTTGTCCTCTACCAGGACTACCCAGCAATTTACCCTAAAGAACGCCACTGGTTCACATGGAATACAATCTCTCAAAATAAGCGGGCACAAGCATATGACAAATATGTAACACGAACTGACTAGGAGGTAATAAAATAGATACAGTACCCCATCACCTAGGCGTGTTAATGGACGTTACAATAAGAACAAACAAAGAAATGGATATCCGGGGGATCACACAAAAGTACATACAAATCGGTTACATATCAAGCACCGCAAGTAGTAAGAACAGATAATATAAAATCCCTATTAGCAAGTATTACGCAGATAAAGAACCACTATTTACAAGTACAGCAAAAAGCAATCAGGCACCGAGAGAAAGTATACAATACAAACAGAAAACTTGTGAGGGTCGCTTTAGTTATGTACAAAGGCAATGCAATTTAGTTAAAACATTCCGGTCGGATTAAATAACAGTGAAGCAAAAATACAAGAATGAAAAGCGAAGTACAATGAACGAGCGTGCAGTCATTAATTTCACATTAAGACAAAGGTGGTATTCAAAAATGTAAAGCATGCAATTAATCGGAAGCATTTAAAAGAAGTTCACTTACTAAGAGTTACCAAGAGGGACTGTTATAAGTACTATTATCTGGAGTATGTTACTAAGCTGCTCAGGAGGTTCATTTCCAAGAACCTTCCTCTTGAATGCTTTCAAATACAATGGGGACGCTATAAGGACATCGTTCTCCTTTTGTTATTGTCACTAATCACGTACGTGTCAAGTTACCGCGCCACAGAGTATTTTGACACAGAACGCGGGTAAATAAAATGACATAATGATGGAATTTATATAATCTATGAGGGACTCTGTGACTAGTTTGATCCTTAGAGGATCTGGATCTCTTCAGTATGTATATTAAAAAACAAATACAAGAAAATCCACTATTCCAAAATTAGCTATCAAATGTTGGAATTCTCGTTCAATTATTTTTATTTGATCCTTTATTTTGAGAAATTTATATAATTTTGCAATAGTGGATTTTCTTTTATTTTTCTTTAAGAGTACTCCGCAAACTCCCAGATCTTAGAGTCCTCCGTAAAATCCCGGATCTTTGAGAGTACCCGTAATGTACGGGATAGCTCAACTGTAACTGTAACTCAAAAAGTACATTCTGTCAAGAAAGTACCGGGAATTATCGATTTAAATCTGGCGGGGCAATGAGGCAGGTAAATTTTTTTTTCCTAGGTTGGTACCACTGTCCTTAATTACTATGCCAAACTTGAGCGGGATCTGTCAACTAGTGTGTTTGCAACAGCTGATTAAGTCAGTCGATGTCAGAGTGCGTGCCGATTTTTACTATGGGTGATTACGTTGAGCAAAGAATTTGTTTAAAGTTTTGTGTTGCAAATGAATTTTCGTGTGCCGATGCATTGAAAATGTTGCAAAAGGCCTTTGGTGATAATGCTCTATCGAAAACTCGTGCATATCAGTGGTACAGAGCCTTCAAGGACGGTCGTGAAGTGGTCGCCCATCGACGGCTTCGATCGAAGATAACGTCGATAAAATTAAGGAAAGTGTGCTGGAAAACCGTCGTACCAGCTTGAGAGAGATAGCACATGATCTTAAGATATCCCACGAGTCCGCACGTACGATTTTGATTGATATTTTGGGCATGAGAAAGGTGGCCGCACGACTCGTACCGAAAGACCTGAATTTTCTTCGAAAACATCATCGCGAACAGGTTGCTTCAGACATGCTGGATCGCTGTAATTCCGATTCTACATTCATGGAACGCATTATAACTGGTGATGAGACCTGGGTCTACGAGTACGATATGCAAACAAGCCAGCAATCATCGGAATGGGTGGCAAAAAATGAGCCGAAACCGAAAAAACCACGCCAAAGCCGCTCGAAAATGAAGGTGATGCTCATTGTTTTCTTCGATATCCGTGGCGTGGTGCACTACGAATTCGTTCCAGAGGGTCAGACCGTAAACAAGGAGTATTACCTAGGCGTTATGAAACGTTTGCGTGAGCGTATCCGTAAGAAGCGGCCAAATTTGTGGGCGAACAACTCATGGATTTTGCATGACGATAACGCGCCTTCTCACCGAGCTACGATTGTGACTGAGTTTCTCGCCAAAAACTCAACAAACGTGCTTCAGCAACCACCGTATTCGCCGGATTTGGCTCCCTGCGACTTTTTCCTCTTCCCAAAACTAAAATTGCCCCTTCGTGGCACCCGTTTTGAGTCGATTGAAGCCATAAAACAAAATTCGGCGCGAGAGCTAAAGTCCATCCCGGAAAGCGCCTATAAAAAATGTTTCGATAATTGGAAGTGCCGTTGGCATAGATGTATTGGAGCAAATGGAGCCTATTTTGAAGGCGACCCAATAAATTTTGACGATTAAATGTAAAAATGTTGTTTTAATTGAAAATTCCCGGTACTTTCTTGACGGAGTAGTATATCGGTAACCTATATCTGCAATAATTAAATACCGTTATAGAGTTCTACACCAAATTTACCTACCAAATACAGAAGAAATGTAAGTTTGTTCTACTAGATGGCAACAATAATAAAAAATTATTATAATAATATGAACAAATGATAACAGAAATATAAAACGACCAATGAATATATAACTAATCTGAGATTTATCTCAATAAAAATGAAGCTGCTAAAGATTTAATAAGTGCGCAGTCTCTATTAGCAAGTAACAGAACACAACAGAATAGAAGAGAGACAAAGACAAACGACAAGTAACTTGAGTATTACTTCTGTCTTTGCTCTGTAGAGAAACAATCTGTCCCAGAGCAGATCACAGTTGACCGACATAAGACTCTGTGGTCTAAATACCACAGACTATGTTTTCCTCATACCACAGACTGTGTGTTTGGGCCATTATTCAGCATTTTCATCAGGAGCTAAAATCTACTAAAAATCTACCATAAAAAGTTGACTATTAAATTTTGGACGGCTTTGCCGAAAATCTACCAAAAAAGTAGAAATCTACTAAAAGTGGTACCACTGGGTTAGAGGGACTTAATGGACGCTAGCTCGTCTGACCACGGAACTGGATCCACAGAGAGGGCGAGTCTTCTTTATTAGAACGGGAATTGTCATTTGATATACACCTGCCCAATATCCAACAAAACACTTGCGTGTATTGTTGGTTGCATCGCAATGGCCAAGAAAAGTTCTTACGAGATAATTTGAAGGTGGCTGTGTGATAATGAAATTTTTTTCTTGAACCGTCAATTTTACGGGAAGATGGGAATCAAAAAACAAATTTATCATGGTATTAATGTTTTGAAATATTTTACTATTCAAAAGACATAAAGACCATCATCATCTTGTGCAATAACGCGAAAGGAAATTTTCAAGGAAAGTCATTACAAATTAAGAATCGAATAATGAATATTTAGAGATATATTCGATGATAGTAAAATCTACACAAAAGAAAGTCAATGTTTTTCGAATAAAAATTAATATTTCTTTCTTTATTTCTGATCCACAAGTGCAACACTTGCACCTTGTGGCAATTGAACCTAAAATAATAAATACAATAATTCTTGACTATTTAAACAATCGAAAAGTTTACAAAAAGGTATCTACAAGATTTTCACCTGAAGGAATTGATCAAATTTAAATGAATTGAATCATTCACAATCAAGTCACATTTATATCTTCGAAGTTCAATGAAACGAATCTATATGAGTTTTAAAACAATTTTTCCGATTTGTAGAATATTAACATAGGTGGCATTTGTACGCCTTTATGTTGTAATGAAAACCATCCGTATGATTCTTGAGATCCCTTCTGTTATTTGCAGCATAATCACATAAGTTACATTTATGTTTCTTCAAGTTTAAATGAACTGAGTCTATATGAGTTTTAAGACAATTTTTTCGTTAAGTAGAATATTCACATAGGTGGCATTTGTGTGCCTTTATCTTGAAATGAAAAGCATTGATATGATTCTTGAGTTCACTTTTATGATTTGCAGTATAATCACATAAGTTACATTTATGTTGCTTCAAATTTAAGTGAACTGAGTTGTTATGCCTTCTGAGATTACATTTATAATTCGTCGAATATTCACATAGGTGACATTTGTGTGCCTTCGTGTTTAAATGAAATGCATCCATATGATTCTCGAGTTCACATTTCCGATTTGCAGCATAATCACATAAGTTACATTTATGTTGCTTCGAATTTAAGTGAACTGAGTTGTTATGCCTTCTGAGATTACATTTATAATTCGTCGAATATTCACATAGGTGACATTTGTGTGCCTTCGTGTTTAAATGAAATGCATCCATATGATTCTCGAGTTCACATTTCCGATTTGCAGCATAATCACATAAGTTACATTTATGTTGCTTCGAATTTAAGTGAACTGAGTTGTTATGCCTTCTGAGATTACATTTATAATTCGTCGAATATTCACATAGGTGACATTTGTGTGCCTTCGTGTTTAAATGATATGCATCCATATGATTCTCGAGTTCACGTTTCCGATTTGCAGCATAATCACGTAAGTTACATTTATGTTGCTTCGAATTTAAGTGAACCGAGTCGTTATGCTTTTTGAGATTACATTTATAGGTACCGCTACCATCAACTGTTAGCCATAGTTGTAATAATGGTCATATATTTTAAAAAGAAGTGGTTTTGTTTACGTTTTGTTATGGCCCAACCTTGGGTACATCTCATATTTATTTTTGATTAAATTTAGTGAGAGTTGAGTTCAAAACAATTAAGTGCATCTAAACTAGTGTATTTTCAAATATTGAGTTCAATACAGTACTTGAAACTGGGCTATATGATGCCAAGGTTAACCTTGGCATCGTTATTACGTCTATGGTTTAGTGTGGTTTGGTCAAAAACGTCCTATAGTGAAAAAACATAGCAAGTTATTATAAAAAAAAAAATAAAATTTAGAACAATTAATATATCGACAGATCTATTTAAAAATTTTCCGTTAAATATAATACAATTGCTTTAATAATTGTTAAAAATTAATAAATGTATCTGTCCAAAATAATAAGGGATGCTTATAGAAGAAGAAGAAGAAAACATATATTTCTATGTCATTATTACCATACTACATTAATAGTAACAACACAATTCATATTCATTAATTGGTGTAGTGTGGTCAAAAGTGTACCAGTGAAATAAAATTATTTAGCTATAAGAAGTGTTAATACCAAAATTTGAAAAATAGATTCAAAATGGAAGATATTAAGGTTGAAGATGATGTTTACGAAATTGTATTATCAAACGGAATTGAAAATACTGGATCTTTTGGTATTAATATCGATGAAGAAGGAAATAAGTGTTCGGTTGCCACTTATAACTGGTAAGTAAGCATTAAATATTATTTCATATTTGTTCAATTGGCTTAGTAATTTTCAAACGACCATTTTCAGTCCCGATATTTTTAAAACTTTCCATTCCATCTTTTTTGTGCTACTCCTTGATTTGAATATGAAGCTACAGAAAAACTCCAGATATTTCCTTGCAATCTGAATAATTCTCCCCTCGTCTAAAATTTAATGAGATTAGGTCTTTCTTATGCATTTTTATGAAATATTGCATAAACATCTTTAATTTTTGGGGTTTTCGAAATAGTTTCTAATGGATATTTCATGGGTTCCAATTTAGGAGTTGCCAAAGATGTTAATCTTGCGATTCTTATTAATAATAATAATAACATTTATTTCAGTAGCTTTGCTAATTCATTACATTTAAATTTTTGTAATTAACAATAAAAAAAAAATTTCTCCTAAATTCCAATATTTTCTCTTGTATACAATAAACATTTTCTCTTAAATAATCTTAAGGTATTACTATTTTTTATTTCGTAAGGAAGCGAGTTAAACTCGATCAAACCTCTATGAAATAGATCCTTTTGCCCTTGAGCTGATGTTGTCGGAATGACGAAAAAATCAGTTCTATTACGTGTATTATATGAGTGAATATCGTGTACAAATTTTAGTTGATTCAACAGATGATCTGGATACAATTGATTCTTTATTTTATATACTATAACCATTGTATTAAAGTAAATAGATTGTTTCACACTAAGCAATGACGTTGCGTTTAACATTTTCTGTATACTGGTAACTTTACTACAATTTAGAATTACTCTCAATGCTCGATTTTGCTGTTTTTGCAAACTATTTATCTCCGCATTGTTCAATAGAAATAGGACCGATGAGCAAAAGTTTATGTGTGGAAGTATTGTCGTTTTGTATATTAGTAATTTTGACCACTGACTGAGATCTCTACTTATTCTTCCCATGAAATTTACCTTTTTAGAAATTTTATTTGTTACATAATTTGCGTGATCTAAAAATGACAGGTTGCTATCTATATTGACTCCCAGATACTTACAAGTGTAAACTCTTTTTATACTCTGATCACTGACAGAAATTGCACAATTAGAATCTTCCACTGAATGTTTGCTCTTAATGATCATGTAGTTCGTTTTATTAATATTTAAAGATAAGCTATTTTCCCCTAACCAATCTGAAATAAATATCAGTTCATTATTCACTATTGTGACAGAGTCATTTAAGTTGTCCCCTATATGGTATAATAGAGTGTCATCTGCAAATAGCTGTAACTCACAATCTCGTACACAATTGACGATATCATTGATGTATAGTATGAAGAGGTCTGGGCCCAAAACTGTTCCCTGTGGGACGCCATGTCGAGTTGGTATTGATGTAGATGTGTAATTTTGATATTTAGTTCTCTGCGATCTATTTTCAAGATAGGCAGTAAACCACTTAAGGACTGTCGATTCGAATCCATATTTGTTCATTTTTGATAACAATCGTTTTCTGTTGATAGTTTCAAATGCGCGCCTAAAATCTAGGAATACCACCACAATAACTTTCCCGTTGCGTAGAGCACTCTTCCATCTCAGCAACACTGCCTGAATAGCACTCTCACAAGAATGTCTTGCTCTGAACCCTGCCTGATATGGTGTTAATATTTTGTTATCTTCGATATATGTACGAACCTGCTCACTTACTATTAGTTCTAATAACTTTTCATATACAGGCACCATATTTATTGGTCGGAATTCCTCACATTTATTAGTATTATTAACTTTTTCAATAGGTATAATAACGGAAGTTTTCCACTTCTCTGGAAATTCTCCTTTTTGTAGACTATTGTTAACTAGATTTAAGAATCTGTCTCCGATTATTTCAATTGACAGCTTGACAATCTTATTCGTTATTCCATCTACGCTACTGGTTTTATTTCCTAATTTTTTAGCAATGGCTTTCATCTCATTAAGCTCAATCGTCTTGAATTTTTCAAATTTACAGCCGGGTTCTTTCATAATTTTAATATTCACTTCACTGTCACCAGTATCTGCTTCTCGTGTAATTTGTTCAATACTTTCCACATAGTATGCGTTAAACTTTTCTGCTATTTTATTGTCCCCTTCAACACACTCCCCTCCGAAAATAATATTATCCTTTTTCTGTACTATGTTGGTACCTTTCATGAGGTCCTTTAGTGTTTTCCACATTTTAGTAGAATCAAATTTGACTTCATCGATTCTTTCATTATAATAACTCTGTTTTTGTAATCTAATTTTTGTTACTGTGCTGTTTCTCTGGTTTTTGTAGTCTTCCCAGTCTATTTGGCTTTGTGTTATTATCGCTCTCTTGTACAAACTATCTCTTTTCTTGACTTCATTGGTGAGGTGAGGTGTCCACCATTTATTATCTATTTGCGACATTATTGTTTTTGTTACTGAAGGTGCGTGCTTATTTAGTACCTTTTCTATTGTATTTATCAGTTTATCAGCTAACATATTTGTATCCACCCCATTTGGGGTCCAATGTTCATCTAACAAATCTAGCTGAAACTTCAGTTCGTCGAAGCCACTCGTATCTCTATAAGTAATTTTGTTATGTATTTTCGGTACCTCTTCAGTATATAGTTTCGTGATTAATATGGCATGATCTGTAATTGCTGGCGCATATTCTACCTGGCATTCCGTGCTTTTTTCGTTTGTTATCAGTAAGTCGATTAATGTTTGGCTATCTTTTGTTATTCGTGTGGGTTCATTGACTTTTTGATATAACCCATAATTTTTTATCAGTGTATCCAGCTGTTTCTTATAATAAGACTGCTTCATTTGGTCCACATTAAAGTCTCCAACCACCAACAAGATTTCTCTACCGCTAGCGTATTCGTTTAATATACTCTCGAATTTTTCAAGAAATTCTGGTATGCTCGCATTTGGCGATCTATATAGATTGATAATTCTATAGGTTTTTGTTTTAAGAACCAAATCAATTCCAACCATCCACATATTCATATGGATTGTTTCTTTCAGTATTACCTTAAATTTGAAACCATTTTTCACATATATTATAACTCCACCTGTGTGTCTACTTGTTGACTCAACGTTAACAGTTTTATAACCCTTGATATTTATTTCTTGTTTTTGTATGTCTGTTGTAATATGTGTTTCCGATAGGCATACTACGGTATGTTTTTTTCCTAACAGGAGTTGTTCTAATTCATCCTTATGTGCAATCAGGCTTTATATATTCAAGTATGCTAGGTTATTATTTTTTGATTGCTATTCTGTATTCTGTGTAAATAGGTTTGGATAGTTGATCTTCTGTTCCAGTTGTTTGTAAATTCTTTTATAAGTTGGACATTTTCGGTCGAATGATGTATGTTTAAAATCGATATCAGTTATTTTCAATACCTGTGATAAATGTTTACAATTTATGCAAACTTGTTCCGTCGATTCACATTCATTTGAATCATGTTCCTCTGAACATTTAGAGCATATTGTCTTCTTGTTTCTGCATACACTTGCTTTATGTCCGAACTTCCAACATCTATAACATTGTATAATGCTAACGTAGTCCACATATCCACTTGTCTTCCATCCTATTTGTAATTTATCTCTTCTATTTATTTGTCTATATGTTTCAGGATCTATTTCCATTATAACACATGTTTTTGAGTTCTTGTTCTTGTAAGTACTAATTATTTCCATTTTTCTTGTATCGTTGGGAGTTGTTATATTATTCTGTAATACAAGTTTTTCAATAAATACATTTTGGTCTTTTAGGATGTTACTATCTACATTTATTATTTTGATCTTGGGATTTTTCTTCTCCATGATTTTTACTTCATATTCATCTCCTATTTGTGAAGTTATTTTCTCCTCAATTGTTTTTATATCTACGTTTTTATCTATTGGATTTCTACACGATATTGCAATACCGCCATTTCTTGTATATTTCAGTCCTGATATACCTGTAGGTAAGGATTCCGGTTCAATTTTACTTTCAATCCACTTTTTTGTTGCTGTACTCTCCTGTGTAGATTTTTTTGGCTGCACCAGTATAATTTCATCCTGTTCCTTTTTCTTATGATTTGTCTTCGTAATTTGGCTATAGGTAGGTACCATCTGAACCAATTGTGTATTCTCACTTTTATTATTTTTTTGTAACAACTCGATGACTTCGTTTTTTGTTTTGATCAATTCATCTTTAGTAGTTATCACTTCTCTAAGTAGAGCGTAATTTTCACAGCTTATGCACTTGGGGCAAAAGAATTTCATTACTCTGTTATTCAACTGAAGAACCTTTATTTCACTTGCCGTTAGATTACCACACTTTCTGCATATAGATGATTTACATCCATCACATACATAAGTATCCTTTGTCTCTTCACATATTTTGCAAGGCATTTTGGCCGAAATTGGTAACACGTCGCGAGGTGTGTGGACAACCTTAGCATTCACATGCCGAATTCATATCAACAAAATGTCCTGTTTTTCACTTGCGAGTTGGCATATGCTTGTTTTTATGGATAATCAGTAGAAGCAAATTAACTGCACTTTTACTGTATTTTCAAATTATCTTTTCTACTAAAGTCTTCACTTTAATCAAACTCAATGGTCCACCGCAAACTAACGTTGAGCTCTGTTTTGTACGAATTTAGGAATTTTTCGACTTATATATTTCACGATCCGGCCACTTTTATTGACACAGAACGTTCGCACGTGCGATATTTCTAACAATCTTTCTAACAAATTATTATTATTTAGAAACCAAATAGAGAAATTATTTTTTAGTTCTTATTATCCTGGAAAACTTTTCTTGATTTACAATTTAATTTATTTCAGTGGCTCACATCAAGATAATGAAGAGAAATCTGAAAGTGTCGAGGTGAAAATTGAAGATCTGGACCTCAGTGAATTTAGTGACGTAATTGGAGGTCATGAGAGGAAAGAATCCTATTTTCTAAATGGACATAATTATGCTATGAAGCCAACACAACGGATTGATAAAGAGAATTTTCATTCTATCAAATTGGAAGAACACGATCAGGATATTGACAGTTCTAACATTTTTGGTAAAAATCAGACAGACTCACTTCATTTAAATTTGATAGAATATAAATGTCACTTATGCAGTTTTGCTAGTAGTGAAAAGGCTATACTTGAAAAACATATAGATGGAGTACATTTGAATTATTTAAATCAGTACAAATGTAACTTATGTGATTTTGATTCAAAACGAAAGAGCCATCTCTTAAGACATTATGAATCAATTCATTTAAATTTGAAGCAACATAAATGTAACTTATGTGATTATGCTGCATATAAGAAAAGTGATCTCAAGAATCATACCGATGGTTTTCATTTCAACATAAAGGCGCACAAATGCCACCTATGTGAATATTCGACAAATCATAAATTTAATCTAAAACTTCATATAGACTCAGTTCATTTAAATTTGAAGAAACATAAATGTAACTTATGTGATTATGCTGCATATAAGAAAAGTGATCTCAAGAATCATACAGATGGTTTTCATTTCAACATAAAGGCGCACAAATGCCACCTATGTGAATATTCTACAAATCGAAAACAATGTCTTAAAACTCATATAGACTCAATTCATTTAAATTTGAAGCAACATAAATGTGACTTATGCGATTATGCTGCAAATAATAAAAGTGTTCTCAAGAATCATATGGATGGCTTTCATTTCAACATAAAGGCGCACAAATGCCACCTATGTGAATATTTGACCAATTATAAATCTAATCTCAAAAAGCATATAGACTCAGTTCATTTAAACTTGAAGAAACATAAATGTAACTTATGTGATTATGCTGCATATAAGAAAAGTGATCTCAAGAATCATACCAATGGTTTTCATTTCAACATAAAGGCGCACAAATGCCACCTATGTGAATATTCTACAAATCGAAAACAATGTCTTAAAACTCATATAGACTCAATTCATTTGAATTTGAAGCAACATAAATGTAACTTATGTGATTATGCTGCAAATATGAGAAGGTATCTCAAGAATCATATGGATGGTTTTCATTTCAACATAAAGGAACACAAATGCCACCTATGTGAATATTCGACAAATCATAAAAATAATCTAAAAGTTCATATAGACTCAGTTCATTTAAATTTGAAGCAACATAAATGTAACTTATGCGATTATGCTGCAAATAATAAAAGTGATCTCAAGAATCATACAGATGGTTTTCATTTCAACATAAAGGCGCACAAATGCCACCTATGTGAATATTCTACAAATCGAAAAAAATGTCTTAAAACTCATATAGACTCAGTTCATTTGAATTTGAAGCAACATAAATGTGACTTATGTGATTATGCTGCAAATAACAGAAGGGATCTCAAGAATCATATGGATGGTTTTCATTTCAACATAAAGGAACACAAATGCCACCTATGTGAATATTCCACAAATCTAATAAATAGTCTTAAAACTCATATAGATTCGGTTCATTTAACTTTGAAGATATAAATGTGACTTGGTTGTGAATGATGCAATTCATTTAAATTTGAAGCAGCATAAATGTAAGAAATTCTTTAAAATTGCAGACAGCATTAGTAACTTTTAAGATTACTGCAACTAAAACAACTGCTCTTAAAAATTGTATACAATTCTGTACATTTCAATACTTAAATATTTTCAACTTTCAGATTATATAGAATTAATTTTAAAAAATTTATTCAATTGTATCAAATCTAAATATTATATATCTTTATTTTAATTTTATCACTGTGTGGAGGATCAATTCCTTCAGTTGAAAATCTTGTACATAACTTTTTGTAAACTTTTCAAATGTTTAAATTGTCAAGAATTATTGTATATGGTATTTTAGGATCAATTGCCACAAGGTGCTAGTGTTGCACTTGTGGATCAGAAATAAAGATAAGATTATTATTTTTTATTTGAAAAACATTGATTTCTTTTTGTATAGATTTTACTATCCTCAAATATATCTCTAAATATTCATTATTCGATTCTTAATTTGTTATGACTTTCCTTGAAAATTTTCTTTCTCACTATTGCCCCAGATGATGATTGTCTTTATGTTTTTTGAAGAGTAAAATATTTCAAAACATATTAATACAATGACAAATTTGCCTCTTTGATCCCCATCTTCAAATTTCATTAACACACAGCCACCTTCAAAGTTTCAAATAGTTATTGTAACATTTAAGGCGACCTATGAAATAAATAAATTGGGACAGTGGATCAAACATTGATTAAATATGTTTTTTGAGTTGCAAATAGATATAAATTGAAAATTACTATGAAGAAATATTTGCATATTACAGAATAATAGCTGGAATTAATTCTCCAGAATCTCTACAGATTTTAATCTAAATAAATCTCATGAAAACATTTAGAATTAAATTTTAAAACGTCCTAAATACACTGTATCACTTTATAGACATATATATTATCATCACATGTGGTGGAAATTAACTAATAAAGAATCTAAAGAAATATAAATTAATCATCAAATTATTTAGTATTATTGTTAGCAATCAAGATTGAGTTGGCAATATTTATCTTCAAGGTTGGTAACAATGACCAACGTCTGACCTATGCTAGCGGCCATATATAGAGTTAGAGGGAAGTAACTGGTAGAGTGTACTCATAGACGTAAAAGTCGATTTTGTAGTTGTATTAAAGGTTATTTATCAACAATACTATTATTATTACTTTCACAAGCTTCCACCATAGGTTATGGGCCCAGGAAACCAATAAGTTCGTGGTCGTAAGTGGTATTAATTCGAACTTCAAAAATAACCTTTCTGAGTGGCGTGCACGTGTGAAAACCGAAAATGGAAGTGATCGGAAACAAATTGAACAATACCAACTGGAATGTTTGGAGATTCCAAGCGAAATTAATGCTTGTGTCGAAGGGACTGTTCGAAATTACTTGCGGTAAAGAAAAAATTCCGAGTGGAGATGCAGAACAAATAGAAAAATGGAAAATTAAAGATACTCGCGCCCAAGAAGCACTAGTTCTTCGAATGAATGATGAAACAATATCGCATGTAATGCAGCAGTGTCCAACAGCTCAGGAAATGTGGGAAAAATTAGAAAGCATTTTCAAAGAAAATGCGGAGGTTGGTGTTGTATGGATCTTTACTAACAGCTGCAGGTTTTCAACGTATATTCTCACAATCTGACAATCAGTTTAACAATAGAACAGTAGGGCAGTTTGAATCTAATAATTATAATAAACTTAGCAATAATATATACTGTTGATGGCTTAGACGAAAATGTTCTCTTTTATCTATGCCTATCTGCCCTATGTCTAAAGCAGAACTGAGCGTACCACCATCAACAGTCACAACAAGTTGTTCAGTAACCTCTGCGCATGAGGTGCACAGTTGTCCGATAGCAAGCATTGAAGAAGCCTGCTGCCACTCTGGGCAAGTAGTGCTTACGCTATCAAGTGTTCACGTGCTAAACGAACAATTTTACAATTTGAAGTTTGACAATGAAACCGTGAGCAACTTCATTTCCAAAGTGACAAATTTGCAAGCTAAGCTGAAGTAAAATGGGGAAGATATTCCTTAAAAAACGGTGCTAAAAAGAATTTTTTTTTTGTCAATTCCTGTCTGCATGGGAGAGTGTCAGTTCGGATTGTCAAACTTTGAATAATTTGAGAGCACGTCTACTGATCGAAGAGGAGCGTCTGGCGCGAAAGAATAAGAACAATCTGTGGCATTGGTGTCATATCAGCGTTCCCAAAGTCAAATGTGAATGTAAACAAAGACAACAGAAAATGTTTTGTTTGTGAATAATTAGGGCATTTGAAAAAACAATGCCGAAATACTGAATGCAATTACTGCAAGAAGAATGGTCATTTAATGAAGGATTGTTTTGCTTTTTGTGCATCTCAACACATGTGCAAAGACACGGGGCTTTCTGCAGTTTGGAGGAAATCAAAGAGCCAAAATATGTTCAAATGGGTGATGGTTCAACTTTACAAGTAATAGGTCTAGGTAACATATGTCTTCTTGCTTACAAGGGTAAAGAGTTCCAGTATGTCACATTGTATGATGTTTTCTTTGTTCCAAATCTAAATGTTAATTTATTTTCTCAGGGTAAAGCTCTAGACAAAGGTCTATCTTTGATCTTTGATGCTGAAGATTACATTTATAATTGGTCGAATATTCACATAGGTGACATTTGTGTGCCTTCGTGTTTGAATGAAACGCAATCATATGATTCTCGAGTTCACATTTCCGATTTGCAGCATAATCACATAAGTTACATTTATGTTGCTTCGAATTTAAGTGAACCGAGTCGTTATGCTTTTTGAGATTACATTTATAGGTACCGCTACCATCAACTGTTAGCCATAGTTGTAATAATGGTCATATATTTTAAAAAGAAGTGGTTTTGTTTACGTTTTGTTATGGCCCAACCTTGGGTACATCTCATATTTATTTTTGATTAAATTTAGTGAGAGTTGAGTTCAAAACAATTTAGTGCATCTAAACTAGTGTATTTTCGAATATTGAGTTCAATACAGTACTTGAAACTGGGCTATATGATGCCAAGGTTAACCTTGGCATCGTTATTACGTCTATGGTTTAGTGTGGTTTGGTCAAAAACGTCCTATAGTGAAAAAACATAGCAACTTATTATAAAAAAAATAAAATTTAGAACAATTAATATATCGACAGATCTATTTAAAAATTTTCCGTTAAATATAATACAATTGCTTTAATAATTGTTAAAAATTAATAAATGTATCTGTCCAAAATAATAAGGGATGCTTATAGAAGAAGAAGAAGAAGAAGAAGAAGAAAACATATATTTCTATGTCATTATTACCATACTACATTAATAGTAACAACACAATTCATATTCATTAATTGGTGTAGTGTGGTCAAAAGTGTACCAGTGAAATAAAATTATTTAGCTATAAGAAGTGTTAATACCAAAATTTGAAAAATAGATTCAAAATGGAAGATATTAAGGTTGAAGATGATATTTACGAAATTGTATTATCAAACGGAATTGAAAATACTGGATCTTTTGGTATTAATATCGATGAAGAAGGAAATAAGTGTTCGGTTGCCACTTATAACTGGTAAGTAAGCATTAAATATTATTTCATATTTGTTCAATTGGCTTAGTAATTTTCAAACGACTATTTTCAGTCCCGATATTTTTAAAACTTTCCATTCCATCTTTTTTGTGCTACTCCTTGATTTGAATATGAAGCTACAGAAAAACTCCAGATATTTCCTTGCAATCTGAATAATTCTCTCCTCGTCTTAAGTTTAATGAGATTAGGTCTTTCTTATGCATTTTTATGAAATATTGCATAAACATCTTTAATTTTTGGGGTTTTCGAAATAGTTTCTAATGGATATTTCATGGGTTCCAATTTAGGAGTTGCCAAAGATGTTAATCTTGCGATTCTTATTTAGAAACCAAATAGAGAAATTATTTTTTAGTTCTTATTATCCTGGAAAACTTTTCTTGATTTACAATTTAATTTGTTTCAGTGGCTCACATCAAGATAATGAAGAGAAATCTGAAAGTGTCGAGGTGAAAATTGAAGATCTGGATCTCAGTGAATTTAGTGACGTAATTGGAGGTCATGAGAGGGAAGAATCCTATTTTCTAAATGGACATAATTATGCTATGAAGCCAACACAACGGATTGATAAAGAGAATTTTCATTCTATCAAATTGGAAGAACACGATCAGGATATTGACAGTTCTAACATTTTTGGTAAAAATCAGACAGACTCACTTCATTTAAATTTGATAGAATATAAATGTCACTTATGCAGTTTTGCTAGTAGTGAAAAGGCTATACTTGAAAAACATATAGATGGAGTACATTTGAATTATTTAAATCAGTACAAATGTAACTTATGTGATTTTGATTCAAAACAAAAGGACCATCTCTTAAGACATTATGAATCAATTCATTTCAATTTGAAGCAACATAAATGTAACTTATGCGATTATGCTGCAAATAATAAAAGTGATCTCAAGAATCATATGGTTGGTTTTCATTTCAACATAAAGACGCACAAATGCCACCTATGTGAACATTCTACAAATCGAAAACATGATCTTAAAACTCACATAAACTTAGTTCATTTAAATTTGAAGCAACATAAATGTGACTTATGTGATTATGCTGCAAATATGAGAAGGGATCTCAAGAATCATATGGATGGTTTTCATTTAAACCTGAAGGCGCACAAATGCCACCTATGTGAGTATTCGACAAATCATAAATATAATCTAAAACTTCATATAGACTCAGTTCATTTAAATTTGAAGCAACATAAATGTAACTTATGCGATTATGCTGCAAATAATAAAAGTGATCTCAAGAATCATATGGTTGGTTTTCATTTCAACATAAAGACGCACAAATGCCACCTATGTGAACATTCTACAAATCGAAAACATGATCTTAAAACTCACATAAACTTAGTTCATTTAAATTTGAAGCAACATAAATGTGACTTATGTGATTATGCTGCAAATATGAGAAGGGATCTCAAGAATCATATGGATGGTTTTCATTTAAACCTGAAGGCGCACAAATGCCACCTATGTGAGTATTCGACAAATCATAAATATAATCTAAAACTTCATATAGACTCAGTTCATTTAAATTTGAAGCAACATAAATGTAACTTATGCGATTATGCTGCAAATAATAAAAGTGTTCTCAAGAGTCATATGGATGGTTTTCATTTCAACATAAAGGCGCACAAATGCCACCTATGTGAATATTTGACCAATTATAAATCTAATCTCAAAAAGCATATAGACTCAGTTCATTTAAACTTGAAGAAACATAAATGTAACTTATGTGATTATGCTGCATATAAGAAAAGTGATCTCAAGAATCATACCAATGGTTTTCATTTCAACATAAAGGCGCACAAATGCCACCTATGTGAATATTCTACAAATCGAAAACAATGTCTTAAAACTCATATAGACTCAGTTCATTTGAATTTGAAGCAACATAAATGTAACTTATGTGATTATGCTGCAAATATGAGAAGGTATCTCAAGAATCATATGGATGGTTTTCATTTCAACATAAAGGAACACAAATGCCACCTATGTGAATATTCGACAAATCATAAAAATAATCTAAAAGTTCATATAGACTCAGTTCATTTAAACTTGAAGAAACATAAATGTAACTTATGTGATTATGCTGCATATAAGAAAAGTGATCTCAAGAATCATACCGATGGTTTTCATTTCAACATAAAGGCGCACACATGCCACCTATGTGAATATTCTACAAATCGAAAAAAATGTCTTAAAACTCATATAGACTCAGTTCATTTGAATTTGAAGCAACATAAATGTGACTTATGTGATTATGCTGCAAATAACAGAAGGGATCTCAAGAATCATATGGATGGTTTTCATTTCAACATAAAGGAACACAAATGCCACCTATGTGAATATTCCACAAATCTAATAAATAGTCTTAAAACTCATATAGATTCGGTTCATTTAACTTTGAAGATATAAATGTGACTTGGTTGTGAATGATTCAATTCATTTAAATTTGAAGCAGCATAAATGTAAGAAATTCTTTAAAATTGCAGACAGCATTAGTAACTTTTAAGATTACTGCAACTAAAACAACTGCTCTTAAAAATTGTATACAATTCTGTACATTTCAATACTTAAATATTTTCAACTTTCAGATTATATAGAATTAATTTAAAGAAATTTATTCAATTGTATCAAATCTAAATATTATATATCTTTATTTTAATTTTATCACTGTGTGGAGGATTCAATTCCTTCAGTTGAAAATCTTGTACATAACTTTTTGTAAACTTTTCAAATGTTTAAATTGTCAAGAATTATTGTATATGGTATTTTAGGATCAATTGCCACAAGGTGCTAGTGTTGCACTTGTTGATCAGAAATAAAGATAAGATTATTATTTTTTATTTGAAAAACATTGATTTCTTTTTGTATAGATTTTACTATCATCAAATATATCTCTAAATATTCATTATTCGATTCTTAATTTGTTATGACTTTCCTTGAAAATTTCCTTTCTCACTATTGCCCCAGATGATGATTGTCTTTATGTTTTTTGAAGAGTAAAATATTTCAAAACATATTAATACAATGACAAATTTGCCTCTTTGATTCCCATCTTCCCGTAAAATTGACAGTTCAAGAAAAAAATTTCATAACACACAGCCACCTTCAAAGTTTCAAATAGTTACTGTAATATTTAAGGCGACCTATGAAATAAATAAATTGGGTGGGACAGTGGATCAAACATTGATTAAACATGTTTTTTGAGTTGCAAATAGATATAAATTGAAAATTACTATGAAGAAATATTTGCATATTACAGAATAATAGCTGGAATTAATTCTCCAGAATCTCTACAGATTTTAATCTAAATAAATCTCATGAAAACATTTAGAATTAAATTTTAAAACGTCCTAAATACACTGTATCACTTTATAGACATATATATTAGCATCACATGTGGTGGAAATTAACTAATAAAAAATGAAAAGAAATATAAATTAATCACCAAATTATTTAGTATTATTGTTAGCAATCAAGATTGAGTTGGCAATATTTATCTTCAAGGTTGGTAACAATGACCAACGTCTGACCTATGCTAGCGGCCATATATAGAGTTAGAGGGAAGTAACTGGTAGAGTGTACTCATAGACGTAAAAGTCGATTTTGTAGTTGTATTAAAGGTTATTTATCAACAATACTATTATTATTACTTTCACAAGCTTCCACCATAGGTTATGGGCCCAGGAAACCAATAAGTTCGTGGTCGTAAGTGGTATTAATTCGAACTTCAAAAATAACCTTTCTGAGTGGCGTGCACGTGTGAAAACCGAAAATGGAAGTGATCGGAAACAAATTGAACAATACCAACTGGAATGTTTGGAGATTCCAAGCGAAATTAATGCTTGTGTCGAAGGGACTGTTCGAAATTACTTGCGGTAAAGAGAAAATTCCGAGTGGAGATGCAGAACAAATAGAAAAATGGAAAGTTAAAGATACTCGCGCCCAAGAAGCACTAGTTCTTCGAATGGATGATGAAACAATATCGCAATATCCAACAGCTCAGGAAATGTGGGAAAAATTAGAAAGCATTTTCAAAGAAAATGCGGAGGTTGGTGTTGTATGGATCTTTACAAACAACTCCAGGTTTTCAACGTATATTCTCACAATCTGACAATCAGTTTAACAATAGAACAGTAGGGCAGTTTGAATCTAATAATTATAATAAACTTAGCAATAATATATACTGTTGATGGCTTAGACGAAAATGTTCTCTTTTATCTATGCCTATCTGCCCTATGTCTAAAGCAGAACTGAGCGTACCACTATCAACAGTCACAACAAGTTGTTCAGTAATCTCTGCGCATGAGGTGCACAGTTGTCCGATAGCAAGCATTGAAGAAGCCTGCTGCCACTCTGGGCAAGTAGTGCTTACGCTATCAAGTGTCCACTTGCTAAACGAACAATTTTATAATTTGAAGTTCGACAATGAAACTTAGCAATAATATATACTGTTGATGGCTTTAACGCTGACCTATCTGCATGGATAAACGAGAATGTTCTCGTTTATCTATGCCTATCTGTCCTTTGTCTAAAGCAGAACTGAGCGTACCACCATTAACAGTCACAACAAGTTGTTCCGTAACCTCTGCGCATGAGGTGCACAGTTGTCCGATAGCAAGCATTGAAGAAGCCTGCTGCCACTCTGGGCAAGTAGTGCTTACGCTATCAAGTGTCCACTTGCTAAACGAACAATTTTATAATTAGAAGTTCGACAATGAAACCGTGAGCAACTTCATTTCCAAAGTGACAAATTTGAAAGCTAAGCTGAAGTAAAATGGGGAAGATATTCCTTAAAAAACGGTGCTAAAAAGATTTTTTTTTTTGTCATTTCCTGTCTGCATGGGAGAGTGTCAGTTCGGATTGTTAAACGTTGAATAATTTGAGAGCACGTCTACTGATCGAAGAGGAGCGTCTGGCGCGAAAGAATAAGAACAATCTGTGGCATTGGTGTCATATCAGCGTTCCCAAAGTCAAATGTGAATGTAAACAAAGACAACAGAAAATGTTTTGTTTGTGAATAATAAGGGCATTTGAAAAAACAATGCCGAAATACTGAATGCAATTACTGCAAGAAGAATGGTCATTTAATGAAGGATTGTTTTGCTTTTTGTGCATCTCAACACATGTGCAAAGACAAAGGGCTTTCTGCAGTTTGGAGGAAATCAAAGAGCCAATAATGTTAAAATGGGTGATGGCTCACCTTTGTAAGTAATAGGTCTAGGTAACATATGTCTTCTTGCTTACAATGGTAAAGAGTTTCAGTATGTCACATTGTATGATGTTTTCTTTGTTCCAAATATAAATGTTAATTTATTTTCTCAGGGTAAAGCTCTAGACAAAGGTCTATCTTTGATCTTTGATGCTGAAAAGGCACAATTTGTTAACAAGAATGATATTACATAAGCTGTAGCAATAAGATGTGAGAAATTATTTAAAATGATTTTTAAGCGGTCTGCTACTTCTGAGCACACATGTCAGTGTAAAAAATTTATTATATCTAATGATTATGCATGTTATTTTGTGACGTTACGTGATCAAAACGTTAAATACATAAATAATATTCCGAAACACAATCAAATTCAAGTAGAACTACAGCTAAAAAATTGATTTTATTGAAAACAAAATTCGGTGACTCGATTATTTCAAGAAATGAACCAATAAATTGACCGATTTAACTACATTGGACTTTTCAGATACTGAATTGTTTCAGTCGTTACTATTTGGTAGTTGATCATAATTAAAACAAATTGTAGAAATTACTATGTTTTACTACTAATAAAACTATATATTACACAATTTCTTGTGACTCGAGTTTCGGGAAATGAACTATCCCATCATCAGACAACTGAAGACCTAACAGTGGTACAGAGGTATTTAAACAAAAGTGATACATATTTTGAATATTTCAATTGATTCTAGGTAACACCCGATAGTGGTACAGAGGTTTACAAGCGGAACGTGATAAAACACTGGGTTAAAAAGAGGGGCCTTCTAACAGATATCGGAATGTCGGCAATCGACAAAGAAGGTTGTTAAACAGATGGTACCCATTTAAATATCTCAAATAACTTTTGGGGTTACATAGCTCCGTACAGTCATTCATTATTTTTACATTATTTTGTTGTATATCTCAAATATTTCGATTTATATAGCTCCATACAGTCATTCATTATTTTTTAAATTATTTTTACTGTGAACGAATTTGAAAATTTCAATAATCAAGTTTCTTTTCATTTGAATCTACATGTAAAATTTTATTAAGATATTCTTTTGTCGAAAGGAATTATTGTTTTCTAAAGAATGAGTGGCAAAAGTTGAATTTTTGTTCACTATTCATTAAATTCATTTTATGTTCCTGAAAAAGGTTTTAAACAGATGTTACTTTTTGAATATCTCAAATATTTTCGATTTACATAGCTCCGTACAGTCATTCATTATTTTTACATTATTGTTATTGTGAACTATTTTGAAAATTTCAACAGATTCTAGATAAAAAAAAAAGGGAAGAAACTCGATTATCTAGAATCTTTCGAAATTTTCAAATTAATTCACAATAACAATAATGTAAAAATAATGAATGACTGTACGGAGCTATGTAAATCGAAAATATTTGAGATATTTAAAAAGTAACATCTGTTTAAAACCTCTTTCAACGAACGTAAAATGAATTTAATGAAAAGTAAACAAAAATTCAACCTTTGCCACTCATTCTTTAGAAAACAATAATTCCTTTCGACAAAAGAAAATCTTAAGAAAATTTTATATGTAGATTCAAATGAAAAGAAACTTGATTATTGAAATTTTCAAATTCGTTCACAATAAAAATAATGTAAAAAATAATGAACGACTGTATGGAGCTATATAAATCCAAATATTTGAGATGTACAACAAAATAACGTAAAAATAATGAATGACTGTACGGAGCTATGTAACCCCAGAAATTATTTGAGATATTTAAATGGCTACCATCGGTTTAACAACCTTCTTTGTCGATTGCCGACATTCTGATATCTGTTAGAAGGCCCCTCTTTTTTAACCCGGTGTTTTATCACGTTCCGCTTGTAAACCTCTGTACCACTGTTAGGTGTTATCTAGAATATATTGACATATTCAAAATATTTATCACTTTTGTTTAAATACCTCTGTACCACTGTTAGGTCTTCAGTTGTCTGATGATGGGATAGTTCATTTCCCAAAACTCGAGTCACAAGAAAAAATGTTATTGGTAGTACAACATAGTAATTTCTACAATTCCTTTTAATTACATTGGACTTGTTTCTTTGGGGTCATTGTCATCATTTACAGATCAATATTAAACGAGTAATTGCTAATATACGACTTTGTGTGATAGAGTCATGGAAAATTGGGTTCAACGACTTCATTCCTTCCAGAGTTTCCACGGTGGACATTTAAACGATGTTTCGTTTCATAACTAACGGTATCCGTTGTACTTTATGATGAAATAAAAATTTCAATAATTTTCAAACAAATAATGTGTTTAATTCACGATAAAAAATGGGGCGCTGTTAATGAAAGACCCTTTAGTTGAGTGTATGCGACTTCGAATACAAATAAACTGAATCGAGATAATAATTTTTAGTTGTACAATAAGTCACATCAATGGAGCTTCACATTCAAATGAACATTATCAAAATGGTACTTGAGACTCGACTAGTGATGGTTAACTCGAGTCAACTCGAGTTGGACGTAACTCGAATCCACTCGAGTTGAATTCTCTCTAATCGAGTTCGAAAACCGAATGGAACCGACATGGAGCGAAGTTTGTCGATCATTTGAGTGTGACTGTATTCATTTCGTTCACTGAAATTCATTCATTCATAACAAACAAACAAGTAGTGTCATTCATTACATTAGATTTAACTCAAATCTAAAGATAACCTCAAATCATTTGAGGTTATCTTTAAAGTGCCGGTTTTTATTTTAGTTTTTGCGTGCTTTGCGTTGTTTTTGAAAAATGCCGGGTCCTAAAAGAAAATCTTTAGTTTAGGATGTATTCGAATCGTCGTCAGTGAATGGACGTGTTAAGTGTAAACAGTGTTCAGATTCATTCAAATATAGTGGAAATACGACAACATTATTAAACCACATTAAAAAGAAGCATCCTAGTACCATCGAGGAATGTCAGAGTTCATCATCAACAAATGAAAGTAATACGAGTACATCGGCCGATTCAACTTCATCGCAGTTACTGGTATCGACAACCACCATGAATTTTGAGCCTGAGCCTCCTCAAAAAAGGTTAAGGCACATCCACCAAACCCGTCTTACTGTGCCAAAAAAAATTACGCAAAATTCTGGTGATAAAGCTTTAATTAATCTGATAGTTAAAGATTTGCAGCCATTTCAGATAGTGGAAAATTCAGGTTTCCAAGAATACTCGAAAGCATTGAATACTGACTATCAACTACCGAATAGAAAACAATTAGCTTTGATGGTAGATGAAAAATATAAATTGGTGTCCGAATCTTTAAAAAATGAGTTACATGATATATCTTATTTAGCGTTAACATCTGATATTTGGACATCAGACAGTAATAAAAGCCTAATAAGTCTGACTGCACATTACATATATCAATATAGATTGAAGTCTGTAGTTATTTCGACTTCAGAAATACAACTACATCACACGGTTGAGAATATTGCATTGGCTATACAAGATGTAATGGACCAGTGGGAAATAAGCTCAAAAGTAGTAACTATTGTCACAGATAATGCTGCAGCTATGAAAAAAGCTGTAAGTGAATGTTTGAATAAGCGAAATCATTTTTGTGTTGCTCACACTCTTAATCTCACGGTTAAAGACTGTTTAGAGAAAGAAACTTTTGATTTAGCAGGAAACACAGTCAGCTACAACAATTTTTGTCAAAATGTCGAGCAATTGTTTTGCATTTTAAACATAGCACAAAAGCTTCTTATGCCTTACTCAAAATGCAAGAGCAACTAAATGTAAATACATTGAAACTCAAGCAAGACGTTCGGACTCGATGGAATAGTATTTTTTATATGCTTGAACGTCTATTAAAGGTTAAAATACCTCTCTCTGCTACTTTGCCACAGCTAGATACATCTCCGCCAAATCTGGATTCCAATGAATGGATAATAACAGAAGACTTGGTGACACTTTTACGCCCTTTCGAAAATGTTACTGTGATTTTATCAGGAGAACAATATCCAAGTTTGTCTTCTGTTATTCCTCTTGTGCTTGGACTACAAAATGCTATAGAAAACAAGACGCCAGTAGCGGAATTGGGCAAGAATTTAAAACGAAGTCTTTCTGCAGTTGTCCACACACCTCGCGACGTGTTACCAATTTCGGCCAAAATGCCTTGCAAAATATGTGAAGAGACAAAGGATACTTATGTATGTGATGGATGTAAATCATCTATATGCAGAAAGTGTGGTAATCTAACGGCAAGTGAAGTAAAGGTTCTTCAGTTGAATAACAGAGTAATGAAATTCTTTTGCCCCAAGTGCATAAGCTGTGAAAATTACGCTCTACTTAGAGAAGTGATAACTACTAAAGATGAATTGATCAAAACAAAAAACGAAGTCATCGAGTTGTTACAAAAAAATAATAAAAGTGAGAATACACAATTGGTTCAGATGGTACCTACCTATAGCCAAATTACGAAGACAAATCATAAGAATATTTGCAGCATAATCACATAAGTTACATTTATGTTGCTTCAAATTCAAATGAATTGAGTCTATATGAGTTTTAAGACATTGTTTTCGATTTGTAGAATATTCACATAGGTGGCATTTGTGCGCCTTTATGTTGAAATGAAAACCATTGGTATGATTCTTGAGATCACTTTTCTTATATGCAGCATAATCACATAAGTTACATTTATGTTTCTTCAAGTTTAAATGAACTGAGTCTATATGCTTTTTGAGATTAGATTTATAATTGGTCAAATATTCACATAGGTGGCATTTGTGCGCCTTTATGTTGAAATGAAAGCCATCCATATGATTCTTGAGAACACTTTTATTATTTGCAGCATAATCGCATAAGTCACATTTATGTTGCTTCAAATTTAAATGAATTGAGTCTATATGAGTTTTAAGACATTGTTTTCGATTTGTAGAATATTCACATAGGTGGCATTTGTGCGCCTTTATGTTGAAATGAAAACCATCTGTATGATTCTTGAGATCACTTTTCTTATATGCAGCATAATCACATAAGTTACATTTATGTTTCTTCAAATTTAAATGAACTGAGTCTATATGAAGTTTTAGATTAAATTTATGATTTGTCGAATATTCACATAGGTGGCATTTGTGCGCCTTTATGTTGAAATGAAAACCATCGGTATGATTCTTGAGATCACTTTTCTTATATGCAGCATAATCACATAAGTTACATTTATGTTGCTTCAAATTTAAATGAATTGATTCATAATGTCTTAAGAGATGGCTCTTTCGTTTTGAATCAAAATCACATAAGTTACATTTGTACTGATTTAAATAATTCAAATGTACTCCATCTATATGTTTTTCAAGTATAGCCTTTTCACTACTAGCAAAACTGCATAAGTGACATTTATATTCTATCAAATTTAAATGAAGTGAGTCTGTCTGATTTTTACCAAAAATGTTAGAACTGTCAATATCCTGATCGTGTTCTTCCAATTTGATAGAATGAAAATTCTCTTTATCAATCCGTTGTGTTGGCTTCATAGCATAATTATGTCCATTTAGAAAATAGGATTCTTTCCTCTCATGACCTCCAATTACGTCACTAAATTCACTGAGGTCCAGATCTTCAATTTTCACCTCGACACTTTCAGATTTCTCTTCATTATCTTGATGTGAGCCACTGAAATAAATTAAATTGTAAATCAAGAAAAGTTTTCCAGGATAATAAGAACTAAAAAATAATTTCTCTATTTGGTTTCTAAATAATAATAATTTGTTAGAAAGATTGTTAGAAATATCGCACGTGCGAACGTTCTGTGTCAATAAAAGTGGCCGGATCGTGAAATATATAAGTCGAAAAATTCCTAAATTCGTACAAAACAGAGCTCAACGTTAGTTTGCGGTGGACCATTGAGTTTGATTAAAGTGAAGACTTTAGTAGAAAAGATAATTTGAAAATACAGTAAAAGTGCAGTTAATTTGCTTCTACTGATTATCCATAAAAACAAGCATATGCCAACTCGCAAGTGAAAAACAGGACATTTTGTTGATATGAATTCGGCATGTGAATGCTAAGGTTGTCCACACACCTCGCGACGTGTTACCAATTTCGGCCAAAATGCCTTGCAAAATATGTGAAGAGACAAAGGATACTTATGTATGTGATGGATGTAAATCATCTATATGCAGAAAGTGTGGTAATCTAACGGCAAGTGAAATAAAGGTTCTTCAGTTGAATAACAGAGTAATGAAATTCTTTTGCCCCAAGTGCATAAGCTGTGAAAATTACGCTCTACTTAGAGAAGTGATAACTACTAAAGATGAATTGATCAAAACAAAAAACGAAGTCATCGAGTTGTTACAAAAAAATAATAAAAGTGAGAATACACAATTGGTTCAGATGGTACCTACCTATAGCCAAATTACGAAGACAAATCATAAGAAAAAGGAACAGGATGAAATTATACTGGTGCAGCCAAAAAAATCTACACAGGAGAGTACAGCAACAAAAAAGTGGATTGAAAGTAAAATTGAACCGGAATCCTTACCTACAGGTATATCAGGACTGAAATATACAAGAAATGGCGGTATTGCAATATCGTGTAGAAATCCAATAGATAAAAACGTAGATATAAAAACAATTGAGGAGAAAATAACTTCACAAATAGGAGATGAATATGAAGTAAAAATCATGGAGAAGAAAAATCCCAAGATCAAAATAATAAATGTAGATAGTAACATCCTAAAAGACCAAAGTGTATTTATTGAAAAACTTGTATTACAGAATAATATAACAACTCCCAACGATACAAGAAAAATGGAAATAATTAGTACTTACAAGAACAAGAACTCAAAAACATGTGTTATAATGGAAATAGATCCTGAAACATATAGACAAATAAATAGAAGAGATAAATTACAAATAGGATGGAAGACAAGTGGATATGTGGACTACGTTAGCATTATACAATGTTATAGATGTTGGAAGTTCGGACATAAAGCAAGTGTATGCAGAAACAAGAAGACAATATGCTCTAAATGTTCAGAGGAACATGATTCAAATGAATGTGAATCGACGGAACAAGTTTGCATAAATTGTAAACATTTATCACAGGTATTGAAAATAACTGATATCGATTTTAAACATACATCATTCGACCGAAAATGTCCAACTTATAAAAGAATTTACAAACAACTGGAACAGAAGATCAACTATCCAAACCTATTTACACAGAATACAGAATAGCAATCAAAAAATAATAACCTAGCATACTTGAATATATAAAGCCTGATTGCACATAAGGATGAATTAGAACAACTCCTGTTAGGAAAAAAACATACCGTAGTATGCCTATCGGAAACACATATTACAACAGACATACAAAAACAAGAAATAAATATCAAGGGTTATAAAACTGTTAACGTTGAGTCAACAAGTAGACACACAGGTGGAGTTATAATATATGTGAAAAATGGTTTCAAATTTAAGGTAATACTGAAAGAAACAATCCATATGAATATGTGGATGGTTGGAATTGATTTGGTTCTTAAAACAAAAACCTATAGAATTATCAATCTATATAGATCGCCAAATGCGAGCATACCAGAATTTCTTGAAAAATTCGAGAGTATATTAAACGAATACGCTAGCGGTAGAGAAATCTTGTTGGTGGTTGGAGACTTTAATGTGGACCAAATGAAGCAGTCTTATTATAAGAAACAGCTGGATACACTGATAAAAAATTATGGGTTATATCAAAAAGTCAATGAACCCACACGAATAACAAAAGATAGCCAAACATTAATCGACTTACTGATAACAAACGAAAAAAGCACGGAATGCCAGGTAGAATATGCGCCAGCAATTACAGATCATGCCATATTAATCACGAAACTATATACTGAAGAGGTACCGAAAATACATAACAAAATTACTTATAGAGATACGAGTGGCTTCGACGAACTGAAGTTTCAGCTAGATTTGTTAGATGAACATTGGACCCCAAATGGGGTGGATACAAATATGTTAGCTGATAAACTGATAAATACAATAGAAAAGGTACTAAATAAGCACGCACCTTCAGTAACAAAAACAATAATGTCGCAAATAGATAATAAATGGTGGACACCTCACCTCACCAATGAAGTCAAGAAAAGAGATAGTTTGTACAAGAGAGCGATAATAACACAAAGCCAAATAGACTGGGAAGACTACAAAAAGCAGAGAAACAGCACAGTAACAAAAATTAGATTACAAAAACAGAGTTATTATAATGAAAGAATCGATGAAGTCAAATTTGATTCTACTAAAATGTGGAAAACACTATAGGACCTCATGAAAGGTACCAACATAGTACAGAAAAAGGATAATATTATTTTCGGAGGGGAGTGTGTTGAAGGGGACAATAAAATAGCAGAAAAGTTTAACGCATACTTTGTGGAAAGTATTGAACAAATTACACGAGAAGCATATAATGGTGACAGTGAAGTGAATATTAAAATTATGAAAGAACCCGGCTGTAAATTTGAAAAATTCAAGACGATTGAGCTTAATGAGATGAAAGCCATTGCTAAAAAATTAGGAAATAAAACCAGTAGCGTAGATGGAATAACGAATAAGATTGTCAAGCTGTCAATTGAAATAATCGGAGACAGATTCTTAAATCTAGTTAACAATAGTCTACAAAAAGGAGAATTTCCAGAGAAGTGGAAAACTTCCGTTATTATACCTATTGAAAAAGTTAATAATACTAATAAATGTGAGGAATTCCGACCAATAAATATGGTGCCTGTATATGAAAAGTTATTAGAACTAATAGTAAGTGAGCAGGTTCGTACATATATCGAAGATAACAAAATATTAACACCATATCAGGCAGGGTTCAGAGCAAGACATTCTTGTGAGAGTGCTATTCAGGCAGTGTTGCTGAGATGGAAGGGTGCTCTACGCAACGGGAAAGTTATTGTGGTGGTATTCCTAGATTTTAGGCGCGCATTTGAAACTATCAACAGAAAACGATTGTTATCAAAAATGAACAAATATGGATTCGAATCGACAGTCCTTAAGTGGTTTACTGCCTATCTTGAAAATAGATCGCAGAGAACTAAATATCAAAATTACACATCTACATCAATACCAACTCGACATGGCGTCCCACAGGGAACAGTTTTGGGCCCAGACCTCTTCATACTATACATCAATGATATCGTCAATTGTGTACGAGATTGTGAGTTACAGCTATTTGCAGATGACACTCTATTATACCACATAGGGGACAACTTAAATGACTCTGTCACAATAGTGAATAATGAACTGGTATTTATTTCAGATTGGTTAGGGGAAAATAGCTTGTCTTTAAATATTAATAAAACGAACTACATGATCATTAAGAGCAAACATTCAGTGGAAGATTCTAATTGTGCAATTTCTGTCAGTGATCAGAGTATAAAAAGAGTTTACACTTGTAAGTATCTGGGAGTCAATATAGATAGCAACCTGTCATTTTTAGATCACGCAAATTATGTAACAAATAAAATTTCTAAAAAGGTAAATTTCATGGGAAGAATAAGTAGAGATCTCAGTCAGTGGTCAAAATTACTAATATACAAAACGACAATACTTCCACACATAAACTTTTGCTCATCGGTCCTATTTCTATTGAACAATGCGGAGATAAATAGTTTGCAAAAACAGCAAAATCGAGCATTGAGAGTAATTCTAAATTGTAGTAAAGTTACCAGTATACAGAAAATGTTAAACGCAACGTCATTGCTTAGTGTGAAACAATCTATTTACTTTAATACAATGGTTATAGTATATAAAATAAAGAATCAATTGTATCCAGATCATCTGTTGAATCAACTAAAATTTGTACACGATATTCACTCATATAATACACGTAATAGAACTGATTTTTTCGTCATTCCGACAACATCAGCTCAAGGGCAAAAGGACCTATTTCATAGAGGTTTGATCGAGTTTAACTCGCTTCCTTACGAAATAAAAAATAGTAATACCTTAAGATTATTTAAGAGAAAATGTTTATTGTATACAAGAGAAAATATTGGAATTTAGGAGAAATTTTTTTTTATTGTTAATTACAAAAATTTAAATGTAATGAATTAGCAAAGCTACTGAAATAAATGTTATTATTATATTATTATTCATTAAATTCATTTTATGTTCCTGAAAAAGGTTTTAAACAGATGTTACTTTTTGAATATCTCAAATATTTTCGATTTACATAGCTCCGTACAGTCATTCATTATTTTTACATTGTTATTGTGAACTATTTTGAAAATTTCAACAGATTCTAGATAAAAAAAAAGGGAAGAAACTCGATTATCTAGAATCTTTCGAAATTTTCAAATTAATTCACAATAACAATAATGTAAAAATAATGAATGACAGTACGGAACTATGTAAATCGAAAATATTTGAGATATTTAAAAAGTAACATCTGTTTGAAACCTTTCAACGAACGTAAAATGAATTTAATGAAAAGTAAACAAAAATTCAACCTTTGCCACTCATTCTTTAGAAAACAGTAATTCCTTTCGACAAAAGAAAATCTTAAGAAAATTTTATATGTAGATTCAAATGAAAAGAAACTTGATTATTGAAATTTTCAAATTCGTTCACAATAAAAATAATGTAAAAAATAATGAACGACTGTATGGAGCTATATAAATCCAAATATTTGAGATGTACAACAAAATAACGTAAAAATAATGAATGACTGTACGGAGCTATGTAACCCCAGAAATTATTTGAGATATTTAAATGGCTACCATCGGTTTAACAACCTTCTTTGTCGATTGCCGACATTCTGATATCTGTTAGAAGGCCCCTCTTTTTTATCACGTTCCGCTTGTAAACCTCTGTCTCCCCCCCTGTCTCTGTACCTTGTCGTGGTGGGGGAGCTTGGCATAACGAGTGTCCTAGTTTCATTTATGAGATGGAGGATGTGGTTGTGGTGCCTAAAGCAGAGACTCGCAATCCTAATTTCCTTTCTTTGTTTCTTTCTTGCATAATACCTTTCCATCATGTTGTCCGAAACCTACCTTTTCCTACCGCAGGACTTGGAATCGTACGGGGAAGCTGGCTCTGATTGACGACCAGAATCTGCGACCCTGCGATCGATTAGAGTTCTGTTTTCCTTTCATTGGCGAAGGCGATCCCCGCTAGTCCTTAGCGTGGGTTTCCAACCTTGGTCCTCTTAGCTCGCTGAAGGATCTTAAATGGTTGCTGAATGAAAAAGGGAGACTACACGTTTCGAACAAGTGTGGGACCTTGGGAGATTCGCTCTGCTCGCCCCCAAATTTGGCTCCATTTTTAGTTCCTGAAGCTCTTGCTGCGGGGTCCTGATTGGTCCGTTGGAGGACAAAGGGAGACTGCGACGTTTTGAACAAGTGTGGGACCTTGGGATATTCGCTGCGCTCTCTCCTAACTCCGGCCCCATTCGTGGATCCTTAAGCTTAACTTTTTCCGCTGCGGGTTCGGAAGTGGTCCGCTGGAGAAAAAGGGAGACTACGACGTTTCGACAAGGTTTGAGGGTCCCTTAAGATACGCTCTGCTCTCCCCCAAACTCTAGCGCCCTTTTGATCCTAAGGCCCAATCCTATGATGCTTCGGAACCTTGCTTTTGGCGGCGAACAGCAACAGCGACCCTGTGGCGCGTGGGGTCCATGCTGACAGGCTGTTATCTGTGTTGATTCGTTGCTTCAGTCTTTCATAATCCATAGGCACTCTGCCCAAATGATTAAGTGGTGGGATCGCTATGGCGATCCTCTTAGACATGGGAGAGGTGACTTGTGGGGGTCCCTCACCTAGTTGTGCTGGCGCGGAGTGTTCTATAATCCTTTCTTCAAAAAAAAACTCCTTTCTTTCTCTTTCAGCTTTCGGGGGTCTGCTGGAGTGTTAAAACTTGAGCAGAAACCCGGGACAATAATGATGACAATGGTACATTAATGTTATTGGAGAGCTCTGCTCATATTTTAACTTGTACAATTCTGAGTATGTAAACCTCTGTACCACTATTAGGTGTTATCTAGAATCTATTGAAATATTCACTTTTGTTTAAATACCTCTGTACCACTGTTAGGTCTTCAGTTGTCTGATGATGGGATAGTTCATTTCCCAAAACTCGAGTCACAAGAAAAAATGTTATTGGTAGTACAACATAGTAATTTCTACAATTCCTTTTAATTACATTGGACTTGTTTCTTTGGGGTCATTGTCATCATTTACAGATCAATATTAAACGAGTAATTGCTAATATACGACTTTGTGTGATAGAGTCATGGAAAATTGGGTTCAACGACTTCATTCCTTCCAGAGTTTCCACGGTGGACATTTAAACGATGTTTCGTTTCATAACTAACGGTATCCGTTGTACTTTATGATGAAATAAAAATTTCAATAATTTTCAAACAAATAATGTGTTTAATTCACGATAAAAAATGGGGCGCTGTTAATGAAAGACCCTTTAGTTGAGTGTATGCGACTTCGAATACAAATAAACTGAATCGAGATAATAATTTTTAGTTGTACAATAAGTCACATCAATGGAGCTTCACATTCAAATGAACATTATCAAAATGGTACTTGAGACTCGACTAGTGATGGTTAACTCGAGTCAACTCGAGTTGGACGTAACTCGAATCCACTCGAGTTGAATTCTCTCTAATCGAGTTCGAAAACCGAATGGAACCGACATGGAGCGAAGTTTGTCGATCATTTGAGTGTGACTGTATTCATTTCGTTCACTGAAATTCATTCATTCATAACAAACAAACAAGTAGTGTCATTCATTACATTAGATTCAACTCAAATCTAAAGATAACCTCAAATCATTTGAGGTTATCTTTAAAGTGCCGGTTTTTATTTTAGTTTTTGCGTGCTTTGCGTTGTTTTTGAAAAATGCCGGGTCCTAAAAGAAAATCTTTAGTTTGGGATGTATTCGAATCGTCGTCAGTGAATGGACGTGTTAAGTGTAAACAGTGTTCAGATTCATTCAAATATAGTGGAAATACGACAACATTATTAAACCACATTAAAAAGAAGCATCCTAGTACCATCGAGGAATGTCAGAGGTCATCATCAACAAATGAAAGTAATACGAGTACTTCGGTCGATTCAACTTCATCGCAGTTACTGGTATCGACAACCACCATGAATTTTGAGCCTGAGCCTCCTCAAAAAAGGTTAAGGCACATCCACCAAACCCGTCTTACTGTGCCAAAAAAAATTACGCAAAATTCTGGTGATAAAGCTTTAATTAATCTGATAGTTAAAGATTTGCAGCCATTTCAGAAAGTGGAAAATTCAGGATTCCAAGAATACTCGAAAGCATTGAATACTGACTATCAACTACCGAATAGAAAACAATTAGCTTTGATGGTAGATGAAAAATATAAATTGGTGTCCGAATCTTTAAAAAATGAGTTACATGATATATCTTATTTAGCGTTAACATCTGATATTTGGACATCAGACAGTAATAAAAGCCTAATAAGTCTGACTGCACATTACATATATCAATATAGATTGAAGTCTGTAGTTATTTCGACTTCAGAAATACAACTACATCACACGGCTGAGAATATTGCATTGGCTATACAAGATGTAATGGACCAGTGGGAAATAAGCTCAAAAGTAGTAACTATTGTCACAGATAATGCTGCAGCTATGAAAAAAGCTGTAAGTGAATGTTTGAATAAGCGAAATCATTTTTGTGTTGCTCACACTCTTAATCTCGCGGTTAAAGACTGTTTAGAGAAAGAAACTTTTGATTTAGCAGGAAACACAGTCAGCTACAACAATTTTTGTCAAAATGTCGAGCAATTGTTTCGCATTTTAAACATAGCACAAAAGCTTCTTATGCCTTACTCAAAATGCAAGAGCAACTAAATGTAAATACATTGAAACTCAAGCAAGACGTTCGGACTCGATGGAATAGTATTTTTTATATGCTTGAACGTCTATTAAAGGTTAAAATACCTCTCTCTGCTACTTTGCCACAGCTAGATACATCTCCGCCAAATCTGGATTCCAATGAATGGATAATAACAGAAGACTTGGTGACACTTTTACGCCCTTTCGAAAATGTTACTGTGATTTTATCAGGAGAACAATATCCAAGTTTGTCTTCTGTTATTCCTCTTGTGCTTGGACTACAAAATGCTATAGAAAACAAGACGCCAGTAGCGGAATTGGGCAAGAATTTAAAACGAAGTCTTTCTGCAGTAATAGAAAAACGGCTTGCGGTATATGAGACTAATAGAACAGCATCAAAAGCCACCTTCCTTGACCCTCGCTTTAAAAAAAAGGCTTTAAATTAGAAAGTAACGCCAATAATGCGCAAATGTGGGTAATCAATGAGTTATCAAACATGAGCACCGATCAAGTCCAACCTTCAAGTAGCCCAAATAGCCCAAGTACTTCAATTGTTGCTGCTTTGGATAGAGACGACATTTGGGGAGTTGTCGATAAAAAGCTCATGGAGAGTAGTGCTCACCTAACTCCATACACTTCTGCAGTTATGATGGTTAAACAATATATTGAATTACCATATCTGGACAGAAAATGTGATCCAATTCAGTTTTGGAATGACAAGAAATGTTTATTTCCGGGGTTGTCCGAAATTGCCCAAAAATATCTATGTATACCAGCATCGTCAGTCCCTTCAGAACGCTTATTTTCAAAAGCTGGGATTTTGTGCAATGATAGAAGAAACCGTCTAGCACCAAAAAAGATTGACCAAATCTTATTTCTCAACAGTATTCCATGATTATTTATTTTTTAAGTACTTTAACAATATTTTGTTATTTTATGTTTTATTTATCTTCGGTTGAAAAAAAAGAGAATTACTTTTGTTAAGACTTGTAAGAAGTTTATTTTAGTTTTTTTCATAAGATTTTTATGGGTATTATCAATAACTAATTGTTAGTTAACTGCCGGTAAAATATGTTTCTTTTTTTATTAATATCATTTGACATTTAGTCAACATAGTCTACAAAAAGGAGAATTTCCAGAGAAGTGGAAAACTTCCGTTATTATACCTATTGAAAAAGTTAATAATACTAATAAATGTGAGGAATTCCGACCAATAAATATGGTGCCTGTATATGAAAAGTTATTAGAACTAATAGTAAGTGAGCAGGTTCGTACATATATCGAAGATAACAAAATATTAACACCATATCAGGCAGGGTTCAGAGCAAGACATTCTTGTGAGAGTGCTATTCAGGCAGTGTTGCTGAGATGGAAGAGTGCTCTACGCAACGGAAAAGTTATTGTGGTGGTATTCCTAGATTTTAGGCGCGCATTTGAAACTATCAACAGAAAACGATTGTTATCAAAAATGAACAAATATGGATTCGAATCGACAGTCCTTAAGTGGTTTACTGCCTATCTTGAAAATAGATCGCAGAGAACTAAATATCAAAATTACACATCTACATCAATACCAACTCGACATGGCGTCCCACAGGGAACAGTTTTGGGCCCAGACCTCTTCATACTATACATCAATGATATCGTCAATTGTGTACGAGATTGTGAGTTACAGCTATTTGCAGATGACACTCTATTATACCATATAGGGGACAACTTAAATGACTCTGTCACAATAGTGAATAATGAACTGATATTTATTTCAGATTGGTTAGGGGAAAATAGCTTATCTTTAAATATTAATAAAACGAACTACATGATCATTAAGAGCAAACATTCAGTGGAAGATTCTAATTGTGCAATTTCTGTCAGTGATCAGAGTATAAAAAGAGTTTACACTTGTAAGTATCTGGGAGTCAATATAGATAGCAACCTGTCATTTTTAGATCACGCAAATTATGTAACAAATAAAATTTCTAAAAAGGTAAATTTCATGGGAAGAATAAGTAGAGATCTCAGTCAGTGGTCAAAATTACTAATATACAAAACGACAATACTTCCACACATAAACTTTTGCTCATCGGTCCTATTTCTATTGAACAATGCGGAGATAAATAGTTTGCAAAAACAGCAAAATCGAGCATTGAGAGTAATTCTAAATTGTAGTAAAGTTACCAGTATACAGAAAATGTTAAACGCAACGTCATTGCTTAGTGTGAAACAATCTATTTACTTTAATACAATGGTTATAGTATATAAAATAAAGAATCAATTGTATCCAGATCATCTGTTGAATCAACTAAAATTTGTACACGATATTCACTCATATAATACACGTAATAGAACTGATTTTTTCGTCATTCCGACAACATCAGCTCAAGGGCAAAAGGACCTATTTCATAGAGGTTTGATCGAGTTTAACTCGCTTCCTTACGAAATAAAAAATAGTAATACCTTAAGATTATTTAAGAGAAAATGTTTATTGTATACAAGAGAAAATATTGGAATTTAGGAGAAATTTTTTTTTTATTGTTAATTACAAAAATTTAAATGTAATGAATTAGCAAAGCTACTGAAATAAATGTTATTATTATTATTATTTTCCGTTATAGTACCTAGCACCTACGATATAATTATTTAAGACAACAATTTAGGCATATAATTTAACTAAGAAAAATTTTTCTTTGTGATACTAATTATCTTATTTTCATGAAAATATTGTGATTATTAGTGATTAAAAAAAATAATGAGTCTGTAAATGTACCTATGCTTACATACTTGCATTATAATGTTAGTCTGATTTAAGTTAATCTATTTTAAAAAGTCTGCTATTTTGCTTTCATAGTTCAATTGATAGTAAATATTATTTTTAATTTAAATTCGAGCCAAAAATACTTAAATAAATGATTTGATTTCAAACAATAACATTTTTGTTTCTTTAATTAGTAGGTATAACTCTCCCAATAAATTATACTTAAATAAATAATATAAAAAAAAAATAAAGAATTGAAATAGATGAAAATATAATTTGTTCCAATTTTTAAAGTATTTATGGCAAGCTGAGGGAATAGTTTGGAAAAAACTCAAAAAGACATTTACTTATTATACTTGTTCATCCAGTTAACTCGAGTTGCGTAATTCGAGTTCAACCCGAGTTATGTGGATTTTAAATCGGGCTAAATCGAGTTTTGTTTTTTCCGAGTTGGCACATCACTAGACTCGACTTTTGATTTGCGGCATAATCACAAAGGTTACATTTATGAGATATTGCTTACGGTTCGTAGCGAAATCGCAAAAGTCACATTCGTGCGGCTTCAAGTTCAAACGAACCGACTCTTTGTGCACCTTGACGTATCTTTCGAAGTTAGCGGAATAATCGCACAAGTCGCATTTGTATTGCCTCGAATTCACGTGAACCGCGTATCTATGTTTTCCGAGATTACCCTCCCATCTTGCCGTGTAATCGCATAAATCGCATTCGTGAAGCTTCGAATTCAAATGCATCGATTCTATGTGATATTTCAAATGGAAAGAATTCACGTGATTCAAGACGTCGCTTTTCCGATTCGCCGCGTAATCGCATAAGTTACATTTATGCTGTTTCAAATTCAGATGAACGGAATCTATATGATACCTAAGGCGACTTTTCTCGATTGCGGCAAAATCGCACAGGTTACATCTATGTCGCTTCAGATTCAAATGAACGGAATCCACGTGGTACTTGAGCGAAGATTTACGATTAGCAACGTAATCACAGAAGACGCAATTGTGACTTTGTTTCGAAACCGAATGATTCGAATCCCTATGACACTTGAGAGCGCCTTTCTGATTTGCCGAATACTCACATAAGTTACATTTGTACCGTCTCGAATTCAAATGAATCGATTCGATGTGATTTTTGAGTTTAAACTTGTAATTAGTGGCAAAATCGCACAGGTGACATTTGTGTTGCTTCGAATTCAAATGCATCGATTCTATGTGATATTTCAAATGGAAAGAATTCACGTGATTCAATACGTCGCTTTTCCGATTCGCCGCGTAATCGCATAAGTTACATTTATGCTGTTTCAAATTCAGATGAACGGAATCTATACGATACCTAAGGCGACTTTTCTTGATTGCGGCAAAATCGCGCAGGTTACATCTATGTCGCTTCAGATTCAAATGAAGCGAATCCACGTGGTACTCGAGCGAAGATTTACGATTAGCAACGTAATCACAGAATACGCAATTGTGACTTTGTTTCGGAACCGAATGTATCGAATCCGTACGACACTTGAGAGCGCCTTTCTGATTTGCCGAATACTCACATAAGTTACATTTGTACCGTCTCGAATTCAAATGAATCGATTCGATGTGATTTTTGAGTTTAAACTTGTAATTAGTGGCAAAATCGCACAGGTGACATTTGTGTTGCTTCGAATTCAAATGCATCGATTCTATGTGATATTTCAAATGGAAAGAATTCACGTGATTCAAGACGTCGCTTTTCCGATTCGCCGCGTAATCGCATAAGTTACATTTATGCTGTTTCAAATTCAGATGAACGGAATCTATACGATACCTAAGGCGACTTTTCTTGATTGCGGCAAAATCGCACAGGTTACATCTATGTCGCTTCAGATTCAAATGAACCGAATCCACGTGGTACTTGAGCGAAGATTTACGATTAGCAACGTAATCACAGAAGACGCAATTGTGACTTTGTTTCGGAACCGAATGAATTGAATCCGTATGACACTTGAGAGCGCCTTTCTGATTTGCCGAATACTCACTTAAGTTACATTTGTACCGTCTCGAATTCAAATGAATCGATTCGATGTGATTTTTGAGTTTAAACTTGTAATTAGTGGCAAAATCGCACAGGTGACATTTGTGTTGCTTCGAATTCAAATGCATCGATTCTATGTGATATTTCAAATGGAAAGAATTCACGTGATTCAAGACGTCGCTTTTCCGATTCGCCGCGTAATCGCATAAGTTACATTTATGCTGTTTCAAATTCAGATGAACGGAATCTATACGATACCTAAGGCGACTTTTCTTGATTGCGGCAAAATCGCGCAGGTTACATCTATGTCGCTTCAGATTCAAATGAAGCGAATCCACGTGGTACTCGAGCGAAGATTTACGATTAGCAACGTAATCACAGAATACGCAATTGTGACTTTGTTTCGGAACCGAATGTATCGAATCCGTACGACACTTGAGAGCGCCTTTCTGATTTGCCGAATACTCACATAAGTTACATTTGTACCGTCTCGAATTCAAATGAATCGATTCGATGTGATTTTTGAGTTTACACTTGTAATTAGTGGCAAAATCGCACAGGTGACATTTGTGTTGCTTCGAATTCAAATGCATCGATTCTATGTGATATTTCAAATGACCCTTTCGATTCGTGGGATATTCGCGTAGATGGCATTTGCGCGCTTTTACGTTGAAATGGAAAGAATTCACGTGATTCAAGACGTCGCTTTTCCGATTCGCAGAGTAATCGCATAAGTTACTTTTATGTGTGAATGTCAACATGGCGCCGCGAAATGAAAACACTGGGGAAAAAACCTGTAATAAATGTTCTAAAGAAGTGAAATTGTATATAACCTGTTATGGATGTAAGAAGACATATCACCCTAGTTGCTTACTTAAAATCTGCGGTAGTTATGTAAGGAATGATGGGAAAATAGTCTGTTGTGAGAACATAACCTCCAAAAAGTGTAAGTGTGAAGAAAAAGATATAGAAATACTATATCGTCTCTCGGAGCTGAACGAATCCAATTTTGAGCGATCAATCAGTCAACAGCAATCAGAGATCCTGAATGAATATTCCCAGGAACTGTATGACGAAAACACTCCTGCTGATATTTCGATGGTCCTTGTAAAGGACAGGAAGGACGATCGAGAAATGGAGGTAAGATATTTAAACAGACTTATGGATGAAAAATCGAATCGGATACTGGAACTACAAGATAAAGTTGAAGTGTTGAAAAAACAAATAGTCTTACTGGAAAAATTAGAAGAAAGCAGATCACCAATGCCATCTATGAGTGCTTCCTCAAATGAGGTAGTAAAACTACAAGAACAACATCAGGTAATATCTGCAGGAAAAAATGTAACCCACATGCTGAAGGAACCTGCATTAAATACCAACACAGATACAAAATTTAAAGATGTGGAAAATAAATCTGAAAGTGATATAGGAAACTGTATCGATGTCTCTAGACTATACAGCACAGTACTGCAAAATGAAAAGAATCCTTCTGATAAAGATGTTGATTGCACATTGAAGGAATCCGTATCCAAATCTAGAACTAGTGAAAAATATGAACGAAAAAAAAGAAATAGGAAAAGGTGCAATAGGGCAAACTTTAGTGGTCATAAATTCAGGTCAACTGAAAACACTAATTTCAATGATAGATCTAGATTAGATCATTCAGAAAGAGAAAGCAGTATGGGATATAGAAAAGAAATAAGTATAACTGGAACTGGTAATGGAACGTCGACTTTCTTGTGTGCGCAAAGGCGCGCATGGATATACGTGGGGCGAGTAAGCGAAAAAGTACATGAATCTCAAATAGAACATCACTTAAAAGAAATATTCCCAAATGAGGACTTCTCCATTGAAAAACTGTCAAAAAAAGACATATACAACAGTTCTTCGTTTAAAATAGGTGCGAACTTATCACTTGTTGACGAGCTTTATAAGCCACAAAACTGGCCTGCAGGCGTGGTCGTAAAACGATTCAAATTTTTTCGTGGACAAAGAAGAGATAAAGACTAAGAAAAATAACGATGCAAAATCAAGAAAACCGTCTAACTTAAAATGTGACGCAATATTAAATATAAATATTCAGAGTTTAAGCAATAAACTGGACGCGATCGATCTCGTTTTGAACACAGGAAAATATAAGCTGGCTTTCGTTACTGAGCATTGGATGACCGTCGACCAAATAAAAAGTTTCAATATACCGAATTATGGGGTAGCTAGTTCGTTTTCTAGAAAAGCTTTCAAACACGGCGGCTGCCTGATACTTACAGCCATAGATTTTAAGAGTGGTCCTGAATTAAAAAGCATTAATAAACTTTCTATTGAAAAGCACATAGAAATATGTGCAGTATCGGAGAAAGCAACAAAAACATTCTATATGTGCATATATAGATCACCCCAGGGAAACTTCGACTTATTAATCGAGCAATTCGAGAAAGCCTTGAGCATGGTGACTGGCAAACCCCATAATCGAATAGTTATCGCGGGAGACTTCAATATAAACTTTCTTGAATATAATAATGAAAGACGGAAAATCGAAGAAGTCCTCATATCATATGGATTGCATGTAGTCTTCAAGGAGGCATCCCGTAAAACGCCCACATCAAGTAAATGCATCGATAATATGTTCACAGATATAAACCGAAACCTTTACAAAACCGAAACAATAAATTATCATGTTTCTGATCATCTGGCGCAGAGATTGGAAATTCAGCTGGCGGGTGTATGTAGGAAAAAGAAGTGGAGAAATATTCGTATCATAAATGATGAGAATACCCGGATATTTAAAGAAAGGTTGGGAATCACCGATTGGAGTTTCATTCACGTGGGTACTAGTCGTGACTCATACAGGAGATTCCATGAAGTTATTATGAAAGCTTATGATGATTGTTTCCCTGAGAAGATGATAACTTTAGGGCAGTCGCGACGACGGAGGAAATGTTGGGAAAATGAAGAATTAATCGAACTGAAAAAGAAAATGGATGCAGCCCAGACTATATACGAAGTAAAAAAAGACGAAGATTCGAAAAAACTATATATGGGATTGAAACAACAGTATAAACTATTGATAACAGATATCATAAGAGGTGAAGATATAAAATTAATTAATGAATCGGAAAACAAAAGTCAGGGTATATGGAAAGTCAGTGTTCCCATTTCTGGATGAAATCTACGTCCAGTGCTGTGATAGACCAGAGGGTGAAACAGATAACGAATCCCAAAAATCCAATATGGAACTCAAAGAGGAAAACGCAAGAATAACATATGAAAATCAGTTACTACAAAAGGAGATTGAACATCTCAAATATATACTAACAGAATGCCAAAAGAATAAAGAATTTATAATCAACGAAATTAGTGATAAAAACATTATTCTAAAGGAAAATAACAAACTTCTAACTGAAAAAATTACGCAGTTAAAATCCAAACAGACGGAAAAAATTACGGATAAAAAAACGGAAAAATGTAATCAAAACAAAGTTGACATTCCTCAAGATTTTCAAACATCAACCTTGAAATCTGACGTTAATTGCGCGGTAAAACAACCTGGACCATCGAACAAATTGACAGAAGTAACAACAAATAATAAACAGAACCTCAAAATACAATCAAATCAACAATTGATGCCCGCTGGAACAATAACAAGCCAAAAAGTAGAGAAAATCCAGGTTGAAGTGCGAAAATCCTTAGATGAAAAACAGTTACCAGAGAGGAAAAGGATTCAGGAAGAGGAAAATTGGAGAGAAGTTACCTATAAGAAACGGAATTTCAGACAATCAAGGCCAGACCCAATTAAAGGAGCCATGGAAAACTTTAGTCTGACGATAGCTGAACAACACTGTTGCCCATTTTTATCAGGCTTGAATCCTAATATTGAGCCTGAAGAAGTTAAGGGATATTTAGATGAAACATTCAAAATAAATAGCAAATGTGAGAAGATGAAAACTAAAACAGATAGATTCAAAAGTTCGTTTAAAATATATGTTCCAAACAATTTGAAACAACGTGTTTTGGATGAAAATATGTGGGGAAAGGGTGTAATAATCAACCATTTTCTTCGCATCAGACGAGACTTCAACAGAGAAGCGAAACAAGCAACTATCTAAATATTTTACATCAGAATATTCAATGTATCAAAAATAAACTTCCAGAAATAGAACTTTTTATCAGTACTCTTACAACAGTTCCAGATATAATTTGTTTCAGTGAACATTGGATGAATAAAGATGAAATACAATTTTTGAATATTCCAAATTACAAGGTAATATCAACTTACACAAGAGAGAATTATATACATGGAGGAACAACTATCTTAATACGTGAAATTATTACTGACTTTGTGGACTTACAGTGGCTCAATGACATGAGTGTGGAAAAGGAGATAGAGCTATCATGTGCAATCAGTTACAACAGAAAATTGATCATTTTATCAGTCTATAGAACCTGTCTGGGCAATGTTCAGGTATTTCTTCGAAAACTGGACGAAATTCTCAATGAAATAGGCAATAAATATAAAAAATATGATGTGGTACTCTGTGGTGATTTTAATATAAACTTATTGGAAGATAGCCCAGTTAAAAGTAATTTTTTTGATATCCTTTGCGCATATGATCTACAGCAAACAATATTCCAACCAACAAGAGTTTCACGAACAACAAAAACGTTAATAGATAATATATTTACCAACACTTTAACATATAAAAATAATTATAATATAAATTCACTTTTGTCAGATCATATGGCCCAGTTTATATCAATTGGAAGTACTAATGTTTCCAATGAAAATACTATTATCAAAAAGAGAATTTTCACCGATTCTAAGATGCAACAGTTTTTGGAAATCTTGGAGGGTATATCCTGGCAGGGCGTATTAGAGCGATCAGATCCAGACGAGGCATACAACTGTTTCTCTGAAATAATGCTAATATATTTGAATCTGATTTTTCCAGAAAGAAAGTGCTCAACGTCTAGAACGAAACACACATGGATAACAACTGGGATAAAGACTTCAAGTAGCAGAAAACGATCAATGTGGGAAAAAATACAAGTCGGAGCCATATCACTAGACTATTATAGAAGCTACTGCAGTATACTCAAACAGGTTGTAAAACAGGCAAAACTGATGAGCCATAGGAACTACATATCTCAATCTGAGAACAAAACAAAAGCTACATGGAATCTAGTCAATACCATCACAAACAAAAAGAATGGTAGCAACGATTCAATTTTTAATTCATTTCCCCATCAAGATCAAAAGAAACTACTTAATGAAATCAACAAACATTTTCTTAATTCAAATGTGAGCAACTGCAGTATTGATCTCAAGAACATCAACTTCAAATCATGCGACAATAGCATACATTTCACTCCACTTGTGGAACAAGAAACATACCGATATATCCTCCAATTAAAAAATAAAAGTTCAGTAGGAAGTGACGGTATACCAGTTGGACTGCTTAAGAAGTGTGCATTCATCATAAAAACACCACTAACACACATTATTAACCAAATTCTACAAACAGGGAAATATCCACAAAGATTGAAGGAAGCAATGGTGAAACCTATTTATAAAAAGGGAAATAAAGGAAATATGGATAATTATAGGCCAATATCATTATTATCCAATGTGAATAAAATTTTTGAACGTATCATTTTTGATAAATTAATGCAGTTCCTTGAGAAAAACAACATACTTGTGAAACAACAATTTGGCTTCAGACAGGGACTGTCAACTCTGAATGCAATATATCAAGCACTTTCTTCTATCATCAAGTCACTAAATAACAATAATACTACAGTGGCCCTTTGTTTGGACCTGTCAAAAGCCTTTGATAGGGTCAATCATATGAGATTGCTGGCAAAGATGGAAAAATATGGTGTAAGAGGGGTAGCATTGAAGCTTATTGAATCCTATTTATCCAAGAGAACTCAAAGGGTAATAAGTAGGGGAAGAAATGGAAATACCATACTATCTTTAGTGTTATTTAGGTATCATTATGGATAATCTCATTAAACTCTATTTATCTGATTCCAACCTAGTATTAAATGGTGTACCACAGGGTTCCATATTGGGACCATTACTTTACATAATATATACCAACGATCTAGTTCAGACTACTAACAACGATGTCATAATGTTTGCAGATGATGCCTCAATAATATGTAAAGCTGAGAATCAGAATGAGTGTATGAAATGCCTTGGAGTTGATATTGAGAATATGAGTGAATGGTTCCTTAGTAATAACCTGATGCTAAATTTGAAAAAGACAAAACTTTTAATATTCAGAGAAAAAAATGAACAACTAAATCTGAGATACCAAGACATTGCAGTTGAGGTAGTTGAAAGCCTGCCATTCCTGGGAGTGGTCTTTGATCGGAATCTCAACTGGAGCAGTCACGTTGAGAAAATTTCACCAATGATAGCACGCTATGGCTACGCATTGAGGACTATACGGGAAATAGGGCTGGATGCTGCTCTGACTGCCTATCATGCTTATGTTCAGTCTAGGATTAGATATGGAATTGTGTTCTGGGGAAGATCTACCGAAGCAGAGCGGATATTTATTCTACAAAAAAGATGCCTAAGAATCATCTTCGGTATGAAACAACAAGAAACATGCAAGAACATATTCAAAAATTTCAACATCTTAACACTGCATAGTCTATATATATATGAGTCAGTGATGTTCATTTTAAATAACTATGATGCATTCAAAGACCTACAACTTCAACATCCCTATAATACAAGAGGAAAAAATATTCTTCAAGATGATAGGCCAAATTGTACATATATTCAGAAAAATGTGACATATAGCTTGTTGACTGTGTGGAATAAGTTACCCGAAAGGTTCAAGACATCAACTATGAAAGTTCAAAAGCGAAAACTCAAATGTTTCTTGATCAACAAATGTTATTATGGCATAGGAGAGTTTTTACAGGATAATAATTTCGAGAGTTTGTGAAATGAATTATTTACTTTATTTTTTTTTTATTATACATTTACATTTGTATCATCGACTGGATCAACACCTGTATGGTAAATGATTTAATAAATGATTTCTTCTTTTTCTTCTTCATAAATTCGAAGTTGAAAACCAAAGATTCCGTGAATTCAGAGACACTGAATGAAGAGGATTTCAACTTATATTTCTCAAAAGTAGCAGAAAAGTTGACTGGACCAAACAGCGATCCGGTGCAGAGCGAGAATTTTATGAAAAAAAAGAGAATGAGAAAGTCATGCTCCTTCTTTCTTTCCCCAACAACTCCGGAGGAAGTTATGGATGTCGTATCAAAAATAAAAAACAAATCTTCTCGGGATGTGTATGGTTTTTCTGTTAAATTGTTGAAAACGATAATCCCGTGTCTGGCAAACCCCCTTTCTGAACACATAAACGGTTGTTTTCAGCAGGGCTACTTTCCGGAAGAACTGAAGGTTGCCAGAGTAATCCCAGTGTTTAAGAAGGGTGATCACGATTCACTTGAGAATTACAGACCCATATCGATCTTAAAAAAAAAAAAAAAAAAAAAAAAAAAAAAATTTGTTTATTGTCTAAACAGGAGGAATCCCAATTACAAGACAACATATTAATATATGGTACAAAGCCGATGAATATTGCAAAATTAAATACTAACTACATCAATGATGCAGAACAGAAAAAGGAAAATTTACAAAAACTCTTTCAATCTATAGGCAACTTTGCCTAAGATGCAGTAGTGCCCTCAGTTTCAGTTTAAAAATTCGTAAACCATCGCTGCAGACATCAACATCAACACATATCCTATTGAACTGCTGACACATAACATATATTGGTGATCTAATCATCGTGTTCGTTCTGGGTTTAGGGAGGTATAGCATCTGTTCAAGTCGACTACCATTGCGAGGAATGCGAAAGCTCAGCCTGGCCAGCAAATCAGGACAATCTATATAGAAATTAACCAGCTTGTAGAGGACAAGACACAAGTAGTAGACCCTCCTGTTCTCCAATGACAAGCATGCGAATCTGTTCAGAAGAGTGCGATGGTCAAAACCCTGGGCCGGGTACACACCATCTAATTTGAATGCTAAAAATTTCAGTTTGCCAGTTTTCTCCAAAATTTTCGAATTCCTGTTAAGGAAGAGATTGGTGTCGTTTTTGGAAGGTAACGCTCTGCTAGACAAACACCAACATGGCTTTAGAGGAGGAAGGTCCACAACTACTGCCCTAACCCAGCTGATCGAATTCATCACGTGTGCGCTTGATCAGGAAGAGGAGGTCAAAATATCTTGCATCGATCTGAGCAAGGCTTTCGATTGCGTCAACCATAGCATATTGTTGCGTAAGCTCGAGAATATAGGAGTCAGGGGCTCTGCATTGAGCTTGTTAACATCATATTTGCAAGATCGCTACCAGCTTGTGGACCTAGAAGGAAAGAAGTCCTCGACGAAGATAATGACCTCAGGAGTGCCTCAGGGATCAATGCTTGGGCCGATTCTGTTCCTGGTGTATATTGATGACCTGGTGAGTAACGTGAAAGCCGACGACGAACTTCTATTTGCCGATGATGCTTCTTTCCTGAACAAATCCAAAGATGCCCATTTACTCGAGGATAAATCCCGGAGCTCGGTACAGGATGCTGTGGACTGGTTCACAGCAAACAACTTGAAAGTGAACACGGACAAAACGCAGGAACTCATTGTTAGCACCCGACAGAGCAACTCGAGTTACATCTGCCTGCTGGGGATGAAGATCAGCGGGAATATGTCGTGGATGAAACATATTGAGGTACTGTGCGGAAAACTATCATCGGCAGTTTTCGCAATTAGAAGGATCCGGAATATTTTGACAGAAAAAGAGGCCTTGCTCACATACCATGCTCAATTCCACAGTAAAATGACTTACGGCATAATATTGTGGGGTGCATCAGCAGAGGCTGAGAAAGTGCTAATAAAACAAAAGAAAGCACTACGGGCATTAGCGGAAGTAAGTCAGTTGACCAGCTGCAGGCCACTGTTCCGAAGATTCAACATATTGACCGTACCAAGCTGCTATATATTGGAATGTCTTTTGTATATACACGGTAATAAAAACAGTCTCCAAAAACACTCAGAAGTTCATGAACATAACACCAGATTCAAAAATAACTACATAACACCAAAGCATAGGCTACAAACTACTCAAAATACTCATATATTCAATGGGGTGAGAATCTACAATAAGCTTCCCCAACATCTTACTTCGTTAAATAGTGTAGCCTTCAAGAAAAAGATGAAGTCCCTTCTCATCGAGCGCGCTGCTCGAATGGACGCAATTGTTGACCTGTCAGTTCTAGCCAAATGCTACATGTATCATCCAGTCTTTCAGTTGTTTGTCCGATTGTATATTATGTGATGTTATTTAAAATTATCGTTGATATTTTAGCTAGATTACAATGTTTATATTTATTTATACTATGTGACATTCCCTGTATGTTTTGAGGGCAATAAATGAAATATGAAATACGAACCTCTTGATTCGCGGTATAATCGCATAAGTACTGCTTCAAGTTTAAATGAACGGATTCGACGTGAACTCTCGGTTTGCCTTTTTCGTTCGAGGCGAAATCGCACACCTGACATTTATGTTGTTTTAAATTCAAATGCACCGAATCTACATGCATCTTGAGATGAAACTTCTGACCCGCGACATAATCACATAAGTGACAGACATTTCACTTCAAGCGTAAATGAACCGTATCTACTTGATATTTGAGCTTGGTCTTTTGATTGGGGGCAAAATCGCACATGTGACATTTATGTTGCTTCAGTTTCAAATGAACCGAATCCACGTGATGTTGAAGATGAACTTTTTGATTCGCGGCATAATCGCACAATTCACATTTGTGCTTCTTCGGTTTTAAGTGAACGGAATCTTTATGCTTTTTGACGTCGTATTTGAAGTGTGCGGCGTAATCACATTTATGTTTCTTCAAGTTTAAATGAACCGAATTCATGTGAAATCTGAGAACTGTCTTTCTTCCCGTCGAAAATTTACATAGGTGACATTTGTGATTTTTCCTAGCAAGCCGGACAAGCTCCGCGTACTTATTGAGATCGCTTTCGTACTTTTCAACATTATAAGGTGAGGCACATTGTTGTTTCAGATCCAAACGATCAGAACCCGTATCTTTTTTTAAGTTATTTTCACAATTGTCTTCAAATTCACCCCAATTACCTTCATCTTTCTTCACATGTAAAAGAAACACTTTAGGTGTTTCAGTAGCTAAACTATGGTCATCATTGTTAAAACTGTTAGTTCCATCGTGGTTTTCTTCCAATTTGGTAGAGCAAAAATTATCATTATCGATTTGTAGCAATGGACCATTATTATAATTATATTCATTTTGAACAGTGTATTCTTCTCTCTTATGAACTCCAATTTCATCAATAAATTGTTCAGCAATGTCCACATTTTCTATCTTCACCTCCACATAATCAATTTTTTTTCCACTATCTTGATGTGGGGAACTGAAATCAACCAATTAAATACAATTTTGCAGTTGGTATTTATAATTTATTAGCAAATATGAAGAATTGTATCTTTGAAATTTTTCTGAAAACAAGAAATACGCAGTACTGATATTTAACGTAGTAGACATAAAAGTTTAAAAAAATATACATACTGAATATGAATACGTAGTAATTGTACACAAAAGATGAAATCAAGACCAACATTTATTTCTTACCAGATATTAGAAGACGTATCTGGACATTTAATTCCTCCTTTCTTTCTCCCAAAAATTCCAGAATTTTCAAGTTCTTTCTTTTCGTGATCATCAGCTTCTACCTTAATATAATCTAATGCTAACTCTTTCTCCATTTCTTAGAATGAAAATGATATTACACTATCAATATCACATATAACATTAAGTTAATAAAGAACGCTTTCCACCTATAAACTCTAGACGCTAGTAATAAGCAATAATTAGGTTAGACTGATATACAAACATAGACTTATCATCCTTTAATACGTCTATGGGTACAATCACTGGTGGTTGAAGAAATCGATTACAGGCCACAGATTATGGTTTCGAGTGGTGTTGGCTCAGTCAGCCAACTTCACATCAGTTCCAGTTCCACCTTTGCGTATGATCATAGACTTATTATCCTAATACCTCTATGCTAGGGTGTTATTTACATGAAGTTATCCCCGGATTATGACGCGCAGTGGGTCGATCGTGGGATAGAGACGAATCGACAGACGGCGTTGCCAAACTTTAATTTTTTCTAAGATTTGTGTTATCAATGATTTTTTTGAAGTGTTCATGTATTAAATCGGGAAAGAATGAGATTTATAACTTCCGAATTAACTTGTGCAAAACTTTACAGCAAAAATTAAAAAATTCATGAAATAAATCACTTAATTCTCGGGAGTAGTTCATTAACAAAAGGGAAAATCATATCTCGGGTAATAGGAACCGCTCATTAATTATTTTTTCACGGTGATGTTCACGTTGAAATGCTTCAACTTAATTAACTTTCAGATAAATTTGGACCGTCTACGGGAATTCGTGATATGGAAAAAACCATCCAGGGGCACGGATTTTACAAAACTCGAAAAAATGTATCTCCGAAAGTAGATACCGCTCATTGATGATTTTTTCACAGTTATATTCACATTGAAATGCTCTAAATTACTCAACAGATGAATTTGGACCGCCTGATATCGAAAAAACTGTCCAGCCACGAATCTCATTCTTTCCCGATTCAATATTTCAACGAATCATTGATAACACAAATTTTAGAAAAAATTAAGGTTTGGCAACGCCGCCTGTCGATTACCTCTATCCCACGATCGACCCACTGCGCGTCATGAACCATGACTGGAAATCCGAAGATAACTTCACTTAAGTGGTGTTACGTGAAGTTATCCACGAATTCCCAGTCACGGTTTATGACGCGCAGTGGATCGATCGTGGGATGGAGGCGAATCGACAGGCGGCGTTGCCAAACCTTAATTTTTTCTAAAATTTGTTATCAATGATTTTTTGACGTTGAAGTATTGAATCGGGAAAGAATGAGACTTCCGAATTAACTCGTACAAAACTGTACAGCAAAAATTAAAAAATTCATGAAATAAATCACTTAATTCTCGCGACCCTTTCATTTACAAAAGGGAATATCATATCTCGGGAAATAGGAACCGCTCATTGATTATTTTTTCGCAGTGATGTTCACATTGAAATGCTTTAAATTAATAAACCTGGACCGTCGATGGAAATTCGTGATATGGAAAAAACCGTCCAGCCACGGATTTTGCAAATCTCGAAAAAATGTAATCTCCGAAAGTAGATACCGTTCATTGATGATTTTTTCACATTGAAATGCTCTAAATTACTCAACCTTCAGATGAATTTGGACCGTCGACGGGAATTCGTGATATCGAAAAAACCGTTCAGCCACGAATCTCATTATTTCCCGATTCAATACTTCAAAGAACCATTGATAACACAAATTTAAGAAAAAAGGTTTGGCAACGCCGCTCGTCGATTCGCCTCTATCCCACGATCGACCCACTGCGCGTCATTAACCGTGGCTGGAAATCAGTGGATAACTTCACATAAGTATGGATGGTGGTGTAAGTCTAATCCTGAAAAATGCATAAACATATTAGGATAATAAGTCTCTGGAAAAATGTCTAATATCGATTTGAGTATGTGTGAATGAATTGAAAGAGTTTGTGCGATTGATAATTTGAGATAGTCGGAGAGGACATATAAAGGAAAGATTTAATGTTTTGATTAGGCCATCTATGGTCTAACCTATTCTTAATGTTTTGTTTTTTATTGAAAGAGTAGCATATTATCATTTTCATTCTCAAAAATGGACGAAATGGGTAAAATAAAGGCTGAATATGATAATCACGAAATGAAAAAAATCGAAAATGTTGGTATTTCGAGAAGAAATTTCAATGAGGAAGATGGAATTAATTGTTTAGATAAGTCCAATATTTGGTAAGAATTTTACTACATTGGTTCATTTGCCAAAATACTTGAAGTGTAGGATGTACATTCAAATAGTATGTCAATTATAGATTTTACTGTATACTGGCAAGATTATGGCATCATTATTATGGTTGAAGTCAAAATGTAATTGACGAAACAATTGTTGTGTAAAAAATAAAAAATATTAGCGGAAATGAAGTGTTTTATTTTGAATCGTATATCAAGTTCATTCAACATTCTCCTGGACTTTCTGCTAGTGAGGTAGATCACTAAATAATCAACGAAATTTATTTTGACAATTATTCTGAAAAATCGTCAAAAATTCATATTTGGATTTCATGCATCCACCATATAATCCGGGCCTGGCGCAAAGCAATTACCATCTTTTTTCCCCAATCTAATATATTCCATGTTTTAGTAGGACAAAAATTTGAAAGGTTGGCCAAAAAATCCTTATCACTAAAACGCTAACGAGGAATGCCTGGAAATTATTTTAAGGTTCGTAATTCGACCGAAATTTTCAGGGAAAATGAGCAATGCCTTCACGTCAGTGCTTTTCACCATTTTTATTTTCTGCTCTAACTTTTATATGCAAATTTGTCTCATCCTGTCTAAAATGGTTCTTGATTGGCCATTTAATTGATTTCAGTTACCCACATCAAGATAATGAAGATAAAGTTGAGGTGAAGGTGGACTTCGCTGAACAATTTATTGATGAAATTGGAATTTCTAACAGAGAAGAATACATTGTTAAAAGTGAATATACTCCCGTCGAAGGTTTATCTCAACAAATTGATGATGTTGATTATTGTACTAATAAATTAGCTTTTGGAGAAACAGTTGAAGAGTACGGAGTGTTTCCTGCGAACAAGAAGCAAGATGGAAGTCATTTGAGTGATTTTAAAGTAAATCATCAAGCAGACCATTCCGATTTGAAACAACAGTGCCATCTCGTGAAGCTCTTGACGTTTCAAAATGTATCGACACTTCACGAGGTGTCTACTTTCACCGGTACCGTGGTCAGCGTTGATTATTTAAAGACGATTAAATTTTCTTCCCTTTCGTTAGGAGAAAAAATGGAAATCAAAAGTGCCGGTCGTCCGAAACCAAACTTGTCGATTACGAACGTGGCCAAATGTAGAAGTCGCGAGTATAAACGAACTTTTAAGATGGAAACGTATGAAAAAATCGACTGGTTGTGCGGCTGCGATGTTAGTAACAGTCTCTATTGTTTTCCTTGTTTGTTATTCGAAAGCGACGAGGCATCAGAATGGACAAAGTCTGGCGTTAAAGACTTGGCACATATAGCCGAGAAGATTAAGAAGCACCAGCAGTCAAAATCGCACTTGTCTGCTAAATTAGAATTCAATTTATTGGGTAAACAGGACGTTCGGCAACAATTCAACAGTGCATACCGATTAAGCATCGAAAAACACAACGACCAAGTGAAGAACAATAGGTACGTCTTATCTAAAGTTATAAATTGCCTTAAGTTTTGCGGTGCGTTTGAGCTTGATCCGCGTGGACGCGATGAAAATGAAGGTTCGAACCCGGGTATATTTAAGGGCCTCGTAAATTTTTCTGCGGAATCCGACCTGGCACTTAGGGATCATTTGCAGCAAGCTAACGCGCTTAAAGGTACGTCGGCAGACATTCAGAATGACTTGTTGGAATGTATGCTTTCTGTGTGTCAGACACACATCAAAAAAGAAATTGCCTCCTCGAATTTTGTGTCCGTTATGATTGAGGAATCAAGTGACACTTCAAACCAAATGGTTTTAGTTCTTCGTTATACTTTAGCCAACGGTTCCCCCGTTGAACGGTTTTGGACTATCGTAAAACCCAACGGACAAGAAGCTGACTGCATAGAAGAAACTTTGAATTACGTTTTAAAAAATTCCGACCAGTTGATATCGCAAAGTTACAGCGGGGCAAGTGATGGTGTACAGAAACTCATTAAAGATAAATTTAAACACGCCCATTACATTCACTGTTATGCTCATCAGTTGAATTCGATGATGTCTCAGGCAACGAGTGTAAATATGAATGTACGAATATTTTTTTGCGAGTTGAACGAGGTTATAAATTTTTTTTCAAATTCTCCGCAAAGAGTTGCCGTTTTAGATGAAGTAGTTGGGAATGAGGTTCTTAGAGCGTCAGTTACAGGGTGGAACTTTAAAATTAAGGCCGTTAACACTGTATATGAGAACAGAGAAGCTATCGTAGAGTGTATGGAAAGAATACAGGCTACGTTCAGACAAACCGGTACCATCACAAAGGCAGGTGCGCTTATGAGGTTGTTGCGTGACCCTAAGTTTATTTTCTGGTTGGCAGTGTTTCATCGTATAATGCCCCACGTTAATATTTTATATTCGCAGCTGCAAAAGGGTACTACTGATTCCGCAACCGTTAAACGATACATTACCGCGTTTGAAACAAGAATTCAGAAGGAAAAAAATAACATTCATATCATTAGAGGAAGCGAATTAGTAGACGTTGATGAAAATAAAACTAGGAAAAGAAGGAAGACCGAAGGGATAACTCATGTTTCCCCAACTGCCCAAGCTGAAGAAGTATGCGACTCCATACTCTCAGAAGTAAAAAGAAGGTTTTCGTTCACTGGCCATTTGGAAATGGCACACTTACTTTCTGTGGAAAATTTCGAAACCCATTTATCCGATTTTCCAATAATACATTTAGATTCAGCAGTTCGGAACTTCCCATTCCTAAATAAGAATAAATTAAGGACAGAACTGGAAATAATATACAGAAAAGCGGATTTTAGGAAAGTTTCCGGAGCAGTCGACCTGCTGAAATTTTTGATGGAAAATGATTTGGAAGCCGATTTCTCAGAAACGTATTCAGCGCTGCAAGCAGTTGTTACGATGCCCATGATAACTGGGGAAGCTGAACGTCGTTTCTCGACATTAAAACGTGTAAAGACTTTCCTGAGAAGCGCAGTGGACGAGAGTGGATTAACTGCTCTTGCAATGTTGTCTATTGAAAAAACTATGATTCGTGAAATTACGAATTTCAATGAATTGGTAATTGAAGAATTCATTTCAAGAAAGTAGAGGTGAATTTACCCTCAATACAAAACTTCTATGAAATAAAAATTTTCTACATTTTTTTTGAGTTTATATTCATATATATCGTGTTTTTTTTAGAGGTAGAACTTTCGATAGGGTTAACTATGATTTGACAGAAGGTAGAAGCCATGTTGTTTTGATATTTCTGTTCAGCCATCATAAGCGTCGTTTGTTTGCTGATTGGGCCTTAGAACAGCTTGAAGTTGATCCACTTTTTTATCATAAAATTGTGTTTAGTGATGAAGCTCATTTCTGGTTGAACGGCTATGTAAACAGGTAAAATTGCCGTATATGGAGTGAAAACAACCCTCAAGAAGTTCTGCATGTTCCATTGCATCCTGAAAAATGCACTGTATGGTGTGCTTTACACGCTGGAGGCATCATCGGTCCATATTTCTTTAAAAACGATGCTGGAGCTAATGTTACAGTGAATGGTGCTCGTTACAGATCGATGATCAATGATTATTTGATTAAAAATTTGAATGTGTTTTGGTTCCAACAAGATGGTGCTACACCTCATGCTGCTACCGTCACTTGATTTATTGAAAGGAAGATTTGGCGATAACATTATTTCGAGAAGAGGATACAATCAGCATGCACCTACAACTGCACTTCCGGCGCAGAACCGTTACAAGGCTCAAGTTTAAATGGATATTAAGGTAAAGGTAAATGTGGCATGCCCAAGAGATCTCCTTGAAGAGGGGATCTAACATAACTAGAGTCGACCGGAAAAGTAACTATCAAATTGACTGTATCTGGCCTCCTCAAGGTGCCCAGGAAGGCCCAGATTTTACTCAAGAACAAACCGAACATTACCTGAAGGGTCACGTGAACTACTCCTGGGGATATCACAATACCTTGGAACAACTATTTACTGTCTCTATACGATACGTCGTCCTCTTTCAAGACTACTCAGTGATTCACCCTAAAGAATGCTACAGGTTCACAAGGAATACAATTTCTCAAAGTAGCACATGCATATATCAAACAGGTAACACAAACCGACTAGGACATTATTAAAAAGCAGTACCCCACCACCTGGACGTGTTAATGAATCTTACAATAAAAGAAAATTAAGAAGCTGGTAGCCAGGGATCATATAAGCGTACATACAAAACAGTTACATATTAAGCATCGCGAATAGTAAGAAATATTAAAAAAAAAACACTATTAACGCAGATAAAGAACCACTATTTACAAATACAACAAACAAAAACCAGACACCAAAGGAAAGTATACAATGTAAACAAACAAATTGTCGTGCCGATTTAGTTATATACAAAGGCAATGCATTTTAGTAGAACATTCCGGTCGAATTAAATAACACTGAATCAAAAATACAAGAATTAAAAGCGATGAGTGGAAGTACAATGAACGAGCATGCAATCACTGAGAATTTTACATTAAAACTTAAGTAGTATTCAAAAACGTAAAGCATGCAATTAAAAGAAGCTTACTTACTAAGAGTTACCAAGGGGGACTGTTATAAGTACTTTCATCTCGAGTATGTTTTTAAGTCGCTCATGAGGTTTATTTCCAACAACCTTCCTCGCTGCCTCTTCAAAATACAATGGGGACGCCATTGTTATTTTTGCATTGTCACAGAGCACATGCGTCAAAATACAGTGGCACAGAATAGTTGACACAGAAATAAGCGAGCAAATACTATGATGTAGTAATGTAATTTATATAATCCATAGATAACACTAATAATCTATGTGGGATTCTGTCATTCGTGTGATCCTTGGAGAATAGCATAGATTAACGAGGCTGTCGTTTATCTATGGAGAATACGGATCTCTTCAAAGCTTTCAATTATTCATTGAATATGTTCAACATTCGGAAGATATTTACTTTACCATAGTTTCCTATTAACAAACCAAACTACTTATTGTTTACTTGAACCATTCTAGGTCAATTAGATAAAAAGAGCGACAGAAAGAGATGTAAAATTACATTTGGGAATTGAGCTGTTTTTCAGCTCTTAAAGCAGTTACAATTAAAACCTGTCGCTGAAGTCCTATGTGGAATAGTTTTGGACAATATACTTGGACTAATTTAATACATTCAGTACTCATACATAAGATTACTGCTGAGCTAATTGCACTTTCAATGTACCCTTATGTAGGTACTGATTACTAGATTTTTCGTAAACACCGTTGTATTGAAAACATTTTTTCACTCCACGATCTTAAATATTTGTTGAAAAGATATATGATAATCATTTGGTACACTAAGACTTGTTTTTCTGAATAAATGAAAAATGTAATGCTAGAATAATTCAGTAAGAAGTTCTTCTTTATTCTACAAAAATAACTTAACAAATAACGAAAAATAAATTACAAAACAGCTTTCTCATGATTCAACAACTTCAATTTACGATGTGAGCCCCATTTATACTTGCTTATCCCACCAGTTTTACTGATTACTCTATGGCAAGGAATTAGATAGGCAAGTTTATTTTTTTGCACTGCATTTGCGACAGCTCTAACAGCTTTCGGATTGCCTATAGCTTTGGCCACATCTTCATAACTGGCAGTGGAACCTTCCTTTATATTCGCTAAAATTAGGTGAAATATAGTATTCATACGGTACATTGTTAGACAAATAGAAAAGTACCTAATGCTTTCCATACAGATACTTGAAAAGCTGTTCCATTCAGCTTCAAATTCAGTTTATCCAAATTCTGTCCATCGAACATTTTCTTGACTATCTCTTCGATTCTCTGGTGATTTTCAGAAAAATTCGCCTTTGGCCAACATTCCTTGGCTTTACTTAGGTCCGACATGGTTTTATTATCAGAAAAAGAGGAATAATATACGTTTTCATCGTCATCCACTACAAGAAATATTGAACCAAAATCCGTCTCTCCAAGCCCATAAATTAGATCTCCACATTTTTCCACATCTTCTACGATATTTATTTTCGTCATATTAAAATTCGTTAAATATCGATCTGAACTGAAACCACTCACTTTTCACATTGATTTAGGTTAGGTTTTCGTTGACACCTGATAAATATTTTGAATTTCAAGATTAGGCGGGAAATATTGTGAAGCCATTATTAATGCGCATGACAACAAATCTACTATTTAAATTGAAAATTTGTAAAAGCACTGAATGAGAACAAAGTAGAGACAACCGTGAATATTTATACAATTTTAATAATTTTTGACAAGTGATTAAATTTTCAGGCTCATCTGCTAAGTGTTTGGGTGGCTTCAGATCGCTAAATAATAAAAATGCATCAAGTTATCCAGAACGGTCATTGAGTTGCAAAATGTGTATAGCTTTTGGGCAACCATTTTGCGCTCTTGTTTGAATATAGAGTGCCTAGAATTCGCCATTTTTAATGAATTTGAGACGGGTCAAATTGTAGACGTGTGCGAGACTGGTCTGTCGATAGTAGTTCAAAAGAACTAATAGATCTTTGCGCTAAACTACAGTGTGAACGAGCGTGGAGAATCTGATTTCGGCAAAAAGTTTATGATTTTTTGTTCAATTATTTTTTCTAGTCGATATGTAACGATAAAGATTGAAAAGTGAAAGATAAAACCTTTTAACCACATATTTTTCATTTTCATGAGAGGTCCCGTTTCTTCGGGAGAAGTGTTCTAAAATTTGTAAACTATAATATATTTAAAAGGGTGTTAACAGCTTCAAAATTCAGCGATTTGAATATTCCGTCATAATTCCTATTATAATCATCCGAATTGCGTGAAAATTTATGTGAATTATTCTGATTTTTCAAGTTTTTACCTGAAGTTATATAAGATGTGAAGTTGTAATTTTTAGAGTTAGTTCAAAATGTAAACCTGAAGAAGCCATAACTGTTCAAATTAATAAATTGTGGAATTATTATTTTATTTAATTAAAATGAATTTCCATCAAGCATTGACCGATTCAGTGGAATACTTAACCGAGATGTTTAGGCCACAAACCACCATGAAAATTTCAAATCTCTGCCAGATAGAATTGGTTTTGACCTTGGACTTTTTATCAAGTTCAAACTAGTCGTTTGGATCATTTTTGACTCAAAATTGTTCAGATTTGGACAACAGAATAACAGGCTTGCTAAAAAAAGTGCACAAAAATTAAAGACAAGCATTTATTTGCATTTTTTCGAAGAAATACTAAATAAAGCATTTGGAATGAAATACCAAATGCATTTCGAAAAATGTGTTTCAAATACACAATACATATTTTGTATTAATCATCTCAGGACGAAATAATTGGTGAAAATTTCAAGAAGCGTCTGAAACTATGTATCACCGCCAAAGGAAGCCACTTCGAAACCGCTAAAATATATTATTACCAAATGTTTATGTTATTATCATTCGTTATTGTTTTGTTCAATTTCTTTTGTTTAATATAGTTAAATGAAAAAAAGTTTGTCATCCTGTATTGTAAAAATTTCACAACTATAGATTTCCTTTTGCTAGTTGATTCTAACAGTTTATTACAAGGAGAAATAACAACAAATATATTGAATGAAACTAAATAAAAAATTTATTTAATTCAACAGTTAATACTAGAATTTTAATCATGCTAAATGCTAACATTTCTGAATGGACATAGTTTTATTAATCATGTAGAACGAGTACCACACAATTATCATTCGATAATATATAAAAGGTGTATTCAAACATGATCAAAGAGTTTTGGATTATCCACAACTGAAAGAATTGTCCAAATCATTGCACAAAACTCTCAGAAAATCCTATATCATACAAATATTAAATGCATCAACCTCTTGCAGTATTCTTCTTCTTCCTGAAAAAAATTAAAATAAGTAACTGGAATAAAACCATACTAATGTCATAATTAGGATATTTATGTTCGAATTCATTAATCCGCTGATAATCTGTACCAAATATGATTAATAAGGAGATTTTACACTGTCCCGATTAGAAGAACTTTCTATTACCATAGTTCATACTCCTTTTTAATCATATTTGCTACAGATTATCAGCCAAATGAAGTCGTTTGAATATAAATTTGCTGATTATGAGCATCACGGCGTAACTGGAACTGATTGGAGCATGAGGAAGGTTTTCTGCATTTGTAACGTTAGAAAAAATCCGGAATACAGTTCTTTGCCTGAATTGCCTCGCTGGGGTATGTCGTGCATGTATATTTGCGTGCACTAGATGGCGCTAGTGTAGAGTTTAGAACTTTATACAGATGTATGTTGCACTGCCCCGATTCGAAAAACGTTCTGTTAACTATAGGTCATACTCCTCATATTTGCCATTTTTCTATACATGAAAGTTATAGCCAAGTACAAGTAAAGAACCTAAAATAACACCTGTGTAGCAACTACTACATTTTATGTATTACAAATTAGAATGTATATTACTGGCCGGAAGACTTCGGTCGTTAGCTGTTTGATTCGAGAAATCAATAAAGTTTTCTTCTCTCTGAATGTTATAAAATGTCAAAATCATAAAACTGGCATCAAAGTAATTGCTAATGTGATGTTTGAATGACTTATGTCATTGTCAAATAAAGTGTCTATGATTTAAAGTAAAACACTTTATTTCCTCTAATATTTAGTATTAGCGGAAATAAAGTGTTTACTTTAAATCATATAATGATTCATTTAGAGGTACTTTTTGTGATGGGGATTTAATTGAAGATTGCGCATGCCTCGTGTTAACTGAAGTGCCATTTCTGTTCAGAAGTGTTTGACAATTCATAATGGAAAGACTTAGCCCGGCACAGAGTCTACAAATTGCTCAACTTTATTAGGAAAATAGGTGTTCTACAAGGAATGTGTATCAGGCAAGCTTGTCAAGAACCCAACGACTAAAACGGAAACGATTCGGAAGGTCAGCTTCAGTTCTTGCACTAGTTGAATTTTGTAAGCTTTTAAAGAAAGATTCTTACATAAAATACACCAAGTTGTTGAATATGACAGGCCAAGCTGTTGATAACGGCGACGAATCGACACCTCACGGTCTTCACGTACACTCTCCGCTACCGCCCCTATATTTTCTTCACTACGTGCTGTGTGGTCTGTTTGGTCGAAGATTATCCAATAATGAAAATCAGTTCTCAAACTTACAGATGGTAGAGCTAATTGTGCGTTCGGTAGGCCGATTATGTGGACCATAAGTTGCCCGATACACATTCCTTGTAGAACGCCCATTTTCGTAATAAAGTTGAACAGTTTGTAGACTCTGTGCCGGGCTAAGTTTTTCCATTATGAATTGTCAAACACTACTGAACAGAAATGACACTTCAGTTAACACGAGGCATGCGCAATCTGCAATTAAATCACCACCACAAAAAGTACCTCTAAAATCACCCTTTACAATGAATTTCAGTTAAGTAGAGACCGAATCAAGGAAATATAGTGTTTTTAATGTGAAATTTGTTTGTGAGATATAATCATAACTCATTAGGAGTTTGAACGAGTTCGTGCGGTTTTTTCGAAAATTCAAGCTTTATTGTGAAGAATTGGTTATACATTCGAAGTTCAAAGTATTGTCCGTTGCTAGCAACTAGTTTTTCCCATCTTTCTGGAAATTAACGGATCCAATTCCAAAAAAAAGCTCTTTGACCTCTATCCATACATCGGTCCATTTTTTGACTTTATCGTAAATGGAGAAGGACTGGTTAGCAAGGCCATGTTACATCGATCGAAGAAATGGTAATGGAAAATAGCAATGTCTGGGCTGTACGACGGGGGAGGTAGCACTTTCCATTCGAGCGTTTTAACAGGCTGCAACATGTGCTATGCTGTAAAATAACTTTATCGTGTTTGTCGGCGTGTTGCGGTCGTTTTTCTCGCAAGGCTCGACTCAAATGTATCAACCGTCCTCGGCTGACCTCCCCTGTGATCCTTTCGTTTGATTTTAACAGCTCATACACAGCATGATCTTCTTGCAATGAATAATCGGTTTGACAGTTGATGATGAGGTATCCATACGTTGCCCGACGCTTAGGATTATTATAATGAACCTACTTCTCATCCCCACTCACAATATGATGCAAAAACCCCTTTCTTCTATGCGGTTGGAGCAGTTGTTCATAGCGTTCGACGTCTCTTGGCTACAGTACATACAGCACCCAATTTCCTACGTTCAGATCAATTCTCATTGATTTTAAACGATGGCAAATGGCTGGTTCAGTGACTACAAGTATTTTTGCGAGTTCCTCATGCGTTTGTGATGGATCTCCATTGTACCTTGCCTCTGATTCTTCATCCTTGAACTTTATTGGCGTTCCAGGTTGTTCTTCGTTTTCCAAATCAAAATTGCCACTTTTAAATCAAGCAAACCACTTCTGACACATTCATTCAGTTACAGCATGACATCCACCAAAATACCATGGCCTTCGGCAGCCTTCTCTTCGTATTGAAGTAGAACTCCCGGGTAAAATACATTATTCAGTACGAAAGTGAAAAAAACACCTTATGATGACACTTCAAAATGAAAGTGTTGCCAGATGAAACAACGGAATAATAAACCAGACGCGACATATCTTATCAAAACCGCATGAACTTATATTTACTTCTAATATGTACTACCCACCTGGAACTCTTCTTTATTCTCGATTTTTGAAATGCAATTCTGCAAAATCTCCTTAAAATTATGTTCAGGGTTCCTACATTCGTTCAAAGCCGTGGCATTATCCTCCACCAAAGACAACAGCAACGACAAAATGTGCTCGGTGCTCGGTTTTCTGTCCTGAGATATCAAATCTATTAGGATTGGAATGATTTCCAAAAATATTAATCTACCTGAAATTGAAAAATAAAAGTTTTAACGCATAAAGAGAGTATTCGATAACTCTCATGAATAAAAGATTAAATAATGAGATCACATGATGAAAGCGTTGACAAAAATTTGGATATTTTACTCACTTTTAAAGTCAGGTTGTGACCGGCACAGATAGTTCAACAAAAATGCTGTCTTAATTCGGAATTTATCATCGTCTTTCTTCAGGGTCCTAAGGAGAAGGTCGAGACCCCCATATCTCACCAGCTGAGATAAACCTTCTGCGTTATCCCTTGCAATAGCTGAAACATAAAATTGGTCATTAAGTAAAGGGTGAGCCATCTAGGGTTTGCATTTTGAAGTAGTGAAACCGAGAAAAATTAAAAACTTATTTCCAAAGTGCTGAATCTTCCATCCAAAGTGTTATACATTCTGTCAAGAAAGTACCGGGAATTATCGATTTAAATCTGGCGGGGCAATGAGGCAGGTAAAAATTTTTTTTCCTAGGTTGGTACCACTGTCCTTAATTACTATGCCAAGCTTGAGCGGGATCTGTCAACTAGTGTGTTTGCAACAGCTGATTAAGTCAGTCGATGTCAGAGTGCATGCCGATTTTTACTATGGGTGATTACGTTGAGCAAAGAATTTGTTTAAAGTTTTGTGTTGCAAATGAATTTTCGTGTGCCGATGCATCGAAAATGTTGCAAAAGGCCTTTGGTGATAATGCTCTATCGAAAACTCGTGCATATCAGTGGTACAGAGCCTTCAAGGACCGTCGTGAAGTGGTCGCCCATCGACGGCTTCGATCGAAGATAACATCGATAAAATTAAGGAAAGGGTGCTGGAAAACCGTCGTACCAGCTTGAGAGAGATAGCACATGATCTTAAGATATCCCACGAGTCCGCACGTACGATTTTGATTGATATTTTGGGCATGAGAAAGGTCGCCGCACGACTCGTACCGAAAGACCTGAATTTTCTTCAAAAACGTCATCGCGAACAGGTTGCTTCAGACATGCTGGATCGCTGTAATTCCGATTCTACATTCATGAAACGCATTATAACTGGTGATGAGACCTGGGTCTACGAGTACGATATGCAAACAAGCCAGCAATCATCGGAATGGGTGGCAAAAAATGAGAGCCGAAACCGAAAAAACCACGCCAAAGCCGCTCGAAAATGAAGGTGATGTTCATTGTTTTCTTCGATATCCGTGGCGTGGTGCACTACGAATTCGTTCCAGAGGGTCAGACGGTAAACAAGGAGTATTACCTAGGCGTCATGAAACGTTTGCGTGAGCGTATCCGTAAGAAGCGGCTAAATTTGTGGGCGAACAACTCATGGATTTTGCATGACGATAACGCGCCTTCTCACCGAGCTACGATTGTGACTGACTTTCTCGCCAAAAACTCAACAAACGTGCTTCAGCAACCACCGTATTCGCCGGATTTGGCTCCCTGCGACTTTTTCCTCTTCCCAAAACTAAAATTGCCCCTTCGTGGCACCCGTTTTGAGTCGATTGAAGCCATAAAACAAAATTCGGCGCGAGTGCTAAAGTCCATCCCGGAAAGCGCCTATAAAAAATGTTTCGATAATTGGAAGTGCCGTTGGCATAGATGTATTGGAGCAAATGGAGCGTATTTTGAAGGCGACCCAATAAATTTTGACGATTAAATGTAAAAATGTTTTAATTGAAAATTCCCGGTACTTTCTTGACAGAGTAGTAAATTGACGTGGAAAATTCAATTGAGACGAAAAGATCAACATTCTAAATGTACAGGATTTTTCCAAAAACTATACCCCAATGGATAATCCATTCACTGATTCATCTTTGGGAGATGACAGTTAAAATTATGCAAATTTCTTAATTATGATGTGTCTAATACATCTAAAGATTTGGAAATGAAATTGTAGCCATTAGCTTTACATTAGTCTAGACCAAGAGATACTCAAACCAGTGGACCTCACAAAACTTCAATCATGGCAATTTTTTAGAGATCTAAGATAAATTATCAACATACCACTCAATGCATAGATACATTTAATACCAACTTGATCTTCTTCGTCTTTATCCAAAACATTCAGGAGTACAGGGACAAATTCGTGATCTATAACAATTTTCTGACAGTATGGATTGTTTTGGCAAAGTTCAGCAATGAGTCCGCAAACTGCTGCTCTAACTTTAGCGTTTTTACAATTCAAACATGGTTTCAATATAACGAATCCTCCAATCTTGTGAAAATCTGAAAAATCATAATTATTTGTTAGAAGATATGGCACATAATATAACTAATGTACCATTTGCTACGTCAATGTTGTCAATATAGTCCATGATAGTCTCCAGGGCTTCCAAATAATTTGAAACGTCTTCTCCATCTTTTACAGTATCAACTTTCATCAAAATTTCAATCTGTTTTTGTAATACTTCTACTACATTTATGGTCATTGACTTCAGGGCCGTTTCAAGGAACTTTTTTCTCTAAAATTTCAATCATCATTCCATTACTGAAAAGACACTATTGCAGGACCTACCTCTTCATCCATTGGCAAGAATTTTGTTTCCGTAGAACCATTTTCAGATGCTGACATAGCAAAACGTAAAAGACCTTGCAGATTATTTGGCTGTCTTGGCTGAGGCATGGATTCATTAGCAGAGTTGCTGGATGGATTTTGTTCAGGAGGGGCACAAATAGCCCCAACAGGAACCTTTGCTCGTTCGTCGCTTACACTAGGCATGATTGGAACTTATTTCCAACGATATTGTTTTATTTTGAATTTGTCGAATCTGGATTTGTCAAGATAATTGAGAAAATTTGCAAAAGGTTTTATGGTTATGAGCGTGCCTATCTGTCACAATAAAAGACTTGATCATACCATAGACAAACATTAGAGAATGGGATTGTAGTTTATCCATAGACCACCGATGCCATTTGAAAATCCTGAAATTACCGTATCAGAGACGAAAAATTACCGTATTTGGGACACTTTTACCGTACACCGTACCACAGAAATTCATGAAACAATTCCTACTATTCTGTGGTCAAACCTAACTTACAAACTTGTCAAAGTTCCTAACCCCTCAATATCAGGATATTAAGTAAACAATATGTATGTACAATGATTATATTTATTGTACAAAAAAGATATAATCTAAGTTTCAATAACAAACTCATCTCAATCAGCATCGATACTAGCAGTGGAAGAATACATGTCCACTTCATTCTTGCGTACATATTCTGGGTAGGTATAAAATTAACGCAATTAACATCTTTTTCACACACTGCGAAGTTAATGGTGTTTATGGTTTTTGATATCAAGTTATTTCTTGATTTCATTTTTACTAAGTTTATTTTACTGAACACTCTTTCACATTCAGCATTTGAGTGTGGAATATATAGTAAATTCAGTACGAACTTTGATAAATTCTGAAATTCAAAAACAACTTGTTCATTATAATATATCTGCATTTTTCCCCAGAATATTTCAATATCCTCGTTAACATCTTCTTTTTTTAGTAGTAAAATGGTAATCTGGCAGCAACCATACCGTTTTCTAATTTCCACACAGAGATATGAGTAGAAAAGCTGGCATCTTCCAAAAAACATTTTTAATACCTCGGGCATTCCTGAAATAATTGGCTTCGAAATTTCATTCATTACCTCTACGCCAACATAAACGTTTTTCTTTGGTAGAAATCAAGTTTTATTTGATTGATCTATTTCAGATATTGCAGTTTTTGTTACATATTGTCTTTCCATGTAGCATAACAGAAAATTTCTATAAGCATCCTACATCATTTTATGCAAATACAGCTGTACTACCTTTTCTGATTGAAAATTTTGATTTAAATTTACAATTTTTGTGCAAAATATAATTAAGGAAAAGATAATATAACTCAACGAAAGGATCGTTCATTGAATGATGAATTTGCTCTACTGATAGAAGACGTTCATCTAAATATTTAGAGTTAGCTAGTGCTAGGCAACGTGTTTGTGAAGTCTCCCTGACGAGGCCAGATACAGAAATTTTTCCGAATTATGTTTTGAATTTCTGATAGTTCAAAGATCTAATAAAAAATATTATTCTAATTTGTCAAAAAATATTATATTTTATATATTTTTGATCTCTATGATTCAATTTTACTTTTGTGCGCTCGTCCCAGAGCACACTACAATGCCTGTATATTTTTTGAGTTTTCAGCCAAAAATTAACTCAAACGATTAAAAGGAAAGACTTTAGATTAACAGGGCAGACTATAAGACTAAATGGGAAGATAAAGTTTGAGAATACTTAAAATCCGCCCATGAGACTCGAAGATATAACCATTGGAAATTATATTTTTTTGCGCACTTATTCTAAGAAACAGTGTGCTATTGTTTTGCCTAAATGTCTAAGTTTTTATTCGAGCCGAAATTGGTCTCAAACGAGTGGGTTGATGATGTTTTGCGTACCACTGTTAAACAATCACAAATGTGTTATGGTCTCTCGGAGCCCAAAGTCGAAAGCAGAGATCTTCGTGTTTTGAGATACTATATCCTGTGCTCCCTGCTCGGTCTTCCGAAAACACGCTTGGCAAGCATTCATCATAAAATTTAAGATAATGTTTTTCATAGTGGTAACTTGTTTGAAAAACAAACTGGCTTTCATAAAATTCACAATTATACTTCTATGTAACTCGCCAAGTTAATATATAATTATTGACCATCTACTTACTTCAGGTGTAATTAATCGTTTAAACAGATTTTCTAACAAAGCATCACTCTGGGATAAAACCATCATTTGAAGTTGAAACGTGGTTTCACCTATAGTGATAACTCTATTGAAACTAGGTTAATAAATAATAATAACTTTATTTACTCAATGGTAAGATTCACAATTACTTAATAACATTTTTATATTTCAGCAGCACATAAGAAAATTGTTCATTTTCACTCTGAATTTTTCCATTTTCACTAGACTATCCACTTTTAAGTAAATTGTTTACAAGTTACTTCACGCAAGATTCTTCAGGTGTTAGTCGAATTTCATCATATTTTCCACTTTTATCTAACACTTGTGGCAATTATTTAGAAATTTTTCAGGCTCGCTTATTCGTTAGAACTATATTTTCACTCAAATTGTACTTTTCACTAACGTCAATGAATACTGTACTTACATATCCCACGCTTGATTTTTCCGATAAATTCATTTCACTCCATTTTTCATTTTCACAATTTGAATAGGATAACTATGTTTACTTGATACTTCAGAAATTTCGTTTAACTCGTCACCAAAACTAGCGAAAATCGTTTTTTACGTAAGATACATCCAACCGAATACATTCCAATATAGTACCACATAAATCACGCTCACTTATCACTAGATTTCAAGTCACTATTCGAAATTAAACCAGAAAGAGTACATAATTGCGATCCGTTTCTCGCGCTCTCTCGTATAAAACTGACCATAAAACTGACTAAATAACGATGACGAGTCCCTGAATCACCCCTGACGCACGGTATTATGTAACTGATGAGTCCAATATTCCAGCAACATATACAGGGTGCATCCGAAAGTATATCCGTAAGTTTAATTAAGATTTGACTTCAAATCTAGAAAAACATCATTTCGAGTTGAAATTGTACGAGGGGTATTCAATAAATTTTGTTATTAGATTTGTCATTTAATTTATTTTCTTGATTGTTTCGGTCTTTACTAGACGGGAATTCATCGTATATGATTTAAAGTAAAATACTTTATTTTCGCTAATATTTATTGTTTAAACAACAATTGTTTCGTCAACTACATTTCGACTTCATCAGGTGAGTACGGTACTTTTACAAAATCGGTCTACTTAAATACAATTTTGAGCAAAAAGGAACGTGATAACATGAAGGTTTGTTCTGGGAATTTTCATGTTATTACCTTTCTTTTCACTCAAAATTGTATTTAAGTAGACCGATTTTCTAAAAGTACCATACTCACCTGATGAAGTCAAAATGTAATTGACGAAACAATTGATGTGTAAACAATAAATATTATCGAAAATGAAGTATTTTACTTTAAACCATATACGATGAATTTCCGTCAAGGAAAGACCGAAACAATCAAGAAAATATAAATGACATAAACCTAATAACAGAATTTATTGAATACCCCTCGTACAGTTTCAACTCGAAATAATGTTTTTCTAGATTTGAAGTCAAATCTTACTTAAACTTACCGATATACTTTCGGATGCACCCCGTATATGTTGCTGGAATATTGGACTCGTCAGTTACATAACACCGTGCGTCAGGGGTGATTCAGAGACTCGTCATCGTTTAAGGAATTATTTAGTCAGTTTTATGGTCAGTTTTATATGAGAGAGCGCGAGGAACGGCGTGATTCAGGGACTGGTCGTTCGTTTAAGGAAGTATTTACTCAGTTTTATACGAGAGAGCGCGAAGAACGGATCGCATTTATGTACTCTTTCTAGTTTAATTTCGAATAGTGACGTGAAACCTAGTGATAAGTGAGCGTGATTAATGTGGTTGGGTATATCTTACGTGAAAAACGATTTTCGCGAGTTTTGGTGAAGAGTTGAACGAAATTTCCAAAATATCAAGTAAACATATTGATCCTTTTCAAGTTGTGAAAATGAAAAATGGAGTGAAATGAATTTATCGGAAAAATCAAGCGTGGGATATGTAAAGTACAATATTCGTAGGCGTTAGTGAAAAGTACATAATTGACTGAAAATATACTTCTATCGAAGAAGCGAGCCTGGAAAATTTATAAATAATTGTCATAAGTGTTAGATAAAAGTGAAAAATATAATGAAATTCGACTTACTTGAAGAATCGTGCGTGAAGTAACTTGTAAACAATTAACTTGTTACTGAAACGTGGATAGTCTAGTGAAAATGGAAAAATTCAGAGTGAAAATGGACAATTTTCTTACGTGCTGCTGAAATATAAAAATGTTATTGAGTAATTGGGAATCTTACCAATGGGCAAATAAAGTTATTATTTTTTATTATCCTAGTTTTAATAGAGTCATCACAGTAGGTGAAACCAGGTTTCAACTTCAAATGATGATTTTATCCCAGAGTGATGCTTTGAAAATCTGTTTAAACGATTAATTACACCTGAAGTAAGTAGATGGTCAAATATATCCATTAACTTGGCGATTTGAATAGAAGTATAATAGTGAATTTAGAGCCAGTTTGTTTTTCAAACAAGTTTCCACTGACAAATTTTATCTTAAATTTTGTGATGGGTACTTGCCAAGCATGTTTTCGGAAGACCGAGTAGGGAGCACAGGATATAGTATCTCAAAACACGAAGATCTCTGCCTTCGACTTTGGGCTCCGAGGGAACATAACACATTTCTGATTGTAGAAAAGTGGTACGTAGAACATGTGAATTTTATTAACACACTTGTTTGAGACCAATTTCGGCTTAAATAAAAACTTTCCGCTTTTTCTAGGTTGTTAAGTGAAGTTTTTGTTGCAATTGAGAATATTATGTAGGCATACTCCAGCAGTGGTTTGCAGATCATTTTGTAAATAACAGTGGATGTTTTGGTGTTGATACTTAAGTTTCTGAATGTAAGAGACCTGAAGTGTCCGACTTGTGTGATGGCTGCTTTTTTCTTGATTTTTATGTGATGCTTGAAAGTCAGTTTGTTGTCTATCAGTATTCCCAGATATTTGCACTTAGTAGTTGGTCTGATTATCTCATAGCTAATTTTGATAAATATAATTAGGTTAGGTTAGGCAGTGGTTAAATCTACTCCATAGATCGACAAGACTATCTATGATCTACTCTACGCAGGTGTTCACAAAGCTCCACAGTGGACCATAGATCAACAGGACTATATAATATTGTTAATCTATGCAGTGGACCTAATAGCGCCCCGGATCTAAATGACATATTTCTACATATCGTTAAGTCGGAAACTCGCTCAAATCGGATATCATTCTTATGCAGCGGAAGGAGTTAGAAAGGACAGGATACAGCCAGCATGCACCTACAACTGCACCATAGATCAACAAGACTATTAATTAATTAGTTAATCTATGAACTGCACTTCCGGTAAGCAGCGCAGAACCTAACCGTTACAAGGCTTAAGTTTAAATGGATAGTAAGGTAAGGGTAACTGTGGCATGCCACATGCCCAGGAGATCTCCTTGAAGAGAGAATCTAACATAATTCGAGTCGAGCGGAAAAGTTACTATCAAATGGACTGTATCTGGCCTCCTCGGGAAGGCTTCACAAACACGTTGGCAATCACTAGTTAACTCTAAATATATATATGAACGTCTTCTATCAGTAGAGCAAATTCAACATTCATTGAATGATCCTTTCGTTGAGTTATATTATCTTTTCCTTAATTATATTTTGCCAAAAATTGCAAATTTAAATCAAAATTTATGTTTGTGGAATCCCCCTACAATTCGAGGTTCTTGGCAGGAATCTACTTATCAACAAACGATACAGATAAGGTAACCGAGCATTCTGTTAGTTCTGGATCTTGCTGAGAGATGGCACCAGTTAAAGAATATTGAATTTTGGAAAACATAAGAATCTGTTAAATTACCGTATTTCGGAGTACGGTAGCCTATTCGGACCGTATACCGTATTTAGACTCAATTTACCGTACAAATATGGTGATTACCGTTCGGTTGGCAACGGTGCCATAGACTTGTATTTTTCTTCCAGAAGAACAAACTAGATTTTAGGTTGACAGTAATAATACATTTGAACTAATAGAGCAATGAATTTGACGTATTCTAATAGTTTCGCCTACGGCAACTTGACGTCACTGGGATTTTTCTTGTTTCCTAACTTTTCCACTCCAACATTTCCCTCCTCATCCAGTCCCCTAACTCCATATTTTCATCTCCAAATTACCATCATTAAGCAATCTGGTCAAATTAGGGCGAATTAGGACTAAGTGGGTTGCTAGTTGCAAGACTTTTACGTTAGTTTCTATCAGGAATGAACCCGTTGTTGTGATAAAAAAATGTTTATTCAATATGTTCTCTCAGTTTTAATTCTGTGCAGTATTTGTTTATCTTTACCTACCAGAGAAAATGGTCTGCAGGAAATAATACAAGAAGTGAATGAAAATTTCCTTCAGAATCCCAGGTATATAAATTATGACGAGCTGACAAATTTGTTCAAGAAACTGGAAACTGAACATTCTGATATAGCCAAATTGATATCGGTTGGAAGGTCTGTGAAAAATCGTGAACTATGGGTTTTGGAGATCCATGCGAAGGTAGCAAATCGAAGCCTTTTAACACCAATGTTCAAATACGTAGCAAATATGCACGGGGATGAAACTGTCGGTAGACAGTTGATGATTTACCTTGCCCAATATTTAATTTATAATTATGGGAAAGATAAGAGAGTTACACAAATTGTAAACAGCACAGATATTTATTTGATGCCTTCGATGAATCCAGATGGCTATGAAAATTCATTGGTAAGGAATGCTACTTTTAAACATAATATATAAAGTTTATTGAATAAAAACCATCTTAGACAATGACTTTTGGTACTTGATGAAAACTAGCAGCGAATTGGTAAAGTGCAATATATAGTTAATATTGATGATATTTAAAATCTTTCTGACTTTTGTCATGCAATGTCTAATCAAACTATTTGGTACACGTGTACTTAATAGTCTGGTGCATGTGTACCTAACGACTTAAGTGTCTGATAATAATTTTGTAGCATTTAATGAACTCAAATTGTTCTTTTAGGAAGGTCAATGTGATTCTCGAATTCGATATGTCGGAAGAAACAATGAAAATGGTTTTGATTTGAACCGTAATTTTCCTGACCAATTCAATAAGTCCCTGACACGAGGTACAATTTTAGCCGGAAGGCAGCCTGAAACTGTGGCTATGATGACTTGGATATTGTCCAGGCCATTTGTTTTATCCGGCAATTTGCATTCAGGAGCTGTTGTTGCCAGTTATCCTTACGATGACTCTAAGTAAGTAATCTGTTGACTATTTCAATGTATTATATTTGAATGGTAATCACAGTTCAAGTGGTTAATATTTAAATTGATTATCCAAGTTTCTTTATAGACCAAATGATTTTTACTGTTTAGATATTGGATGGAGCAGTCCTTTGCTTTGTGATAGTTCATTTTAAATCGAATGGAATGAGAAATTACTTTGTTTTACATCACTTTTTATTAAATGAATACACAGTGACTTGAGTTTTGTAGTGTTTACTACGTTTCCAAACTGAATAAAAACAAATTGAAGAAAGATGGACTTGCTGGGTTCACCTTTTAGCCCACTACTCGTTGAAATCTTTATGTTCTTTTTTGAAAGAAAAATCCTAAATTCCATACATATCACTTTTCGGTACAGGTATATCTTGCACGAACTTATTTCTACTCTAATGGCTTCAAAGATTATATAATCTTAATATGATATATTGATTTTTTGTGACACTATTTCATTTCATTTTCTGTATAACTTTGTTGGATAAATATAATTTAATTTTGTCTACTTCAATCCTCTTTCATTAAAAACTTTTTCATTTACAGTTCCGGAAGACAGTGTTGTAAAGAAAGTAAATCTCCCGACGATAGTTTATTCAAAAGACTAGCTTCCGTTTACGCCCAAAACCACCCGATAATGAAATCCGGAAACGGTTGCCCCCAGGAGCATTTCGAAGACGGAATTACCAACGGAGCTTATTGGTATGAGCTGCAAGGTGACTTTTAAAGCATACTCGCATTGTTTCCATTTTAAAAATTGACTCGTTTCCTCAGGCGGTATGCAAGACTTCAACTACGTCCATTCAAATTGTTTCGAAGTCACCTTCGAGTTGACCTGTTGTAAATTTCCGTCGGCGAAAACCCTGCCGAAGGAATGGCAGTTGAATAAAGAATCTCTGTTGAAGTACCTGGAAGCTGTCCATTGGGGTGTTAAGGGCGTTGTGACCGACTCGGAAGGTACTCCTGTGCTTGACGCAGATGTACAAGTAAATGGAATCAACCATAACGTTACTACTTCGAATAAAGGAGAATATTGGAGGCTGTTACTTCCCGGGACTTACGAGATATTTGCATCGGCTTATGGGTATGTGATATGCTTTCTCTTTTTGGGTTTCTTCATTAAATAATAGGGATTTTAAGTTTGAGAAGGAGAGAGAAAAGATATTTATTACAAATGGCGTCTTTCGGCCAGTATAAAATACATTCCTTATATTCATAGTTTTTTCTTGAAAAAGAAGTGTACAAAGTTATTGATACAGGAAAAAAAATTGAATCTATTGCCTCAAACGGGGAAGATTCCTTATTGCAATCATGAGGAGTTTAATTGGGTACTTTATTTTGTTCTTTTCTTGATTCGGATCTTGTAGCCCATTTCATTAATTTTTTACAATTAAAACAAATTTTAGAAATTACTATGTTTTACTACTAATAAAAATATATATTACACATTTTCTTGTGACTCGAGTTTCGGGAAATGAACTATCCCATCATCAGACAACTGAAGACCTAACAGTGGTACAGAGGTATTTAAACAAAAGTGATAAATATTTTGAATATTTCAATAGATTTTAGATAACACCTAATAGTGGTACAGAGGTTTACAAGCGGAACGTGATAAAAACCGGGTTAAAAAAGAGGGGCCTTCTAACAGATATCGGAATGTCGGCAATCAACAAAGAAGGTTGTTGAACAGATGGTACCCATTTAAATATCTCAAATAATTTTTGGGGTTACATAGCTCCGTACAGTCATTCATTATTTTTGCGTTATTTTGTTGTACGTCTCAAATATTTGGATTTACATAGCTCCATACAGTCATTCATTATTTTTTAAATTATATTTATTGTGAACGAATTTGAAAATTTCAATAATCAAGTTTCTTTTCATTTGAATCTACATGTAAAATTTTCTTAAGATTTTCTTTTGTCTAAAGGAATTACTGTTTTCTAAAGAATGAGTGACAAAAGTTGAATTTTTGTTTACTTTTCATTAAATTCATTTTATGTTCATTGAAAAAGGTTTTAAACAGATGTTACTTTTTAAATATCTCAAATATTTTCGATTTACATAGCTGATGACTGTACGGAGCTATGTAAATCGAAAATATTTGAGATATTCAAAAAGTAACATCTGTTTAAAACCTTTTTCAACGAACACAAAATGAATTTAATGAAAAGTAAACAAAAATTCAACTTTTGCCACTCATTCTTTAGAAAACAGTAATTCCTTTCGACAAAAGAAAATCTTAAGAAAATTTTACATGTAGATTCAAATGAAAAGAAACTTGATTATTGAAATTTTCAAATTCGTTCACAATAAAAATAATGTAAAAAATAATGAATGACTGTACGGAGCTATGTAAATCCAAATATTTAAGACGTACAACAAAATAACATAAAAATAATGAATGACTGTACGGAGCTATGTAACCCCAAAAATTATTTGAGATATTTAAATGGGTACCATCTGTTTAACAACCTTCTTTGTCGATTGCCGACATTCCGATATCTGTTTTTATCCTCTTTTTTAACCCGGTTTTTTATCACGTTCCGATTGTAAACCTCTGTACCACTATTAGTTGTTATCTTGAATCTATTGAAATATTTAAAATATTTATCACTTTTGTTTAAATACCTCTGTACCACTGTTAGGTCTTCAGTTGTCTGATGATGGGATAGTTCATTTCCCGAAACTCGAGTCACAAGAAAATGTGTAATATATATTTTTATTGGTAGTAAAACATAGTAATTTCTACAATTTGTTTTAATTATGATCAACTACCAAATGGTAACGGCTGAAACAATTCAATTTTTCACAAGGTTCGTGTTGCAGAATAACACCTTTTCTGTTGACAATCCCCAACTACTTTTTGATTAAAGATTAGTTCACTGGATCCAATTGTTCACAATCAACTATCACTATCAATTGTTATTCTTTCCAAAATATACCCATTCTCAAAGTGATGTTATATTTGTATTATTTACTGATGAAACCCTTTCAGCTAAGAGTTTGCAAAATTCGTTGTCTTTACTCTAACTCGCCTTTTTTTTGACTTTTTTGCTTCTTAACACTTGCAATGCGATTCTTTGCAGATACGAACCATCTGAAAAAAAGAGAATAACTGTGCAAGAAGGCAAAACGACAAGGCAGGACCTTGTGCTCAAAAGATCTGTCCCGATAGAAGGTAGAGTTTCTCAAAATCATGTGCCAGAATGGGTTTGGTACTAAGGTCTGAAATTTTCGGAGACGGTTAAATGATACATATCAGTCTAAGCAACCGGTAGAAAATTGGAGAGTAGTGCCATAAAAAAGTAGTTTTTCATAATTTAGTACGAAGGTATTCTTTTCGGGAAATGGCAACTTCGATTTTTCACTTCATTTTTTCATTGAAAATTGAAACTTCTGCTAGTTAGACTTAGTTTAATTTTATTTTTTCCATTTTCTAGTTTCTTAAGTAAGTTTAGGATCTGAGATACTAACCCACGTGAGAGAATAAGAAAGAAATTAACCATAATAAGGAATAAAAGACAAATAGAGCTTAAGGACAATAATTTTCGAATATATCATATTTCGATAGCTGTTTTACATATAAACAAATACATATGTTTATATAATTTTATTTTATCAGAATTTTATGCTTCTTTTAATGACAACGATTAGCTCTACTATATTTATTTTATCTTGTTGAAACAAATTGTTTTGTGATGGAACTTATTTGATTATTTTATAATTATTCAATAAATGAATTATATAAACATGTGTATTTTGATTTAGCCTTTTTCTGCACCTTCCACTAACCAAGGTCAAGGTTTTGCAACATCTGCAGATTGCTTAGTGTCCAAAGGTAAGTGGGGCTGATCTCATCGTTTGTTTTTTGTTTGTTCGTTTTTACTCCTGGTTCAGGTGACGAAAGCATGAATTAATTTAAAAAATTTCTTGTGAAGTGTATTGTGTGTTATTCAAAGAAAGTTTAGTTTACCTTATTTTTAATTAATGGGTCACTTTAGACCATTTTGGAATAATAATAATAAAAATATTTATTTCAAATCATCCCAATGTACAGTATGTAACAAGATATAAAATGAAACAGTGTCACAGGTTTTTACAGTAATAATGCTCAGCGGTCCATCCCATACTCCTCCAAGCGGTATGGTTCATTTTCCACCATTTTTTAAAGATTTTATGGTTCTATATTTTGTATTCTTGTTGGTAGTTTATTATAGAGCCGGAGGCACCTGTATTCTAATTGCACTTGTGTTGTTCTTAGTCTGCATCAGGCGTAGTTATAGTTTTGTGTTCTTGTTTCATATCTTTGTGATTTTCAAATAAGTGGTTGTTCTTGTGAAAAACAGTAAGCAATATTTGGCCTTTAAACATGAAATTAGTAAAGAACCTAGTTTTTATTGGAATTACGGTATGTTAATTCCCAACATTTTATTAGCAGTTTTCTTACTCAAACGATGAAAGGATGTCCATTTTTTAGGATTTCTTTTCATTCTTTGATCTCTTTTAAGGTGAATAACAAAACTACATATGATTTTATTGACCTGTCCGTGTGTTCTGATAAAAAGATGTGAATAGTAGGTGATGTTATTTAAAAAAAAATCATTCAAACAACAAATAATTGATTTGTTTATAAATTAAAAATATTTGGACCTTATATTGTGTGAATTTTTCCGTCTTTAAAGCTTGTTGCTTCCAGCAGCTCAGATATTCAAATTGCCTTACAAATTATACTAAATTATAATTGACAAATAAGATGAATATGGTGAAAATTTCCAGAAAACTAACCTCCGAAACCCGAAAGTAAAAGTGAATACAATGTAAAATGTGCATAATTATAATAATAATAATAGAAATCTTTATTTCAAATCATGCCAATGTACAGTATATAACAGGATATGAAACGTGTTGTTGATAGTCTGCATCTAGGGTGGTTATAGTTTTGTGTTCTTGTTTCATATCTTCTTTTCATATTTTTGTGATTTTCAAATAGGTGGTTGTTCTTGTGAAAAACAGTAAGCATTCTTGTATGTAGATCGCATATAGTGTTAGAATCTTCTGTCGAAAAGCTCCTCTGCATGTCTGGCTGTATTTCAAATTACATAACATTCTAACTGCTTCGTTTCGAAGAATAAACAGTGAAGATAAATTACCGGAACCATAGAAAACCAGTCCATATCGCAACTTCGATTCAATCATGGCATGATAAACCGTTTTTAGTACTTGGGAATTTAGGTATGATGCTGTTATTCTGAAAAAGTATATTGACGATGCTATTTTGCCTTCTAATTGTGTTATGTGCGTGTTCCACTTCATATCTGCGTCAACATAGATACCAAGAAACTTTGTATTCTCTGTTGGGTTGTATTCTTCATTTCTGATGTTAATTTTTTCTGGTTTTCCTATACTGGATTGTACTGATTGGAATAAAATCATTTTGGTTTTTGTTTTATTCAGAATCGAATTGTTATTTGGGAACCATTCTTCAATGTACTTCATCATGTCATCAACCAGGATTTTGAGATCTGGCCATAAGGATTCTTTTGCCAGCAGATTTGTGTCATCGATATAATGCATCTTAGTGACCTTAATGTCTTTCCATCGTGTTCCCAGTCCAAAGTAATTTATATATATATATATATATATCAGAAACATTATTGTTCCTGCTATATTGCCTTGTGGTATTCCCAGTTTTAGTTCTCTCTCTTCTGATCTTATATTCACACCATTTATAAGTATTTTCACCAACAGTGTGCGCTTGTGAAAGAATGATTCTATCCATTTCAGTGCGTTTCCTTGGACTCCATATTGCTCAAGTTTTCCCAGCAGAATATTTGAATCAAGACAGCCTTGGACAGGTTCAAAAACAATCCCATTGTCAAACAGCCCTCCTCGAAAGCCTCCGTGATTTGTGTTACAAATTGGTATATGGCCGTCTGAGTAGATTTTCCTTTCAGACCACCTTGTTGGTCTTGGCTGAGGAATGCCTGTGATGTGAAATATTCCAATATTTGTTCACAAAAAGCCAGTTCGACTAGTTTGGAGAATGATGTAAGTAGGCTAATTGGTCTGTTGTTTCCTTGATCTTAAGGATTACCGGTTTTATATTTAGGTCTTACTTCTGCTGTTTTAAGTTTAGTGGGAAAGATTCCTTCTCTAAGTGAGTTGTTTATGATGTATGTTAGAGGTTGGCTTATTTCTTCGATGGTGTTTTTTATTGTTCTGTTAGATATCTCATCAATACCACTTGAGCTCTTGTTTTTTAGTTTCCTTAATGGTTCCTTCAGATGTTCCTCGCTAATTGTTTCTGTTGAAAATATGTTTGTCGATTTTGGGAGTGTTATTGTTGATTTTGTTTGTTCTATATTCTCTGTCAATTTTGTCGCGGCATTTACAATGTAGTCATTGATTCGTTTGTTAATTTTTGCATGTCAGTTTTTGGTGGGACGTTGCTATCTTCAGCCTTGTTCTGCAAATAATTTAATATTGCCCAAATGGTCTTGTTTTTATTATCAGAGTCTACAATAAATTTTCCTAAATAATCTCTTTTACTTTTTAGAAGGAGTTTATCAAAATTTTTCTCTGTGCTTATATATTCATTTTTGAACATTGGATCTACGTTGCTCATAACAAGTAGTACATTTAATTTGTTTTTTGTCTTTTTAATGGATGGATCTTCTAATGCTGATACATGTTTTTTGGTGTTATATGGTTTTCTTCTAAGAGAACAGTTTATATTGAAGTGATCTAGATATATGTTTTGGAATATGTTGTATTGTTCATTCACATTATTTTTAGTACATTGAGACACAGCCTACCAGTCCTGTAATGTTAAGGCTATTATTGATGTTTTCCTTGGTGATAATTCTCTTATGGGTGTAGCTGTTTATTTTGCTGATGTTGATGGATATTTTTGTGCTGTGTGATCAGATTTGTGTGTCAGTATTACCTCTGCATCAAATGGATAGTCTGTGCTAACAAATATTCCATCCAAGCAAGTTGATGTTAAGTGAGTGACTCTTATGGGTTGGAATATTGTTTGAATGACACCATAGCATGTTAAATGGTGTATCCAGTCTCGCTTTGCTTTGGTATCTTCTAACATATTTATGTTAAAGTCACCTGCGATGATTATTTGAAAATCCTCCTTCGTTAATTTGTCCAAAATTGGTGTTAACTCTAACATTAAGTCTGTATTTCCATCATTTTGAATTGTTAGGAATACCCACTTTCGGTTGTCCATTTTAAATTCTACTACAGCGCATTCAAATTTCTTTTTCTTGGAGGTTTTGCCTATATCTTTCCTGGGTACTAAGGACCCAGTGGTTTTACCAAAGTAATAAAAACTTCTTATTGTACCCTTATCTCAAAATGGAAAATATTTAAACAGAGTTGTTACCAAATTTCAGACTAGTTGTTTATAAGCATTTGAAGAAGTTACTTTTAATTTTTAAATTTTACTGCTTTTCATAGATTTGGAAATGAATTGATAAAGAACAACAAAAGAAGTAAAACGTAAGGAAATGCGAGTTTGAAAAACTCTATTAATTACTTGCAATACAAAAAATTCACACGAAGGTTTGGTTTAAACTCTTTTCAAACTCCTGTACAGTAACAAATGATAATAATTTTGTTTACAATATTCCTATGTGATGCAGGTAAACATGAGTGATTTATTGTACAACAAATTTTCAACCCCTCTTGCAGAAACACCCGGTGTACTAGTAGAATTGAAAAATAACACGTGCATAAAATTTTCCTTGGGAAACATTGATTTATGGAAAGCATGCATTTGTTTTAATTTTTCCTTAACCAGATAATTGAACTTTTATTTCAAACCTCCCAGGAGAATACCAGAAGCTGGTAGAAGAAAATAAAGAAGTTTACGATAAATATGGTTTTATGATATCCGATGATTCCGTCTTCAAACACCACCATTATGAAGATATGGAGAGGTTCATGAAAGAATTCAATAAAACCTACGCAAAGATCACTAATATGTATTCGATAGGAAAAACTGTACAAGGAAGGGAGATGTGGGTGTTTGTCATCAGCAACACTCCGTTTAAACACGTTCCAGGTAATTACTGACGACAGAAGTTGTCTTGTTGAGTTATTTATCCTTTCAATTCACAATTTTCATCATTTGGTCCAATTGGCTTACTAATTGTCTAGGCGAATCTATGGCATTGTTGAATTCACATCATCAAGATAAGGTTATGGTGTTTCATCATTAAAAGTCGAGTTGAATTCATTGAAATTAAAGCAAATTGTAGAAATTGCTATGTTTTACTACCAAAAAATATATATTACACATTTTCTTGTGACTCGAGTTGTGGGAAATGAACTATCCCATCATCAGACAGCTGAAGACCTAACAGTGGTACAGTGGTATTTAAACAAAAGTGATAAATATTTTGAATATTTCAACAGATTCTATGTAACACCTAATAGTGGTACAGAGGTTTACAATCGGAACGTGATAAAAAACTGGGTTAAAAAAGAGGGGCCTTCTAACAGATATCGGAATGTCGGTAATCGACAAAGAAGGTTGTTAAACAGGTGATATCCATTTAAATCTCTCAAATAATTTTTGGGGTTACATAGCTCCGTACAGTCATTCATTATTTTCACATTATTTTGTTGTATATATCAAATATTTGGATTTACAAAGCTCCATACAGTCATTCATTATTTTTATTGTGTACGAATTTGAAAATTTCAATAATCAAGTTTCTTTTCTTTTGAATTTACATGTAAAATTTTTTTAAGATTTTTTTTTGTCGAAAGGAATTACTATTTTCTAAAGAATGAGTGGCAAAAGTTGAATTTTTGTTTACTTTTCATTAAATTCATTTTATGTTCGTTGAAAAAGGATTTAAACAGATGTTACTTTTTAAATATCTCAAATATTTTCCATTTACATAGCTCCGTACAGTCATTCATTATTATTATTGTGAACTAATTTGAAAATTTCAACAGATTCTAGATAATCGAGTTTCTTCCCTTTTGATTCTACATGTAAGAGAAACTCGATTATCTAGAATCTGTTGAGATTTTCAAATTACTTCACAATAACAATAATGTAAAAATAATGAGTGACTGTACGGAGCTATGTAAATCGAAAATATTTGAGATATTTAAAAAGTAACATCTGTTTAAAACCTTTTTCAACGAACATAAAATGAATTTAATGAAAAGTAAACAAAAATTCAACTTTTGCCACTCATTCTTTAGAAAACAGTAATTCCTTTTGACAAAAGAAAATCTTAAGAAAATTTTACATGTAGATTCAAAGGAAAAGAAACTTGATTATTGAAATTTTAAAATTCGTTCACAATAAAAATAATGTAGAAAATAATGAATGACTGTATGGAGCTTTGTAAATCCAAATATTTGAGATATACAACAAAATAATGTGAAAATAATGAATGACAGTACGGAGCTATGTAACCCCAAAAATTATTTGAGATATTTAAATGGGTACCATCTGTTTAACAACCTTCTTTGTCGATTGCCGACATTCCGATATCTGTTAGAAGGCCCCTCTTTTTTAACCCGGTTTTTTATCACGTTCCGATTGTAAACCTCTGTACCACTATTAGGTGTTATCTAGAATCTATTGAAATATTCAAAATATTTATCACTTTTGTTTAAATACCACTGTACCACTGTTAGGTCTTCAGTTGTCTGATGATGGGATAGTTCATTTCCCGAAACTCGAGTCACAAGAAAATGTGTAATATTTTTTTTTTGGTAGTAAAACATAGTAATTTCTACAATTTGTTTTAATTATGATCAACTACCAAATAGTAACGGCTGAAACAATTCAGTATCTGAATTCATCGATGCGCTGTTGAAATAGTCCACATGAAAAATACAGTTGTCAGATGGCAACAGCAACGAAGTAAGTTCAAAAAAATGCAATAAACCCTAGAGGCTGCAGAAACGAAGACAACATCCAGTTACTCTTCTTCAAGAAGGCCAATTTTTGCTTCCTACTCCAATGCACCACCCACTAGTCATTGCCAAACAACTCCAATCTGTATTCTTTCAACTCAACTTGATCTTTCGAATTTAAGGTAAACCAGAATTCAAATACGTTGCCAACATGCACGGAAATGAAGTAGTTGGTAGAGAAATGTTGCTGTTATTAATTAAGTACCTTTGTGAAAGATATGGTACTGACGATAGGATAACACAATTATTGGACACTACAAGAATTCATCTTCTTCCCAGTATGAACCCTGATGGTTATGAGATATCGAGAGAAGGTGACCAAGTCAATAAAACACATCTATCTTTCTCTAATGTTGTAACTTTCCAGGCGACTCGTCTAGTGGAAGAGGAAGAAGTAACGCACACGGTGTCGACCTGAATAGAAATTTTCCTGATCAGTATGTGGTCAATGAGGTGGTTGTAGTTTAAAATTGTGGAAGAAACTGTTAACTTTCCTTTATTATCTTTCTTTCAGTACAACCGGGCTATAGAACCAGAAACGAAGAATGTAATGGACTGGACTTTCTCCGAGCCCTTTGTTCTATCTGCAAACCTTCATAATGGCGCCTTGGTTGCAAATTACCCTTATGATGATACGCCTGATTTAAAGCAGTACAGGAATCCGACTCCAGATAACGCTGTTTTCAAACAACTAGCTCTGACCTACTCGAATGTATGTTCATCTTTTCACTGAGAAAAAGTTGGATGATTGAAATGGAATCGAAGGTATTCAAATTAACGTAACATTTATTTCTAATATTTTTAGACGCACAGAACGATGCATGATGGGAAGCCTTGTCCGATGTTCCCTAAAGAAAAATTCGTGAATGGTATAACTAATGGGGCCGAATGGTACATTGTTACTGGGGGCATGCAAGATTGGAATTACATGGTGGCAGGTTGCATGGAAATCACTTTGGAACTCGGTTGTTATAAATATCCCACCGCTGATAAACTACCGGAGTATTGGTTGGACAATAAGGAAGCTCTGGTGTCTTACATTGAACAGGTATGAGAAAAGTTTAAGTTCTATGAGTAGGTGCCCAATTTGTTTCCGATTATCTTTGATTCTAAGTTATTCAAGAACTATTTTATAACGATTTACAAATTTTTCACTAAAAAACAGCATAACTTGAAAACTATCATCCTTAATCAAAATTCAATGTATACCATCGAAAAGTTTACTTTAAATTCCACAATGTAATCCCATTTCGTAATTTTTATCCTAATCCTTCATTTTCTACAGTTTTTTATTTTAGGTTTGGTATATCGTGTACAAAAATCCAACCGATAGACGCCCCAAATCAAAATAATCAAGTTACATTGCCATTAACATTTAAATCAATAGAATGAACATTTGTTTCAGGTTCACAAAGGACTACACGGCTTTGTTAAGAGCACTATTGGTCAGCCCATTGCTAGAGCGGAAATAATAGTCGAAGGCATTTCCCATTTTGTAAAAACAGGTAAAGATGGCGACTATTGGAGAATCCTGTTACCTGGAGTTTATAACATAACGGTGATAGCTAGAGGATATGAAAGTTATACTCAACAAGTGGTAAGTCTTCTAAATGAACACAAGGAGTATAAAGTTGCATCCTTTTGTAACAGGAGGTAAGAGTTATTGAAATAAACTGATTTCTATTCTAATAATACTACATTGGTATGTGGCTTATCAAACGAAACAGGTAGTCGAAATCGCTGCAATTCATAATTCGGTCTCCACATCAAAATCGCAGCATTGCATGTACGGAATTTGATCGCTGCAATGCGTGTACGGACTTTGATCGCTGCAATGCGTGTACGGACTTTGAGCGCTGCAATGCGTGTACGGACTTTGATCGCTGCAATGCGTGTACGGACTTTGATCGCTGCAATTCATAAACGGACTTTGTAACCTTGCTCAAAGTTGTAATCGTTGCATTTTCTTTTCTTTTTAAAAGAAACTAAAGACCTGCTATGAAAATGCATGAGTATATAATAACAAAGTCATTCAAGAAAATATAGATTGATTTCATAATAATTTCCATTTCAGATCGTCCCCACTTCTGGTAGTTTCAGTTACAATGTGACTCTTTTGAAAAACGATGGAGCGCATTGGGCCAATGCTTATGATTTCGATAACCACAAAAATCAGTACCATCCCAAATACCATTCCAATAGTGAAATATACGAAATTATGGGACAACTGGAAAACATGTATCCGGATTCCGCCAGTTTCCAGAGCGAGAGTGAAGTATCAATGGCCATCCACAGGCTGAAAATTACGAGTGAGGTAAGATTCTACCGTTCATTTATTTTCCCGTTCGATTTAATCGTTTCATTATTATTTGTAGAGGGGAAAAGGTTGATAACGGTGAGAACTTATGCACTTCTCTATTTGGTTTTTATTTAACTATCAAATTTATGGAATCGTATTATCATACTTTCTGTTGTCATTCATACCTTTTTGTTATAAACTCATACAATACCACTTATTAACGGATTTTCGTCCCCATCTTCTATATTTGCACACAATAAAACAGTCTTATATGGTAAAGAGCTGTAATAAAGACCTATCTTGCCAACTCGTAGAGAGTAAATTCCTAAAATCAACGGTAACTTGATTTTTCAGTCCTCTTAATCGACAGTTGCCAACAGGGGCGCTGAAGTTTTCCAAGGGGGCGATAGCAGATGAAGAGAAAATCGGGGAGCATTAAGCAGTTCAAAGGAGGCGACCAGGGATTATCTAAATTTTCAGAAAAGACAGTAACCTTCTAATTTCCGAGTGAAACGTTTTTTATTGGAAAATTATCACAAGTTTCTATGTGTTCTAAAAGTAGCCTCATTTACCGATTGAAAACTACCAATATTTCGCATTTAAACATGAAATTAGTGAAAAACCTAGTTCTTATTGGAATTACGGTATGTTAATTCCAAACATTTTATTATCAGTTTTTTTACTCATTAGAAAAACGATGAAAGGATGCCCATTTTTTAGAATTTCTTTTCATTCTTTGAACTCTTTTAGTGTGAATAACAAAACTGCATATGATTTCATTGACCTGTCGTGTGTTCTGATATAAAGATGTGAATAATAAGTGATGTTATTCAAAAAAATTCATTCAAACAACAAATGATTATTTTGTTCATAAATTGAAAATATTTGGACCTTATATTGTGTGAATTTTTCCGTCTTTAAAGCTTGCTGCTTCCAGCAGCTCAGATATTCAAATTGCCTTATAAATTATACTAAATAATAATTGACAAATAAGATGAATATGGTGAAAATTTCCAGAAAACTAACCTCCGAAACCCGAAAGTAAAAGTGAATACAATGTAAAATGTGCATAATTATAATAATAATAATAGAAATCTTTATTTCAAATCATGCCAACGTACAGTATGTAACAACAGGATATGAAATGAAACAGTGTCAAAGGTTTTTACAATAATAATGCTCAGCGGTCCATCCCATACTCCTCCAAGTAGTATGGTTCATTTTCCACCATCTTTTAAAGATTTTATGGTTCTGTATTTTGTATTCTTGTTGGTAGTTTATTATAGGGCCAGAGGCAACTGTATTCTAATTGACTTGTGTTGTTGTTAGTCTGCATCTAGGGTAGTTATAGTTCTGTGTTCTTGTTTCATATCTTCTTTTCATATTTTTGTGATTTTCAAATAGGTGGTTGTTCTTGTGAAAAAACAGTAAGCATTCTTGTATGTAGATAGCATATAGTGCTAGAATCTTCATCTGTCGAAAAGCTCCTCTGCATGTCTGGTTGTATTTCAAATTACATAACATTCTAAATGCTTCGTTTCGAAGAATAAACAGTGAAAATAAATTACCAGAACCATAGAAAACCAGTCCATATCGCAACTTCGATTCAATCATGGCACGATAAACCGTTTTTAGTACTTGTGAATTTAGGTATGATGCTGTTATTCTGAAAAAGTATATTGACGATGCTATTTTGCCTTCTAATTGTGTTATGTGCGTGTTCCACTTCATATCTGCGTTAACATAGATACCAAGAAACTTTGTATTCTCTGTAAGGTTGTATTCTTTATTTCTGATGTTCATTTTTTCTGGTTTTCCTGTACTGGATTGTACTGGTTGGAATAAAATCATTTTGGTTTTTGTTTTGTTCAGAATCAAATTGTTATTTGGGAACCATTCTTCAGTGTACTGCATCATGTCATCAATCAGGATTTTGAGATCTGGCCATAAGGATTCTTTTGCCAGCAGATTTGTGTCATCGATATAATGTATCTTAGTAACCTTCATGTCTTTCCATCGTGTTCCCAATCCAAAGACATTTATATATCAGAAACATTATTGTTCCTGCTATACTGCCTTGTGGTATTCCCCGTTTTAGTTCTCTCTCTTTTGATCTTATATCCACACCATTTATTCGTATTTTCACCAGCTGTGTGCGCTTGTAAAAGAATGATTCTATCCATTTCAGTGCGTTTCCTTGGACTCCATATTGCTCAAGTTTTCCCAGCAGAATATTTGAATCAAGACAGCCTTGGACAGGTTCAAAAACAATCGCATTGTCAAACAGCCCTAGTCGAAAGCCTGCATGATTTGTGTTACAAATTGGTATATGGCCGTCTGAGTAGATTTTCCTTTCAGACCACCATGTTGGTCTTGGCTGAGGAATGCCTGTGATGTGAAATATTCCAATATTTGTTCACAAAAAGCCAGTTCGAATAGTTTGGAGAATGATGTAAGTAGGCTAATTGGTCTGTAGTTTCCATGATCTTCAGTATTACCGGTTTTATATTTAGGTCTTACTTCTGCTTACTTCTGAGTTGTTTATGATGTATGTTAGAGGTTGGCTTATTTCTTCTATGGTGTTTTTTATTGTTCTGTTAGATATCTCATCAGTACCACTTGAGCTCTTGTTTTTTAGTTTCTTTACTGGTTCCTTCAGATGTTCCTCGCTAATTATTTCTGTTGAAAATATGTGTGTCGATTTTGGGAGTGTTATTGTTGATTTTGTTTGTTTTATATTCTCTGTCAATTTTGTCGCGGCATTTACAATGTAGTTATTGAATTCATTTGCTAATTTTTGCATGTCAGTTTTTGGTGGGATGTCGCTATCTTCAGTCTTGTTCTGCAAAGAATTTACTATTGCCCAGATGGTCTTGTTTTTATTATCAGAGTCTACTATAAGTTTTCCTAAATAATCTCTTTTACTTTGTAGAAGGAGTTTATCATAATTTTTTGTGTGCTTAATTATTCATTTTTGAACTTTGGATCTACGTTGCTCATAACAAGTAGTACATTTAATTTGTTTTTTCTCTTTTTAGTGGATGGATCTTCTAATGCTGATACTTGTTTTTTGGTGTTATATTGTTTTCTTCTGAGAGGACAGTTTATATTGAAGTGATCTAGATATATGTTTTGGAATACGTTGTATTGTTCATCCACATTATTTTTGGTATATTAATACACAGCTGACCAGTCCTGTAATGTTAAGGCTATTTTCAAATTATTGAAGTTTTTCTTGGTGATAATTCTTCTATGGGTGTAGCTATTTATTTTGCTGATGTTGATGGATAATTTTTGTGCTGTGTGATCAGATATGTGTGTCAGTATTACCTCTGCATCAAATGGATAGTCTGTCCTAACAAATATTTCATCCAAGCACGTTGATGTTAAGTGAATGACTCTTGTGGGTTGGAATATTGTTTGAATGACACTATAGGATGTTAATTGGTGTATCCAGTCTCGCTTTGCTTTGGTATCTTCTTATGTTAAAGTCACCTGCGGTGATTATTTGGAAATTCTCCTTCGTTAATTTGTCTAAAATTGGTGTTAACTGTTCTATCATTAAGTCTGTATTTCCATCATTCTAAATTGTTAGGCATACCCACTTTTGGTTGTCCATATTAAATTCTACTGCAGCGCATTCAAATTTCCCTTTCTTAGAGATTTTGTCTATATCTTTCCTTTCCCATGCTTCTATGTCACTTCTAACATAGGTCGCTGTTTCTTCATGGTTCCCTATAGATCTACAGAATTTTGCCTATAAGGTAAAGTTCTTTATGGAAAAATATTCAAGTTGCTCTTCTGTTTTCCAATGTTCTTTAATGCATAGTATGGCTCTATCGTTTGCATATGTTAGTTGTTCCAGTTGTTCAATTTAATTTCCTATAGATCTTACATTCTCATGAAGTATTGAAATTTTATTTTGTTTTTGAATTAGTTTTGGTTGATGGACTTTTTGTCTAAAAAATGCTGCCCTCTTTTAAAATCAAATCGTGCAAACCTGATTCCATTTGGCCAGAAAGTGTTCTCTTTTATAGCTCAAAGTGTTAATGGTTGTTCTCTCTCCGTTGCTAAAGATACATAATAAAAAATGGGTTTATTTGTTTGTCGCCGTTTTATAAGGGTGGTCGTTAATGACAAGCTCTTGTATTTGATCATTATTTATTGTGAGATCATAGAAATTTAAGGTGGTCCTTTTAGACAGGTGGCAGTAAATACAGGTTTTGCTATCATTACTTTCTTCTTGTATTAATATACCTTATAGGTGGAGTCTTCGGATGACAAAAAATTCAAGATCGCCGTCATTGGAAATCTGTATGCCACTCAACCTATAGGTCGCGAGATAACCATCTATCTCGCGCGCCATCTTCTGGCAGGTCTCAAGATAGAACACCCATCTATTAAGAAGATGTTGAACGAAACCGTCATATACATAGTTCCCGTAATCGATAAAGCCTTTGAACAAGTCTGGGGAGAGTACGAGAAAGAATCAACGGATACTAAAATACCCGATAACTACATATGTAACAATATAACAGCCGACTTCAAGCAGGTTGGTGATCAGCTTATGAATTCCGGCAAGGGAAGAGTTAATAGTATTGCCGAGATGAAAACTATTGTTAACGCATTCAAAAGAATGCTAATTGAAGAGAAATTCAACCTGGTTCTGAACATTGAAGGAGGGGGAAGCGGTATGATGTAAGTGTAATTTATTTTAAAACTGTTTACCTGAGCGTGCTCTGAAATAATGATCATTTTTGTTTGTTATAACGATCATATATTTTATTCTCATAATACAGATACTTAGTCTATTGAAGTGAGTGTATCAGTCTATTTTTTCTTCAGTGTTTTCCTTTGTACAATCTACACAGAAAAACATCTCTTTATAATTTTTTTACATATGCCGATTTACAATTTCAGTATGAGCGATTTTTACTGAAATGTCTTTTTAATAAGCTTTACCTTCTGTTGAAACAAGATCCACCTTTAAGAACAAAAGGAAAACAAAATAGTTTTCTTTATCAGTTCCAATACTTCTGGAGTACTTTAATGAGTTTATTATCAAATAACATTTCTTTCAGATATCCGAAATTAAAGGACACTCTGAACATCTACAAGAACTACTACGATACCTTCTCGTATCAATACAAACCATCCATTTTGTGCGGCAACGACTTCACAGGGACTCAAGAAGTACTAACCAGCTATTTATATCATGAGTATGACACGCCCATTCTGACGGCTAAAGTGAGCTGCTGTTCTTATCCTGCGGTAGAAAACCTTCCTTACATCTGGAGGGAGGTTATGTTCCCTATGATGGAAGTCTTGAAACAAGCGTCTACAGGTATTGTTTTGTTTTAACCTAAAATTGTTTTTATTAATTTTTCTTATTTCAATCTTAATTTTTTCGAGGATCGCCCAGTAAGTACACAAATCTTCTTTTTCAATGTGATTTCTTCGGTTTCCTAGTATTTCTATGACCCGTCCCAAATTGTCTATTTGTCAATTTCTTCAAATTGTTCTTACTTCGTTTGAGAAGATTCACCGAGGAACATATCAATCTAGAAGTTAGTCTTAAAAACCCAATTGAAATAGATGAAGCACTGACAACTTTTGTTAGTATCCTCAAACAATCCTCTGAAGAAGCTACCCCTATTTCTGAAGCAAAAAAAAGAACATTTAACATACCAGAAGAAATAAAAAAACCCCTGGTACAGAAAAGAAAAGCCAGAAGGGCATGGCACCAGACACATTCTCCTTCAGACAAGAAATTCCTTAATAAAATAGCAAATCAATTAAGATCCAAAATGAGAGAACACAAAGAAAATTCATTCATTAACTATGTCACTGGACTGAATAGATATGATAATTCAGTGTGGAAACCGATCAAAAATTCGAGAAAGCCAAAAATTCATATACCTCCCTTACACAATTTGAATGGGTCAACTCTTCAATGGGCAAGAACTGATGAAGAGAAAGCTAAAACATTTGCTGAAGACCTAGCTCAAGTATTTAAACCCAACAATGATGCAGTAAATGAAGAAATTGAACGGGATCTATCAGATATTCCCTCCATCACAACACCTATAAAGAAATTAACCATAAAAGAAGTTCAGAATGAAGTAAAATACCTAAATATACGAAAATCTCCGGGAGTGGACAGAATAACACCTACAATGATTAAAAGAAATGCGAAAGAAGGGCGTATTGAGAATGATGTACATATTCAATGCAATATTGAAGCAAAGTTATTGGCCAGAAGGACTGAAAATTTCTGAAATAATTCTCATTTCAAAACCAGGTAAAGACCCAAAAGCTGTAACCTCATATCGACCTATTAACCTTTTGCCTGCTTTATCAAAAATTCTTGAAAAACTCTTGCTTTCAAGACTAAAAGCTGATCTCAACACAGATGAATGGATGCCTCAACATCAGTTCGGATTTAGAACGAATCACTCCACTATACAACAGACTCACAGAATAAGCCATGAGATAAATAAAGCCCTGGGTCACAAAAAGTACTGCACATCTGTTTTCCTAGATGTAAGTCAAGCCTTTGATAAAGTCTGGCATCCTGGCCTTCTTTATAAAGTTAAGAAATGTTTGCCAATACGTTACTTTAGGATAATGAGATCCTACCTTACTAAAAGGACATTCATGGTACCTGTAGATGATAAGGTCTCTGATAAGCATCCAATGCAATCCGGAGTTCCCCAAGGAAGCGTTCTTGGGCCCCTACTATATATATTATACACAGCAGACCTCCCTATAGGTGTGAATACTATAATGGGAACTTTTGCAGATGATACAGCAATTCTTGCAATCGATGAAGACCATGAAGAGGCATCCAACAAATTACAGTGACATCTCCATCAGATCGAAAAGTGGCTTCATAAATGGAGAATCAAGATCAATGAAACAAAGTCAATACAGCTAAACTTCACCCTTCGTAAACAGCAGTGTCCCCCCCATATACATGAATAATATCAGAATATGAGATTCCCTGTCCACCAAATATCTGGGTATACATCTGGACAATAAATTAACTTGGAAGGAACATATTGTTTAAAAAAGGAAACAAATAGACCTAAAAATGAAAGAACTCAACTGGCTTATAGGTAGGAAATCTAAGCTCTCACTAGAAAACAAAATTCTTTTATACAAAACAGTTATAAAACCCATATGGGTGTATGGAATTAAGCTCTGGGGATGTTCAAGTAAATCGAATACAGCCATAATACAAAGAAGTCAATCAAAAATTCAGAGAATAATAACCAATTGTCCTTGGTATGTAACAAATATAACTCTACATGAAGACCTAAAAATACTGTATGTAAAGGATGTCATTAAAGAAGAAAGTGAAAAACACCACATCAACCTTGAGGCTCATGTAAACAACATACTACATCCACTAATTCAACCTTTGAACTGTAGAAGACTCAAAAGGAGCTGGCCAGTAGACCTGAAGTAGGGTGGAAGGGGTTCTCTCAATGGAGAAGACCTTTTAAAATTCCTCAAGGGCACAATGCTCTTATAGATAACAGATTAGCTTATGGAAATATTGTATTTTTGATTGCTAATAAATAATGAATAAAAAAAACTTCGTTTGAGCTGAATGCAACAATTTTCAGATCCATATTGGTCATTTTGTCCGCTTGTTCTTGGAGCATTTGACATTTGACCAATACCAGCTAAATACCAAAATGGACCAATCCATTCTTTAATTTTTCCACAGGTGTACAAGGTCAAGTCCTAGGCGATGCTACCAAACTGATGACAAATGCAACTATCAAAGTACAAGGACTAAATAAAACATTTGAAGTAACCAAAAGCACAGCTCACTTCAATATTATGCTCCCTCCAGGCAAATATGTGCTTGAAGTCAGTTGTCACAATTACAAACCCACCAGTGTTAACATTGAAATAACAAAGGAAAAATTGATATTGCCTATCACTCTAATCAAGAGTGATGTTAATGTTGGTATTGTAGAACCCGTTGTAACCAAAATCGTTAATTTGGAGAACAAAATTTTACATGAACCTTTGTATGTGAATGGTACAAAGAGTAACGGTTTAAGGGGTTAGTAGAGAACAGTCGATTTTTATTGTATGACTAAGTCGTGTATTTTTAGGTTATGTAAGAGATAATTTCGGCCATCCTATTCCTAACGCTGTGGTTCATGTAGTAGAAAATAACCTTACGGTATGGTCAGATAATGAAGGAAAATACGCATTACCTCTTGAGGTAAACACTTACACCATAAACATATCAGCTTCAGGATATCACGACCTGACTAAATACTTGAGCATTGTGAATTTGAATGGTGTACCAGACGTGGTTATGTTCACTTTGACTAAAAATTCAGATGTTATGGGCTTGCCAAGAATTGTTTTCGTTTTAATATTCGGTAAGTGAATTTCTTTTGATTTCACCTAACGTACTCTTTTCTAAACTGTCTTTTGTTTAGGTTTTGGTATTGTTTTATTGACTGGATCGATAGTTTTCTGCTACATGACCTGTAAGAAGAAGAACGATTACTGGTTGCTAAATACTAGTGGTTACTTTGAAGATTTCAAAGATTATGATGAAAGCAAAGAAAACGAATTGTTTAGGATACCTGTCGAGCGTAAGTTCTCAAGACAACTTATCCTATAGCTAAAATTCGGGATTCATCATAATTAACTTATCAATTGAATTCATTCTTGGGTATTTTGAAAAATTCTAAGCCCACTATACAACTAGAAGCAAACTAAATATTAAAGTGAAATTATTTTTAACATATTCTCCTCTCAATCGGATTTATTACAACATCTCTAAACGTATCGAAAACAAATTTTTATCTCGCTCTACAAACCTATATCCGTGGACCAGTCTAGGCTAACTAGATGTCAATATTGTCGCAAATTCGGTGATCTATATTTAATGTTGTTTTGTATTTCTTTTTTTTTAATAATTAATTTTCCACCTAGGTAAACCGGTGATAGTTAGACCTTACTTTGATGAAGATGATGATGACGAAAAAGATTATGAACGCGTGGATCAAGATTTACCATCGTCGTCGGATGATGAGGATGAAGTTGTTCTACTTAGTAATATTAAATAAGTTACACAGCCTTATGAAAAGTTATCTGAATTTTTAGGGACAAACAGTGAAATGAGGATAATTCTGTACAGTGTGTTACATTGAGGCAACCAAAGCAATATTGGTTATAGTTGTACAGATTTTATTCATATCGTTTAAAATCTTATATTTCAGAATTCATTAATATTTTAATTTTTTGTTGACAGACATATCACATTCCTTATTTTTAGCTGTGTTTTAACATATTTTAGTGCACCTTTAGATGCCGAAATAACTCATTATGTATCTACTTAACACAAAACATTCCTTTCATGTGGAAATTTATCTCATTGAAGATCTCTTTGAAGCTTTTATCCTAAAAACCCAGTGCCTTGGTAATAATTATAATTACCCATATTCAATTATTTTATTAACTGATCTATCATATTTATATATTTTTGTAGTTTCCTTTTTCGATTTGATATTTTATATTGATCAATTTAATTTAAATTATTTTAATTTTGAAAATACTTCGTTATTTACTTTAAATATTTTTATTTAGGAACTCATTCGAATACTGTTAACACTTTTTGAATCATTTTGATATAGTTTTAATAAAATTTTACTTCAATTTTTTCATTTTATTTCCGCTTTATATTGAATTATTTTAATCTGATAATTTTCTTGTTTGTATTTCAGTCGAAAGCGAATTACTTCAAATGAAGAACTGTTTGTCCACTATAGACTAGTCTAGGCTTACTTGATATCAATAAATCATTGAAACTTGGTAAAAAACCAAGTGATACCTAAGTGGCTGACAAAGTGTACCAAATATCATTGATAAGAAATTCGAGCAGTGGTAATAGATAGTTCTGCAAATCAAAAAAGCTCTTATATTCGAGAATTTGAAAGGTTGAACTTAATATTTTCAGATACTGAATTGTTTCAGCCGTTACTATTTGGTAGTTGATCATAATTAAAACAAATTGTAGAACTTACTATATTTTATTACCAATAAAAAGATATATTACACATTTTCTTGTGACTCGAGTTTCGGGAAATGAACTATCCCATCATCACACAACTGAAGACATAACAGTGGTAGAGAGGTATTTAAAAAAAAGTGATAAATATTTTTAATATTTCAATAGATTCTAGATAACACCTAATAGTGGTACAGAGGTTTACAATCGGAACGTGATAAAAAACCGGGTTAAAAAAGAGGGGCCTTCTAACAGATATCGGAATGTCGGCAATCGACAAAGAAGGTTGTTAAACAGATGGTACCCATTTAAATATCTCAAATAATTTTTGGGGTTACATAGCTCCGTACTGTCATTCATTATTTTCACATTATTTTGTTGTATATCTCAAATATTTGGATTTACAAAGCTCCATACAGTCATTCATTATTTTCTACATTATTTTTATTGTGAACGAATTTTAAAATTTCAATAATCAAGTTTCTTTTCCTTTGAATCTACATGTAAAATTTTCTTAAGATTTTCTTTTGTCGAGAGGAATAACTGTTTTCTAAAGAATGAGTGGCAAAAGTTGAATTTTTGTTTACTTTTCATTACATTCATTTTATGTTCGTTGAAAAAGGTTTTAAACAGATGTTTCTTTTTAAATATCTCAAATATTTTCGATTTACATAGCTCCGTACAGTCATTCATTATTTTTTACATTATTGTTATTGTGAACTAATTTGAAAATTTCAACAGATTCTAGATAATCGAATTTCTTCCCTTTTGATCCTACATGTAAAATTTTAAGATTATCTATTGTGGTAAAGGAATGACCGTTTTCTAGACAATGAGTGGCAAAAGTAGAATTTTGTTTATTTTTCATGAAACTCAATTTATGTTCGTTGAACCTCATCTTGAACGTCTTGTTTGTCCTATATATATTCATTACTGCACGTAGAACAAGATAACTCATAAACTCCTGATTTGTGTATGTGCAAATTATCATCGGTATTATTTAACGCAAAGGACCCTACTCCAAACATACACAAATCAGGAGTTTATGAGTTATCTTGTTCTACGTGCAGTAATAAATATATAGCACAAACAGGACGTTCCTTCAAGACGAGATTCAACGGACATAAAATGAGTTTCGTGAAAAATAAACAAAATTCTACATTTGCCACTCATTGTCTAGAAAACGGTCATTCCTTTCCCACAATAGTTAATCTTGAAATTTTACATGTATAATCAAAAGGGAAGAAACTCGATTATCTAGGATCTGTTGAAATTTTCAAATTACTTCACAATAACAATAATGTAAAAATAATGAATGACTGTACGGAGCTATGTAAATCGAAAATATTTGAGATATTTAAAAAGTAACATCTGTTTAAAACCTTTTTCAACGAACATAAAATGAATTTAATGAAAAGTAAACAAAAATTCACCTTTTGCCACTCATTCTTTAAAAAACAGTAATTCCTTTCGACAAAAGAAAATCTTGAGAAAATTTTACATGTAGATTCAAAAGAAGAAAACTTGATTATTAAAATTTTCATATTCGTTCACAATAAAAATAATGTAAAAAATAATGAATGGCTGTACGGAGCTATGTAAATCCAAATATTTGAGATATACAACAAAATAATGTAAAAATAATGAATGACTGTACGGAGCTAGGTAACCCCAAAAATTATTTGAGATATTTAAATGGGTACCATGTGTTTAACAACCTTCTTTGTCGATTGCCGACATTCCGATATCTGTTAGAAGGCCCGGTTTTTTATCACGTTCCGCTTGTAAACCTCTGTACCACTATTAGGTGTTACCTAGAATCTATTGAAATATTCAAAATATTTATCACTTTTGTTTAAATACCTCTGTACCACTGTTAGGTCTTCAGTTGTCTGATGATGGGATAGTTCATTTTCCGAAACTCGAGTCACAAGAAAATGTGTAATATATTTTTTTATTGGTTGTAAAACATAGTAATTTCTACAATTTGTTTCAATTAATATTTTCAATCTGAATTTGTGGAATTTCCTGAGAATCTGTCGATTTTTTTGGGAAATACATATCATTAATAAGAAGGTAATAATAATCGAAACAGTGTAACATACATTTGTATAACAATTCTAAACTCAAACAAGTTTGAAACGTACGAATGTCTGCTACTTAAGTCCCAGTGATCAATAAAACCTTATGGGGCTTGTTTATGTTTAGATGTATGTTACACTGTCTCGATTTGTAGAACTTTCTGTTACCTTCATATTAATGATATGTATTTCCCAAAAAACTCAACAGATTCTCAGGGAATTCTAAAATTCAGGTTGAGAATATAGAGTTCCCTTTCAAATTCTCGAATTGAGATACGTAGCACTATAAGAGCAGTTTCAGTAAAATACAATGAGTTATCTGAAAATTCCCTTTATTTTGAAAAAATTGTACAACAGTCTTCTTAATACTGGGAAATTAACAACAACATTATTCATCAATATAAAAATATGTAGCAAATCGTAGAGATATTTCTCTACAAAAAAGTGTGACCTATTATTTATTCTTATAACTTACTTTGAAATACAGTACGACCAAGAAAACTAGAGTAAATATGTATAAAGATGACATATATATGGCAATTATTTTGTACAGTCTATAATAGCTTAACAGAACTTGGTGGAACTGTATTTTCACACATATTTGGTAAAGTCATTCCTTATAATTATAGGTTATCAATTGAAAAAGTAAGTACAATTTTTAAATAAGTTAAATAATTGTTTCAGCTACAATAGATGAGATCACAGAATTTTCTTCCATTAACTGAATCACTTATAATTACAAAATCATATAATCTAAATTCTCTTGATGTCAACACCCAGCAGACACTTAAAATTCAAGTATTCTGTCAGTAAACTTCCATGGGTGTATGGTCCATGGGAGGGAAATGATTAGGCCAAGCTAGCTCTATAACGATCAAGGAACCCATGGTCATCACGAATACTATAAGGGTGATCCATTTGAAGTATACTTCCCATCTATCTTCCTCAAGATTTCTAAGTATGTCTATTCCAACGCAGATTCCTATAAAATACAGGAGATATATTAATCTTATTCAATTTATGTAGATGGTACTGATAGACATAAAAACAACATAAAATAGAAATTATGGAATGTCAGTTGTTTAAAGATAACCTTATAATACCTTACAATTTTCTGTGATTTTGTTAAGAGCATAGACTATCTTGAATTTTAAAGTTAGTCTGTTTAAAGCAATTTATCCTGTTAACACGTGGAGGTAAGATATAGTGATAGTTATTTGATTTTGATATTTGGAATATTATTTAGGGCCGATGAAGAGATTATCAGAATTATAATTGTTTTTTGAAGATATAGTGCATGTTTTGAGAGATTTTTGAATTAACTTATTTGAATATTTAAATATATTAAATATTTCCAATAAATTATATTTTTTGAGAAATCCTTAAGTTGTGTTCATGTTCTTGAAAACTAATAGGTGTTCATAATGGTAAGATCAGAAACAAAATTTTGTCTCCTTTAAATATTTATTTAATTTTAATGACTTTTTTTGTATCTGTTGGTTTATTTATTCCATTTGACATTATATATTGAGTTTTGATTATACACGTCTATAAAATATAAGCGGTGCTTATTGTAGACATTAACTTAATTCTAAAAGTTTTTTGAATAAAAATTTTTTTGAAATTAAAATTGTAGAAGACTAACAGATTAAATCTGTTTTGATATTAAAATTTTGTTATGAAAAACAACATTTTATCTTCTGAGAAGCAGATAGATAACGAATTTATCGAACTAGATTGATTCTAAAACCTGTTACAAAGACATTTAAAGCTCAACTTAAATTTAAATGAAGTTCTAAAATATAAACTATAAGGTCAGTTACTGATCTGACCAGTCTATATCTATATGCGGTATCATTCACCGTTATTTAATAGTAGATTAGACTAAAATAAATTATTTCGGCTGATCTGTACCAAAAATCATTAACAAGGATTATCAGCTATGGTAATAGAAAGTTCTAGAAAGCATGAGGAAACTTTATTCTGCGTTCGTAACGTGAAAATATCGAGAATATATTTCTATACTTGAATTAACTCGCAAAGGTATGTCTTGTATGTATTTTGCATACTCTAGATGGCGTCAGTGTATTATTAATATCTTAGAGTCTCTGTTAATGTATTTTGCATACTCTAGATGGCGCTAGTGTATTATTAATATCTGGTGTTTTTTTAGAGTGATAGAACTTTCGATAACTGTGATTTGACAGAAGGAAGAAGCCATGTTGTTTTGACATTTCTGTTCCGTAAGCATTGACATTTCTGTTCAGTAGGCATTGACAAATTATCATGGAAAGACTCACGCCGCAACAACGTTTACAAATTATTGAAATTTATTTTCCTAATTAGTGTTCTATTCGCCAAACTTATAAAGCACTTATAGAGGTAAATCGGAGGTGACGATATCGGCCGTCCTTCAAGAGATACTGAACACTATTGACAAATGGTGTATAAGGGAAGACATGTCTCTTAATCCGCAAAAGGTAGTTATAGTACCATTCACTAAAAAACGGAAGTTGAACGGTTTAGAACCGCCGACTATCCGTGGTGAAATAATACAATTCTCATTTGAGGCAAAATACCTGGGAATAGTCCTGGACAAGACCCTCAGCTGGAGTGCACACCTAGATAAAGTGTGTCATAAAGCCAGAATGGGTTACTGGACTTGCAGGCGGATCTGTGGTAAAACCTGGGGCCTAAAGCCCAGGCAGATGTACTGGCTATACACTATGGTAATTAGACCACGGATAGTGTATGGTGCTGTAGTGTGGTGGAAGAAAGGCCATGGAGGTCCTACACCTGCACCTACTCGTGCAGAGGGAGGCGGAATGGACCACATACAAACTATATCAACTGGCGATTTACAGGCTAGAGGCAATAGTGATGGGAGGGTCAGGACTGCTGGACAAGCTTTTAACGAACAGTATCCTATCGATGCCCTCGGATCTAATGTCAAAAGTCACGAGCCAAGAACGGAATTTCAATGTAATCGTCCCCAGCCGGGACGAATGGACCCAGCATGCTGAGGTTCTATTGAGAACCGACCTTGGCTTGTTCACAGACGGCTCGCGAACGACGAACGGAACAAGAGCGGGAGTCTATGAGAGCAAACCGAGAATTAACATCTCATTGAGTCTCGGTCAAAATGCAACCATATTCCAGGCAGAACTATTTGCCATTGAGACCGCGGCGGAACTGCTGATAAAACGGCAAATCCACCACGGTAAAATCAAAATATTTACTGATAGTCAGTCAGTACTAAAAGCTCTGGAATCCAGCTGTTTTACATACAAAACAGTCTGGAGTTGCCGCACGGCTTTAAACAGGCTCGGTATGTATAACGGAGTCACTCTGGTTTGGATACCAAGCCACTCAAACTATTGGGTAACGAGGAGGCAGATCGGCTGGCGTTTGCTGGAGCTGCGCTGCCTTTGGTAGGACCGGAACCATTCCTGGGAATACCACATGACGTGGCTAAGGAGGCGATAACAGGCAGAATGAACTCAAGGCTAGAATCTTTCTGGCGGAGCCATCCTGGCCTGAAACATTCGAAGTTGTTCCTTGGAACAGCTTCGAACAAAAAGATGGCGAACCTAGCGCTAGGGCCAAACTAAGAACACTTGTCGGAATTATGACAGGTCACTGCAGACTGAAAGCGCATTTGCACAAAATCGGTCTGGCTGAAGACGATGAATGCAGGCTGTGTCTTGAGGACACTGAAACAGCCATGCATATCGTCTCAGAGTGCCCCGCTGTGAGTCGCATCAGATTCGAGGTCTTTGGCCAAGCTTTTATAGCCCACAGCGAACTGAAAAAATTACCCCTAAACAAGCTTATCGGTTTTATCCAAAAACTGGATTTCGTCAGGGAGATATAAATTAGGGTTGAACCACAATAGTCCGTGCGGACGCCATAAATATTATAACATAACATATTATCTCATTCAAGTCCATTACACTAAGTTCATAAGGTGTCAATTTCCAAAGCTCCAATAAATATTGATGATCTTACCTGCAGCCGCGCCAGCTAGATGTGCCACCACACCAATTTGTTCATTGGAAGAACTGGAGGAGATGAATCGACTATACGATGCAGCTCCTAAATCTAGAGCAGTAATTCCTAAGAAAAATATCATCTGATACAGCGCGAACGCAGTTTGTTTCCAATTCTGTAAATATAAATCATGGGTTAACAAAGGTCAAAAAGAGTTCCGAAGAGACTCACCAATATTAGAGTAGAAATATGAGCTGTTATTATAGCGTACACCCCTCCACTCGCACCACCAAGTTTTATTTCAGGGTCTATCACAGATGTAGCCAAAGAACCTGCTAGAACTCCAGCGAAGTAAATCAGTAAGACCCTCCAGCTTCTATGTACCATTTCCAATGGTAATCCTAGAGCTAGGAGGACTAGAAGGTTAACCACGAGATGATGGTAACTGAAAAATATATTCAATTTTGAAACTTTCAAAGATTCTTGATAATATGAAGCGTTATTTCACTAAATATCGGGAGGTTTCACTTTGAAAGTAACAGAGATATTACATTTGTCGAGTAGAAATTGCGAGGTCATAAGAAATGGATCGATATATTTGTCACTGGCAGGCCTGTCTTCGAAAATGTTGATAAAATCAGAGAAATAATCGGAATTGACTGGCATGTTAGTAGTTGTAGCATCGCTCAGGAGCTAAAGATCGACCATAAAACAGTTTTAAACTATTAACACCAAAAAACATTGTAGCGACCACATTCGTCGCTACCCGTCCAGAATTCTGCTTTGCTCTGATGCAGCTTGCCGGCGTGTCATACAGGGGACACGACTTGTCTTAAGATTCTTGGCTGAACTGTGCATTTGGTGGGACTGGAAAGGAATAATTTATTATGAGTTGTTTCCATATGATCAAACACTAAATTCGTATCCCTACTGTCAACAACTGGACTGTTTCAAGCTAGCGATTGATCCGAAACGGTCAGACTTGTCCAACAGAAGAGGTGTTGTGCTCGATCAGGACAACGCCAGGCCACACTCGCCAGCAACTCCGAGAGCTTGATTGGGAAGTTTTAATGCATCCACAATATAGTCCCGATCTGGCACCAAGAGAAAATTGTACTAGGATTTTTCGCCAATAAGGACCAAGAACTTTATGAAAGAGGTTCCTTTAGAATGGCAACAAATTATAGAACAAATCGGTGCATATTCGAACCAAATGGAAACATGTTAAATAAAGTCTTGAATTTCAAGCAAAAATAATGGATGTTTTTTTCCCCAACCTATTATGATGAATTGAAACAACGTGGATGGAATGAAAAAAAAAATAACAATTTCGAAAAAAATACACACATCGTCAAAAATCTTGGCTCCTCCTATCAACTGTCAACTTGTTGAATGCAACATGACAATTTTTTGTGTGTGCAATCTTCACTGTCTTATCGCTTAAATGAAAACAATAAACCAGCAAAAAATGTTGCTTGTTCGGGAGAATACAGGTGTATTCGAAGTTAATCAGTTTTCAGCGAATAACAAGAGTTGTAATATTGAGAATATTCCGTGGAAAATGCCAACGTTCAATTTCTCAGTTTGACTGGGCAAGAATAGTAGCCCTACATCAAGAAGCTTTGTCGATTGCTCCGCGTTTGAATACCTAAAAACCTGCAGCGTTGCCCGGAGACCGGTGCTTGGTCAACCCAGAGTAACATCTAAAGGGAAGACCATTATATCGCAAATTTAACGGTTGCATTCCTTAAATTTAAGGGCAAGAAGATCTTTAAGAGTACCTCAGAACATCACCAAGACTGGCCTTTACCACAATGGCACAACGTACTTTCTTCGGACGAGTCACGATTCGGTTTAAAAAGTGATAGTCGACGAGAAAGGGTTTGCAGAGGTCCAGGCAGACTAGAGCGATTCAGTTTCGCCGAGAAGTTGTGCCCTTTCATCGTTGAACGTACAATGACTGGTGCCATCTTCGTAGAAAACATCATTGAACCAATCATCATGAATGGTTCAAAACATTCTTTAAGAGAACAATATCCAGAGAATGAACTGGCTAGCAAATTCACCAGACATAAAACCAATTGAGAACGTATGGGATTACTTAGGGAGAGCAATAGACTGGGCCAAAAAAACGACTATTTTTTTTTAATGATACTGTGAAAATATCATTCATGATGATAAAAAAAAATTATCGTGAAAGTTTGAGCCCTAATAATAGTATTAAGGGGTGTATCGTTACGACTCTTGGTTTTTTAACAGTAATCGCATGTTTTTCACTCAAACCTTGTCAATTATTAATCTGAAAAATTTGAGCGATGCGTATTTTCCCTACAAAAAAGCTCTCTTTGTAAATTAATGTAAAACAAGCCCTTTGCTTGTTATCGTGCCTTAAACATTGATTAATTTTTTCAATTTTGCGTTTCGATTTTGCATTATTGTAACTACAGAAATATTTTTTATTTTATGGTACAAAATACGAATTTTAAAGGAAATTTAATACTCTACAAAAAAAGTTTCTTAACATTTTTCATTAATTTCACTCCTTCCAAAGTTATTCGACGTTGAAATTAAATTCAAAAGTAATTTATAGTTTTTTTCCAGTTACACATGATTTTTTCCACTTGATTAAAAAATTATCACTCAAATATTGAAAGTAATTTTTTTCTGTTGTACCACTAAACTTTTTTCTATAAAATCATAATTTATTAATGTATTATTTTGCTTTTTAACGATTAGTTATATACATAAAATCATTTTTAATGTATTTAACTATCTCTAATAATACAAAAAAGTGAAGAAGAAAATGTTTGAAAACCTGATAAATAGAAAATCTTCAAATACTAAAACCAAGCGATTCAGATGAATTGCTAGAAAAAGATATCAGTGACTTCATTTCTGTCGAATCGCCCACCATATTCAAAGAATTTGATTTGCCGTATGATTTTATTGATGAAGATTTAAGCAATTGGCCCCATAACGATAGTTTTCAAGAGTGTAAGCAATTTTTCGAAAAATTAGCTGTCGTCAATGATGTTGCTGAGCGTGGTGTATCATTAATTGAAGATTACAATAAGTGTCTCACTAAAAACGAAGAACAACTTCAATATTTGTTGCTAGCTCTTAGTGAACATCGAAAAAAGTTTCCAAATTGTAATAAAAGTAATTTCATTGAGTAGTTGATCATTCTCCATGACTTGATAATAATTAAAGCAATACGAGCTTTTTTTTGTGAAATATAAATCATAAGTGAAAATAAAATGATTTTTTATCTCTTTTATTACTTCTAATTGTTTTGACTTATTATTCAATTTTTTTCTGTAAAAAAACTCTGTCTCTACACAAATAAATAACTTATGATTAAGAATCCAAATTTTTTGTATTATTAGAGTTAGTTAAATACATTAATAATGATTTTATGTATATAACTAATCGTTAAAAAGGAAAATAATACATTGATAAATTATGATTTATAGAAAAAAATTTAGTGGTCCAACAGAAAAAGTTACTTTCAATATTTAAGTGATAAATTTTTCAATCAAGTTGAAAAAATCATGTGTAACGCGAAAAAAACGATAAATTACTTTTGAATTTAACTTCAACGTGGAATAACTTTGGAAGGAGTGAAATTAATGAAAAATGTTAAGAAACTTTTTTTGTAGAGTAATAAATTTCCTTTAAAATACGTATTTTGTACCATAAAAATATTAATAATTCTGGTAGTTATGAAAATGCAAAATCGAAACGCAAAATTGAAAAAATTAATCAATGGTTAAGGCACGATAACAAGCAAACGGCTTGTTTTACATTAATTTACAAAGAGAGCTTTTTTGTAGGGAATTTAATTTCCTTTGAAAATACGCATCGCTCAAATTTTTCAGATTAATAATTGACGAGGTTTGAGTGAAAAAATGCGATTACTGTTAAAAAACCTAGAGTCGTAACGATACACCCCTTAATACTATTATTAAGGGCTCAAACTCTCACGATAATTTTTTTATGATCATGAATGATATTTTCACAGTATCATTCAAAAAAAAATAGTCGTTTTTTTGGCCCAGTCTAGAGAGCAATATCCAATCACCAAAATCCACCTTCATCTTTTCAGGAATTGAGTTTAGCCCTTCAGAAAAAATGGGACGATATGCCTGAAAATTTCATTAATGACTTGATTTGTGGGCCAATAAGCCTAGGCTTATTGGGCAGTTGATTGAATTTGTTTTCAGTTGTGGAATAACTACAAATAATTGATAAATTTAGATTATTTCCCATTTTTTCCTATTTTGTCTCATCCTGCATAAAGCAAAGAGTAACAAACAAAGATTTTCTATCAAATATATTGCAGTTGAAAAAGAGGAAAATATTAATCTCATTTCCAGAACATAGAGTGTTTATTTGTTGAGAAACCTAGGAGGCCAAGATTTTTGACGATGTGTGTAATTGTTTCCTCAAATAAACAAACAATAAACTTGTATAATCTAATAAAACCATTAGTTCTCACCCTATATGTACAAACATGTACGTGAAAAACCTCCAAACTTCGTATCGCCTTGATGGGTCGTAAATCAGCCATCTACCGATTTTTCCACTGGCAGATAGTGTTGAATTCGGCTCTAAATATTCGTCTATGATGAAAGGTATTACTGTGATCAGTGCCATAAAAGGCAGACCTATAGGGGGTGGACAACATGAAAATTCTTGTTCGTAGGCTAAGTCAGCTTGATCTTCCTCCAACGCCACACGTATCCTCCCTTTTTGTCCTAACCTTCTGGGAGGAACTATAGTCTCGACGTACCTGTAAGAAATCATGGTTGAATATTGTGATTTTACCAAGTATAAGATTGATTCGGTCTTTACTTGGTGGAAACTCATTTTAATTAAAAAATATATAAGAGACACTATTCTAACCACAGTATTAATTTTGTTGACCTCACAATAACAAAACTAGATAATTTACTTGATTTTAATATTCTTCACAAACCCCCACATACAGATATTACAATACATAAAACTTCAAATCACCCCACCAACCAAAAGTCGGCATATACTAGTTTTATTCATAGACTATTGAATGTCCCTTTAAATTCAGATAACTTTTTTAAAGAATTAAATATTATTAAACAGATAGCGTCAAACAATACTCACAACCCGCTTCTTATAGACAAAATGGTATCCAATAAACAAAAGAATGTGGCATTAAATCTCGTGCACCCCAATCATAAAAGAGGACAATACACTAGGGTTGGTCAAGAAAATCCAATAATTTATTTTTGACTTTATACTCTGAAAAATAGGTTCGTAGACACCTAAAAAGAATTCTCTCCAAGTATGAGCTCTTAATTATAACGGGAAGGTCCTCCGCTTTGCGGGTTCAATTTTTTTCGAATAATCAGATAAACAAATTTATATCTCGCTTCCAACGGTTTGGAAAAATATTCCGTGGCATAGACTTTGTAAGAAATTGAGTGCTCTACAAAAAAGGTCTCTTATGATTTTTTCAAAAACTCAACCGATTGAAAGATATTCATAGTTGAAGTTTGGCTATTTTAACGAAATATTCATTTTCATTATAAATTTTATAAGTCGATGAAAAAAAATTATTTGGAATTGCGGAACTCATGATTTTGTAGGAAATTTACTGCTCTACAAAAATGGTCTCTTATGATTTTTCGATTAAGTGAAGCCGTTACGACATATCCATCGTCAAACATTAAGGAATATCAACATTTCCAGTTTTTGATCAATAATTCGATAAATTTCAATTCAAATTATTAGTTTCAGGAAAATTCACATAAATTCAAATTTCTATCATAAAAGTCACTCCTTCAGGAGTTATTTGTTCAAAAATTCATTAAAAAGTTTTTGTTCTAATGATATTTTTTGTAAGCTTTATTTGTAATAATTTAAAATGTCATTTGCATTGGCATTTCATATCATTACGGTTGTTTAGTATGTATTTTCAAATTTTATTCTACCAATTATAAATAAATTTTTTTGTGAGAGAGGCTTTTTGTTCATTATTACATTACTTCTTCTGTTGGTACTCTAAAGCTAACGCCACCTATGTTTTTTTTTCTTAACTATCTTCGTTGTCTACTACATTTTCAGTGCTCCAAAAACTCATCATTTTGCATACATGATAAAAACAATTTTTTCGAAAATAAGTCATTTTCTCATCATATAAATTTATTTATTATCAATAATTCTACAATGAATAACGAAATCTAATTTCTTGTTTAAATGCAATCAAACAAGCTCAAGACTGAAAACAATATTAAAAAAATTGTTTATAACATTTCTTTATCCATCGAAACTCAAATTTATATAAAATTTCCTCCATATTTTTTTTTCACTCCATATACGGCAATTTTGCTTGTTTACATAGCCGTTCAACCAGAAATGAGCTTAATCACTAAACACAATTTTACGATAAAAAAGTGGATCAACTTCAAGCTGTTCTAGGGCCCAATCAGCAAACAAACGACGCTTATTATGGTAACTTCAGTTCTGGAACCAGTTGAATCTTGTATGGGTGTAGACCAAGATCTTTACGCAACATTTTCCATGTGGTGGATGCACAGAGTCCAACTTGTTGTGAAGGTCGACGAATAGACAAATCTGGATCATCATTAACACTATGACTTACAGTAGCGATATTTTCTTCTGTACGTACAGTTCTTTGTCTTGTTGCTGTTGTTGCATCGAGTAGAGAAAATGTTGTCCGAAATCTATCGATAGTTCGACGAATAAGCTGCTCTGATGGACGATTTTGTAAACCATAAATTTCCCGAATTGCTCTATAAGTTTGGCGAATGATTGTGAAAATAAATTTCAACAATTTGTAAACTTTGTTGCGGCGTGAGTCTTCACATGATAATTTGTCAATGCTTACTGAACAGAAATGTCAAAACAACATGGCTTCTACCTTCTGTCAAATCACAGTTATCCCTATCGAAAGTTCTATCACTCTAAAAAAACACCCGATACTTTTATTCATTTTCGAACGACTACACATTGATTCTTTTGTAACTTTAGCACTCGGCATCAATATTCTCTTGGTTTCTGGCGTTTGGTTATTTTATTTCAGTTTTGAATTGTATAAAGTAGAATTTGTTCAAAGATTCAACGAATAAATATCACAAAATCATATTAAGTTTCAATAAATTTTTATTTTTAGAAGTAAAAATAATTTCGTGCGGTTCTCTAGTAGTTTATTTTTCCATTGTTTCATCTGACAACACCTTAATTTTGAAATGTCATCACTAGGCTTTTTTTCAGTATCTGTTATTTGGCTGAAGTGTAAACAACCAAGTCAGAAGAGACTTTCGCCCGATTTAAAAGTGGCAATTTGATTTTTGGAAGACGAAGAGCGCCACCAAAGTTTAATGATGAAGAATTAGAGGCAAGGCTCGATGAAGATCCATCACAAACGCAAAAGGAACTCGCAAAAACACTTTGATTCACTCAATCAGCCATTTGCCGTGGTTTAAAAGCAATGGTTATGGTCCGAAAAGTATCTAACTTACTTTGTGAAAGCTCCTTTGAACAGCGTTTTCAATTTGGGGTGTTCTATCAAAATTTGAAATTCGTCGAACGTTAGTTCTCCGTCTCCATTTCTATCTGCTAAGTCTAAAATTTGGTGGACTACGTGATGTGCTATGTTGTGTTCTTTCCTGAGCGTTTTGTACAGTTCCTTTGCTGTAACAACACCATCTCCATTTCTGTCACACTGAAAATATATAGGTCTTATTAGTACATCAATTTCATCATTTTTATTCTTTATTATATTTTTAGAATAACTCGAACAATTAAGCTATATTTATACAGTCTATCTGTCTCTCAAGTCTCAATTCGCATTCAGTTTTAACTTCTCAAGGAACACCCTACCCTAATAACACCATAACGCATCAAAAGGCCTGAAAGTGCATGTATTATCTACATTATTTACTTGTGAATTAGGTAGTATGTGTAAAGTGAATCCAGTAAAAGTGAATAAAGGTGAAAACGCTCATCAATCTACCCCTTTTCGAGCAAGAAAGTCCCAATAAATAAACCCAATAAACTCATAACTTGAAAAAATCTTGTGTTAGATATTCTCAACATATTTAAAACAATTAAGAGGCATGTTGGAAAAAAATTAAGGAACTCTGATGCATCTGCAGTGTTTACTTTTTCTTAATTCTCATATTCTGTATCGCATAAAACTGAGTCAAGATAATTCTCCAATGGTTAACCACACTTTTAATTAGTCATTTTAATTCTATATAATAAAGGTGAGGTTCATACATTTATCATGAAGGTCTTCGTTCTATTTTTGGTCCGGGATTGCCGTGCCATTAGATTTGAGCATTTTATTTCCTGTCCCATTCACCTTGTTTTCGCCTATACTCTCATAGAAAAATATATTCGTCATTATCTGATTTTTCAGATGAATATTTTTCAAACCGGATTTCACATTTTAATATAAATTGCTCAGTTTCATTATCGAACATATAAAAATGCTAATTTTTGTGTCTGTATGTCAGCCACCAATGACAGATTTTTGTTTCAACATTTTCAATAACAAATAACATCAGTTTCGCTAGATACTATAGATACTTGCCACTATGTATGGAATTTAACATCATTTAAATGTCCTCCGCGTGATCTCCCACATGACTCGATACTTGTCAGGTAATTTTCGAAGACTCGCCGGCATATTTCATAACCCCACAAAAAAATTCAAAGGCCATAAATCAAAAGATCTTGGAAGCCAATTCACATCGCCGAAACGAGAAATTACGCGTCCTGGGAATTTTTGTTGCAATAAAGCCGAAACGGGTCGTGTTCTGTGGCTTGTTGCACCATCTTGCTGGAACCACATCTCTTCCAATTCCATATCATTCATTTCAGGCCAAAAAAAATCGGTAATCATTTGGCTATAGCGATGAGAATTGACGGTTTAAGTGACACCTTCATTTTCAAATAAATACGGGTCAATCACTCCACCAGACCAAATTGCACATCATACAGTGACTTTTTATGGATGTAATGGACTCCCAGCAGTTACATGAGGATTTTCACTGTGCCAGATGCGAAAATTTTGCTTGTTTACATAGCAACCGAGAGAAAAATGTGCATCGTCGTTGAAGAAAATTCGGCAGGAAAAATCGTCATTCAAACGTTGTTGTTCAAGCACCCAATCGGCATATGTTCTACGCATTCTATGGTCAGCTGGCTTTAGTTCTTGTGTCAACTGAACCTTATAAGGATGGAGATGCAAATCCAGGTACAAAATACGCCGTTAGAAGGGCCCAAATGTGGTGCGCGCCGATGAATTGATAAATTTGGATCTTCTTCACTTACATTAGAAATATTTTCGGCCGAGCGTGCATTTCGATGACGCCTTAAGGCATCAGTAACAGATCCAGCCTCTTCGATTTTTTTTACTGTGTCACCGATTGCATGCTCAGATGAACGATTATGTCGGCCATAATCTGCCAGTAATGCACGAAACGTACTTACTACAGAATCATTGTTTTTGTAGTACGTTTTCACATGTTCAGCAGTAAACAAACGATCCATATTGTTAAATGGCTAACCTTCAGATAAGCATATGAGGCTTCGGATCACAGTTCTGTTCGACATGTGTCATTGAAACAAGGCTGTGAAATCCGGGCCACAAAATGGATAACCCGGTAAAATTTGTCTTTTACTTGCATCGATGTTCTTAACGCCATTTTCGATATTTTTTAGGTCAATCAGTACCCAAATAGAGGCAATCGCGGGATCAAGAACATGTGATATGGAACCAGAATCATTTTAGTCACCGACGAATCTGGGTTTGACGTGTATCCAGATCCTAGTCTCGAAGGCACCAAATGCCAGAGAAAGAATTCAACACGTACAGTAAGTGTATACCTATGGGCAACGCAACATCATGTTCTAGGGTGGAATATCGCTTCGTTGCAGAACTGGTTTTACAATATCGTTTCTTTGCGACCAGCAAATAAACAAAGTTCCAATAGTGTTGGCGCTTATTTGATAGAAATCCATTGTATTACATTGTACTGTCTGTACAGACAGTACAATGTAATACCTGAAGGAGCCACATCGTGGTGAAACAATTGTTGTAGTAGTACAAACATTTTTGTGGAAATAAATTAGTGTCCCATATACATTTTTTTAATTAAAATGAGTTTCCACCAAGTAAAGACCGAATCTATCAAATAGATATTGAAGATTCCACACAAAAAAAATTGTCATGTTACATTCAACAAGTTGACAGTTGATGGGAGGGCCAAGACTCAGTTTATATCTGTTGATTTCTATTTATTATCGTGTGTTGCTCACATGACGCGTTTCGTTTACATAGTAACTTCTTCAAATGCTAATAAACAACTTGTTTGAAATTTGGTTATATGTGTATTATTTAACTAAAGTGATTAAACAACTAATATTCTTGAACCGTCAACTTTGACAGCCGAAAAAAAATTGAGTTTGATTAGACACAAAGTTGTTCCTGCTTTAGTCAACATATTTTCCAATACAATATGAAAATAAACATGGTGCTCCATTTAAAATAAAGAGGACGCACTATACTGGACGGGAATCACCCTGTATATTTGAATCGATGCCTAAAAAGCGCACTCTTGAATTTAAAAGTTGAAGTGCCCCAGTGTTTTATATAATTTTCTAACATAAGGACACAAATAATTTTATTCCATAAGTGGTTTTCACGCTCGTGCATGCCTTGAATGCAGATCATTATCCTGCTGTGTGCGCAGATATATTATTACATCAGTGTCTGCACACACAGCAAGAATTACGAGAAACTTTCTGGAAGAAGATAAAACTTTATTTTTAAAATATATTCGAATGCATGAATCCGATCGAGTCCAAATGAAGTATTGGGGCTACAGCAGCAATGTTTCAGGTGTGCTCGCTGGACAAGAACGTGAACGGGTTGTTTTATCAAATAACAATCCAGTTTCATGAACTTACAAATTGCTCGTGAAGTCATTTCATTTCTATTGAATTTTCCACATAAATAAACAGTTTTGATAAGAAATTCACTTATTAAATGAGTTTTCAATATTTACCAGTTTTTTTCAAGCGTAAATCAAGCCATTTCGTTAATGTCACATATGAGTCTAACTTTCTGTCAATACACGAAGTGTTGCTAGAGTCGGAATAATCAGCACTGCCAAATGCGAACTCTAGATGACCCACTCTTTAGATATATTTTTTTAATTGATTGTTTTTATTTAAAATACAAATAACTTCCGGCTAATGATAGTTTCAAGTGCTATATACGCTATATTATCAACTGGAGTTGTTTAGAAGTATCGGGTATTTTTTTAGAGCGATAGAAATTTAAATTGAAATAAAACACATTTAAATTAAGATGGAAGCCAAATTTTTTTCTTATTTGAAAGATAAGTTTATGACATTTATGTTTTAAAAATAATTTCTGAGGAACCGCATTCAACCAGACCAATTTTGGACCACTTTTTCGAGTAATTCAGGCCTTATTTCATCAATAACACGAGTTATGTTGGCTTCCAAAGCGTCTATTGTTTCTGGTTTATCAACATAAACCAATGACTAGACTCCAAAGAAAATTATCCAGTGGAGTTATGTCGCATGATCTTGGAGGCCAATTAATTCGACCGTTTCTCGAAATAATGTTATAGCCAAATCTTTCTTTCAATAAATCAATTGTTACGGTAGCAGCATGAGGTGTAGCACCTTCTTGTTGGAACCAAAACACTTCTGGGTCGATACCATTCAAATTTTGAAAAAAATAATCATTGATCATCGATCTGTAACGAGCAAGAATTAAGATTCTTGCTATGCAGCAAAGCACTCGCATCGTCAACAAACAACAAGAGGTCGAGCTCATTGATATACATCAGGAAATAAAAAGGGTCCCAGATTACATCCTTGGGGAACTCCTACGTTGACATATTTATCCTCTGACTTAAAAACTAGTCCTTCACTATCAATACAAACCCTCTGAACTCGATCAAACAGGTATCGGGTGTTTTTTTTTTTAGAGCAATAGAACTTTCGATAGGGGTAACTGTGATGTGACAGAAGGTAGAAGCCATGTTGTTTTGACATTTCTGTTCAGTAAGCATTGACAAATTATCATGGAAAGACTCACGCCGCAATAACGTTCACAATTTGTTGAAATTTATTTTTAAAATCAATGTTCTATTCGCCAAACTTATAGAGCACTTCGTGAAATTTATGGAAATGAAACAATGTTTCTAAGACATTAATTTTAAAAAATGTTGACGATTCATTTCAGATAAAATTTGTAGATGATTTCAGGAAAAAATTTCGAATTGATATTTGAAATTATCGAATCTAATAACGCGAGCAGGTACTGTAGAACCCACAACTTGATTCGAAATTAAACAGAAAAGATAAGATATAATTGCCCCCTTGCATTGCTCACGGGATCGTCCTTCTCAAGCATTATTTATTCAAAGAATTTCGACAGTTCACATAAAATATTATTTGCGTAAAGTTATCTCTCCTGTTTGTTTTATTACGTTTCCACACTTTGCAGCAACTATCAACACCAAGATGAAAATATTCAGGTATTTCCAAACGATTATGAAGTAGATTTCAACGGTATCTGTCGTGAATCATTCCAGGTGCTTTTTTTATCTCTACAAACTCCATTTAAGTAGAGAAGGTTGAATTGCATACAATCCGCCGATAAATCTATGGCGAATCCGATCGGAATGTGTAAGTACTGATCTAATTTAAGATTCAAAACTTGCTTACTTTAACTGATTAAGTACCTGTTCTATCGAAATATTCAATGAAATTGGTCAGAGTACGTTGGAGGAAAACAAAGGTTTATTATTCGAAAAATAATAAACCGAGAACTTTACTGTCGTTCCAGAATTAGATTGGCGGCAAATTGGGTAGGTAATGAAGATTCATTTGATAGATATGGATAATAAGAGAGCTATTTTGTTATTTCCTAGTAAATATTGTTTATTTATCAATGAATCAGATAAGAAGAAGTGGAATGTTATGTCATCTTGATATTTTCTATAATGAAGATTTTCATTTCCACTCATATCGTCAGTTTTTTTAATTATTCAATAATGAATAGGATACCAACTGGCATAAGCCCAAAACTGCATCCACAGTAAAATACAAAAACTTTTACAATATGTGCAACATAGGTCAGCCCCAAATCTACACATCCCACCAATTTAAGAAAATCAAACTTATAATAAGTAAGAAACTTAACAAAATATAAAATCTTATAGAATAGAATAGAAAGGCCTTTTACTTGATAGAAGAAATATAACAAAATTTGAATATTAAAACATATTGAAATATGTTTGTCTTCTACAATTTTAATTTCAAAAAATTTTTATTCAAAAACTTTTAGAATTAAATTTATGTCTACAACAAGCACTGCTTACATTTAATAGACGTATATAATCAAAACTCAATATATAATGTCAAATGGAATGAATAACCCAACAGATATACGAAAGTAATTAAAATTAATAAATAAATATTTAAAGGAGACAAAATTTTGTTTCTGGTCTTACCTTTAAGAACACCAATTGCCTTTAAAAAAACATGAACACACTTAAGGGACTTCTCAAAGAATATAATTTATTTGAAATATTTAATATATTTAAATATTCGAATGAATTATTTCAAAAATCTCTAAAAAATGTGCACTATATCTTCAAAAAACAAATATAATTCTAGACAATCCCGTCTTCAGTCCTCATTTAATATTCCAAATATCAAAATCAAAAACCTAACCTATATCTCTCACGTTTTAAAAGACTTAAGCTTCGAAATACAGATCAACTATATAATTCAAGATTGATCTATGTTCTAACAAAATCACAGAACAGTGTGAGTTATTTTAAGGTTTATTTATTCCATTTGACATTATATATTGAGTTTTGATTATATACGTCTATTAAATGTAAGCGGTGCTTGTGTAGACATAAATTTATTTCTAAAAGTTTTTTGAATGAAAAATATTTTTGAAATTAAAATTGTAAAAGATAAACATATTTCAATTTGTTTTAATATTCAAATTTTGTTATATTGCTTCTATCAAGTAAAAGGCCTTTCTATTTTATTTTATATATAATATATAATTATATTTAGGCTTCAATAAATCTCATTATAGAATGTCAATGAATTTAAATAAACCTTAAAATAACTCACACTCTTCTTTGATTTTGTTAGAACATAGATCAATCTTGAATTATATAGTTGATCTGTATTTCGAAGCTTAAGTCTTTTAACACGTGAGAGATATAGGTTAGGTTTTTGATTTTGATATTTGGAATATTAAATGAGGACTGAAGACGGGATTGTCTAGAATTATATTTGTTTTTTGAAGATATAGTGCACATTTTTTAGAGATTTTTGAAATAATTCATTCGAATATTTGAATATATTAAATATTTCAAATAAATTATATTCTTTGAGAAGTCCTTTAAGTGTGTTCATGTTTTTAAAAGGCAATTGGTGTTCTTAAAGGTAAGACCAGAAACAAAATTTTGTCTCCTTTAAATACTTATTTATTGATTTTAATTACTTTCGTATATGTGTTGGGTTAATTATTCCATTTGACATTATATATTGAGTTTTGATTATATACGTCTATTTAATGTAAGCGGTGCTTGTGTAGACATAAATTTATTTCTAAAAGTTTTTTGAATAAAAAATTTTTTTGAAATTAAAATTGTAGAAGATAAACATATTTCAATTTGTTTTAATATTCAAATTTTGTTATATTGCTTCTATCAAGTAAAAGGCCTTTCTCATTTATATTGTGGATATTTAGACATATGAATTTATTTCATAAATGAAGTTATTTTAGTTTGAATGTGAGTCAATACTTGATAGAAGTAAAATTTAAATGACTTCAAATTCATATACAAAAACTATCAAAATGATATTCTTATATTTAATCAATATAAAATATTTTTCAATGTCTCGGAAAAAACCGTATTAATACAAATGTATTAACAAAAACTGCTACAAATTTACGTAGAAAATTCAATAGAAATGAAACGACCTCAGGGCACTTTGCGATGGATCCCTGGAAACAGCAAAAACGAAGTTGCCAATCATGACATTGAGCCCCAAACAATCGACGATGTACTGAAAAATCGAGGGTTGTTCGAATGGGGTACCGTAGCCAGTCGTGCGGTCATTTGATTGATATCCTTTTTCATTCGTAAATGTCAAAGATCAAATTTTCTTATGAACTCATAACTTTGAAAATATATGCATTAGTTTTTTATTCAAAGCCGATCGAAAATGAAAATTTTAAATGGCCCGCCTCTTATATGTACAATCCATTTCTTCTCAATTAATACCTAAAGTGCAGATAACAACCAATATATATTTTTATTGATTATATAGTGTGCCAATTACCCCTTTTTAGGTTGATCAAATACAGATAAAAACTTAACCTATTATCAATAAGATTATCAATTTTCGCTGTTTCAATACAAATACCACATTGTTTCAAATTCTACATCTCTAGATTTGAAACAAAAAACAATTTACCACAATAAACTAATCGTGATAGGAACAGCTCAGTAAATTTCAATTATGTGGAGATTAAACTATAAAAAAATTAAGTCAGGGTAAAATGAAAATTAGATACAAAAGCAAGGAAACAGATGTGAATGAATATACATATGGAATAAAATTCTTTGTGTCCTTAGATTATAAAAGAGACTGGGACACGTCAACTTTCAGATTCAAGGGTGCGTTTTTTAAGCATAAATTCAAATATAGAGGCTGATTCACTCAAGTATATATAAAAATAATAATTTAACACGCGTTACATGATGGTATTATTTAAATAACCTAAATACTGACTAATGAAATGAAAGGACTTTTGACGATGTGTGTAGTCAATTACTAATTGAAAACGTATTTCTTGTGGAAGTAATAATGAAATATTTAACTGAGACTCACTGAATTGAAATTTTAATGATGATCGGTTACGGGGATAATTTCAGAAGTCAAGTTTAAGTGGCAAACTTATTTAATCCGAGATATCCTCAGTTACTTAATATTTTACAAGGTACTAAAATTCATGCACAATTCAGAGAACTTGGACATGTCAAACCATTAAAAGAAAACCGCAATTCGTTGGAGATACTGTGAAATTGGATATTCTGTTAGGTGTTGCAGAGGATCCAACGACAAATACACGTCATAATAGACCATACATGATATAGTTCGTTGAAATCAGGTTATTGAGGAGCGTCAAAAAACATAAAAAATTCCACGGTGTTCCATTTGAAATAAAGAGGATGAACTATGCTGGAACTGAGAGAATCACCCTGTATATTTAAATTTATGTATAAAAAGCGCAGTATTGAATTTAAAAGTTGACGTTTCCCAGTGTTTTTCATAATTTTCTAACGTAAGGACACAAATGATTTCATTCCTTACGTGGTTTCCATACTATATAGGAGCACTGGGGAACTTCTAAACTACTAAACTTCTAACGATGAAAGAATTTGCCAGTGAATTCGATTCAGATTAGCATCACATTTGTGTACGAATATTCATTCTGCATATCAGTCCTATTCAAAAGTTCGGATCAATGACATTAGCATAGAATACAAGTTAGGTATATTAGTGAATATTAATAACACATATTCGGTTTATTCATTAGTAGGATTCGAGTATATGATGGACGAAAATTATTCCCAAAATATCTTCATGTATTTTTGTTATTATGTATCGAGAATGATGACAATAGATAATTAGAATATAAAAAGCGTATTATAAAATTTATAAGTGGTGCTTCATCACGGATTAAGGTCAGGTGAGCGAGCTGGCCATTCGATGGGACGTCTCTTTTCTGTTCACTCACCAGGATTTTTTATTTAAAAATATTCTAACCGCGTGAAAGAGGGTTCAACAGAAACGTTAACAAATGTATTTTCACGAATATATTAGGAGTAGTTTCAAAATTTTCAAAGTTTCAATGATAACGTTTAGTCTTCACGAAGAACACATTGGTTTGAACACAAGATTACTCTTTTGATATTTGTGTATAGTATCCAATCGTTGTTGAAGCATATATTTTGCTATGGTGAATTGTGAAATTACACTTTAATCAAATAATACACATATCGGGTGTTTTTTTCAGAGTGATAGAACTTTAAATTGAAATAAAACACGTTTGAATTAAGATTGAAGCCAAAAATGTCACATTTTCTTTCGTTCGTTGCGAATAAAGGAAAACTTGCACGGGAATAAGAATGCTTTTATAAGTTAGATCGGTTATTCGACTTTCCACTTGTATCAGCAATTTATTTGCAAGCCTTGCCGGCAAAAAAGCCTTTCGACTCACAAAAAAGTGCATTTTTAAGGTTACTCTTCTATGGTCAGTTGCCATGAGACCTAGTTAAAACGGAGTATATTCCGGCATATGTCCACCACGACTAGCTCTGAGGAACCGCATTCGACCAGACCAATTTTAAACCACTTTTTCGAGTAATTCAGTCCTTATTTCGTCAATAACACGAGTTATGTTGGCTTCCAAAGCGATTTATCAGCATAAACCAATGACTTGACATAACCCCAAAGAAAATAATCCAATGGAGTTATATCGCATGATTTTGGAGGACAATTAATTGGGCCATTTCTAGAAATAATGTTATCGCCAAATCTTTCTTTCAATAAATCAATTGTTACGGTAGCAGCATGAGGTGTAGCACCATCTTGTTGGGACCAAAACACTTCTGGGTCGATACCATTCAAATTTTGAAACAAATAATCATTGATCATCGATCTGTAACGAGCACTATTCACTGTAACATTAACGCCAGCATAGTTTTTAAAGAAATATGGACCGATGATGCCTCCAGCGTGTAAAGCACACCATACAGTGCATTTTTCAGGATGCAATGGAACCTGCAGAACTTCTTGAGGATTGTTTTCACTCCATATACGGCAATTTTGCTTGTTTACATAGCCGCTCAACCAGAGATGAGCTTCATCACTAAACACAATTTTACGTTAAAAAATGGATCAACTTCAAGCTGTTCTAGGGCCCAATCAGCAAACCAATGACGCTCATTATGGTCAAGGGGCTTTAGTTCTTAGACCAGTTGGATCTTGTGTGGGTGTTGACCAAGATCTTTATGTAAAATTTTCTATGTGGTGGATGCACAGAGTCCAACTTGTTGTGAACGACAAATTTGGATCATCATTAACACTATGACTTACAGCGTCGATATTTTCTCCTGTACGTACAGTTCTTTGTCTTGTTATTGTTGTTGCTGCATCGAGTAGAGAAAATGTTGTCCAAAATCTATCGACAGTTTGACGAATAAGCTGCTCTGATGGACGATTATGTAAACCATAAATTTTACGAAGTGCTCTATAAGTTTGGCGAGTAGAACACTGATTTTGAAAATAAATTTCAACAATTTGTAAACGTAGTTGCGGCGTGAGTCTTTCCATGATCATTTTTCAATGCTTACTGAACAGAAATGTCAAAGCAGCATGACTTCTACCTTCTGTCAAATCACAGTTATCCATATCGAAACCTACCCGATACTTCCTAAGGAGTTCATCAATGTATCTAATTTAAGAAATATCAAAATCGAAATAACTAAAATTATTGCAGATATAGAACCATATTCGATTAGGGAATTTATGGAATATTCTTTCAGATCTTGCTGAAGTTGTGATATTTTCTGACGGTTTCCTCTTTTCATTTGTATGATTGCATTGATTATGAGATGTTATGTTAGTAAGGAACAAATGTTTCATAATACTTGTCGATACTATGTGAGGACATACCAGGGATATTTGACTTAAACATATTCGAATTGCCTTTTTTTCGTCAAAATATCTCACTTATTTTTCTTCGAAATCATTTAGGAGGTTCACCAACGTTCCAACGCGGAAATCCTTGGATATTTCCTGAGAAAAACAGATACCTGTACGACATTGAAAACAACTGCGCCAGTTAAGAATGCAATTCTTATCAATATGGATGGAGAACTTTGAATTATTGTTGTCATAAATTTCATACAAACATGTTCGTATTCCGCATGCAACTCACGTACTTGTCAAAATTCCAGTTGTTTTGAATATCTCATCCCCATCAGAATTGCAAAACAGTAAACAGTGGAAATATTTCTTCTAAACACGGATATTGTCTTATTAAGATTCATTTTCTTGTATCATATATCTCAGTGTTTCTAAAACGATGTGGAAGCTATATTTAAAATGAGTAAATCTCATCTCTGATCTGTCTTACATGTTATTTTACACTTCGGATCCTGTTGGACTTTACTTGATAGAAATCCATTGTTCACTTTAATTAAATAATACACATATACTAAATTGAGGGTAGAGGCTAGAACTTTCGATAAGGATAACTGTGATTTGACAAAAGGTAGAAGCCATCTTCTTTTGACATTTCTGTTCAGTAAGTATTGACAAAATAACATGGAAAGACTGACGTCGCAACAACGTTTACAAATTGTTGAAATTTATTTTCCAAACCAGTGTTCTATTCGCCAAACTTATAGAATACTTCGTGAAATTTATGGTTTACATAATCGTCCATCAGAGCAGCTTATTCGTCGAACTATAGATAGCTTTCGGACAACATTTTCTCTACTCGATGCAATAACAACAACAAGACAAAGAACTGTACGTACAGAAGAAAATATCGCTGCTGTAAGTCATAGCGTTAATGATAATCCAGATTTGTCTATTCGTCGACGTTCACAACAAGTTAGACTCTGTGCATCCACCACATGAAAAATTTTGCATGGAGATCTTGGTCTACACCCATTCAAGATCCAACTGGTTCAAGAACTAAAGCCCCTTGACCATAATGAGCGTCATTGGTTTGCTGATTGGGCCCTAGAACAGCTTGAAGTTGATCCATTTTTTTATCGTAAAATTGTGTTTAGCGATGAAGCTCATTTCTGGTTGAACGTTGTAAACAAGCAAAATTGCCGTATATGGAGTGAAAACAATCCTCAAGAAGTTCTGCAGGTTCCATTGCATCCTGAAAAATGCACTGTATGGTGTACTTTACACGCTGGAGGCATCATCGGTCCATATTTCTTTAAAAACGATGCTGGAGCTAATGTTACAGTGAATGGTGCTCGTTACAGATCGATGATCAATGATAATTTGTTTCAAAATTTGAATGGTATCGACCCAGAAGTGTTTTGGTTCCAACAAGATGGTGCTTCACCTCATGCTGCTACCGTAACAATTGATTTATTGAAAGAAAGATTTGGCGATAACATTATTTCCATGGTCCAATTAATTGGCCTTCACGATCATGCGACATAACTCCACTGGATTATTTTCTTTGGGGTTATGTCAAGTCATTGGTTTTTGCTGATAAACCAGAAACAATAGAAGCCAACATAACTCTTGTTACTGATCAAATAAAGCCTGAATTACTCAAAAAAGTGGTCCAAAATCGGTCTGTTCGAATGCGGTTCCTCAGAGCTAGTCTTGGTGGACATATGCCGGAAATTATTTTTGAAACATAAATGTCATAAAATCATCTTTCAAATAAATAAAAATTTTGGCTTCATTATTAATTTAAATGTGTTTTATTTCAATTTAAAGTTCTATCACTCTAAAAAAACACCCGATACATTATAACTCACATCGTTTTTCCTCTCCATTCAAGCCCACAACATGAAACACATTTTAACCACCGACAACAAATAAAGAAACTTTCGTAAATCCTTTTAACGTACTGAACTCTGAAAGAAGAATACTGTTAATCCGCTTAATCATCTCGATCTCATTATTTATCAAGCGGGCCGGTTGGCATAAAATGGGATCCCCCGATATAGCTGATGCCAGAGGACTTATGAGTCACATCATTAATTTTTTTTTGCAGTCAGTTCACGCCCGAGTTGAAATGGATAAAACTGAATAGTTAAATTAGAGCTGATTCGAGATGGCTTAACTCCAAATAACTTTTCATGCTGAAGATACTCGTCGAAAACTATTGTTTGAATAAATTCTTTCCATACTTTTTCGACAAACATATTGAACATGGGTATAAAAGAAGGTATAAACAAAGCAGAAGAATCAAGGCGACATAAAAGTTGTGTAAAATAATAAGAAGAAGTTTTTTACTTGATAGAAGGATTATTACAAAATTTATATTATATCAAAACATTCAATCTAGTCTCCTATAAATTTTAATTTCAAAAAATTTTAGAATAAATGTTGCATTAATTTAATTCTAGGTTTTTGAATAAAAAATTTTTGAAGTTAAAATTTATAGGAGGCTAACAGATTAAATCTGTTTCAATATTTAAATTTTGTAATAATCCTTCTATCAAGTAAAAACCTCTTCTTATTATTTTATTTTATATATAATATATAATTATTTTTAGATAATATTTAAATAAGGTTATTCTGATTTTCACTAATTTTTATTGTTATATTTACAACAATCGTTTCGCTATCACAGTAGCATCATCAGGCAAGATTACATTTTGAATAACTAAGCGTGCTATTTATATTACAGTTAGTACAATAAATTTTTATTGAGCACTAAAACCCAAAAAAGGGTCTCTGCAAATTCCAGCTTATCTGAATATATTTAACAGAGGTGAGTTATTTAAATCTATTTGTTCGTTAAGTAATATTCCAATTTCATTATGTTTATTTATCTCTAGGGATTCTAACAGATTTAAGGCATAACTTTTACTTTTTATATGTAGAATTTCAAAATTATGGTTGAAAGTATGTCCTGTTTCTTACAAATAGTTGGAATATATAGAATTACTTTTATTATTGAGGAAACTCTTCAAATGTTCACAAATTTTATGTCGGAAAGTTCTTCCAGTCTGTCCTATGTAAACTTTAGGGCAATCACCGCAGGTTAACTTATAAACCCCCGATTTATCATCTTTATGTGTACAGTCTTTATTATTTTTAATAAATTTACTCAAGTTTGAATTGGTTTTAAATGAAGTTCTTAAATTATATTTATTTTTGCGGTATGTAGCAATTTTCTCATAAATACCTTTAGTGTATTTTAAGGAAATGTATTTAAAATTTTCTTTTATATTAGGAAACACCATATTTAAAGGTATCTTATTATTTTTATTCATTAACAATTTGTCTATCAACTTAGGATCATAATGATTATTAATAGATATTTGTTTAATTATGTAAAGTCCTGAAATATAATTTTCTCGATTCATGGGAATATTAACTAATATATGGATCGTACAATTAAAAGCTGATAATTTTTGATTCAAAGGATGATTTGATTTATTGTATATAATAGAATCCGTATAGGTTGGTTTGTGAAATATTGAAAAATCATGTAAATTATTTATTCGAGTAACAGTTAAATCAAGAAAATTAATAGAATTATCATGTTCGGTTTCCATAGTGAATTTAATTGAAGGATGTATTTCATTGATGAATAAAAAAATTTTTTTTAAAAGTCTGTCTGTACCTGTGAAGCAACAGAAAATATCGTCCACATATCTATATCATATAAAACTATGATCCTAAGTTCATAAACAAATTGTTGATGAATAAAAATAATAAAATAGCTTTAAATATGTTGTTTCCTGATAAAAAAGAAAATTTTAAATACATTTCGGAAACAAGCTTAGTTATTCATGATATAAATATCATGTGGTTTTCACTAAGGCCATAAAATACCTAACAAGCTTTGTGTGATTTTTGTGATGAACATAGAACACAGAATACCTTGGATTTTTCAAGGTATCTAATTTTAGTGTCTGTTCATCAAGGATACCGCGAGGTCTTACGTGTGAGTTTTTTATTTTTAACTGATTTTATTTTTTAAATTTGATGTTGGACTGACGAAAACCTTATTTGATTTTTAATTGTTTCTTGAGGATGTGCTACATGTTTTGAGAGATTGAATAAATGGGTTTTGGAGAAGTTAAATAATTATGTTTTGTATTTTTGAAAAAGATTTGGTTTTCATAAATATAAGATCAGAGACAAAATTTTGTCTCCTTCAAATATTTATTTAGTAATTTTAATTGACAATTTATATTTTTTGGTTTTTTCATTCCATTTAATATTATATAATGAGTTTTCATTTTATATGTCTACTAAATTTAAGCACTTCTTGTAAGGCTTTAATTCTAAAAGTTTAGTGAATGAAGTTTTTTTAAATTAAAATTTATAGGAGGTTAATAGAATAAATCTGTTTTGATATTTAAGTTTTGGGGTATATTTTGATTTTCAAAACCTTTCATTATGAACAGTTTCATTCTAGAATACACCGGGTGATTCTAGTTTGATGTGTAGCACCAAACAATTTCCTATTGTGTATTCATTCAATAGCGTAAAAAATTCGACAAAATGTCGTAAAACAGTATTATTTATTTTTTCTTATCCTGATACTCCTAGATCTTTTGTTGAGATCCCTCAGAAGCTTTTTCATCCAGTGCGAGTTAGAAGTTCAGTTGTGTTCTGGGTAGGCTTTGTTACTGCGATTTTGTGCCACTTAAAGTCACAGCACTGTTAATTTTTGACCCAACAGTGAAATTGTGACACCCGTCCAAATAGAAAATTTCTTTTCCACCTGAACAGGATTCGAACCCGGACCTCCCGGTCACGAGCCCGATGCTCTCCCACTGAGCTATCCACATATCATATGGAATTTCATTGTGTATTTGTTAAAGTAATAACTACTAAAGCAAGTAAAACTGTCCACTGTTCATTGAAATGTTCCAGTCGGGACAAGCAAGGCCATCAAAACTGCACTAGGAATCCAGCTGTCCTCTCTTCGATTTCGTCGAAAATTAAAATGAATTGAAGGCAACAAATTCTCAGATTTTGATGGAAGTAGGTCGACAGAGGTTTATAATCGTCCGGTGTTGTGTAAGAAAGTCAAGGTCTTTGCCATTGGTGCTGTTGAACTCTGTAAAAGTCTGTGCAGGGAATTCCCGCCGACTCGATCATGTGTCTTCGAGCTCCGTCTGGTAGATTCTTTTCGATTTTTGCCTGTTAGTGACGCATTTCTCTGAAGTAATGATGAAACGATGATCATTTCATAATCACAATTACATTAATCGCTCGTAAATTGTGTGTTTCGGTTGTATGAGACTTCAGGACGTTGTTCAAGCCTTTTTGCGATAAAAAAATTGATGACTGGGATTAAAATTTCATGGTGTTTCCGCTTAGACCATTGATCTTTTGTAAGAAGCCGGTGACTTGCACGAGTTTTAATAACGAGTTATCCATTTCGTGCTCCGGATTTCACAGCCCTGTTTCAATGACATATGTCGAACAGGACTGTGATCCGAAGCCTCATATGCTTATCTGAAGGTTAGCTATTTAGCAATATTGATCGTTTATCTACTGCTGAACGTGTAAAAATTGTGAAAACTCAGTACAAGAACAATGATTCTGTAGTAAGTAATGGGTAGTTTTTTTAGAGTGATAGAAATTTCGATAGGGATAACTGTGATTTGTCAGAAGGTAGAAGCCATGTTGTTTTGACATTTCTATTCAGTAAGCATTGACAAATTATCATGGAAAGACTCGCGCCGCAAAAACGTTTGCAAATTGTTGAAATTTATCTTCAAAATCAGTGTTCTATTCGCCAAACTTATAGAGCACTTTCTGAAATTTATGGTTGTCATAAGCAAAAAACTGTATATGAGACAGTAATTTATTTCCACAAAAATGTTTGTACTACTACAACAATTGTTTCACCACGATGTGGCTTCTTCAGGTATTACATTTTACTAATGCTTTTCATTGTAACCGAGTTTAAATACATTTTTAGGTACGTGACCAAATAATGGAAGCACAAGTCATAAAAACTCTAGGTGTTTATTGGAGTTTGCCACTAAAAATGCCATCAAGGAAAAATATTCAGTAATGGAGACTTATCAACATCTGTTTGTTCGTTCAAAAGGATTTTACGGGCATTATACCTGTTAATTTCAAGAAATTCTAAAAGTGTTAATCTAGAACTTTTGCTTTCAACGTGGATAATTTCATAATTATTGTTGGAATTATGCCTGAATTCCTTATGATGATTAGCATATGTCGAATGTACAGAATTGGATATATAACCCCTTTGGTGTTCTTGGACACGTTTCTTGAATGATCTACCAGTCTGGCCAATGTATACTAAAGGGCAATCTTTGCAAGTCAACTTGTAGACTCCGGATTTATTTTATTTATTTCTTCGATCTTTATTGTTTTTCATGTAGGTACTCAGGTTATTAATTGTCTTAAAAGCCGCGTTATAATTGAAACAACTTTTGAAATATTTAGCAATATTTTCAGATAATCCATTGACATAAGATAACGAAAAATATTTCTTTGTATTGTCCTCTTTTATGATTGGGTACACGAGATTTAATGCCATTTTCTTCTGTTTATTGGATACCATTTTGTCTATAAGAAAAGGATTCTAACCGTTGTTTGACGGTATTTGTTTAATGATATTTAATTCTTTCAAAAAGTTTTCTGAATTCAAAGGGACATTCAATAATCTATGAATAAAACTATTATATGCTGACATCTTTTGGTTGGTGGGGTGGTTTGAAGTTTTATGTATTGTGATGTCTGTATGTGTTGGTTTGGGAAAAATACTAAAGTAGTGACTTGCAAAGATTGCCCTTTAGTATATATTGGCCAGACTGGTAGATCATTCAAGAAACGTGTCCAAGAACACCAAAGGGGTTATATATCCAATTCTGTACATTCGACATATGCTAATCATCTTAAGGGATTCAGGCATAATTTCGACAATAATTATGAAATTATCCACGTTGAAAGCAAAAGATCTAGATAAACACTTTTAGAATTTCTTGAAATCAACAGGTATAATGCCCGTAAAATCCTTTTGAACGAACAAACAGATGTTGATAAGTCTCCATTACTGAATATCTTTCGTTAATGGCATTTTTAGCGGCAAACTCCAATAAACACCTAGAGTTTTTATGACTTGTGCTTCCATTATTTGGTCACGTACCTAAAAATGTATTCAAACTCGGTTACACTGAACAGCATCAGACAGTACAATTGTTGTAGTAGTGCAACAATTGTTGTAGTAGTACAAACATTTTTGTGGAAATAAATTACTGTCTCATATACATTTTTTTAATTATCCGTCCGAGCGATTTTCCACATTTTCATTTTAAAACCGGAAAATCGTGGTATTAAGTTTTCGTTGGATCACCCTGTATAGTAAAGTGACATTTTTCTCATTAAAACTATATAATTTTAATAAGGGTAAATTATGGACTATTTGGAGATTCTTTCAATCAAAAAAGCCATTGAGAAAAAGGAGAATTTAACAAATTCCCAAGTATAAAAAAACGTTTTCCTAGACAAAGAAGACGACCCTCTAAGAAAAACAATAAATAAGTAAAAAGTTAAGAAATTGCCGAATTAGAACGTTATTGCGTTTGTTTCAAACAATGCCTCTATATCAAACATAAACTTAAGTGTAAATCTTGTTTGCTTCCAAGATATTCAAGGGCGTTCAATAAATGAAAATTGTAAAATATTTATTTCCTACTTTAAAGTATGATTTTCATCGGCTATTTCTACGACGTTGTACTTAAATTTTGATTCTTGATACACAACAAGTTGGAGAAACTCCAACGTTTTATATTCACTTGAATAATTCAAATAATCACAAATAGTTCATAATGCCAACTCATTAAATATTATTAAACAATTATTATTCAATGTCTGAAAAATATTTCACTTTTCATTCTGCTTTTGAATTTAAAATATAAGATGGAATCTTGTTAGATATTTATTTTTCTGGTTGAATCAAGGACAAACGACATTCCTAACAATCATTGTAGTTTGTGAAATAATTCACAATTACTAAATCTTGTAGAAGCAACAAACAAGTATATTTTCTTGAAAAAGGTTGTTCAAGTGTCCTACCATCAAACGAAGTTGACAAACACTGGTAAAGACGAGCTCTTAAAACGAATATGTCATCACTACAGACCTGCATCAAAGAGTATCGTGAAGTACATAATAGCATCCATTTTTTATTTGTGATATTGACAGTTGTATTTGTCAATGTCTACCATTTAATCCTGGAAAGGTACACACTATAACAACGTTTACAAATAATTCAAATTTATTATGAAAAATCGAGGCAAAGAAATGCAAGAAGTGAGGAGAATATTGCTGTAGTACGTGAAAGTGTTCGTGAAGACCAAAATTTGCCGATTTCTCGACGTTCACAAGAACTATGCATCTCACAGACGTCTTTGTGCCGAATTTTACGAAAAGACCTTGGTTTATATCCATACAAAATTATTTTAACCCAAGAACTCGAACCAACAGATCATTTAAAGCGTCGTGTATTCGGTGATTCGATTATTTCAAGAAATGGACCGATAAATTATCCGCCTCGTTCCAGCGATTTAACTCCATTGGACTTCTTTCTTTGGGGTTGCATTAAGTCATTGGTTTACACCAATCATCCAGCAAATTTAGACTATTTACAGGTCAATATTGAACGAGTAATTGCTAACATACGATCTGATTTGTGTGGTAGAGTCATGGAAAATTGGGTTCGACCACTTCGTTCCTCCCAGCGTTTCCATGGTGGACATTTAAAAGATGTTTTGTTTAATAACTAATGGTATATAATGAAATTATATACCATTATATTGGCCTCCAAGACCATGTGACATAACTGCATTGGAATATTTTCTTTGGGGTTATGTCAAGTTATTGGTTTACGCTGATAAACCAGCCAACCATTTCATGGCCGTCAGCTTCATCATATCTTAGTCCCATTGAAAACATATAGGCACTAAGGAAGATTGAAGTTGATTGAGCAGTGCCACGTAATAAAAATGATTTAATTCTGTCAGTTTTACTGTTTCGTCAAGTGTTTACAGTTAATTGGAGGTTGTATATATAATATACAGGCTGTTCCATTTAAAATAAAGCGGATGGACGGACTATACTGGAATTGCACGAATCACCCCGTATATTTAAATGTAAGTTTAAAAACAGCAATATTGGATTTGAAAGTTATCGTGTCCCAGTGTTTTTTGATTCTCTAACATAAGGACACAAATAATTTTATCCCCAATGGTTTCCACACTATTGAAAAGTGAACAAGGCATTTATTCAATTTACATTAAAAGTTTTCAAGAAATTTTATAGAATCAAAATTTGTAGTAAGGTATTTTAGAATTTCTCTGGTTGATATTTTAGATACATTAAATATAGTCCATCTAGAAATTATCCGAAAAAACAAAGCACAGTTGTAATTATTTAATATATATTTTTAATTCTTTAATTAGAAAATTATAACAAAATATTCATCATATTTAATGATACAACGTCCATTTAACTGTAAACACTTGACTAAACGTCGAGGTACACCAGAAACTAGATCACCTCCATAATTTTCGGTGATGGTAGTTCAGGACTGTAAAACTGACTGAATTAAATCATCTTCATTTCGTGGCGCTGCTCGCTAAACTTCAATCTTCATTAGTCGCCATATGTTTTCAATGGGACTAAGATCTGGTCAAGCTGCTGGCCATGAAATGGTTGTAACTTGGTGTTCTTGCATCCAAGCTTTGAATATAATGCATCTTGCATTATCCTGCTGAAAACGCCACCCTCTGGATAAAAAGGATGCGCCATTTCAAGGAGAAAATTGTTTGGAATGCCACAATACTTTTCACTATTAATGATACCATCAACTATACAGGCAGGTGTAGCTCCACGCTGAGATATTGCTCCCCAAACCATCATTTTGGTGGCAAATTTGGAAATTTGAACGGTTCCACCAAGTTGGAAACAACTTTCATCAGATATAAAGACATTATTAGAATTATCTTCTTGAAAACGTTGACAAAATACTAGCCTTCGTTCCTTTTGTAAAGGTGTCATTCTAGGGATTTATTTTGGTTTCCTTGATATTTAGCTTTGTCTTTTCAATTAATAAAGTAAATAAAAACAACTTGGCTTAAGTTTATTGCTGTGAGTTTTGAATTTTTTACATTCTTTATAAATGATATTGATTTCTCGCATATCACTTGGTGAAACATTTTTAAATTAATAAAGTAAATAAAAACAACTTGGCTTAAGTTTCACTATTTATTCTTGATAAATGATATTGATTTCTCGCATATTACTTGGTGAAACATTTTTAAATTAATAAAGTAAATAAAAACTTGGCTTAAGTTTCACTGTTAATTCTTGATAAATGATATTGATTTCTCAGATATCACTTGGTGAAACATTGTTAAATTAATAAAGTAAATAAAAACAACTTGGCTTTAGATTCACTGTTTATTTCTTGATAAATGATATTGATTTCTCGCATATCACTTGGTGAAACATCATTAAATTAATAAAGTAAATAAAAACAACTTGGCTCAAGATTCGCTGTTTATTTTTTGATAAATGATATTGATTTCTCGTATATCACTTGGTGAAACATTGTTAAATTAATGAAGTAAATAAAAACAACTTGGCTTAAGTTTCACTGTTCAATCTTGATAAATGATAGTGATTTCTTGCATATCACTTGGTGAAACATCGTTAAATTAATAAAGAAAAAAAACAATTTGGCTTAAGTAACACTGTTTATTTCTTGATGAATGATATTGATTTCTCGCATATCACTTGGTGAAACATTGTTAAATTAATAAAGTAAATAAAAACAACTTGGCTTAAATTTCACTGTTCATTTCTTGATAAATGATATTGATTTCTCCCATATCACTTGGTGAAACATCGTTAAATTAATAAAGTAAATAAAAACAACTTGGCTTAAGTTTCACTGTTTATTTCTTGATAAATGATATTGATTTCTCGTACATCACTTGGTGAAACATTGTTAAATTAATAAAGTAAATAGAAACAGCTTGGTATAAGTTTCACTGTTCAATCTTGATAAATGATATTGATTTCTTGCATATCACTTGATGAAACATCGTTAAATTAATAAAGTAAAAAAAAACAACTTGGCTTAAGTTTCACTGTTTTTTTCTTGTTAAATGATATTGATTTCTCGCATATCACCTGATGAAACATTTTCAAATTAATAAAGTAAATAAAAACTTGGCTTAAGTTTTAAGGTGATATGCGAGATATCAATATCATCTATCAAGAAATAAACAGTGAAACTTAAGCCAAGTTTTTATTTACTTTATTAATTTAAAAATGTTTCATCAGGTGATATGCGAGAAATCAATATCATTTATCAATAAATAAACAGCGAAACTTAAGCCAAGTTGTTTTTATTTACTTTATTAATTTAATAATGTTTCACCAAGTGATATGCGAGTCACTTGGTGAAACATTATTAAATTAATAAAGTAAATAAAAACAACTTGGCTTAAGTTTCGCTGTTTATTTCTTGATAAATGATATTGATTTCTCGCATATCACCTGATGAAACATTTTTAAATTAATAAAGTAAATAAAAACTTGGCTTAAGTTTCACTGTTTATTTCTTGAAAAATGATATTGATATCTCGCATATCACTTGGTGAAACATTTTTAAATTAAACAGTGAAACTTAAGCCAAGTTGTTTTTATTTACTTCATTAATTTGAAAATGTTTTACCAAGTGATATGAGGGAAATCAATATCATTTGTCTTTTCAGTGACATATAGACGGTTTCTGGACATATTTTATATTTCGTTGATTTCCAAATTTGTTAGTCAATTTGCGAAACCCCAGGCGCAGATTGGGTCATCCTAAGTCCAATAAAGCGTTTAAATTGTTTCCTTTAACCTAACGCGGTCTTCCTGAAACTGGTCTATGCCTCATTGTTGCCTCATATACAGCACTTTTTCTCAGTTCAGTCAATTGCACTAATTTTTTAACGTTTCGAAAACGTTTTCTATACAAATATTCCACCTGTTTTCTTTTTTCTAGTTGCGATATTACTTCATGAATTGTATACCAGTTGACAATCAACAATATTTGACAAATATTGTTGCCATGGCAAATTTGGCCATAGCCGACTATCTGCACAACCTATTTTATACACTACTTTTGTCTTAGAGTGTTACAAAAAAGAAGTATATTCAAATTATGAAAAATAATACATTCCGGATACTTTCTAGACGGAATTAACTTAAAACAAATTATCCACTCTCACTTCCGCCAAAATTTATTAAAAATGGAATAACTCACCGCGTCAAATATCCTCCTGTATCTCTGCATCTTTCTAACCCTTTCGCTTTCCGTGCTCATCCTGCTGAAGGTGCTGAAGGTTCTTAGGTACGAGGGCTTCGTCAGGGGGTTGGTTATAGTAGGTGTAGTTGGCGCACTTCTCGTTTTTCTACTGTCAAACTGCATATCTATATCGTCCAAAATCACCTCGAATAGGCTGAATCACACCATTTAGTTTATCACGGAGTTAATTTTACACTCGAAACGTTTTATCTGTTATCGTTTCGCGCGATAAATGGACCGGTAGAGTAGCGTGTAAGACACCTCACTTAACGAGGTTGAAACGATGAATGGGATTCGACGATCCACGTTGCGCTTCAAATTGTAATAAGCGATTTCGAGAGCTATTTCAGATGATCCTGGGGCTTCAAGGCGGAGGTCTCGGCCGGCTAGATTATCGTGCGACATTTCGGAAGGTTTCATACGAGACGTACCTCCCGATTCGATATGGCGTTATCAAGGAGTACCGAGAATGAAGGCGGGTGCCGATTCTGGAGGATTTTGAGGAGTTACCGGGTAATTGTTTAGTCGGCTAAGGATTTCGTGGAGACGTTGCTTAACCTCGAGGTCCAAGAGCTTCTGACGAATTCGAATTCACATGGAGTTGTCCTTAAATGGTGTGTAGTTCATTTGAGATTCCAGTGATTCTCTTAATTTGAGGAAAACCGGCTTTTTCATTAGGAACGTTTTCGTTCTTCCGTAAAAGTGGGGTAATGTGTAAATCGTTCATGGTATCAACTTGCAACTGAAGCTATGCTTTGTTGTTTCATAAATTATGCTGTAGGGTGTCGGAAAATCGGCTTTTTCATGAAAAACGTTTAAGTTCTTCCATAAAAGTTGGGTAATGGGTGAATCGTTCAAAGTATAAACTTGCAATTGAAGCTATGCAACTACACACATCAATACAGGTGTCTCCGAAGTTAATCAATTTCAGCGAATAACGAGAGTTGTAATATTTAGAATATTCCGTGGGAAACGCCGGGACATCCAATTTCTCAGTTTGACCGGGCAAGAAAAGTAGCCCTACATCAAGAAGCTTAGTCGAAGTACTATATTGCGCAACGTTTCAATATTCTACGGACAGCGTTGCCCGAAAACCGGTGCCTGGTCGACCCAGAGTAACATCTGCAAGGGAAGACCATTATATCGCCAATTTTACTCGAAGTTATCGAACGGTATCTATAACAGCCCTTCGAAGTCATTTTTTGAGGACCTATAGACGGGTAGTCTCAACCAGTACCATAAGGAGACGGTTACATTCCTCAAATTTAAGGCCAAGAAGACCTTTAAGAGTACCTCGGCTATTACCTCGACATAGAGCTACCCGTCGGCAATGAAAAGAACACCACCAAGACTGGCTTTTGCCACAATGGCACAACGTACTTTTTTCGGGCGAATCACCATTCAGTTTACAAAGTGATAGTCGACGAAAAAGGGTTTGGGGAGGTCCAGGCAGATTAGAGCGACTCAATTTCGCCCAGAAAGTTGTGCTCTTTCAAGGCGGATCAATAATGTGTTAGGGGGTATAATGTTTGGTCGCCATACCCCTCTTATTATCGTTGAACGAACAATGACTGGTGCCATCTACGTAGAAAACATCATTGGACCAATCATTGTTCCTCTGCGCAACGAATTTGGGGATAATTTCATTTATTAGGATGATAACGCCCCATCACACCGCACTCGAAGGGTTCAAAACATTCTTCAAGAGAACACTACCAGAGAATGAATTGGCCAGTAAACTCACCAGACGTGAATCTAATTGAGCACGTATGGGAAAACTTAGGGAGACCAATATCCAATAACCCACCTTCAACTTTTCAGAAATTGAGTTTAGCCCTTCGGGAAAAATGGAACGATATGCCTGAAAATTTCTTTAATGACTTGATTCGTGGGATGCCTAGGCGTATTGGGCAGTTGATTGAAAGAATAGGTGGTAATACAGACTATTGAATTTGGATGCAGTTGTGAAATAACTATAATTAATCAAAAATAATCGATAAATCAATATTTATCCTCATTTTTCATATTTTGTCTCATCCTGCATAAAGCAAAGAATAACAAACAAAGATTTTCTATCGAATGTATTACAGTTGAAATAGAGGAAAATATTCATCCCATTTCCAGAAAATAGATTGTTTATTTCTTGAGAAACTGTTGACGATGCGTGTATGTTGTTTCATAAATTATGCTGTAGGGTGTAGACAAACCGGCTTTTTCACGAGAAACGTTTTCGTTCTTCCATAAAATCACGAAATTACTTTCCGAACAACCTTATAATTGTTTTCGATCCTGAACAAAAGCTGACATGTGAAAAATATTGAGATGTGAAAGCTCAACTTCCTTAGGAGATTTGAAGAATGTATGCCCTCTAATAAGTTAATGAAAAATACCAGTTCTCAATAGATCCTACAACTTTCGAGAATGTTAATTGGGTTTTATTGGTCAGGTGTGAAATTTCCCTTCTAGGTAGTTTTTGTAAGCAGGATACCTTAGGAATATTTCTGTACAGAGTGTCTTATTTTCCCTTCTAGGTAGTTTTTGTAAGCAGGATACCTTAGGAATATTTCTGTACAGAGTGTCTTATTTTAATAGGTTTTGAGGGATTTCTCGCTAATAACTACAGATAGAGTAATGCGGTTTCCAAGACAGAATCATTATTTAAAAAAATAATTTTCCAAACATCCAAAACAGAATTCGAGGGTACACTGAAGATCTCAGCCTGTGAGTTTTCTTGTTCGTTTTCAGACAGAACTTTCAAGAAAATTGAATGAAGTTCGAACACACCATATGTACAGCTGAAAGGCAAGGACATCTTGGAATTAATGGTGATCTTTGAATACCACAATAACCCTGCAGTAAAACTCCTAAATGAACAGACTGACCTCTGGAATTCTCCACTTCTGGAAGTTCTCAAGAAAACGAATACTCCTCAATAAAAAAACCATTAAATACAACTTGTAAATCACAGTTCGCAAAATATAGTAACACTACGAAATTGGAATCACTGTGTACCTATTCAATAAAATGTGACACAAAAGAAAGTAATTTTTTTTATTCAATTTAATTTTTTGAGACCAATGGAATCTTTAACAACATGTGGAAACTGTCCAATACTTTGAAATATCCAAGCTTATTGAATTTCTAAATTGTAGATATTAACAGCAGGAATCACAAGCATCGTATCATAGAAACAAGGAAAATAATTGAAATAAGGAAATAAAACACTGATTTTCGTTATCGTATTAAAATATATTCACAATACAAATTAGACAGCATGAAAATTGAAATCTTCATTCACATGCAAACTAGTTAGAAAATACGAAGAATAAAAAAGGAAAAACAATATAATACTAGAAAACCTTTCAGACGGATGACAATGCCGTTTTATCAAAATACTAAAAAGATACAAGACAGAATCATTATTAAAAAAAATTTTCCAAACATACAAAACACAATACAAGGGTACACTGAAGTTCTCAGGCTGTTGAATTTTCTTGTACGTTTTCAGAGAGAACTTTCAAGAAAATTGAATGAAGTTCGAACACACCATATGTGCTGCTGAAAGGCAAAAATCTGGACATCTTGAAATTAATGGTGATCTTTGAATACCACAATAACCCTACAATAAAACTCCAGAATGAAGAGACTGAACTCTGAAATTCTCCACTTCTGGAAGTTCTCAAGAAAATGAATGCTCCTCAATAAAAACACCATTAGACAACACTTGTAAATCACAGTTCACTACGAAACTGGAATCACTGTGTACCTATTCAATAAAACGTGACACAAAAGAAAGTAATTTTTTTATTTAATTTAATTTTTTGAGACCAATGGAATCTTTAACAAGATGTGGAAACTATCCAATATTTGAAATATCCAAACTTATTGAATTTTTAAATTGTAGATATTAACAGCAGGAATCACAAGCATCGTATCATAGGAACAAGGAAAATAATTGAAATAAGGAAATAAAAACAGTGATTTTCATGATTGTATTTAAATATATTCACAATACAAAATAGACAGCATGAAAATAGAGATCTTCATTCACATGCAAACTTCTCAGAAAATACGACGAATAAAAAAGGAAAAACAATATAATACTAGGAAACCTTTCAGAAGGACAACAATACCGTTTTATCAAAGTACTAAAAAGATACAAGACAGAATCATTATTTAAAAAAAAAATTTTCCAAACATCCAAAACACAATTCAAGGGTACACTGAAGATCTCAGGTTGTTGAATTTTCTTGTACGTTTTCAGAGAGAACTTACATGAAAATTGAATGAAGTTCGAACACACCATATGTGCAGCTGAAAGGCAAGGACATCTTGGAATTAATGGTGATCTTTGAATACCACAATAACCCTGCAATAAAACTCCTGAATGAACAGACTGACCTCTGGAATTCTCCACTACTGGAAGTTTTCAAGAAAACGAATACTCCTCAATAAAAAAACCATTAAACACAACTTGTAAATCACAGTTCGCAAAATATAGTAGCACTACGAAACTGGAATCACTGTGTACCTATTCAATAAAACGTGACACAAAAGAAAGTAATTTTTTTATTCAATTTAATTTTTTGAGACCAATGGAATCTTTAACAACATGTGGAACTGTCCAATACTTTGAAATATCGAAGCGTATTGAATTTCTAAATTGTAGATATTAACAGCAGGAATCACAAGCATCGTATCATAGAAACAAGGAAAATAATTGAAATAAGGAAATAAAACACTGATTTTCGTTATCGTATTAAAATATATTCACAATACAAATTAGACAGCATGAAAATTGAAATCTTCATTCACATGCAAACTAGTTAGAAAATACGAAGAATAAAAAAGGAAAAACAATATAATACTAGAAAACCTTTCAGAAGGATGACAATACCGTTTTATCAAAATACTAAAAAGATACAAGACAGAATCATTATTTAAAAAAATAATTTTCCAAACATCCAAAACACAATTCGCGGGTACACAGAAGATCTCAGGCCGTTGAATTTTCTTGTTCGTTTTCAGACAGAACTTTCAAGAAAATTGAATGAAGTTCGAACACACCATATGTGCAGCTGAAAGGCAAGGACATCTTGGAATTAATGGTGATCTTTGAATACCACAATAACCCTGCAGTAAAACTCCTAAATGAACAGACTGACCTCTGGAATTCTCCACTTCTGGAAGTTCTCAAGAAAACGAATACTCCTCAATAAAAAAACCATTAAATACAACTTGTAAATCACAGTTCGCAAAATATAGTAACACTACGAAACTGGAATCACTGTATACCTATTCAATAAAAAGTGACACAAAAGAAAGTAATTTTTTTTATTCAATTTAATTTTTTGAGACCAATGGAATCTTCAACAACATGTGGAAACTGTCCAATACTTTGAAATATCCAAGCGTATTGAATTTCTAAATTGTAGATATTAACAGCAGGAATCACAAGCATCGTATCATAGAAACAAGGAAAATAATTGAAATAAGGAAATAAAACACTGATTTTCGTTATCGTATTAAAATATATTCACAATACAAATTAGACAGCATGAAAATTGAAATCTTCATTCACATGCAAACTAGTTAGAAAATACGAAGAATAAAAAAGGAAAAACAATATAATACTAGAAAACCTTTCAGACGGATGACAATGCCGTTTTATCAAAATACTAAAAAGATACAAGACAGAATCATTATTAAAAAAAAATTTTCCAAACATACAAAACACAATACAAGGGTACACTGAAGTTCTCAGGCTGTTGAATTTTCTTGTATGTTTTCAGAGAGAACTTTCAAGAAAATTGAATAAAATTCGAACACATCATATGTGCAGCTGAAAGGCAAGGGCATCTTGGAATTAATGGTGTTCTTTGAATACCACAATAACCCTGCAATAAAACTCCTGAATGAACAGACTGACCTCTGGAATTCTCCACTACTGGAAGTTTTCAAGAAAACGAATACTCCTCAATAAAAAAACCATTAAACACAACTTGTAAATCACAGTTCGCAAAATATAGTAACACTACGAAACCGGAATCACTGTGTACCTATTCAATAAAAAGTGACACAAAAGAAAGTAATTTTTTTATTCAATTTAATTTTTTGAGACCAATGGAATCTTTAACAAGATGTAGAAACTATCCAATATTTGAAATATCCAAACTTACTGAATTTTTAAATTGTAGATATTAACAGCAGGAATCACAAGCATCGTATCATAGGAACAAGGAAAATAATTGAAATAGGGAAATAAAAACAGTGATTTTCGTGATTGTATTCAAATATATTCACAATACAAAATAGACAGCATGAAAATAGAAATCTTCATTCACATGCAAACTTCTCAGAAAATACGAAGAATAAAAAGGGAAAAACAATATAATACTAGAAAATCTTTCAGAAGGATGACAATACTGTTTTATCAAAATACTAAAAAGATACGATGCAGAATAATTATTTAAAAAAATAATTTTCACAAACATCCAAAACAGAATTCAAGAGTTCACTTAAAAATACTTCAGTTTTTCTTTTTAATCCAAAATATGCTGCCTTCTTATAATCTTATAAATATTCAAAAAATATAAATATGTTTCTGTTGTACTACATCATAAAAATACTAATATATAGGAAAACCAACAGGACACATCATTCAATTGAATCAGATCTATACAATGTCGCTGCTCAGACTTATCGAAAAAATTAGAACAAAAGTGCAGTTGCCGTTCTTTAGTTATAGCTGAACTTATTCGGGTTCTGATAGCTCTGATTTCCATTGACTACCTGCATAGGATAAGGGGGCCAAAAACTGGGCCATGCGAGATTCCATATGATGGCTGTGCCCATTAATGAGAAAAATATAACAAAAGAAGCCCACCAGATCATTCTTTCTCTTTGAGTAACCTCCAAATTTCTTAGGACATTCAGGCCAACTAAAAGGCCTGCGACAGCACCGGCAAAATGAGCAACATATCCTATGTGCTGTCCCACGTCCAGCACATATCTATTGTAGACGGCAGTCCCTACATCAGCTGCTATCACAATTAGGTAAACGAACAATTGAAGACCCGGATACGTCATTTCTCTCCAGTTCTGAAACAAAAAAATTCAATAAAAGATGGTAGAAAGCACTGACGTGAAATTGGAAGCTTTTGCTCGCTTGTTCAACTGTCTATTTCTTCTGAAAATTTTAAATCTGTGAATTACTTCTTGAAGAAGCTACATATGGTGAATAAAAACACAAAATTCTATGTCCTGTCATCCAAAAGCCAAATAAAGTTCTCCTGAAGAATCATGCCATCTACAGCATACAAAATACAAACCTTTCCGAGTTAATTCAAGTAAAGAAATGTATTCTCGATATTTTCACGTCACTAACGCAGAATAAACGTTCCTCATGCTCAAATCAGACCATAATTTGTCGTAATGCTCATAATTAGCATATTCATATTCAAATAAATTAATCTTCGGCTGACCGGTACCAAAAATTTTTAATAATATTATTAAATTATGGTCTGATTCAGCATGAGGAAAGTCCATTCTGAGTTATTAAAGTGAAAATATCGATAATACATTTCTTTACTTGAATTAACTCGCAAAGGTATGTCTTGTATGTATTTTGCGTACTATAGATGGCGCTAGTGTATTATTAATACCTTAGAGCCTCTGTGTATAGCGAATATACTACTCTGTCAAGAAAGTACCGGGAATTTTCAATTAAAACAACATTTTTACATTTAATCGTCAAAATTTATTGGGTCGCCTTCAAAATAGGCTCCATTTGCTCCAATACATCTATGCCAACGGCACTTCCAATTATCGGAACATTTTTTATAGGCGCTTTCCGGGATGGACTTTAGCTCTCGCGCCGAATTTTGTTTTATGGCTTCAATCGACTCAAAACGGGTGCCACGAAGGGGCAATTTTAGTTTTGGGAAGAGGAAAAAGTCGCAGGGAGCCAAATCCGGCGAATACGGTGGTTGCTGAAGCACGTTTGTTGAGTTTTTGGCGAGAAAGTCAGTCACAATCGTAGCTCGGTGAGAAGGCGCGTTATCGTCATGCAAAATCCATGAGTTGTTCGCCCACAAATTTGGCCGCTTCTTACGGATACACTCACGCAAACGTTTCATAACGCCTGGGTAATACTCCTTGTTTACCGTCTGACCCTCTGGAACGAATTCGTAGTGCACCACGCCACGGATATCGAAGAAAACAATGAGCATCACCTTCATTTTCGAGCGGCTTTGGCGTGGTTTTTTCGGTTTCGGCTCATTTTTTGCCACCCATTCCGATGATTGCTGGCTTGTTTGCATATCGTACTCGTAGACCCAGGTCTCATCACCAGTTATAATGCGTTCCATGAATGTAAAATCGGAATTACAGCGATCCAGCATGTCTGAAGCAACCTGTTCGCGATGACGTTTTTGAAGAAAATTCAGGTCTTTCGGTACGAGTCGTGCGGCCACCTTTCTCATGCCCAAAATATCAATCAAAATCGTACGTGTGGACTCGTGGGATACCTTAAGATCATGTGCTATCACTCTCAGCAGGTACGACGGCTTTCCAGCACCCTTTCCTTAATTTTATCGACGTTATCTTCGTTCGAAGCCGTCGATGGGCGACCACTTCACGACCGTCCTTGAAGGCTCTGTACCACTGATATGCACGAGTTTTCGATAGAGCATTATCACCAAAGGCCTTTTGCAACATTTTCAATGCATCGGCACACGAAAATTCATTTGCAACACAAAACTTTAAACAAATTCTTTGCTCAACGTAATCACCCATAGTAAAAATCGGCACGCACTCTGACATCGACTGACTTAATCAGCTGTTGCAAACACACTAGTTGACAGATCCCGCTCAAGCTTGGCATAGTAATTAAGGACAGTGGTACCAACCTAGGAAAAAAATTTTTTACCTGCCTCATTGCCCCGCCAGATTTAAATTGATAATTCCCGGTACTTTCTTGACAGAATGTACATACTTGACAGATTTGGATACATTGCACTGACGAAAACCAATCAGTTTGAAACGTGCGCAGGTCTACTATGATCAACAAAACCTTGTCGAGCTTGTTTGAGTATAGAATTGTTTTACAGATGTATGTTACACTGCCTCGATTTCTAGAACTTCCTATTACCATAGCTTATACTCCTTATTAATAAATTTTGGTACAGATCAGCCGAATTAGTTTATTTGAATGTTTGCTAAGATAAAATAAACAAACAACTTACCATAACAATTGTGGAGATGTGCGCGGTTATCAAAGAGTACACCCCGCCGCTAGCTCCGGCCAATCTTACGGTTGGATCGGTGACAGAGGTTCCTAAAGAACCGGCTAGAACTCCTGCGAAATAAACTATGAGCACCCTCCACCATTTGTGCACCATCTCCAAAGGAACTCCCAAAAGTATTTGCACCAGCAAATTTATCACGAGATGAAACGCCCTTCAAAAACAGATAATAAAAATGATCATTCATAAAGTAATGAAGACAGGTCATTAAAATATATAAGAAACAAGAGTGGGCCTAGGATACTTCCCTGAGGAATGCCCCTAATATTAAGAAGTCAGATGATCCTTCATCACAGCAACTCTCTGTTTGCGTCCACTCAAATAACTCTCAATGAGCTTCAGTTAGAAAAAGTTATGGAAGAAGAAAACATTCCACATTAGAAATCACTTCCTATGCATATTGCATTTAGCGCATCCACCAAAAGTACAACAATTTAATTTTCTACCTGCATTCCTGAATAGTTTAATCACCAGAAACCGATGCATGATTATCCCCAATATAAGCTAATAATATCTTTCTCAGCATGCACCTTTCAACTTACCCGACATGTACAAACATGTAAGTGATGAATCTCCATGCTTGACTTCTCACGTAAGGATCATAAATGAAAATATTCGCTATGGGACCAGACGTGGTCTTCGTCGAGTTCTTTTCCGTTGCTTCGTCCACGCAAAAAAATATGATTTCTATTAAGGATATGATTATCATTCCCACTGCTGGTGGGTAACATGTATATTCTTCCTCATAAATACCATCAGTAACAGTTTCAGTTGTTGGTCTTCTTGGTGGTATAGTCATCTGAATAAACCTATAGCAGAATACAAGATCAGCAAGTCCTTCAGATGGCGTCTACGAGAATAAACTCACCTGTTAATGTACCTTCCAAATGCAAATTCGAATTCAGGATTATTCAACATGTTGACGAATTCGTCAAAGTCTATTTTCTTACTGTTATCAGTATCGGCTAATTTATGAATTTGTTTGATCACATGTGATGGTATATCGTGCTCATATTCACCGCTCTCAATTAGGTCTCTTAATTCATGTACACTTATCAGTCCATCCCTATCTTTGTCATACTAAAATAAAAATTTTAAAGTACTGTAACACATTATCCCCTTTTTCGCTCACCTTTTCAAATATGGTCCTATAATAACTATTCTGCTGTTCAGAAATAGGTATTTCCACTTGTTGATCTCCTGCTCCAGACATTTTACTCAGGTCAGGATACATAACCAACACCTAAAAAAATTTGTGTGACTCACAATCATCCTCTATTATACAATTATCACAAAAAAAACCGGTATGTTACACGTAAAAAAACTGTAAATATGAATTCTAACCTCTAAACTTCGTTGTTTATACTGTAAGTACTTAATGGTTAAATAATAATCGAAAAATTAGTGAACACTTTCATGATTTGCGGTTTAATGAGAGATTTTTCTCATCATTAAAATGTTGGAAAAATAATGTGGGTTAAGAGTACTGAAAAAGAAGTTAACAAAGGTAGGTCAGTAATGTCAACTGACAAGGTCAATTTTTAGGGTTTTTTTTTTAAACGGCATGCATCATTTCCACGAAAAATTTAATAATTTTTTTGCTTCTTTTACTCCACGTAACTGCTCATGATTCTTATTTGTACTGTTCACTTCAGATAATAATACTTATTCCAAAAATGTACATTTCAATTTGAATTTATCTGATTTTTCTGGAGTTACCAGGTTGGTACTCTCTTTGTTTTGATTGTAAAAGCGGTAACTATGAAATTCTCTTGTTTTGATTGACGAAATTGTCAATATTCTATTTTTGCTCTTTCAATAACATTTCCACATAAAAGAACTACATTATCGAAAAACAATTAAGAAAATGCATCAGTTCCATCGCAAATTGAACAAATATACTGGTATTTATAGATGTTCGGATAATATTAACAATTTTAAAATAAGGTGAGTGAATACATATTTATTAATTTGATTTTGTGGTATCTAATAATAGTCAAATAGAGAAACGAATTAATATGAAAAAGTGAAGCTTACGAGGATAAATGATGTTCTGAAATTGAGTTTGTTACTGACTACGAGATGGCGCAGCCATGTCAAAAAGTACATGACATAATTGGAATTTGTAGATTGTTATATACAGGCTGCTGAATTCCTTAAATACATTAAAACCTTTGAAATAAAACTTGTCAGTTAGAAAATGTCTTTTTCTTTGGATGTATTACAACCGTATACAGTTTTGATATATTTCAGGGTAAAGATCAAGGAAATACCTGACGTAGCATTGGCAACAGAGTCTGATCTAAGGGAAAATTGGGAAATAAAGGAATTCAAATGGCAACAAAAGGTGTTCAACAATTTCGAAAAGCAGTTTTACTTGGACGAAAAAAATTGCATCACGGACGCAGAAAAACAGTATCATTCGATTCTGAAAAGTTCTGTTACAGCTCCAGACGACAAAATGTTATTCAGCTATATTGACAACGATAATTTCAACCACGTTACTGAGGTAAGTTAGCATTTTCTGTAATGTGCTTTGTTTATATACGAATGCCGTTCAGAATGATATCGAACTTTTAGAATTCATTGGGGATATTTAGAGTTTTGTAGTTGGTAGCATATTGATCATAACCTAATCTGTCACCCCGTGCATTGCTAATATCTGGTTTACTGTTTGAATGATTTTACACAGTTTGAAAGTAGTCTTTTCTTCGTTGATTAGAAGTTCACAAGTAGGGCTTCGATTTCCACGTTCGGAAAATCAAGGATCTGTTGGTTTCACTTCATGCGATTCACTTCGTATGTGAAGCATACACCTCTGACCCATTTTAATTTTCTAGGATGCCCCTCTCATGAAGTGTGACTTAGAAGTCAAAGAACTTGTAGATGATGCTCTCGAAGAAGTGGTGGATGTTGAAACTGCGTTCAACTACGAGACTCACTTGCAGCAGTGTATGGATAACGCTGGGTTATCTGAAGACGTTTTGAGCATGTACATTATGGCAGATATGGGGTAATTTGCCAAATATTATTTAATTCCTAAAACCTATTGAATTTTATCAGCTTTTAAATGCAAATCTTTCTTTAAAATCAAATGCAAGGACGGTTCATTGATGTGTAATGATTGGCCTCGCTTTCGGATGGATGAAGACGGATTTTGACGAATTGACGCTTCCACTTCTCGAATCGTTCCTTCGTCGCGGACTGAACGAGGGCGACCAGAGTGTTGAATTTTACCGTCGATCCATTTTATAACGCTGTCGTCACTTAGCGCATGGCGTGTACGATATTCTGCGCGATACGAACGTTGAGAAGCCGCAATTGAATCACCGTTGCGATAATAGGCTCGTACGGAAAAAGCGCGATGCGTTCCCGGGTACTGCTCCATCGTGACTACAACTCAACAAAATGGGGACACCACGATCGCCTCCGTCGCTCAGTTTCAAATGCAGCGTCAAAACAAATACTCGAGACGCTTTTTGGACACGCTGTATTTGATGGAAAGTGACAATTTTTATAGTTAGCTCAAAATTTAAACCTGAAGAAGCTACAGTGTTGGCGAAACAATTGTTGTGGATTAATAAATTGTGAGAATATTCGTTATTATTGAATTAAAATGAATTTCCATTAGTTAAGGACCGATTCAATTAAAACCTCTATCAGTTTGTTACACAACATATTCATGTTTATTTACATCTTAAAAATGGAAATTCTGTTATTTTATTGATTCATTTCCGCGACGAAGATATGTAATATAACATTTCCTCGAATCATATTTCATTTTCGAGAAGCGAAGACCTCAGGCTGTTGAATTTTCCGGTTCTTTTTCAGGGAATACTTTCAAGAAAATTGGATAAAGTTCGAACACGTCATATGCGCCCTGAAATACAACAAAGAGGGGAACGTTTTGAGGATATTTCCGGACTTTTCGAAGAATGCACCGTATCACCTTCAAATAGACAAGGATACATCAAAGAACTACTATTTCTTCATCGAAAACGTATCGGGAGATATTCCGGAAGATTTATCGCAGATTGAGGATCAAATTTTCAAAAAGGTTAGTCGTTATTTGTATTCAATATCTGGGGGGTTAATAGAGAAGGCGGGGGGCAACTTGGACCGGGTTAAAATAGAGTAAGGGTCCCTTTATAAACCATTTTTAATTAGTCAAAAAAATTTTAATCAATACGTACAATATTGAAAATATTAATAAAGCTTGTAAGCTTTAAATAAAATTAACTAACAGGTATGTTAGTTACGAGAATAATTAATTTTCGTATTCGGAATTTGTAATGTAAATCAATTTAATCTCAGCTTTAGGAAACATAAATGTCACTAAAATTAATTATGCGTAAACAACACAGGGCTACAACTTTTATCCTTTGTACGAAGAATTTTACAAATGAATAAAATAAGAAAAGGCTTTTTACTTGATAGAAGGAATATAACAAAATTTGAACGTCAAAACTGATTTGATCTGTTAGTCTTCTACAATTTTAATTTCAAAAAAATTTTATTCAAAAAACTCTTAGAATTAAATTAATGTCTTATAAGCACGGCTTATATTTAATAGACGTATAAAAGCAAAACTTAATATACAATGTCAAATGGAATAAATAAACCACCAAATATAAATTGTCAATTAAAATTAATAAATAAATATTTGAGGGGGACAAAATTTTCTTTCAGATCTTACCATTATGAAGACCAATTCCTTTTCAAAAATACAAATCATTTTAGAAAAAACGGAAATTCAACATATGCTGACCATCTTTTGGAGACAGGACATGATTTTGACAATAATTTCAAAATCTTACACCTAGAAAAAAAGAACCTTAGGTTGAACCACCTAGAAGCCCTCGAAATTAACAGATACAATAAAAAACAGATTCTCCTAAACGACCAGACGGACCTCAGTAAATCCCCCTTACTTAACCTTTTCTGAAACTTTGTGTAATGATAAAAAAAACAAATTACTGTAAATTCCCACTACCTTCTTTTCTGTACATTTTGAATATTTAAAGAACTCAATCTCCAATATGCGTACCATACTCACCTGACGAAGTCATGTCATGACGAAACAACTGTTGTGAAATTAAATAAATTAGCGGAAATTAAGTTGTTTTACTTTAATCATCGAGATGTATTTCCGACAAATAGAGAACGATACAATCAAACATTTGGTTTATTGTTTTCATGTAAGTGATAAGAAGTGAAGATTTCACAAAAAATTGTCATGTTACATGTTACATTCAACAAGTTGAGAGTTATTTAAATATTTTAATATTAGCCTTCTACCCATTTCATTTCAAAAAATTATATTTAATAATTATAACTTCAGGAATTAAATTGAAATAATGTAATATAAGTACCACTTATATCAAACGACATTTAAAATAAACATTCATTATAAGACATCCAAATGATATAACAAAATCCAAGAAATAAAAATTGTTAACCAAAATTCTATAAATTAAATATTTTGAATAGACAGAATAGAATTTTGATTAACAATTTTTATTTATTGGATTTTGTTATATCATTTGGATGTCTTATAATGAATGTTTGTATTATATGTCGTTTGATATAAGTGGTACTTATATGACATTATTTCAATTTAATTCCTGAAGTTATAATTATTAAGTATAATTTTTTGAAATTAAATATGTAGAAGGCTAATATTAAAATATTAAAATAATTTTATATATCTTCTATCAAGAATTAACCTCTATTTATGTTAAGTTGAGAGTAGATAGGTGGGGCAAGACTTTTGACGATGTGTGTATATATTAGACTGGGCCAAAAAAACGACTATTTCTTTTTTTAATGATACTGTTAAAATATCATTCATGATGATAAAAAAAATTATCGTGAAAGTTTGAGCCCTTAATAATAGTATTAAGGGGTGTATCGTTACGACTCTTGGTTTTTTAACAATAATCGCATTTTTTCACTTATACCTCGTCAATTATTGATCTGAAAAATTTGAGCGATGCCTATTTTCAAAGGAAATTAAATTCCCTACAAAAAGCTTTCTTTGTAAATTAATGTAAAACAAGCCGTTTGCTTGTTATCGTGCCTTAAAAATTGATTAATTTTTTCAATTTTGCGTTTCGATTTTGCATTTTTGTAACTACCAGAAATATCAATATTTTTATGATACAAAATACGTATTTTAAAGGATGTTTAATACTCTACAAAAAAAGTTTCTTAACATTTTTCATTAATTTCACTCCTCAAAGTTATTCGACGTTGAAGTTAAATTCAAAAGTAATTTATCGTTTTTTTCGCGTTACACATGATTTTTTCCACTTGATTGAAAAATTTATCACTTAAATATTGAAAGTAACTTTTTTCTGTTGGACCACTGAACTTTTTTCTATAAAATCATAATTTAGTAATGTATTATGTTGCTTTTTAACGATTAGTTATAAACATAAAATCATTTTTAATGTATTTAACTAACTCTAATAATACACGAGTCACGCGTCATTTTAGACATTAATTTAATTCTAAAAGTTTTTGATAAAAATTTTTTTGAAATTGAAATTGTAGAAGACTAACAGATTTAATCTGTTTTGATATTCAAATTTTGTTATAGAAAAAAGTTTAGTGGTACAACAGAAAAAAGTTACTTTCAATATTTAAGTGATAAATTTTTCAATCAGCATTACACATAGAAAAAATCATGTGTAACGCGAAAAAAACGATGAATTACTTTTGAATTTAGCTTCAACGTCGAATAACTTTGGAAGGAGTGAAATTAATGAAAAATGTTAGGAAACTTTTTTGTAGAGTATTAAATTTCCTTTTAAATTCGTATTTTGTACCATAAAAATATTGATATTTCTTGTAGTTACAAAAATGCAAAATCGACACGCAGAATTGAAAAAATTAATCAATGTTTAAGGCACGATAACAAGCAAACGGCTTGTTTTACAGTAATTTACAAAGAGAGCTTTTTTGTAGGGAATTTAATTTCCTTAGAAAATACGCATCGCTCAAATTTTTCAGATTAATAATTGACGAGGTTTGAGTGAAAAAATACGATTACTGTTAAAAAACCAAGAGTCGTAAAGATACACCTCTTAATACTATTATTAAGGGCTCAAACTTTCACGATAATTGTTTTTATCATCATGAATGATATTTTCACAGTATCATAAAAAAATAGTCGTTTTTTTGGCCCAGTCTAGTATATTTACCAAATAATTACGATTTAGCGTTGTCGTATCCGGATACATTCTAGACGGTCTATATTTTGCCTAATATTTAAAATATTGGAAAGATCCCCTTCCAAGTAATACAGCCGTCCAATCAATTTTTCTCATGTACATATACGAAGAAAAATCAGAGATAATGGAATATACAACTTTCTTCAGATTTCCGATTATAGAAAATCCCTGAGGAACGTAGCCCTCTCAACCGATTTCGAGCTGCCCTCCAAGAACAAGCTGGAGGTGCATATCCTCTTCGAGATTGTATCCGGTAGAGGCTTCGAGTACAACGATATATACGTCAGGTATTTCTTCGAGTTGCCGGAAAAATGGTCCTGTAAGAGTCCCGAACTCCTGGAAGGCTCCACTCAAACGTGTCGCTGGAAGGAAGAAGGCGAAAGTCTGATTTTCGGGCACGTTTTCGACATCGTCCTGGATTATGAGATTCAGGATTTTTCTGAAGTTGGTAAGTATTTTTTTTTTTCAGTATATACCGTAACTGCCCACTTCATTAGACTCGCTTACGAAATATTAGTTTTTTGGGTTTTAAAAGTATCATTAGCGTTGATGATCATTTTATTTTTATGTTTGACCGCTCGAAGATGTATTCTTCAATGTATTCTCGATATAGACATGAAATAAACCTGAGAAAATTTTGGAAAAATTTTATCTTTCAATGTAGTCTCCTAGAATTCCAATACATTCTTCAGATCGAGAACTAAGCTTCTCTAAACCTTGTAATAAATACTCTTCCAGCTTCTCTTTAAAATCTACCTTCCGGGAAACTTCAATCTCTCAATTCGGAGGCGGCGTTTCGTTCGGAACATGCGCACCCGAAGTCTTCAGATAGGCGTGGTACGTATGTCTGCAGATGACGCCAATAACCTTGTTCCACGTCAGAACGTCGGCTGCCGGATTTCTTTCACTCTGCTCTACTTGAACCGGCATTCAGAAAACGCTAGCGTCCTCTGTATGCTGCGCCGGGAAGCTGCGGCAGAGCAGAGTAGAATTCTGGGCGGGGAAGGTCGCTACACACTCACCCTCCAGTGAGCGGCGATAGGGTCCCGGAATCGGGCGTTGGAATTATTATTATCCTGTGATCTTCTGTGAAGATCACTCAGAAGCTTTTTCAGCTTGTGCGAGTTGGGAGTTCAGTTGTGTTCTGGGTAGGCTTTGTTACTGCGATCTTGCGCCACTTTAGGTCACAGCACTGTTAATTTTTGACCCAACAGTGAAATGGTGGCAGACTAGAAAATTTTTTTTCCACCTGAACAGGATTCGAACCCGGACCTTCCGGTCACGATCCCGACGTTCTATCTCTGGGACGTCCACACTCATGTGGCCGGAAACAGTCCGCCGCTGATCGCGGTGCCATCTCCAGCGGGGATACTGTGAAACGAAAGGACTACCACGGAAATATTGGATGGGGTAGTTAGGGCCTCCAATGAATGGGTGGTTCGCTCTTGAAGCAAACCCTCCATCACATTGAAGCTCTGAAGTGAATGGGGTCCTTGTGAGGGAGCTTCTACCTATTAATTCGAAGGCGGCGTTTCGTTCCGAACACGTGCACCTGAACCCATCAGATCGTCGTGGTGTGCAAGTCCGGACATTGTTTTAGGATGCGGTTTGATTCTAATAACTTGACCTTCGTTTTTTTATCAAACATCTAAAAACAAAGTCCCAATTTCACAATTATTTCAGTGCGGACCATATCATTATCAGGGTTCATTTTGAAGAACCTCGAACCACGAGTGAATATGAACTGGTGACCTACTGACGATAAGTTGTCTATTTACAGGTTTTCCCGAGTACCCTTACGTGTACTTCGAAATAATCTCTAGGGGTTCCTTGGACCGATACAGGTGCGAAGGACTCACTTATCAGTGTCTACCCATCGCCAAAGCTGGATCTTACAAATACACTCTTCCGTGCTTTCGTTTGTCAGATGGTGTCAGGAGCGAGCTTAGACGATTTTTCATAGGCGACTGTTCGAATTATAACGACATTACTTGGATCGGTCTCCCCAAATCCATAGAGGTTAGATCTGGCTCTTAATATCAACAGAAGAGTTCCTCAAAACGTCCGATTTATTTTTAAAATGAAGTAGGAAAATATTCATATTATTATATTGGCAATTAATTGAAGGGGTATATAACTTGGGAGAGGATTTTTTAAATATTATAAATATTACGCAGAATAATTCTGTGGAACCTACAAAAATTTCTGAAAAATTTTATCATATAGAAACTCTGTTTCTATTTAAGTAGAAATATATAATTGTGAATTATCACGCAAGACGTAAAATGAAGGGTTTTCCAATAAGAGGTTTTTTTTATATTGACAACAAGAGTATAAAATTTAAATATCAAAACATATTTATTCTAGCAGTCTCCTACAAATTTTAATTTCAAAAAATTCTATTTAAAATTTGAATTAAATTAATGTCTTAAATTTGGTAGACATATAAAATCAAAACTCATTATACAATATCAAATGGAATAAAAAAACCCAAGAAATATAAATTATCAATCAAAATTACTAAGTAAATACACAGGAGATAAAATTTTTTTCTAAATTTATATTTATGAAAACCAAATATTTTTCAAAAATGCAAAACATAATTTTGAGAACCTCTCCGAAACCGATTTATTTGAATATTTAATATATTTAAATATTTAAATAACTTTTGGTGAAGTTCTTAAAATTATGTTTCGTATTTTTGGAAAAGATTCGGATTTCATGGATATAAGATCAGAAACAAAATTTTGTCTCCTTAAAATATTTGTTTATTAATTTTAATTGACAATTTATATTCGTTGGGTTTTTTTATTCCGATTGATATTATATAATGGGTTTTGATTTTATATGACTTTAAATTTAAGCAGTGCTCATAAGACATTAATTTAATTCTAAAAGTTTTCGAATAAAATTTTTTGAAATTAAAATTTATACAAGGCTAACAGAATTAATCTGTTTTGATGTTTAAATTTTGTAATAATCCTTCTATCAAGTAAAAAACCTCTTTTTATTATTTCATTGTATATATAATTATATTTTGGTCTAATCTCACTGTATAAATGTCATTTGGTTTAAACTTAGGCCATAAAATACCTTACAAGGTTTGTGTGATTTTTCGGATGAACATAGAATACGTTGGATTTTTTAATCACTAATTTTAGTGCTTGTTCAACAAGAATACAACGATGTCTTTTTGGTAAGTTATTTATTGTTAATTGATTTTATTTTTTAAATGTGAAGTTGGACTGACGAAGATCTTATTTAATTTCAATTTTTTTTTTGAGAATGTGCTACATGTTTTGAGAAATTTTCGAAGTAACTTATTTAAATATATTAAATCTTTCAAATAAATTAGTTTTGGAGAAGTTCTTGAAATTATGTTTTGCATTTTCGAAAAAGATTTGGTTTTCATAAATATAAGATCAGAAACAAAATTTTGTCTCCTTCAAATATTTATTTATTAATTTTAATCGACAATTTATATTTGTTGGGTTTTTTATTCCATTTGATAATATATTATGAGTTTTGATTTTATATGTCTATTAAATTTAAGCAGTGCTTATAAGACATTAATTCAAATTAAGTTTTTGAATAAATTTTGTTGAAATTAAAATTTATAAGGGGCTAACAGAATAAATCTGTTTTGAATTTGAATATCAAAACAGATTTAATCTGTTAGTCTTCTACAATTTCAATTTAAAAAAAAATTTTATTCAAAAAACTTTTAGAATTAAATTACTGTCTACGATAAGCACCGCTTATATTTAATAGACGTATATAATCAAAACTCAATATATAATGTCAAATGGAATAAATAAACCAACAGATATGAAAAAGTCATTGAAATTAATAAATGAATATTTAAGGGAGACGAAATTTTGTTTCTGATCTTACCATAATGAAAGCAATTGCTTTTCAAAAACATGAACACAACTCAAGGACTTCTCAAAAATATAATTTACTTGAAATATTTAATATATTTGAATATTCAAGTAAGTTAATTCAAAAATCTCTCAAAACATGCACTATATCTTCAAAAAACAATTATAATTCTGATAATCTCTTCATCGGCCCTAAATAATATTCCAAATATCAAAATCAAATAACTATCACTATATCTCACCTCCACGTGGTAACAGGATAGATTGCTTTAAACAGACTAACTTTAAAATTCAAGATAGTCTATGTTCCTAACGAAATCGCAGAAAAGTGTAAGGTGTTTTGATATTTAAATTTTGTAATGATCCTTCTATCAAGTGAAAAACCTCTTCTTATTATTTTATTTAATTAATTTTTTAAAAACATGTCCTGAATAACACTGCATCACTTTGCAGATGTTTTTTAAAAGTTTTCATGAGATTTGTTTAGATATAAATCGGTACAGGTCCCGGAGAATTAATTCCAGCTATTATCTGTAATATTCAAATACTTCTTCATAGTAAATTTTCAATATAAATGCAAGCACGTAGCCAGGGGGGGGCGGGTACCCGTCCCCCCCCCCTGAAAAAAACATATATTAAATAAAAAAATTTGAATATTAAAACAAATTGAAATATGTTTATCTTCTACAATTTTAATTTCAAAAAAGTTTTTATTCAAAAAACTTTTAGAATTAAATTACTGTCTACGATAAGCACCGCTTATATTTAATAGACGTATATAATCAAAACTCAATATATAATGTCAAATGGAATAAATAAACCAACAGATGTAAAAAAGTTATTAAAATTAATAAATAAATATTTAAAGGAGACAAAATTTTGTTTCTGGTCTTACCTTTAAGAACATCAATTGCCTTTTAAAAAACATGAACACACTTAAAGGACTTCTCAAAGAATATAATTTATTTGAAATATTTAATATATTTAAATATTCGAATAAGTTAATTCAAAAATCTCTAAAAAATACACTATATCTTCAAAAAACAAATATAATTCTAAGCAATCCCGTCTTCAGCCCTCATTTAATATTCCAAATATCAAAATCAAAAAACTAACCTATATCTCTCCACGTGTTAAAAGACTAAAGCTTCGAAACACAGATCAACTATATAATTCAAGATTGATCTATGTTCTAACAAAATCAAAGAACAGTGTGAGTTATTTTAAGGTTTATTTAAATTCATTGACATTCCATAATGAGATTTATTGAAGCCAAAATATAATTATATATTATATATAAAATAAAATAGAAAGGCCATTTACATGATAGAAGAAATATAACAAAATTTGAATATTAAATTGTTATATTTCTTATATCAAGTAAAAGGCCTTTCTATTTTATTTTATATATTAAATAGCTATTTCGTGAAATTCATAGAATAGTATCACTTATTTCCCTTTCTGGCATCATTGGATGAGGACGCTAGAGTTTTCTTGTTGTGGGCCTACGTGCCTGCATTTATGAATGAAGATTGCTTCTAATTTTTTCAGGGAACTGTATTCAACAAATACGGTGTTCATACCATTGGTACTGGTACCCTTGACGTTAGGATGAATATTATTCACCAGTCGCAAGCGTTTCTGACCAAATACAACAAATCAGACGTGATGAAGAGCAAAGAAAACTTCATATTCGAAAAGTTGAACTCTTCGTCTCTGGTGAAGAGCGTGGAACAAGTACTGGAGGCTTTCAAAAAAGCGAGAAAGAATATGATCCAAGCCAGGAGGGTGTAAAACGAACAAAACAGGTTGTTGTACATGTTTAATTGTCGATCAATAAAAAGACGATTGAACTGTGTCCTTTATTTCCGATGACTAATGAATGTTTCAAACCTAAACAAAAATAGGAATGATTCATATTTTAATAACTCATTCGGTTCCGTTATCCCATGCTACCTAGAGGGCCGCAAAAGTTTCAATGTTACCAACTGACGATAAATGAGGTACAGAAAATTTATCTGAAGCGTTCTATTTATGTTTTTGTTTTGATATCGCGTAGAAGAATGAGGATACAATGAGATTAATGACATTACGATTATGAATAGGGGGCAATTAGAGGTGAATGGCAACGCCGCGCAGAATTTTTCGAGGTTCTGCAAGATCGATAGTGGGAATGTTAGGTTAAGGTAAGAGCGGACTTTGTTGGGTTGATGCCGAAAATTGCCGAACGAATCTGAAATTACAGATAATAGCTATTAATTCTTCGGAACCTCTTCAGATTTAAATCTTAATAAATCTCATGAAAACATTTAGAATTAAATTTTAAACATGTCCTAGATAACAGTGTATCACTTTAAAGACGGTATTATCAACACATGCGGTGATAATCAACTAATAAAGAATTTTTAAATATCATAAAGATTTATTCTGTTAACCTCCCACAAATTTTAATTAAAAAAAAATTTGTATTCAAAATTTTTTGAGTGTATCAATTTAGTAGACATATAGAATTAAAATAACATAAATAGAGGTTAATTCTGATAGAAGGTATATAAAATTATTTAAATATTTTAATATTAGCCTTCTACATATTTAATTTCAAAAAATTATATTTAATGATTATAACTTCTGAAAATAAATTAAAAAAATGTCATGTAAGTACCACTTATATCAATTGACATATAAAATAAACATTCATTATAAGACATCCGAAAGGTATAACAAAATCCGATAAATAAAAATTGGATTTTGTTAAATATAATTTTTTGAAATTAAATATGTAGAAGGCTAATATTAAAATATTTAAATAATAAAGAATTAATACTTATTACACAGTACCAAAGGGAATGAAAGAAATTCAGAGACATATAAATTGTCAACTAAAAATTATCATTATTTAAATATTTGAATATTAGCCTTCTACATATTTAATTTCAAAAAATTATATTTAATGATTATAACTTCTGAAAATAAAATAAAATAATGTCATATAAGTACCACTTATATCAAATGACATATAAAATAAACATTCATTATAAGACATCGAAATGGTATAACAAAATCCAATAAATAAAAATTGTTAACCAAAATCCTATAAATTAAATATTTTGAATAGACGAAATTTTGTTTCTGCTGATCAATCTTATGAAAACAAATATCTTTCAAAAATGTCTAACATAATCTTAAGAATTTCATCATAAAACTATCTAACTTAGAATATTCAATATTACTGGATATCTAACTAAGTTACTTTATATTATACAAAAACTCAAGATATGTAAAAACATTACTGAAAAACAAGTTTTAAGAGAGACTTTGCTTCGTCAGTATTCAAATAATATTAAAATATTTAAATAATTTTATATACCTTTTATCAAGAATTAACCTCTATTTATGTTAAAAATTATCAAATAAATAATTGTCATTATAAAATAAAACACTTGTTTACATTTTCTACTTTATTGAATAAAGTAGAAAATGTAAACAAGTGTTTTATTTTATAATGACAATTACAACTGATTTCTACCAAGCAACGGCCCAATCTATCATAAAAATCAAATAAATACTTGAAGAGTACAAAAGTTAGTTTCGTTCCTTGTTTTATGTAAACTAAATTCCTTTCCAAAAATGCAGAACATAACTTCAAGAAAGGAAAGAAACTAAATTTTGTACTCTTCAAGTATTTATTTTATAGTTTTTAGTGGACTATTTTGAATTCTTTGAATTTCTCTCATTCCCTTTATAAAAAGTATTAATTCTATATGTCTACTAAATTGTCAGAATGTGTTCTAAAGACATTTATTTTATTTAATTCTAAAAATTTGGAATAAAAATTTTTGATGAATTAAAATTTGTAGGAATACACAATAAATCTGTATGATATTTAAAATTTTGTGATAATCCTTCTGTCAAAGAAAAACCTCTTTATTATTTTAACTGATAAAGAATTAAAGTAAATATAAAGTATTGACCAAATTATTTAAATTACCTCCCAGCACCTCCCAGAAGTCTTTGTGTCTTTTACGAAAAGACCTTGATTTACATCAATACAAAATTGTTTTCACCCAAGAACTCAAACCAACGGGTGATTTGAAGGGTGGTGATTCGATTATTTCAAGAAATGGACCGATAAATTATCCACCTCGTTCCTGCGATTCAACTCCTTTGGACTTCTTTCTTTGGGGTTACATTGGGTCATTGGTTTACAGCAATCATCCAGCAAATTTAGACAATTTACAGATCGATATTGATCGAGTTATTGCTAACATATGACCTGATTTGTATGAGTCATCGAAAATTGGGTTCATCGATTTAATTCCTGCCAGCGTGTGGTGGTGAACGTTTAAATGATGTCCTGTTTCATAACTTATGGTATTCTTATTGAAATATTTTAATAATATTTTTATTATTATTATTTTTATATACCTTATATCAAGTATAAACCTCTATTCATTTTACTTATGGTATCGATTGTACTTCATAATGAAATAAAAATTTCAATAATTTATAAATAATGTAGTTTATTCACAAAACAAAATGGGGCGCTGTTACTGGAAGACCCTTTATAAGGACGCAAAATTCACCTATGCAGTACGTTCATCAGTAAATATCAAAAAAGCAATGAAACTTAGTTATCAATCACCTTTTATTTACTGAAATACAGTGACTCTTGAATTCTAACATTTTTTGGTGATTGAATTTGTTATTTCTTAACATCCTCTCGAAACAATTTGTATTGAGTGATGGATTTAGATAAATTTGGTCAATAATTAATGTTTTCTTTTGATTCTTTATTAGTTGATTACCACCACATGTGCTGATAATATATATGTCTATTAAGTGATACAGTTTTATCTTAGGCATGTTATAAAATCTAATACTGAATATTTCAAGAGATTTGTTTAGATTAAATCTGTGTAGGCTTCGCAGATTAATCCAGCTATTATCTGTAATTTTCAAAAACTCTCGTAGTAAATTTTCAATAATAACCTGATGAAATAGTATTAGGGTCTTATTTGGTACTCGAGTGAATAAAGCTCATACACCAACAAAATTAAAAACATATAATTCATAAATGAATCAGTGAAATAGGAAGAATAACTGTGTGACAGGACATTCATCATACATTGTTTACTTTACAACTTCAGTTTGTGTATGAAAAAGGTTTGAATCTGCATAAAGAAATCTTTTTACCGAATGGTAGAAATTGTTGCTTTAAGAATATAAGTTGTCGTCTTACTTAACAAAAATATTATATTGCCTTCTACAACAGCTCTTATCTTAACATGGCACACCAATCGACCTCGAAACCGGTTCCGTCCAACGTTGCCACACACTTAACCGTTTTAACAAGTCACGGTTAGAACGAAAGCTTAACACGATTCAATGCGCCAGATTCGGCAACGTCGCGCTTGCAACATTGTACGAGAAATTGTGTACCAGTGTGGTTTCTGGCTTATTTTTTCCATTTTCGGACTTCAAACGAAAACGACGAACGGTAGAAAGAAACAAAGGATGCAAACTGGGGGTTTCTGCTTCATTGACTCAGTTTATAGGTACCTACAGTGTGCCAAAGATAATAGTAGTGTTGGCAGGTAGAAATTTTGGGTTGTAAAGAGGTTCGCTTTAGGAGAGAGCTCAGAGAAATCGTAACCAAGGGATCGCATTCGCCGAGAGTGCCATAGATTTGTTTTATAACACTTCTAGACAGATATTTCACGTTAATTTCCATAACGAATTCTTATATAACGCCAGCAGGAAAAAATTCCTCATGTACCCTTGAATATGGTGTATTCGTTTATTTTAATGCCGTAACTATTGTAATGATTGTTGTTTTGAACTTGAATTCGTTTTGATGTTCTCATTTGTATGCACCAAATGGTACTGTTTATATGAGACAGCTTTAGGTGGGTTTCCATTTGGAATTTTATTTGGGTGCAAGTTTACAACATGAATGGGTCTGCATTTTTCAAATATTGATGTGTTTCGGCCTACTTGAAATATTCAATCAGTCTTCACTTGATGAAAATCCATTTAAAGTAATATTGAATGGGGTAACTCTGATTTTCACATATTTTATTATGATACAACGATCGTTCGTACGTTCAGGAGAATCTTTTGGGAATTATATCGGTTTAAGATTCTAAGAATGTTAATCTAGACCCTTTACTCTTTATATAGATAAATTAATATTCGTTTTTGAAATTATGTTGTGTGGAATTTGAAGTGTAGCTCCTTTGATGTTCGTGGATTTTCTTCTTGAACGAACTGTCGGTTTGACCAATATAAGTCATTGGGCAATCCTTACAAGTCAACTTATAGACTTCTGATTTATTATCTTTGTTGGAGTAATCTTTATTATTATAAATGTATTTGTCTATGTTGTTAATGGTTATGAAAGCTGCTGTGTAATTAAAATTTTTCTTAAAATATGATAAATGGCAATGTCTGCGATTATTCTACTTACATCGGGTGTTTTTTTAGAGTGATAGAACTTTAAATTGAAATAAAACACATTTAAATTAAGATTGAAGCAAATTTTTTTTTATTTGAAAAATAATTTTATGACATTTATGTTTTGAACATAATTTCCGGCACGATTAGATCTGAGCAACCGCATTCGACCAGGCCAAATTTGGACCACTTTTTCGAGTAATTCAGGCCTTATTTAATCAATCACACGAGTTATGTTGGCTTCCAAAGCTTCTATTGTTTCTGGTTTATCAGCATAAACCAATGACTTGACATAACCCCAAAGAAAATAACCTAGTGGAGTTATGTCGCATGATCTTGGAGGCCAATTAATTGGACCATTTCTCGAAATAATGTTATCGCCAAATCTTTCTTCCAATAAATCAATTGTTACGGTAGCAGCATGAGGTGTAGCACCACCTTGTTGGAACCAAGTCACTTCTGGGTAGATATAATTCAAATTTTGAAAGAAATATTCATTGATCATCGATCTGTAACGAGCACCATTCACTGTAACATTAGCTCCAGCATCGTTTTTAAAGAAATATGGACCGATGATGCCTCCAGCGTGTAAAGCACACCATACAGTTTTTTTGGTACATATTCAATTCTAAAAATGAATAATTGTTTGGAATTTTCTAAATTTCAAAAGCATATCATACAAGTTGAAGGAATTGAATCTATAGAGAGATCTAACTGATTCACCTTTAATCTGGATGGTAATTTATAACAAGGACATGCTGTACGAACGAAATGTTTTAATCTTTTTAATATCGAAGTTTCATCTAAAAAAGTATCAGTGAATGATATCCATATTTCTAAATAATAATATCGATATCTCGATATATCGCTATTTTATCAACAGTCCTAGCCTCAAGCTGCTTCAGTAGAAACCAAACTGGTATGAACACGCCCATGTTTTCAAATGTGGACGAAAGAAAAATATATGGAGTTAATCAATTTATATCGCGATCGTCCCGTTTTGTGGGACCATCGATTGAATGACTACAATGACAAGAATAAAAAAAATAAGGCGCTTTTGGAAATTGTAGCCAGTTTAGGAATGGAGAAAGAAGACGTGGAATTTGCAATCAAAAACTTGGTGCGCCTTTTTTTGCAAGAATGGAAGAAAGAGAGGGACTCCATGGAGTCTGGAGCTGGAAACGATGACGTGTACAAGAGTAAATGGTCCTGCTACAGCAGCATGCTCTTTCTCATAGATCGAAATCGACCAAGCGGAATGGCGGACACGCAAACACAGGTAAAAACATAAAAATAATAATGAATAGTAAATGAAATTCAGTTGCCATGAATTTTTTATTGAGAAACAACAATTGATTCACCACACCCTGGCATTTTTTTCATATGAACTGCTTAGGTGTGAGAACTTACATCTATATCTGGTAAAGGGTTTTCCATTTTGAATAGCCCGCTATCTGAGCAACTGTCACTTTTGAGCTGTCATCTTTTGACATTTGACAAGTGAAAACTACGCCATTACTTAAAATGAAAAGATTCATGCTTCAACAAAGCAAACAACGCCGATGGTTGATATCGTTTTCCATTATTAATGGCACGCGTTTCTCTTCACAATGAAATAACATCTCTTTAAAGATTTCTCTTAAAATATGCTGGTTTTTCATATCAAAATGAAACCCTTTATACGGCAGAAAAGGAGCTTAACTGGTGTTTGCAGCTGTTATTCCTAACTATATGAAAAATATCAAAGTAACTGAATATAGGAATAAATTTTATTGGGAGTGAATTTAAGATAAGAAGATAAAAATAACTGAAGACAGTAATAAAAATTATTGGGCTTTGTCACTGGTGAGCCATTTAGAGTTTGCATTTTGTTTTGACAAAAAGTTAGTTTAATATTTGACATTAACGAAGTTGGTCGATTTACGCTTGAACAAATTTGGGAAATATTAAAAACTCATTTCCAAAGTGGTGAATCTTCTATCCAAACTGAAATTCACGTGGAAAATTCAAAAGCAAATGAAATGCCCTTGCGGCAATTTGTGGATCAATTTGTTCGTGAAAACTAGACATCGAAGTTGCCATTTATGAAATTGAGCCCTAAACAATCGAGTAAAATCGGTTTGAACAGATGGGATACTGTAGCCAGTTCTATCGGTCATTTGAATGATTTTGTTTTCAATTAGTAAATGTCAAGGTTCAGATTTTCAAATGAATCAATAACTTCGAAAGAATATTCATTGGTTTTTTATTTATAAGCTGATCAGAAATCCAAATTTGGAATGCTCCTCCTTTACAAACGGTAAAAGATCGATGCTTAACAAGCTTTTATAATTGGAATATTTTGTCCACTATTAATTGGTTCTTGCAAACTGATATGCCAAACTAATAGTTTTCCGCTCAGCTTCATTTTATGGCATCTACAATACTTGTTGCATTTTTCACGAAATTAGGTACATTCAACCAAGTATCCTTCTTGACTTTCTAGGACCAGGACGTGAAGGTAACCAAACAAGAGACTCAAGAGGTCGACCATGACCAAGAGACCCTCGAGGATAGTGACAGTGTTAAAGAAAAAAGTAAAAAGAGAGTTTTGGAGTCACCGCTGGCATCATCAGACTGGCAGAAGAAACATAAGTATTCGGCTACAGAAGAAACTCCTTCCACCCTGAAAAATATTCAAGTACTCAACGCATCCAAAGACCAGTACACAGTTTTTGGAGAGCTGGTAGGGATGCAAATTAGAGACCTCCCATCCTCAAATGCAAAGAAAATAGTGAAACATGTTATCAGCGCTATTCTATTTGAGGCCGAAATGGGGAAATATGACAACACAAATTCTGTCACGCACACTTTTCACCACACACAACAATTTTCGAATTCCCCATTTTCTTCCACTACAGTACCTGTACATGTTCCTAGTAACCCTCAACAGCCTTCTTGTTCCAGCCGAAAATCGAAGACTACTTTTCGATACTTAACGTCTTCTGACAACGATTCTGTTAACAGTAGTTAGATGGAGCTGTAGATCAAGATCAAGATTGCAACTTCCGCTGTACACGTATTATACATTGCAGCACTTGTGTTAAATTGGTGAAAAATTTCACAAAGTACATTTTTTATTCAAAAAATTCAGTGTCAGAATCCTGACACGTGTTTCGGTCTTTCAACCATTTTCAAAGGGGTACAAAAAGTGACTCAATTTTGCAGCATGACACAAGTTACATCGTACGTATTTATAAACGCTCAAATGGAAAGTTCTACCCCACTCCAATGTTCGATGAAGTCAAAAAATGGATCGACGCATGGATACCAACCAAAGAGCACACCTTTTTTCGCGATGGGATCCCTCAATTGAAAGGTGGAAAAAGTAGTTGCTAGCGACGAAAAATACTTTGGACTTTGAATGTTTAACCAATTTTTCATAATAAAGCTTCAATTTTCCAAGAAAACTGCTCGAAATTTTTTATAATCCTAATATTATTTTAATATTTTAGTATATAACTTTCAGTATATAAATGGGAACGCCCCATTTTTGAATTGACATTACTTACGCATGGCAGCCATTGTTAATCTGTGACATTGACACTTGTATTTGTCAATGTCTACCATTTAATCATGGAAAAGTATACACTCCAGCAACATTTACAAATAATACAAATTTAGTGAAGAAATTTCAAACAAATTTTACACTTCATGATGTTACAGAGCCGGTGAGACAAAGGAATGCAAAAAGTGAAGAGAATATTGCTGCCGTACGTGAAAGTATTCGTGAAGACAAAAATTTATCGATTTCTCGACGTTAACAAGAACTAGGCACCTGCCAGAAGTCTTTGTGACGAATTTTACGAAAAGACCTTGGTTTACATCCATACCAAATTGTTTTAACCCAAGAACTCAAACCAACAGATCATTCAATTTGACGCAACGACTTTATTGAATACAAAATTCGGTGTTTCGAGTATTTCAAGAAATGGACCGATAAATTATCCGCCTCTTTCCTGCGATTTAATCCCTTTCTTAAGGGTTACATTAAGTCATTGGTTTACAGCAATCATCCAGCAAATTAAGACGATTTACAGATAAAATATTGAACGAGTAATTGCTAACATACGACCCGATTTTTGTGAGTCATGGAAAATTGGGTTCAACTTCATTCCTGCCAGCGTGGTGGACATTTGAATGATGTTTAATTTCATGACTAATGGTATCCATTGTACTTTATAATGAAACGAGAATTTCAATAATTTTCAAATAAATAATGTGTTTAAATAATATTTAAATAAGGTTATTCTGATTTTCACAAATTTTTATTGATATGTTCACAACAATTGTTTTGTTATCACAGTAGCATCATCAGGCAAGATCACATTTTAAATAACTAAGCGCTTAGTTATTAAATATAACAAAATTTGAATATTAAAACATATTGAAATATGTTTATCTTCTACAATTTTAATTCCAAAAAATTTTTATTCAAAAAACTTTTAGAATTAAATTTATGTCTACAACAAGCACTGCTTACATTTAATAGACGTATATAATCAAAACTCATGAGTTTTGATTATATTGCAATTGGTGTTCTTAAAGGTAAGACCAGAAACAAAATTTTGTCTCCTTTAAATATTTATTTAATAATTTTAATTACTTTCGTATATCTGTTGGGTTATTTATTCCATTTGACATTATATATTGAGTTTTGATTATATACGTCTATTAAATGTAAGCAAAGCTTGTTGTAGACATGAATTTAATTCTAAAAGTTTTTTGAATAAAAATTTTTTGAAATTAAAATTGTAGAAGATAAACATATTTCAATATGTTTTAATATTCAAATTTTGTTATATTTCTTCTATCAAGTAAAAGGCCTTTCTATTCTATTTTATTTTACATATAATATATAATTATATTCTGGCTCATTATGGAATGTCAATGAATTTAAATAAACCTTAAAATAACTCACACTGTTCTTTGATTTTGTTAGAAAATAGATCAATCTTGAATTATATAGTTGATCTGTGTTTCGAAGCTTTAGTCTTTTAACACGTGGAGAGATATAGGTTAGTTTTTTGATTTTGATATTTGGAATATTAAATGAGGACTGAAGACGGGGATTGCTTAGAATTATATTTGTTTTTTGAAGATATAGTGCACATTTTTTATAGATTTTTGAAATAACTTATTCGAATATTTAAATATATTAAATATTTCAAATAAATTATATTCTTTGAGAAGTCCTTTAAGTGTGTTCATGTTTTTAAAAGGCAATTGGTGTTCTTAAAGGTAAGACCAGAAACAAAATTTTGTCTCCTTTAAATATTTATTTATTAATTTTAATTACTTTCGTATATCTGTTGGGTTATTTATTCCATTTGACATTATATATTGAGTTTTGATTATATACGTCTATTAAATGTAAGCAGTGCTTGTTGTAGACATAAATTTAATTCTAAAAGTTTTTTGAATAAAAATTTTTTGAAATTAAAATTGTAGAAGATAAACATATTTCAATATGTTTTAATATTCAAATTACCTTATTTAAATATTATTTAATATGGATTTTCACCAAGTAAGGACTGATACAATTCAATAAATAATGTGTTTCATTCAAAAAACAAAATGGGAAGGTTAATGAGAGACCCTCCATTATAAAGTATCAAAATATATTTCTATAGTTATTTTAGTTACTTCTATCTACTCGTAATAACGACTCGCATTTTAATCTATTTGAGAATGGATTTCTATCAAATAAAGACCAACACTTTTCAAGGATAGGTATTTTCCCAATTTTGAGATTAAGAGCGACAAAGCATGCTCGAATTCCACAATTCGACTAAGTCTTCAACTTACATTTAAACGTCATAAAATGACAGTTTGGCCTTTGAGTTTTCATCGGATGATACTTTATGTTCTTGATTCTTATCTGGTCACCCAACGTTGATTTTTATTTGATTCATGAAATAATATAAAATATTTATTGAATTGTTGCTTGGTCGATCCGAGGGATAATGGTAGAAAGTTGGCAATAAACGATTAATTGTGGTACAAGATAATAGCATTGTTATGGAACTTGAATTGATGATGAACTGCATTCAACATTCATGAAAATTAAATTAATTTGTTTTATGAATTTATTGACATTTAAGTTATTTCTGATCAGCGAATCTCAAAATACCTCATCTCCAATTAGCCTACAACAGTCCCATGGATAAAGAAAATGTTGCGATACTTTTGTAACATTCTAAGACAAAAATTATGTATAAAATAAGTTGTGCAGATAGTCGGCTATGGTCAAAGTTGCATGGCAACACTATTTGTCAAATATTGTTGATTGTCAACAGGTATACAATTTATGAAATAAGAAGCAAAACAGGTAGAATATTTGTATCAATAATACTATTTGTATAAAAAAGGTTTTCGAAAGGTTAAAAAATTAGTGCAATTGACTGAACTGGAAAAATGTGCTGTATATAAGACAATAAAGAGGAGAAAAAATGGCATGAATATGAGGCATATACTAAATTCAGGAAGACCACGCAAGATTAAAGGAAACAATTTAAACACTTTTTTGGCCTTAGGACGACACAAACCGCACCTGGAGTTTCGCAAATTGGCTAACAGATTTGAAAATCAAAGAAGTATAAAAGTATGAGGTGTTTTTTTTAGAGTGATAGAACTTTCGATAGGGATAACTGTGATTTGACGGAAGGTAGAAGCCATGTTGTTTTGACATTTCTGTTCAGGATTGACAAATTATCATGGAAAGACTCAGGCCGCAATAACGTTTACAAATTGTTGGAATTTATTTTCAAAATCAGTGTTCTATTCCACAAACTTGTAGAGCACTTCGTGAAATTTATAGTTTGCATAATCGTCCATCAGAGCAGCTTATTCGTCGAACTATCGATAGATTTCGGACAACATTTTCTCTACTCGATGCAACAATAACAACAAGACAAAGAACTGTACGTACAGAAGAAAATATCGCTGCGGCAAGTCATAGTGTTAACAATGATCCACTGATTCGTCGACGTTCACAACATGTTTGGACCCTGTGCATCCACCACATGGAAAATTTTGCGTAAAGATCTTGGGCTACGCCCATACAAGATCCAAGTAGTTCAATAAATAAAACCACTTGACCATAATAAGCGTCGTATGTTTGCTGATTGGGCCCTAGAACAGCTTGAAGTTGATCCATTTTTTTATCGTGAAATTGTGTTTAGTAATGAAGCTTATTTCTGGTTGAACGACAATGTAAACAAGCAAAATTGCCGTATATGGAGTGAAAACAATCCACAAGAAGTTCTACAGGTTCCATTGCATCCTGAAGAATGCACTGTATGGTGTGCTTTACACGCTAGAAGCATCATCGGCCTATATCTCTTTAAAAACGATGCTGGAGCTAATGTTACAATGAATGATGCTCGTTACAGATCGATGATCAATGATTATTTGGTTCAAAATTTGAATGATATCTAACCAAGATGGTGCTACACCTCATGCTGCTACCGTAACAATTGATTTATTGAAAGAAAGAATTGGGGATAACATTATTTCGATAAATGGTCCAATTAATTGGCCTCCAAGATCATGCGACATAACTCCACTGGATTATTTTCTTTGGGGTAATGTCAAGTCATTGGCTTATGCTGATAAACCAAAAACAATAGACGCTTTGGAAGCCAACATAACTCGTGTTATTGATAAAATAAGGCCTGAATTACTCGAACAACTGGTCCAAAATTGGTCTGGTCGAATGCGGTTCCTCAGAGCTAGTCATATGCCAGAAATTAATTTTAAAACATAATGGTCATAAAATTTTTTTTCAAATAAAAAAAAAATTGGCTTCAATCTTAATTTAAATGTGTTCTATTTCAATTTAAAGTTCTATCACTCTAAAAAAACATCCGATATGTCCATAAACTGTCCTTACTTCACTGAAAAGACAAGGCTACATGTCAAGGAAACCAAAAACAAATCACTATAATGACACCTTTACAAAAGGAACGAAGGATAGAATTTTGTAAACGTTTTCAAGAAGGTTATTTTAATATATATCTGATGAAACTTCTTTCCAACTTAGTGGAAATCACTCAAAAATCCTATCAAAACAACCTGGTACCGTACAAATTTCCACATTTCCCACCAGAATAATGGTTTGGAGGCACCACTCAGTGTGGTGCTACGCCTCTTTGTATAGTTGATGGTACCATTAATAGTGAAAAGTTTTGTGGCATTCTAAACGATTTTCTTCTTGAAACGGCGCATCCTTAATATCCAGAGTGGAGGCGTTTTGAGCAGGATAATGTAAGATGGCATACTTCGGCCTATACTCAAGCTTGGATTTAAGAACACCAAGTGACAACCATTTCATTGCCAGCAGCTTCACCAGATCTTAGTCCCATTAAGAACATTTAGGGACTAATGAAGATCGAAGTTGAACAAGCAGTGCCACGAAATAAAGATTATTTAATTCAGTCAGTTTTACAGTCTTGAACCACAATCACCGAAAATTATTGAGGCGATCTAGTTTCGAGTGTACCTCGACGTTTAGTCAAGTGCTTACAATTAAATGGAGGTTGTATAAGTAAATAAGATGAATATCTTGTTATAATTTTCTAATTCAAGAATTAAAAACATATATCAAATAATTACAATTGAGTTTTGTTTTTTCCGGATACTTTCAAAACGGCTATATTATTCAAGGGAATTAAAAATGCTCTATGTATCATTGATCTGTAATCAGCGAGTTTATGAGTGTTGGTATGGTTTGAAAAGTTAGGTATGGTTCTATCTTTCATTGTGAGTTTTCTGAATATATCAGTAATCCTAATCGAAGTTATTTCCAGAAATTTTATTTCAGTATCACTTTATGGTTCCATAGTGAATTTGACTTCATAATGGAGGCCATAACGATATTACGAAGTGTTTTCTAGTTCTGAATGTTTTCCACACTAGCAAGTCGTCTTTATAGCTGTACCAAAAAATTATATGCTTTGCGTGTGTGGATTTTAGGATTCTTCTTCACAAAGGGAACATAAAGATTTTCATCGCATTCCATTGTAATTTAATGATGAAATTAAATCGCATACGATCGAAGCGGAATCTTTCCGAAGGACCATAAACTCAGGGCATGTAATTACACGTAAATCACTTAAAATTTCAAGTGATGGATTAGGAAACAAACCATTTTTTCGACACGCAAAATTTTAATCAATTTCTGATATTCAGAAATTCTAACGAAACGGCCTACAAATATCGAGCAACACTTTGATACGAAAATAAATTCCCACAACACGAAACACCTCGTAATAAATCATAAAGTTCAAGACAAATAAAAATTTATCACGCGTAGTAAGGCATACTTGACCTCCATTTCAGATAAGTTATTTTGAACGTCTCTTATCGTTCACTTCTCTAACATAGAGTGAATTAGTTTTCTTGACGTTCTGTTTGCCTTAATTTATTAGAAAAAGATACAACATAGAGAAATGATGTAGATTTCATACCAAGGTTCACTATTTCCTTATCAAAATGCACCGAGTCTTTGTATATTTTATCTACATCTGCCAATTTCTCACACTCTAATCAAAACTCATAATACTTAACTTAACGGTTTTCCAAAACGATTTTGTGGATTTTTTTGACGTTTCTTGATATAACTGAAGCTCTCGAACCGTACCTTATGGGAACGTCAATCATCGAACGCTTGTACTCTGCCCTACGTAACCCCGGTGAGGGTGGATTTATACCGTATTGCTTGCTACCTATCGCGCCCTCTCATATGCTACATCGGAAGCTGTAGCAGAGCAGAGTAGAATTCTGCGAGAGGAGCGGGCACGCTGCATAAACAATATTTTTTGGGCGACCAATACGAGGTGCATTATCGGTGTTCCTACGACCAAATTTAAATTCAAAAAATGCATTCAATAATAGTCAATTTTCTGGCGTCTGTATTCTGTGCTTTGCCGTCAAGTTATCAGCCAATGCATGCAAAATACATCCTTACAGTATCGGGTGTTATTTTTAGAGTGATAGAACTTTAAATTGAAATAAAACACATTTAAATTAAGATTGAAGCCATTTTTTTTTATTTGAAAGATAATTTTATGACAATTTGTGAACGTTCTTGCGGCGTGAGTCTTTCCATGATAATTTATCAATGCTTACTGAACAGAAATGTCAAAACAACATGGCTTCTACCTTCTGTCAAATCACTGTTGTCCCTATCGAAACGCCCCCCAGGCATTAGATCTTGACGTGATGGGGGCGCTCTCTTGACTAGGACCCTAGATTCGTCCCGGCGAATTGGAGGGTTAAGTCTTGGTGTCTAACGTAATGCCATTTCGCGCCAGTCACTGGACCTGTATGGTGGAAGATCTCCGAATGGGGCCCTAGTTTTACTCAGGTGAAATGGAGGGCTGAGCCGGTTGATTAACTCAGTGACAAGGGAGTCTGTCGCAGCACAGGGCTTCTCCCTTAAAACTGGCGTACTCTACCCTATCGCAGTATAAATCTCCGGATTCTGTGTAATGGCCGAGTGCGTTATGTAGCATACTGCGTTACCTCGGGGGGGTGGGCTTGCCCTCAGGTGTTACTTGTACCACCTGGCCACCCCAATTGGTGTTGGACTCGAGGGGGCAGTGGTTGAAAGTCCGCATGCTGGACTAGGGGGGTATTTCATTTATCTGTTCGCAGACCCCCATTTTCGGGATATTCTCATGAAACGACTCGGGGTTTAACGGGACTTGACGGTTCGACCGGCCTGTCCTGGCCCCTGGATCTGTGCGTAACTATTTAGGGTTTGTGGATCTCGACGAAATGGCTCCGCCATTAGTGCTTGACGCCAGGATCAATCAAATGACTTCACATGGGTTCGGTGGGTCAGGACGTATAGTCCGCTAGACGGTGCTCGTACCAGGATCAATTGTAGTCGTCAATCTTGAGTTTATCTTAGTTTATGAGACTGCGTTCGGGTGGATGGATAAGAATTCCCTCCGGCGGGTGAGTTGCGTCTCAAACCAACTCAGGTACTGACCTGCTGAGCCAGTAGAGGTTGGATAGTACTTCGCTGCTACCAGTCAGACGGTTCTGGCTTTCGAGTCGGGGCCCAAACTGGAAGCTGGTGGGTTCATCTCTTCGGAGGGGTTCTCGCCGAGCGCGATGATATGGCGTAATCCTTATCACACTTTCTACCTCTGGGTGGACTGTGGAGACTGCTTGGTAGTCACTTGGAAAAGAGGCCTTCCTCAAATAGCCAATAACTATTCTGGTAGAATTCACCTGTCCCTATCGAAACTCCCCCCCCTGTCTCTGTACCTTGTCGTGGTGGGGGAGCTTGTCATAACGAGTGTCCTAGTTTCATTTATGGGATGAAGGATATGGTTATGATGCCTAAAGCAGAGACTCGCAATCCTAATTTCCTTTCTTCGTTTCTTTCTTGCATAATACCTTTCCATCATGTTGTCCCAATCCTACCTTTTCCTACCGCAGGACTTGGAATCGTACGGGGAAGCTGGCTCTGATTGACGACCAGAATCTGCGACCCTGCGATCGATTAGAGTTCTGTTTTTCCTTTCATTGGCGAAGGCGATCCCCGCTAGTCCTTAGCGTGGGTTTCCAACCTTCGTCCTCTTAGCCCGCTGAAGGATCTTAAATGGTTGCTGAATGACGAAGGGAGACTACGACGTTTCGAACAAGCTGGGGGGTTTGGGAGATTCGCTCTGCTCGCCCCCAAATTTGGCTCCGTTTTTAGTTCCTGAAGCTCCTGCTGCGGGGTCCTGATTGGTCCGTTGGAGGACAAAGGGAGACTGCGACGTTTTGAACAAGTGTGGGACCTTGGGATATTCGCTGCGCTCTTCCCTAACTCCGGCCCCATTCGTGGATCCTAAAGCTAACTTTTTCCGCTGCGGGTTCGGAAGTGGTCCGCTGGAGAAAAAGGGAGACTACGACGTTTCGACAAGGTTTGAGGGTCCTTTAAGATACGCTCTGCTCTCCCCCAAACTCTAGCGCCCTTTTGATCCTAAGGCCCAGTTCTATGATGCTTCGGAACCTCGCTTTTGGCGGCGAACAGCAAAGCGACCCTGTGGCGCGTGGGCTCCATGCTGACAGGCCGTTATCTGTGTTGATTCGTTGCTTCAGTCTTTCATAATCCATAGGCACTCTGCCCAAATGATTGAGTGGTGGGATCGCTACGGCGATCCTCTTTGGTGTGGGAGAGGTGACTTGTGGGGGTCCCTCACCTAATTGTGCTGGCGCGGAGTGTTCTATAATCCTTTCTCCAAAAACTCCTTTCTTTCTCTTTCAGCTTTCGGGGGTCTGCTGGAGTGTCAAAACTTGAGCAGAAACCCGGGACAACAATGATGACAATGGTACATTAATGTTATTAGAGAGCTCTGCTCATATTTTAACTTGTACAATTCTGAGTATGTCCCTATCGAAAGTTCTATCAATCTAAAAAAAAAATACCCGATACATATCGAGCTTCTAGGTTAAACACAGGCCTTTCAAGTGGTCATTAACAGTTGAATTCGATAAATTTAACATTTGAAAGGAAGAAAAGCATTGTGGGGGTTATTCTTCAGAGGCTCTTGAGAATCTTGCTCCTAGAGAATAAGCCTCATAAGACCTTTCTTTTTTTTATCCGAGATGTTACTGATAAAACAAGTCGTATCTTATGGAAACAAGATATAAAGACCATATTCACAGCAAGCAATAAAATATCGACCTTTCTTCGATCTCTCAAAGATTCAATTCCAAACGAATCTCAAGGTGTAGTATATAAAATATACATAGGTCAAACTAATAGATGAGTGACTAAGAGAGTATAGGAACACCAACTTGCTTTCCGTGAAGCTGATCCATCCACTGCCCTATTCACGCAAATACAGGTCATCCAGTTGAATATTAGTCACCATTTATAACGTAGAATGAAGTTATTCTTGTGCTGGGCGACTGGCTTAATAGCTACCCTCGTAAATGCATGGTAAATCCTATATTCGGAAAACTATTTTCGTTACCTGTGTATAACTTGGTTTGAAGATGAAAATGTATTTCGTGTGTAGTCTTCAGAGACCATTTTCGGCTCGAAATTTGAAAAACGCAGACATTTGGAAGAAAAGCTAACGGCCTGGTACAAGTGCCTAATAAAATGCTAAACCTTTGAGCAAAATTTGCAGCGTTTCGGCTAGATTCGAATTTATCGTGAATAATAAAGCAGAATCGATGCGAAAGGAACGTTCGTCTGGAAGCTATCTAAAGGGAACCCGTAAAATCCTAAGTTCTCCTGGAAATCCGAGCTGAAAACATTCGCTCTTGCGAGAAAAATTGTTATTATGGAATGATCTAACGTATTCTATACCAACCTTTGGAAACAAACTTTAAGTAATAAATTATGAAAGATATTTAGTCGTTTCTCGATAACTTATGTGATAAGTGTAAAGTTCAAGGAAATAGGATATTTTTCTCGAGAGAAAGTCACTAGTATACATTGCACTGACCAGAACCAATCAGTTTCAAACGAGCGCATGTCTGCAATTTTCCTCTGTGATCAAACAAAACCTTGTCGAGTTTGCGTATAGAATTGTTATACAGATGTATGTTACACTGTCTCGATTTCTAGAACTTTCTATTACCTTATCAATGATAATTAAATTTTTTTTCGAGTAGGTACAAAAATTTTCGAGTATTAAAACTCAAAAAGGGGATCGCTGTAAGTTCCAGTTTATCTGAATACGTTTACATCCATTCTTTCTGTTGATTGAAGAGTAAACATATTTTTCGATTCTCTTTGCCCCTGTCCTGTTTCTTCTTTGTGATTAATGAAATTCAAGTAATTCTCTGTCATTATTCCCAGACATTTTGTGTTAGTTCGCTATTCAAGTCCTTTGTCTTGTTGTCTTTATTTTTTCTATGGAGTTTTCCGTCTACTTACATATGGAAATATTATTACTGTTTTGTTCTTGGTTCATTCTCCTGGAGCTCTGTGAGATATGATGTTAAGAAGAAACTTTCAAACCCCTTAATCGGGAGGTAAGGCATTTCGTTCCAGTTTGCAAGCCCCTTAACTCATCAGATTGGCAATATACTGTGAGCCTGCCAATGATGCCTGTGACTTTGTTCCACGTTGGAACGTCGGTGTCACAAGGCTTGTACTCTGCTCTACTTCAAACCGGCGAGAACGGAGAACTATGTATCGGAAAGCGGTCGAGTCCTCTTATTCATATAACTTTGAAGTTTACTTTCTGGTGTTTTGAGCAATGCCAGTGCTGGCATTTCATTCGCGACAAAATTACCTCCGTATCTATTTCGGGAAACCCTGAAACAACATCCAACGTCCCAAATTCGAAAATTGACGTATCGCTTCGTCGCAGAGACCTCTTAAATCATCCATAGCCGCGCCAGACAGCGGGAATCGATACCAACAAGGGAATCGCACAATTAATTTTGAATTATAAAATCGTTATTCGAACGCCATCCCCTTCGCCTCTCGAAAATAACAACCGCCCTGCTCCCCCAACTTACGAGAAAGAAAAACATTGTTTATTTTTTGTCCCAATTTTCCGTCCTGACGGTCTCGTATCGATTTTCGCGTTTTCACGTGAATGAGAATAGATCGGATTACCTGTCACGTGACGACTCGTGGATCGCCGTGCAGAAGATTCTGATTCATTTGTTGCGTCCTTGATGGATGTACGTGGTAATTGCTTCAGATCATAGAGACGATGGACTGAATCTGGGTTGTGTAGCATCGGTTTAATTTTCGCTGCAAACATTTCTGACTTCTGGTTTTGGTAAGTTGAGAACCTGGAGTTATGAAGGGTTTGGAGGTCTCTTGGGACGCCTTCAACCGCCATCAAGTTTCCAGCTGATCATAGAAGACTGAACGTCAACATACAGGGACGTGAACAACGGTTAAATTGCAGCTAATTGTGAGAAAATTAAATATCTCTTTAACATGATATTGCAAAAATACCTAGGCCAGGCAGTTTTCCCGCTATCACTATGGAGAAAATAAGTTTCCAAGAAAGGAACTCTTTGTCGATGGCAAATAAAAGTGGCAACAATTTCTCCCATTCAAATTTTCCCGGCTCCCGTAAAAGAGGATGGTTCACTTGCAACTTCACCAAAAGCTAAAGCCCATCTCTTCGTGAAGATTGGCTATTAAATCGACTATCGAAACGTTTGGTCGTAACCTCCAATAACTCTAACTGTTTCAACTAGGATGAGGGATATATACTTCAGTCCACAGACGTCAATTGCTTGGTGGACTTAATTCCAAGAAAGCAACTGGACCAGACGGGATTCCTGCCATTGTATTCAGAATGGGTTCACCAGAGCTTATACCTGTTCTCAATAAGATGTCCACTATGTCATACAGGAAAGGAATTCTTCCTGCTTCAAGGGGGAGTGCATGAGTGCCGCTTATTTCAAAGAATGGGAGGAAGTATTTCCCATCAAACAACGCCCAATAGCAATAATATCCATTCAGTCGAAATTCATTGGCAGCTATCAATCTCGAAATGGTAAGCATTCCTGCAGTTCCAACGTGACTGCTGGAGAACCCCAAGGCTCACTTTTGTCGCCCACCCTCTTCTTGATCCATATAAAGGATCTCTTAAATACGATCGAGAACCACATAATGAGCTTCGCTGATGAAAGCACGCTGATTTATTCTGAGATTCTTGAGATCTGGATGAAGATCTCAAAAAGATAAACGAATGAGGTCAACGAAATCCGATGCAAGTCAATGCCTCGAAGACCCAAACAACAACTATTTTTCGAGAAACTCAGTTCGTGACTTCTGATTTGATAATGGAGAACGAGGTGCTTCAGCCAAATGATTTCATGCATCTTCTTGACGTGGCTGTCATTTTTACTGTCTGTTGGAACATGAGACGTTCAAGGCTAGGAAATATTTCTCTGCAGATATGTATAAAGCCCAGATCAGATCAGTACTCTCATGTTTGGAGCTCAGCACCCAAGCATTCGTTACAACTTTTGGATTTTATCCAGAAAAGATCAGTACGACTGATTGACTGCTCAACTATAACAACCAGTGCCATCTTTCCACAGAAGAGGGGCTGCCGAAGTCCTTCTTCTACCGAACTGGCCAGTTGTGGAACAGGATTCCAGCTGATGTGTTTCCTTCACGTTGGATTTCGGTAATCACTGGATCATATCACACTACTACGAACTACGCTATTATTATTACTTGTGTGCATGCAAAATGGAAAGCAGTTTCAAACGTGCAATTTCAACTGATACCTTTTTAACATTTCTGCAAACCGATAATTTTGCAATATTGATATGATCTCCAATCGTCATTTGAAAACCACCAGTTGCATAAAATCGTAGACAAGCTAATAATTATAATCTCGCATTGAACGACTTATTCCTTTTATTGCGTGGTTCAATTTCTGGTACGAGTTTATGTAATGATTCCATTACGACATTTTTGTTTAAACTAAAAAGTATTTTGAAATCAAGATCATTATATGGTCTCTCATTATTCAGGGTCTTCGAATTTCACTTAAATCTTTTTCTGATGACGACGATGAACTGATTTCAAAAAGCATTTTACAATTATATCAACTGAAAAGGGTAAACGATAAACAATACACTTCACTTCAACCATTTAACGAAAATACGAAGATCTTGATTCAACAAAATCGACAAATCAACTTGATCTGTGATTTGAAAGCGATTCTAGGTTAAATCAGAGCACAAAATGTTTTGTGTACTTTATCGATGATCAGGTAAATCTGTCATAGTATGACACGGTGACTAAATTTGTGATCTTCTTTCTTCTTCTTTCAGGACCTCACTAAGGAGGGTTTGGGCTCAACCGAGGTCATGTACCCAGTCACACACTTTTTCCCACCCCCGAAGCCCAGAGGATGAGGATGGCTTAGACAAACACCGGGAAAATCCTACAGGTAATTAGTGTTAACATACATAGTTCCATTGACTAAATTTTTAATTTCGAAGCCTTAATAAACTCCAATACCACTTCAATTACTTTCATTGATCGACTAAATATAATATCGTTTACACTTATAGGGCACGCCAATTTTAGATTGACCAGTTTCTTGTATAACGTTTCACAATTGTATATATTAAGTTCACAAGCAAACAAGATGTGGGCGATGTCGCCAAATTGGCCACATTGACAACTTGGATTATCACTTATTTTTAGTTTATATAAATGTTCAGGAGTCAGGCAATGATGGGAACGCAATCTCATCATTGTAACGATGTTCTTTCTAGGAAGGTCATATTCCATTAAGAAGTATCTATGTGTGGGGTTTTTATCTCGGTTTCTCATGTGGGCATAAGTTCTTCCCTTAATCAATCCCATCTCTCTCCACTCTCTCATCCATTGATTTTTCACTCTGTTCTCCAATAAGTTCCCAATGTCTTTTTGGTCTCCCCTGTATTTTAGGAATCTTTCAGTTTCCATTCTTCCCTGGTTGGCCAAAGTATCAGCTCTGTCATTACCAATGATCCCCGAATGACTTGGTATCCATACTAAGGTGATGTTCAAGTTTAGAATGTCTGCTTTATATAGATATTTCTTCGCATTCATTGTCATTATGTCAAGGTTAGCTGTTAAATTATATTGGGCTAGTTTACTTATTGCACTCAAGGAGTCAGAGAATATTAACGTATGTTTAGCGTTTCTTTTAATTATAAATTTTATGGCTTTGCAGATGGCCATCATCTCAGCGGAGAAGATGGACCAATGGTCCGGAAGTTTTGCCTTGTATTCGATGTTCAGTGTGTCCGAGTATACTCCTATGCCAACCGACTTTGTTAAAAAATCAACAGACGCATCCGTGTATATACTATTGTACCCCAAAAACTGTTCATTTCTGAGAGCTGTGAACTTCGCTAATGTTGTAGGACTCTTATCTAATTTGGTTATAATGTATTTTACCGGTTGTACATGTTCTATCAGATCGAGTTCAAAGAATGGTATCAGCTTTGACTTGAATATCCATCGAGCCTCCGGTGTTACATTCTGGTATGCTATTATGAGGGCTGGTGTGAATTTGTTGTTCCAGAATCCTTTGAACGGCATTAAATTTTCAAGTTCAAAAATTATTGGGTTATTCATAGTTCTATAATTTTTGCATACAAATTTTTGTGCCAATATAATTCTCCTTTTTTCCAGAGGCAGTTCGCCACTCTCCGCCAATATAACATTAATAGGAGTAGACTTCATGAATCCACATGCCGTTCTCAAGGCTGAATATTGTACTCTATCTAAGCTGTCCAATCTTGTTTTTGAACATCCCCCGTATAACATTCCTCCATAGTCTAAGTGCGGTCTAATCAGTGTTTTATATAACGTCATTAGTATTCTTGGGTGTGCTCCCCACCAAGTTCTGCACAAACAGCGCAGAATATTGATTCCCTTCAAAGATTTTGAACGCATGACTTCTGTTTGCTTCTGCCATGATAAGTTTCTATCTAAAATAACGCCTAGATATTTGAACTCTTTCTTCCACCTGATGTTTTCGCCCTTCAACATGAAACATGGCAAGTCTGGTAGTTGTCTTCTAGCATATATCATTGCTGCGCTTTTCTCTGTTGATAAGGTTAATTCTCGATTTTCAAGCCACACGGACACCCGATCCAAGGTATCTTGCAAAGTCTCATACAATAATCCAAGGTCTGAACCAGTCATCTTCAAATAAAGATCATCCGCATATTGTCCTATGACCACACCTGTTCCTGCACATGTCGCTATATCTTTCATATATACGTTGAATAGTGGAGGGCTGGTTTTTGAACCCTGTATCAGGCCTTTACTGGTTAACCAAGGTCCCATTAATTCTCCTGTTTTATGAACTCTTATAAAAAGTTGTCTCTTCTTTAGCATGGCTTCAATTAGCAAAATCAGTTTCATCGACATTCCTGCTCCGATCATATCTTCTATAAGAATATCAACGTTTACATTGTCATAAGCTGATCTAATATCCAGAAATATAATAATGCTGTACTGTCCTCGGGCAAATGCATTGTATAGTCCGGTTACCATGTAAGCCAAGCTGTCGTTCACCGATTTACCTCTCCGAAATCCATATATCAGTTTATTACTTGTATCCAGTACATTTTCCAAAGTCTTTTCTATGCGATTTTTAATAAGTGATTCGACGATTTTGACCAAACACGGTGCTAGACCTATTGGCCTGAGTCCGGAAATTTCTTCTGCCTTGCGACCTGGTTTAACAAATGGTATGATAAGTATCTTCATTATTTCTTGTATTTCCGAGGGATTATCCAACAGGTTGTTAATGATTGTGAGCAGTTTTTGTTTTGCCTGATGTGGCATATTCCTGTATAAGGGGTAAGTTAGCGCATTTATTCCAGGTGCAGAGTCTTTCCTTAATCTGAGTGCCATGTTCAGTTCAAACATAGTAAAATAAGGTGTTGGAGTATTGTTATGATTGCTTGCACAGGGCATTTTTCCATCTTCACCATCAGGTGCCAGTTTCTCCATAAGTTGAATCAGGACTTCAATTGGTGGATGTTCGGTTGTATCAGTAGCATTTTTATTACCATTAAATTTATTGATCATTCTCCATGTTTTCTTACTGTCCCTAAAGGTTATACTCTCACAGAACTTTTCAAATGCTGCTACCTTTTTCTGTTTCATCATGATTCTAACTTTTGCTTTAATACGGTTGGCCTCGATATACTTCTCTCTAGAAGGTTCTCTCACATATTTGTGAAATGCCTCTTTTTTTTCTCTACACAGTTCATCCAATTCCACATCCCACCATATTACCCGATATCTGTCATTACCAGTTTTCTTCAATGTTGGAATTGATTCCTCAGCACATTTTTCCACCATGTTTTCGAAATCTACTATTGAGTCCACTGATGTGTTATCTAAAACTGAGATCATATTCTCGTGATATTTCAACCAGTCCGCTTTACGAGTGTTAAATTTTCTTGTTGTAAAAAATCTACATGCTGAGGGGCTCACACTTGTTTCCATGGATATCACGATTGGGAAATGATCACTTAGTCCAGGATCGTATTTGACTTTCCATAAGCATTTGTTCACAAGATCTGCTGAACATACAGATATATCTGGCGCACTTTTGCTAATACCCGGTTTAGTGAACCTTGTAGGTGATCCATCATTTAAGAGAATAAGATTGTTGTCCATGATAATGTTTTCCATCACCCTACCGTTATGGTTGATCGTACCGGAACCCCACATCGGACTTTGAGAATTGAAATCCCCCAACATTATGAATGTGCTGTCAAATCCATTCACAAGAGTTGCCAGCTTATTGGCATTTAATTTTTGATCGGGAGGGTTATAGATGTTGACAAAGTACAAGTTCGCTGTTTTAATTATTTGGATTTGCGATCTAGTGTTTAAAACATTTTTATTAACTTCAATACTTCTATATTCAATTGAGGTCCTGATAATGGCGGCCACTCCACCTTTACCATCCTCTCTATCTACCCTTACTATGTTGTATCCTTTAAATCTAATTTTATCGTTTTCTTTCAGAAAGGTCTCCGATAGAAAAATCATGTCAGGGGCCAGTTCGGCGAGTAGTGCACACATATGATTATAGTTGGATTTTAATGATCTTATATTCCATTGCAAAATCTTGATATTATTATCCATATGACTATTATCCCTTTTCATTGTAATAACATCCTCATCCTATGTAATTATAAATTAACTCTGACATTATTTCATCTAATTTGATCATTAATTTTAATTTATCTATATTTATACTTAATTTATTTATTTATTTTTTTTTTTTATTTTTAAAAATTTTTTTTTATTATTTTTTTTTTTAATTTTTTTTAATTATTTCTTTATTTATTTATTATTTATTATATATACACATAATTATCTTTTAACCAAACCCTACTTAAAATTATTAACTAATACTTGTTTAATATTTTGTTATTCATCTCCTGATGTGTTTTCCATAACTTCATCTTCCAGTGTTCTTTTTGCTTCTTCTGTACTATCATTGTGTATAACTGCTGCTGTTGTTACTAACCTAAAGTCTTGTAGGACTTGTATATTACTCTCTTTTATTCTTTGTTGAATTTGATCTGTTTCGTAATGTTTATTTTCAATCCAGGATGTAGTACCTTCCTTTGGGTAACCTTTTAACTGTTCCCATTCCTGTAATGTGTGATTTGATTTTTGTGATGTGTCTATCAAATATTTTTTATGCTCTTCGTGGTCATATCCTTTTGTTTGTGGTTGTGGCCTTTTCCTTACCGTATGTGTGGTTATCTTCCTTGAACTGTTAACAGGTTCTGGTTTAGCTTTACTTTCCTTTAGAATTTGTGAGAATGATTGTCTGGCTATGGTTGGAGGTATTTTATTATAATCTTCTTGTACCTTTATCTGTTTATCATTCCTTTTCAAATTGGGAAATTCTCTGAGACTCGTGTCTATGTTTCTCTGATTATTTTTATAGATAATGTTAGCTTCATAATAGGTATATTTATGCACTGCCATCGCTTCCTTTATCTTTTTTTGTCTATCATACTCAGGACAGATTCTATCTACCGCGGAATGGTTCATTTTACAAAATATACATTTAGTTTCTGGAATGTTACAATAAGCTTCATCATGTTCTAATCCGCAATTTCGGCATCTTTTCTTTCCCCTGCATTGTTTGGCTGTATGACCATAACGCAAACAATGATAGCATTGAATGACTGGACTAACATATTGCTCCACGTTAATGAAATTATGAAAAAGTGTTATGAAATTTGGGAGATTTTTTCCCTGAAAGGTAATAACACACGATCTTGAATCCTCATATACTGGTTTGTTTTCCCTAATTACGCGTCTTTTTAATCTACGAACTCTGAGAATTTCTGTAGAACCTTTTGCATAATTTAATATTTCATCTTCTGTAAGTTCTGTGGCGATGTCGGATATAACACCCATACTGGTTACTAGGTTAGATGGTATAAACACATCAAATTCATAAAGGCTATTTTGATCTACAAAAGTATTTGCTTCCAATGCTGTATTAAAGTCTATCCCAACTCTATTCCTGCCCTTCCTAGAGATTTTTTTTATGTTGAAATTAAAATCGCTATTTTCAAAGAAAAATTTTCCCAACGCTAAAGGATCTAGGTTACCTACATTACCTGACTTTGCCTGAACAAATACCGTAAAAGGTCCCTTATCAGAAACCGCATATTTATATTGTTTATTAAGATTTTTTTTTGAATTTATCGACTGAGTTAACGTTTCAATTTCCGATAACATCTCATCATCCATGTTTTCAATGGCCTGTTTTTTTAGCATTTGAATTTCATTATTTAGAAGAGTTAAATCCGTAAATGAAAAATTACTATCATTTTTCAAATTTTCAACCGTATTTATAGATTTGGGTGTAAACGAATTCATGATCCGGGGACTAGTCCCCGGATCTCGATTATTCATTTTTAACCAAGTTTCTGTAAATAGGTTATTATATCGAATCGATCAATTCAATCAATATTATATTATATTCAGTCAATTGAACCTTTAAAGACTCACCACAATATAGGAAAGCACCCAGAATTAGTGAAAAACACTTAGGGAAAATATAACACCCGCCCTACTGTTTTCTCAACACCAAACTCTAAAGGATTCCTAAATTTGTGATCAGCACTTTGGGAACATAGAACTGGATAAATTGTTGGAGTCGGTGATCAACAACAGAAGTTTCGTGAAACCCATTGTCAGTGTATAATCTTCAACATATTAAGACGAGAGAGTAAAAAAACACGGAAAGTGCTTTTTCCACAGTTCTCTGGAAAAACTATTACAAATCTACGTGGTAGAGTGAAAACTTTTCTCTGTATCGCCTTCAATAGAAGAGCAAATACTAGCGGCCGTAAAATAAAGTCCTTGAACTCCCTCAGATCGAAATTTATGGATTGTGTACACCCATTACAATTATAATGATCTGTCCGAGTCCAACATTGCATTTTGCGATAACATAAACATATTGACTTCGAATGTTGAACGTTAAACAGCAGGTGTAAGTCATTGACTTCCCTGGAAAATATTATCTGATTTATGTTAACATTTGTAACAGAAACAAAGAGCCTGATATTGATGATGGGTTTGTTTCTTGTTTCCCTCGGTTCTCACGAAAAATACTGTGTAGATAAATCAGAGTGTGCAGTGCCGTAACGAATTTCGTTGGAGATCGGCGTAATTTAGTCCGTTTGCCGGACAAAGTTTCAGAATATTCCGTCTACGATAACAGAGAGACCGGAAAGTAATGTCATTTCTGCGCATGTCGATATTTGATTGTCATTTGTACTTCGAAGTCATGTCATAGACATTTTGAGGTTATTGTGACTTGTTCACTTCTAAATAATTAAATATTAGACTTTGGTCTGCAATTTGGGGTGAAATGGCCAGAAGAGCATAGCAGCATTGTATGCATTTTGAGTTTAGCAAGGGTAGTAACGCAACAGTTGCGACCATAAACATTTGAGGTGTTTATCCAAGTGCATTAGACGTTCGTAAATGCCAAATATAGTCCTCTAGGTTCAGATCCGGTAAGTTTGATCTCTCCGACTCCTAAACATTAGACAACGATATGCTAAGGGTCGAAGTGAAAGCAAATCCATGTCAGACAATCGGGGAACTCTCAAACCCTTAACCAACCTTGGTCGACCATCGAGAATACTTGCAGCAGATTGGAAAACAAAGCAGGGCAGGTTTTTGGATACCTCATAATCTGTCCGAACAGAACAGAACTAATCGATCAATCACATGCAACGTATTGCTTCAACGGCACCATACAGAACCGTTCTTTGATCGCTTGATCACTGGAGACGGAAGATGGGTCCTCTGTCCAAATGAAGCACCACGAAGAACTGCGGAGCCCACTTTACATCCCAAAAAGGCCCTCCTGTGTGGTGGAGTATACGCGGAATTGCGAGTCAGGTACAATGTTGTCTAAAAAGACACAAGTATATATAAATAAAAAATGTATAAAACAAAACATTAGTGAAACAAACAATAAATAAATAAATTTGGCCAGACAACGTATTTCATAAAAATATATATTTTTTAAAAAGTATCATTCAGGTATTCGTGTACTGAGTAGTATACTTTATTTATTAGGAGACATTTAAGTTCATTCTTAAGCTTTATTCGATTTAATTCCTTCATTCTGGACGGCAGTTTGTTGAAAATTTTTATAGCTAGATGACTTACATTTAACTGTGATAATTTTACATCATGGTACTGTCTTTCTTGTCTTTCTCTTTCAATTCCTAGTTTTCTATCCCTTTATTCAGAAAAGAAGTGTCATCAGTGAAGAGAACGGTTTGATCTGATTTCCCATTAACTGGCAAATCATTCATGTATATCACAAACAAAAGGGATCCAACACAGAACCCTGCGGTACACCATGACTCACCGTCTCCCAAGAAGAAGACCTACCTCCCAAGCTTGTTTTCTGCATCCTGTTTGTCAGATAACTTTTCATCAGGTCAAGAGCCTCACCCTTGATTCCATAGTATTCAAGCTTGTTTAAAATCACCGAGTGTGAAATACTATCAAAAGCCTTGGATATGTCAGATGCCTGTAAACTAGATTTTTGTCCCCTATCAAAATCTTCTCCTATATTTTCAAGCATCTCCTTCAGTGCCATCTCCACTGATTTGCCCATCAAGAACTCTTGCTGTTGTTTGCAGAAAATTTCGTGAAGATCTTTTCACAAAAATATTCACGAACACCAGCAATGGTATATGTCAGACATCTCACATTCAACATATGCCAGTGATTTGAGAGAATTTGAACATAATTTCAACAATTACTATGAAATGATCTATTATGAAAATAAAAGTACCAAACTCACGCTTTTGGAAGCAGTAGAAATTAGTGGGTACAAGAACCTTAAAATTCTTTTTAACGACCAAACAAATGTTGCAAAATCCCCATTGTTGAATATTTTTACTTATTGAGGTAGTACCGATAATTGACTCCAATATATTTTGTGGTTATTTATATCCCTTTTTTCGCACATCTCTCTTTATCCGTATTTCTGTGAATTAATGGTTATTTGTATCTCCTTTTTGCAATGTTTTTCTTATCTTCTTTTCCGAAAATTGTTAGTTTCACCACCACTTTTTCAAGTTTTTAGCTATATAAGAAGTGTTGTGTAATGTTTAGAGTTGGTTCAATATGTAAACTTGACACAGACACAAAACGAAACAATTGCCAATAATAATTAATTGTGGAAATAATCTATTTTATTTCATTCAATCAAAATTCTTCAAATATCCCTATTGAGAGTAATTCAAAAATTTTACCAGCAGGCTTTCTGAGTTGAATAAAAAAACTCATATACAAAAATGAAGTTATACTAGAAATTAACATCGTAAATGCTTTGAACTGAACAAATAGTAGAAATCATATTCAAATGTACACCAAGAAGACCCATACTCTTATGCGACCTGCAAAGTATATTGAATTTAAAAGTACATGTAGTAACATTGGTGACAGATAAGTTTATGATCAACATAATACTCCCAACCGGAAATCTTTAAATATCCCTATTAAGGGCTTTCTGAGTAGAATGAAATTGAAATATTAAAATAAAGTTATATTAGAAATGAACATCGTAAATGGTTTGAACTGAACAAATAGAATGGAACATATTTTATTGTATACCAAAAAGATCATGGTTTGATATGATCTACAAAGCATATTGAATTCAGAAGAACATGTGGTAACACTGGTGACAGATAGGTTTATGATCAACACCGGAATTCTTTAAATATCCCTATCAAGATAATCCAAAAATTTCGATCACGCTAACTTCTGGAAGGTTCACTCAGAACATTGACAACTTGACTTTACTATAGGTTACTTGACATTAATTTGGTTTTGCAGAGCAACATTATCTAATTTTTAGCGTCCTGAAATTTGTTTTCTATGATTCTTTTCATCTTGTCTCAGGTGATCTATGATTATTTTTACTTGGGCGTTGATATGTCATATTTGCGTGCTGCCTTCTGAAAAAAGGCCTTTAATATTAAGCTCAAATGGTCCAAAACGACTAAAATAAAAAAGGCTATTAAAAATATCATTATAATAAACAAAATTTCACTTTTGCCAAATCCTTAAACAGACACGATTTTTACAATAAGTTTGAAGTTTTAACACAGAAAATAAGACGGACCATAGACCGAATATTCTAGAAGCACTAAAGTTAACCGGTATAATAAAAGACAGGTACTTTTCAAGGAACAAGCAGAAGTAAATAAATTTCTATTACCATAACTTTTTGATTGGGAATTCTGAAAATTCTCAATAATCTGCCATTTACAGTTATCTAAGTAGTTTTAATACATTCTGAAAATTATATTTAGTTACTATTCTACCGTGATTAATCTATGTTATGATTAAACCATAGTTTAAACTTTTATATTAACTAGAAATAATGGAAAAAGCAATTAAGTTTTGATGTGAATATGCTGATTTTTTGAATGTTTGAATCATTTCAGCAGTAAAGTAAAAGCTATCAATTTCCTATTTCCTTGCACTTTTTGCTGAAAGTACAAAGCTGTTTTAATATGCAAAATTTCATTGAAAATGGATAACTCAAAGATTAAATACGTGATTTTTTTATCTCTTTTTAATTACTTCTTGATGTGTTTCGCCAAACTTTAAATGATTTCAATCCAAATAAGTACTTGGATTTTTATTGGTTATGTTAAATTAATCAAAATAACCGAAGAAATCTCGCTATTATGGTAATTTTACAAACAAAGGAATTGAGAAGATAACTACATATCTTTATAATATAAAATGAGTGGATTAGGTATATATTTTCGGACGGAACAGTTTTCGTGACTAACAATTAATCAATAAATTCATTCTTCGGATATCATACAGACCATATTTATTTTAACGGTTTTTGATTTGGGGGTTTTTATCTTATCTACGTACAACAATATCATTCAATTATTGTGAATACCTACCAACAGTTCATCCTTATCTCTTCATTTCAAAGGTAGATCGTCATCAAATAATCGGAATTTTACTGGAAATTATAATTTCGGCCAAATATATTCATGAGATCCGGAGATGGAGTCCAGCAATTAAATAGAAAAACATCAGAATTCTAAATGAATGAAAAATACATACATATTAATATTTTTACCGTTCCACGACACGTTTATTCTTTATTTTCTTGAGAATCAGCATACGTCTACCGTCCTTATTCAATCCACTTGGATATAGCGTGGAAACAGTCAGACATATGTGGATTAAAACATGTTAAATTTAGCAGCAAAACGGACTGAAATTGAATATAGATTTAACATGAGGCAGTATGACACCAAAAAGATATGAAACTGAAAAAAAATAGCATGGGTCTGTGTTTATTTACAAAATACAGGGCAGCAAACGCTATCGAACACTGAAAAGAGAGGACGCTAGCGATTAGAGAGAGAGATAGCATTACGTGGCACAGAAGCGAGTGAGTAGAACTTTTTCATCTCCGTTGTACCATGCTTCCTCCCCTTCCAACTAAAAATGGACTGTTCCAGACCTGTTTTCGTTCTGCTTCTACAACCGAGCTAACCAAGATGTCGGCAATGCTATAGCCAACTACGATATTATAGAAATTCTACTTTGACTGTGAAAAATCCCCTAAGAAAAACAGAAAGTTTATAGTTTTACACGGGAAATTTGACAGATTATGGAATATGGTGAATTTGTGTTTGTGTGGTTGCCGTACGACGTGTGTGAGTTAAAAGTTGCAAAATAACCACGTTCCACGACTAAAAACACGTCCAACACGCGAAATTCTGTGATATTCGTAAATTTAAAATGTGCTAGTTTTAGTTTTCGAACGTTGCACGATTTCGGTCCGATTCTGTTTTTGGGAGAAATGTATCTTATATTTCCTTGAAGACGAAGTTCGAATGGTGTTTTCATGCAGTTTACGATATCGGGATTAGGTAAAAGTGTGTCCGTTTTTCGCTGTATACATTCTTGAAATGATAGGCAAATGATTGGAAAAGTGCGTAAATGTGTATGCTATGGAAATACATTCAATGAGAATTGAACATGCAGTTCAAAATAATGCTATGTCATACGCTCAAAGACAACAGCAGAATCATAGGTGAGTTTGTTGACATTTTTTTAATATTAAACTCTGTAGTATTTGGTCTGGGTCGCTATCACGAATTCCCTATAAAGATTTCTATTGTCCATGCGACGCTTCAACTTACTTTCGAACGTAAAATGGAAGCCCTATGAATATTTTTCATAATGATCTGTTAAATATCTGGTTTTATATGAATAACGAATGACAAATAACATGATTCCAATATGGTATCCAATAGTTCTAGTTATACAAGGGTTCAGTATTATCGTGTTGATTTTATAAAACAAGGTTTTTAATTGTAGGTTCTGTTCTCATATTAAGAATTCTCTAGCCGACATTAATTTTATGAAATTGCCATAAACATTTTGAAAAGCAAGTCAGCAAAAGCTGGTAACAAAATGTTTCGTTTCTCTTTCATTCCCGTTTTAGCTAAGTCGATTTTTTCCTGCCATTCTATAGGCTTTGTTGCGAGTTCTATGGTCGACGTTAGATATTTGTGCTTCTGAAATACAGTAATAACGCCAACTATAACGGTACTCTCCTAAAATTCGTGAGATGGTTCACCTTAAAAACTCATATTTTATGTGGACATTAAACTTCGTTTGAAGTGTTTCAGTTAAATTCAAACCGATAGTATAGATAACCCGTATTTTTGTATTCTCCGAACTGGACATTGTATTGAAGACTTATGGAAATGTATAAATCATATTTGAAATACCCAAGTATGAGCTATCAAAAAAGGAATGTGGAAATTTCCAAGATTAGATACGTATTCCGGTGTTCTATTTAAATAAAACAAGTTTTTTCTTAGTTCCACCTTTAAATGTTCCATTTTTGCCTTCTGAACAAGTTAAGCTATCTTAAAAATCAAATAAATAAGAAATTACCTTTCAATCACTTTTATTATTGAGGATACAGTGAGTTTCGTAGTTTTTACTACATTTTCAATCTGAATTTCTTATTTATTATAATGAACTAATACAAAGAAACGAGCTACTCTATCTAATATTTGAAGAAAGCTTGTCGTTTTCTGTATGTTATCCCAATTTTTTCACATATTTCTTATTAATTCTCAAAGTACTTAATATCAGTTCTTTTTCTCATTTTATAAACAAAATTTGACCTATTTACCATTGTTTGTTTTTCAATATTTTAAGTTGAAAATTTTTACAAACATAGAATTCAATTTCATGAAATGAAATTTGTAGATCATCTTGAAAATTGTATCATGTATTCGTTTAATTACTCAGAAATAGTGAATCAGAAATCCAGATTTCTCATTTTGCCTTGCGAATATTGTAAATGAAAAATTTATAATTGCTATCACATTTTATTATTCAACAAAATAATGAACTAAAACAACTAGGTAAATATTTTGAATCTTTCTAAACGGAAATAAAGAATTCAAACATATGCAATAACAAAGTGTTTTAATTTCTACCATAAACAAATTAAAAATATGCTGAAGACAAATGTTCTTCATATGTTGTTGGGTTTTAAAATTTGAAATTATCCACTGAAATCGATAAATATGCTTTGATTTAATTTTATATTCATTGAAAGAATTTTTCTCATTCCTATTTTAACTTTTGATCATATCTTTTGATATTTGGGAGGTGGCAATGTAATTTTTGTTTGAAAATTTTTGTGAATTGCTCGTTATCACATGTTCTAATTATTCCTTGAAAAATTCCACCTTATCTGCTTCGTAGACATTGAGTGTTTAATTTTGGATTTTTAAAATGAGTTTGTGCAAACTAAGTTAATTGTTAGAGTAATCGCCCAAATTCTGCATTGTTATTAAAATGTTGTTACTCACTAATGATTATTGCATTGAAATTAAATTGCATGTTTCTCAATTCGCCTGTTGAACGGAGGGAAAAATTTTACAAATTTCATACAGTGGTTATTTCCTAATAAAAATACACTGAATTTTCACGAATTTTAGTTAAATGATTCCCCAGAAAAGCTCGAAACTGCGGACTATATATTTCAAAAAATAAACAGAAATTTTCAGGGGATTTCAAATAATTTTTTAATCTATTTGATGAAATAAATCAAGCCTTGGAATAAATATCCGAATATTCAACCACAAATAATACCTTGAAGCCACGTCAGTGTTCTTGTATATATTTTTATTGTGTATATTACAGAACAAGAAACGAATGTATTTCACGATAAGATGATCATTGTCGACCAAAAATTTTCACATCGTTCTTTTATATAACTTCTATGTAATTTTTTTTCCTCATTATTGATATTGGAGACTTATATTTGATTTATGTAAAGCTAGATGTAGATAAGTTTTGAGTGATAAAAATTCATTTAGACGATATGTATCTTGTTGAAGAATTTTAGAGAAAATATTCGAATTAAATTTTTTGCTAAATATATTCTACATAATTTTTTAAGTTAGTTTTAATTTTGAAACTATCTGTGTATATTTACAACATTCATAACGTTCTTAGTAGTGTAAGAATACATTTTTGTCAAATACATAATTAAAAACTCCCTATTTCAGATGATTGCTTATTTATTAAATGTGTCTAAGTGATGTTTTTCATGTTATTCTCCATAAAACAGACAAATCCTTTAAAATGGAATATTCATTTGTTACCTGAACTTAACAAAGGAGAGACGATTAAAGTTTAAGTAAATTCAAAACTGTAAACAAAAAATATATTTAATGTGCTCAATTTTATTACAGAAAAAATCGAGAAATTTGAAGGAATAAAATAATAATTATATACATATATGTATTTTAAATTTAGATACACAACTCAAGATATAATTATACAAAAATTAAATTGAATCGGTTCTTGGTAGAAATTCATTCTAATTAAATAAATTAATATAGATTTCCACCATTATTCCAATTAAACGAAAATTGTTTATCAAACACTGTTTCGTCAAGTTTACATCTTGAGCTTTTAAAATAACATATTCATTCAATATATAGTTAAAAACTTGAAAAAATCTTGTTTGAGAATTTTAAAAAAATATTTAAATATAATTTTATGGTGAATATATAATTTGGAAATTACCTGTGCATTTTTACAACATTTAAAATGTTTTTTAGTAGTGTAAGGATCAATATTTGGCAATTTCATAATTAATTATACGGAATATTAATTATTATCAATGCTCATTCATTCAATGTCTGTAGTGATGTTTCTTATATGGCTTTCCATAAAAAAAACAAATCCTTTAAAGTCGAATATTCAGTTGAAACCTGAATTTAATACGGGGGGGGTCAATCACAACAAGTCAACTTAGACTCCAGATTTATTGTCTGTATTTGTTTTATATTTTTTATTTTTTGTATGAATTATTAATCATTCTAAGAGCTACATTCGAGTCAAATTTTATTTTAAAATACTTGGGAATATTATCTGATATTCTGTCTTCGTAAGGAATGGAAATATATCTTTGACTAAACAAAACTGATCGTTTGAGACCATTTTGGGCCCGAAATTCATTGGAATTTATTTGAAAAATGATATTTTGGTTTATGACACTTTTTCGATCATTATAAAATTTCTGAAGAGCGTCAGACGGTTGTCGCTGATATGAACACCAACCATAGTATCATTTCATGATTTTTTCATCCGGTAGTCGCGAAAAAGCGATGCTATAACCGAACACGAGCAGCCAATGAATCGTCCTCGATAAAATTCATTCGGTTCGTCGTCCTCTTCAGAAAAGTTGAGAAACCTCCTCGTTAGTTCTTGGAAGTGGAAGAAGAGCTTGCGAGGCGAATTTTTATCGATTTCGTAAGGTTGGCCGCATACAAAACAGGTAGTTCTCATTTAGGAGTTTTGGTACGTAGCTGGGGTTCGAGGTCTACCTAGAACCGAAGAAATTTGTGGATTTCTGGGAATCCCTTCGGAAGTGTGGTGGTTCTAAGTCGACCTCGGCCTCACATTTCCCCATTTCTTTGCGATTAATGGTGAGCTGAATAAAGATTTATGAATTGGGGGGGATGGCGTCATGGAACCAAACGAATACGTTATTTCTCGTTGGATTATTTGTCCTGCTAGTAACAAATAAAATTGAATAAAATAATAAGAGGTTTTTTTACTTGATATAAGGATTATTACAACATTCAAATTTCAAAACAGATTCATTTTGTTAGCGAAAACATTTAATCGGAAACTTTTAGTATTAAATTAATGTCTTATAAGCACTGCTTAAATTAAGTAGACGTATGAAATCAAAACTTATTATATAAAATCAAATGGAATAAAAAAAACCCAACAAATATAAATTGTCAATTAAAATTGATTAATGAATATTGGAATGAGACAAAATTTTGTTTCTGATCTTATATTTATGAAAACCAAATCTTTTTCAAAAATGCAAAACATAATTTTAAGAACTTCTCCAAAAATAAATTCATTTGAAATATTAAATATAATTAAATAAGTTACTTCTAAAAATTCTCAGAACATGTTCAAATTGTTTTTTGAGGACGCGCTACATTTTTTGAGAGATTTTTGAAGTAACTTATTTAAAACTTCAAATATATCAAATGAATAAGTTTGGGGAAGTTCTTGATATTATGCTTTGCATTTTTGAAAAAGATTTGGTTTTCATAAATATAAGATCAGAAACAAAATTTTGTCTCCTTCAAATATTCATTAATTAATTTTAATTGACAATTTAGATTTTCTAAAAAGTAACCTAGTTAAATATTCAATAATATTGAAAATTCTAAGTAAGATAGTTTTATGATGAAATTCTTAGGATTATGTATATATATACATTTTGAAATATATCTGTTTTCATAAGAGGGATGAACAGATACAAAATTTTGTCTACTCAAAATATTTAATTTATAGGATTTTTGTTAACAATTTATATTTATTGGATTCTGTTATCTCATTTGGATGTAAAATAGAAAGGCCTTTTACTTGATAGAAGAAATATAACAAAATTTTAATATCAAAACAAATTAAAATATGTTTATCTTCTACAATTTTAATTTCAAAAAAATTTTTTTATTCAAAAAACTTTTAGAATTAAATTAATGTCTAAAACAAGCACCGCTTACATTTAATAGACGTATATAATCAAAACTCAATATATAATGTCAAATGGAATAAATAAACCAACAGATATACGAAAGTCATTAAAATTAATAAATAAATATTTAAAGGAGAAAAACGTTTGTTTCTGGTCTTACCTTTAAGAATGTAATGTAAGCGGTGCTTGTTTTAGACATTAATTTAATTCTAAAAGTTTTTTGAATAAAAAATTTTTTTTGAAATTAAAATTGTAGAAGATAAACATATTTTAATTTGTTTTGATATTCAAATTTTGTTATATTTCTTCTATCAAGTAAAAGGCCTTTCTATTTTATTTTATATATAATATATAATTATATTTTGGCTTCAATAAATCTCATTATGGAATGTCAATGAATTTAAATAAGCCTTAAAATAACTCACACTGTTCTTTGATTTTGTTAGAACATAGATCAATCTTGAATTATAAAGTTGATCTGTGTTTCGAAGCATTAGTCCTTTACACGTGGTCAGTTGTTTGATATAGGTTAGTTTTTTGATTTTGATATTTGGAATATTATTCAGGACTGAAGAAGAAATTGCTTAGAATTATATTTGTTTTTTGAAGATGTAGTGCATGTTTTTACAGATTTCTGAATTAACTTATTCGGATATTTAAATATATTGAATATTTCAAATAAATTATATTCTTTGAGAAGTCCTTTGAGTGTGTTCATGTTTTTAAAAGGCAATTGGTGTTCTTAAAGGTAAGACCAGAAACAAAATTTTGTCTGCTTTAAATATTCATTAATTTTAATGACTTTGGTATATCTGTTGGTTTATTTATTCCATTTGACATTATATATTGAGTTTTGATTATATACGTCTATTAAATGTAAGCGGTGCTTGTTTTAGACATTAATTTAATTCTAAAAGTTTTAGAATAAAAAAATTTTTTTTAAATTAAAATTGTAGAAGATAAACATATTTTAATTTGTTTTGATAACAAAAAAATTTCATTTGGATGTCTTATAATGAATGTTTATTTTATATTTCGTTTGATACAAGCAGTGCTTATGACATTAATTTAATTCCTGAAGTTTAAATATTAAATATTATTTTTTGAAATTAAATATGTAGAAGGCTAACAAAAATATATCTGTGAATATTAAAATATTTAAATAATTTTTTATACCTTCTATCAAGTGTAAATCTCCATTTATTTTATATGATTCACCTTTATTATTTTTAATGTATTTGTCTATGTTATTTGTCATTAACTTAATGAATTATGGAAATGATCTATATTATTTTATTTAATTGAAATGAATTTCTACCCAGTAAGGATTGATTCAATTTTTGAAATTGCAAGATTATTTCCAATTTCCTGGGCATATCGCAAGGTTTATTTCTGCTTTCCAGAAAAATTTTCAGCGAAGACTTCATGTCATTTTCTTGTTCGACCTTGTCGTTTCTGGTAACGTTGAGGAAGAAAATAGTGTTTCTTCAATGGACTTATCTGGTCGTACACGAGTTCGCTGATAAGCGGACAGATAGATATAATAACTTATTTCTCCAGACAATGGTGGCGTTGTGTTGGCGTGACGTCACAGAATGCTTAGACGGTACTCCAAACAAGACTCAATAACCTTCAATACCATCCAGTCAGCTATCCGAGCGTGCGAATTCTTGTTTTGAATACGTCGGCAGTTGGAAAAACAAGTCTGCGTTTTTAAGGTTGGAAGATGATCCTTACATACGGGGATGATCTAAAATAATTCTCCCATAATTCTATTAGGAGTACAAATAAGTTTCCGCCGTTTTTTAACACAAATTGTTTATGAATCATTCCTAATGATTTTAAACGATAAGAGACTGCTTGCTGAGTGACTTCAAATGTTAGAGCAAGTTCTTTTTGTGTGTGAGATGAATCTTCCTCCAATTCTGCATCCTCGTAAATTTGTGGCTTTCCACCGAGATCTTTGTCTTCTACGCCGAAATCACCGTTTTTAAACTTTTGAAACCACTTTCGACACGTTCTCTCACTCAAAGCACCCTCACCATATGCTTCTACGAGCAATTGATGCGCCTCAGCAGCAGATTTCTTCAAATTAAAGGAGTAAACTGATATTTCCAGCAAATGACGCTTACTTGGCTCAAATTTTGACGTTTTCAACTTATAAAAATTATATTCTACCAATATAAAATCAATGATATTAATAGGTTATGTTGTTCTTGAATGTCCAAACTATTTTAAGCCGGTTATCATCTGCGAAAGCTAACCGAAACTCCGTGGCGCGCCATCTACAATAAAACGGCGGAAACTTATTTGTACTCCTAATAATTTAATCGTTCGCATTATTAAATAGTTGTCTGTGAAATAAATTTAATTGAATTATTATAAATGTTCGGTAAAATGTTGAACAAAGATTAAATTACTGTTTGGAAGTGATTTAAACCTTGAAATTCATTCGAATTATCACAACGATTACTTATTTAACAATTATTCAACATTTCTATCAACGCAGTACAACAAAATTGAATATTCATGAAGTCCAAAGAGTAAAGATTGGTAAATTTTTGGTCCTAGCAATATATTGCTACCTCTGGTGTGCCCCAAGGTAGTGCATTGGGTCCTTCTCGGTTTTAATTTTCATTAATGACGTCTCTTCATTTGAATTTGGCCCTGAACTGGTTTAGGGAGAACGGGATGGTTGTTAATAGTGATAAATTCTTTTTTCCTGAGGGTAACTGTTACATTGGGAGTTGCACAGTTAAAAGGTGTAGGAAGTTGAAAAAAAACTTGAGAGTGGTCTTTCAGGAAAAGTTTATTAGTTACCAGTTACTAAATGAAGCATTAAGTACTTGGATTCGTTAAACGTAATAACAAATATCTAAAAATTCAAACGATCAATTGGAGATGAAGTTGATGTTAGCGCATCCACCATAAATTCAACAAGTCCTAGACTTCCTGGATTTATGCTACCTCTAGACCAACCAAAGAAACCCTATGAACAAATTTCCCCGCGATTGTTGAAACAACGAACCAATTTCTCGACCAACCCTCTTAACGCAATCCGGACGGCACAGATCGTACATGTTTCGTTCCGACTATCGCAAAGGCGGCCTTGAAATACTTTTTGTCGCAAACACGTCGACATGCAAACACTTCGCATGTCGTGTCGAATTTTATCTACCGTGAGATCTTTTTTTCCCGCCCGTTTTATGACGGAATTCTTGAAATTTCGGTTCGCGAACGCGTGTTTTATCGGGGTGGCGAAGGTCTATTCTCGTACTTTTCTGTCGATTCCGCCAAAATGTGGGGTAACGATTCCGGTGCACGGTCTCCTCGAAGATGACCCGAACGGATAATTTCATCCCGGCGATTTTTCGATGTCGTGATTTTAATTTAATCGCCGGACGGCCGGCACGCAAAGCGGACTCGAAATTGGTTGAAAATTTTTAAACGGCCGATTGGGAGGAGGTTCGTGCGCGTTTATTTTCGATCCGAAAGGAACGACCTGTTGGTGCCTGTTTATTATTTCAATTATGCATGTGTAGCGTGGCGCGAATCGAATGTGACGGTAATTTTTTTACGTTTTTACTTTGTATAAGATTGTAGAGTCTACAGAGCAGTACAGCCTTCGTTGTTCCTTCCAATTAGCATCTCTTTCGATCGATGCAACATGACCTGGCTGACCAGAACTTTTCCTATTATAATTAAGTGATTCTTACCAGGTGTAGAAGTATGAAACCGAATTTTCTTTCGTAAAAATTGCATGTCTATTTATATATATTTTACACCCTTCCGGCAGTTTTTGAATGCTACGGCAAAAACACAGTTCTTCTTTCGAAGTGAACAAATTACCGTGCCATTTTTATACGAATAGATGTTTCTAATATTTAAATTGGTCTACCAATCCCATTGATCTACCGGCAAGTAGATCTACCCGTACTCTGGTTTCACTTTAAAATCCTGAAACACTAATTGGATCGCCCTTCATGTTGATATTTATACATTTTTCCACCCTTCCGGCAGTTTATGAATGCTACGCCAAAAACACAGTTCTTTTTTCGAAGCGAACCAATTATCGAGCCATTTTAGTACATTTTTATAGGAATAGGTGTATCTAATAATTTAATTGATCTACCAATCTCATTGATCTACCGGCAAGTAGATCTACCCGTACACTAAAATCCTAAAACATAATTAGATCAACCTTCATGTTGAATAACAGAGGAATCAAAATTATTATATTCCAAATCACTGATATTTACATTTTTTCCACCCTTCCGGCAGTTGATGAATACTACGCTAAAAAACAGTTTTTTTTTCGAAGCGAACCAATTATCGAGCCATTTTCGTGTATTTGCATACGAATAGGTGTATCTAATAATTAAATTGGTCTACCAATCCCATTGATCTACTGCCAAGTCGATCTACCCGTACATTGGTTTCACTTAAAAATCCTAAAACAATAATTGGATCGCCTTCATGTTGAATAACAGATGGGTCAAAAATATTATATTCCATATGATCACTGATATTTACATTTTTTCTACCCTTCCGGCAGTTTATGAATGCTACGCCAAAAACAGTTCTTTTTTGAAGCGAATCAATTATCGAGCAATTTTCATACGATAGGTGTATCTAGTAATGCATTTGATCTACCAATCCCATTGATCTACCGGCAAGTAGATCTACCCGTACACTGGTTTCAGTTTAAAATCCTAAAACAATAATTGGATCGCCCTTCATGTTGAATAACAGAGGAGTCATGAATATTATATTCAAAATAATCATTGATATTTATATATTTTTTTCCACCCTTCCGGCAGTTTATGAATGCTACGCCAAAAACACCTTTCTTCTTTCGAAGGGAACCAATTGTCTAGCCATTTTAGTACATTTTCATAGGAATAGATGTATATAATAATCAAATTGATCTATCAATCTCATTGATCTACCGGCAAGTAGATGTACCCGTACACTGGTTTCACTTTAAAAACCTAAAACAATAATTGGATCGCCCTTCATGTTGAATAACAGATGAGTCAAAAATATTATATTCCATATAATCACTGATATTTATACATTTTTTCCACCCCTCTGGCAGTTTATGAATGTTACGCCAAAAAAACAGTTCTTCTTTCGAAGCGAACCAATTATCGAGCCATTTTCATACGATAGAGGTATCTAATAATTCAATTGATCTACCAATCCCATTGATCTACCGGCAAGTAGATCTACCCGTACACTGGTTTCACTTTAAAATCCTAAAACAATAATTGGATCGCCTTCATGTTGAATAACAGATGAGTCATGAATATTATATTCAAAATAATCATTGATATTTATACATTTTTCCACCCTTCCGGCAGTTTATGAATGCTACGCCAAAAACACGGTTCTTCTTTCGAAGGGAACCGATTATCCAGCCATTTTAGTACATTTTCATAGGAATAGGTGTATCTAATGATTCAATTGATCTACCAATCCCATTGATCTACCGGCAAGTAGATCTACCCGTACACTGGTTTCACTTGAAAATCCTAAAACAATAATTGGATAGCCTTTCATGTTGAATAACAGATGAGTCAAAAGTATTATATTCTAAATAATCACTGATATTTGTATATCTTTTCCACACTTCCGGCAGTTTATGAATGCTACGTTAAAAACACAGTTCTTTTCTCGAAACGAACCAATTATCCAGCCATTTTCATAGGAATAGGTGTATCTGATAATTAAACTGATCTACCAATCTCATTGATCTACCGGCAAGTAGATCTACCCGTACACTGGTTTCAATTCTAAAACACTAATTGGATCCCCCTTCATGTTGAATAACAGAGGAATCAACAATATTATATTCCAAGTAATCACTGATATTTAAACATTTTTTCCACTTTTCCAGCAGTTTATGAATGCTACGTCAAAAGCAGTCATTTTTTCGAAGCGAACCAATTATCGAGCCATTTTCATAAGAATAGGTGTATCTAATAATTCTATTGATCTACCAATTTCATTGATCTGTCGACAAGTAGATCAACACATGCACTGGTTTCACTTCAAAACCTGAAAGACCTTCATGTTGAATAACAGTGGAGACAGAATGCAGTCATGTTAGACGCCCGATCAATATTAGTTAAGCCGACATATTCAGACCTCCCTGAGAGTTTCAAGGCTCTAGCTCCTTCCATTCGGAAGTTGGCCTGTTCACGAATGGACTGGTCTGTCCGAATTACTTATGACCTCGATTTCTTCATCAGTTAGTCCAACCTAGCCGTTGAAGACCATTTTCGATAAAAAATTCGAAAATTACAAACGTTTGGACGAAACTTTAGCTCGTTGTTTCTTGGAACAAACGCGCGAACAACACTTGAAATAACGAAACAACACTTCAGTTGAGGGAATCTATAAAATCTCGTTATCTTCTTCATCTAGGAATCACACTCGAGAAACCTAGCACAATTCCCGGACTAGTGGCTCCCTCTATCCTCAATTAATTCAATTCGCCATCTATTCCAGCCATTCCGGATGAAGACAAACGGTGGAAACGGCGCTATTGTTCTGGAGAAACGAGCATAAAAACAATGACGGCGAGTGATCCGTCTCCTTCCATGCAAATAGAACGAAACAAAATCATCCGTCTATTGTGGGAAGGTATTTTCAGGAAATGCCTTCCCGTGACCGGCTCAGGTCTTTAGTTATCCGTGGAATTTCGCGATCTAGGAGGCCATTTTCGGCCTAGAATGAAAGCGCTGGATTCCTGCGAGAAATTAAAGTCGACGTTATTTTTACGTCTCGAAGGAATAACATGTGTTGTCGTTTTTGGTCAGGGAATGTTGCTCGAGGTGTTATTTTCGGCGTTTTGGTGTCTGATGGCGATGAGCTTTTCCTGTTTAGAATCTCCAGGAGGTCTTCAGTTATGTTGTGATTCCATCGGATTGATGTTATTCTGTTTATTCCCACAAATTGAAATGGATACACAGAAGTCGGTTGATTATAACCAGAAATTAAGGCTTCCTCAAACATCTAGGAATTGATTTTCGGAGAAAACGGAGTTGTATTCAATATGAAAGGTTTTCCAATAAGACGTTATCTTTTGACATTTGATTACGCCGTCACTAAAAATAAAACGATTAACAACGCATTGAAATTGTTAAAATTCACTAAAAAAATGGTGCATATTTTGCAGTAACAGTTCGCACAACTAAGGCTCGTAACTTCGCTGTTTGTAAATTTGGAAATTGATGCATTTGGAGCTCGAAAAATCGAAGAATGATTGTTGAAAAGCCTGTTTGGTGCGTTGTTTGGGCTGGCGGTGTGATTGGAGTTTACTTACACGAAAATGAGGCTGGTGAAACTGTTACGGTGAATGGATCGCGGTGTCAAGCTTCGAATTATGATTTTTTATGGCCGGAATTGGAAGATATTCATGTGGACGACGTTTATTTCTAACAAGACGGCGCTTCGTGCCCTACAAGTAACGAAACAATCGATTTAAGACCTTAAAGATGGAATTCGTGAAGTCGAGGACTCACAGCCGCAAATAAGCGAATCGGTCATGGAAAATTTCCTCATCATTGCAATAGTTATCCATTGATTTCTCTTGAAATATACTTTTTCTAATATCAAGATGAAACCCCTTATTGAAAAACCCTCCATTACGCAAATGGAAAATAAAAAGTGCGTAGGATATGATGGTATCTCTGTTAGTCTTCTGAAAACCAATGGATCAATACTGATAAAACCATCGACCCATACAATGAATAAAGGAATGAAAACATTGAACTCAAGGTCTCAAAGAATCTTGAGGTTGATTTAATTCACAAAAAGAGTAATAAGAACAATTGTGACAATTATAGAACAATATCTCTATTCTCAAACGTCAATAAGATGAATAAAATACTTTTTGATAAATTTTTCAAATTTATTGAGGCTAACAGCATCCTAGTAAAACAAAGATATAATTACAGGCAAGGAAAATCTACACTAAACGCACTTAATTTAGTAACGACATCATTGCATTAAAATCATGTAGCACTGCCTTGATCTAAGAAAGGCCTTTGACAGGATGAATTGCAAGATCATATTGAAGAAAGTGGAAACATTTGACATGTAGTTCTGAGACTTTTTGCGTCTTGTGGAAAGTGGAAAAATTCAAAGAACAACTGAAAAGACAAAGGATCGTAAACATTAAACATCAGATGTCTTAAAAGGTATGCCTCAGGGCTCAATAGTTGGTCCCTTGCCGCACAATATATTTACCAACGATCTGATCCTGGAAACATCTAGCGAAACCGTTATGATTTTAAAATCTTGCTTCTAAAGCATGAATATAATACTAGGGATAAAACTTATATGCAGAAAAACCTCCATAACGGGTTCCGAGATCAAATAAAAATTGATTTATTTAAGATTCATGAGCTATGCTAAACAGAAAGTTTTTTGAATAGGGACAGCGCAACTTACATCTGTATAAAAGTTTAAAACTCAAATAACCCCGAATATATTTTGTTGATCGCAGCAGAATAGTAGACGTGTACATATTTCGAAGCTTATTGGCTTCAACATTAGTGCTCTGGAATATATAAGGAATACAACTTAGTCCTGCACCTAAAGGGCCTTTCATTAACAGCGCCCCATTTTGTTTTGTAAATAAAACAATTAAATAAAACAAATTATTGAAATTTTTATTTTATTATAAAGTGCAATGGATACCATTATATATGGAACAAAACGTCATTGAAATGTCCACCACGAAAACTCTGATAGGAATGAAGTCGTTGAACCAATTATCCATGACTCTCATACAAATCCGGTCGTATGTTGGCAATGCTGTAAACCAATGACTTAATGTTACCCCAAAGAAAGAAGTCCAAAGACGGTTGGAAGTAGCCTAGGTCTTCTGAACGTCGAGAAATTGATAAATTGTGGTCTTCACGAACATTTTGACGTACGACAGCAATATTCTCTTCACACAATTGGAGTTGAAGCACGTATAGTTAGAGTAACAGATCGCGATTTTTCATAATGAATTTGGATTATTTGTAAACGTTGTTGGAGCGTGTACCTTTCCATGATTAAATGGTAGACCTTGACAAATACAACTGTCAATGACACAAATAAACAATGGCTGCCATGTGTGAGTAATGTCAAAAATTGGGGCGTTCCTCTTGAAAGTCCCTTTATATTGGAACTCTGTTTTATCTAACACTAGCGCCACCTAATGAATAGTTCATTCTCCTTTTTAGTTTGTCCTTTTTTATAGGACCTGAGTCATAAGCAATCCAATGTGTACCAATCTTTATTTCTCTAATTCAAAATTGTCAAGATCAAAAGTAAAGACAATAACATGCTTCAAGAGTTGCAAGACCTTGTATAATATTTCGATGTCTCCCATGGATCACGTTTTTACGAAGAGCATATGGAAGGGAGTATTCATTCATATAGCATCGAAGAGGGTTGACAACGCTGTGTTCAAAAGAAGCCGCGTTTTATGGGTCTTAAAGGAATAAACCCCCGTGGTTATAATTCTCCAGAGGAGTCGAAATTTGCTTAAAATAAAACTATGCACGAAAAATAATCTAAGAATATTATTCGAAGTTCCAAAATTTAATTCCAGAGTTGATTCTCAGTAAGATTGGTTTAAGTGCTCAAATTATCCTTAAATAAGTTGATATTTCTTGTGAAAAAAAATTGTGACAATCACTGACTTGAAGCCTAAAGCTTTTGCGTGCTTGTTATCAGTCGATTTCCATATAAAATAAATTGTTTTGTACTTTGGAAAGTATTCGAAATATAAAATTTCGAATGAGAATAACTCAGGAGCCATTCAGTCGATTCCGTCCATATTTCAAAACATTAACTAGATCAATTCTCCGAAACCTCCACAAGTTCGATCTAATAGCATTTGTAGAACCAAGCCTTCCACAGAAAAATCTTGTGAAGTCATAGATTCTAACTATGTTTATATTCCAATCCTAACCTCTTGGATGTTTTCGTTCGGAAATTAGCTTTTTTACCTCCAGTCTTACGTCCGGACGCCCGATCCTCGGCAAATTTGCCATGAATCTTCGAGTCGTTATTATACACCTCAAAACAAAATTTGAGTTCGATCGAATCAGTAGTTTCGGAACTGTTGGGAAAATAAGATTAGGGGTTCAAATGTGAATAATTGCGGAACTATTGAACCGATTTTGCCCATTAACGAATTCAGCAGAGATATTTAGGCCCCTAACCTGAAAGTTTCAGGTCTCTTGCTCTTTCCGTTACAAAGTAGAGTTTACATAATTATTTTTGATCTCAGATTCTTTATCAGTCTAATCCAGTCGTGTCGAGACCATTTTAGAGCCATTTGGGCAAAACCATAGCACGGGTTTTATGATGTCTAGGGAAAAACATCAACTTGGGAAGAACTCTGCTCAGTCGACATTGGAGTGGAAGAAGACATTGAAAAACAAACTATTACGACCCGTTACTGTTAGTCTTTCGAACTAGTGCATCCGATATGCCCTTTGCACAAGGTCCGTCTGCTCGGACCCTTATCGACTTGCTCTAGCGAAAGGACGTTACCCTATCGATTTTCCGGGACGTTGAGGAAAGGGGATGTTTATCCTGCACAACGTCGGAAAATGGGTGGAAGGGCGGCGAAAACCAAGCGAGCAACGGGGAAAGGCGAGTTTCCGATACTCTCAATCGAGTATCGATCTTCTTCAGGGTTTGGGAGGGTACCTTTTTTTTTTTTTTGAGGACGTTGGTAGAGTAGTAGGGTTCAGAAGAATTGAATGAAAGTATGGGGAAGGTTTAGCTCCGAATAAGAATGGGGTTTCTAGAGAATTTACAAGCGAAAACATAAAATGAGGCAAGCGTCTCCTTGTCACATCTCTTTCAGCCCATTTGGCAGATTCACGATGATAGTGTGTTTCTATTTGTCAATTTTATAGGTCAACTGTTCTTTGAACGTGTTTCTATATGACACCTTTAATTCAAATATAGCATAAGATCCAGCTAAAAAACATTTCAGTGGAGTATCGCAGTATATCGAATAGAACTCTTTAAAATGAACCGTTATAAGAGTTTCAAACCAACCAACTTTCTTACATTTACCGTAAAAGAATTCTCAACTGATCTGGGTTGAGTTTTTCCTTCTAAAAAAATGTAGAACTAACTAATTCAAAAAAATCGTTCATACGAATGTTGCAGGATGAGGGAGTATTAATCGTTTGAAGTTTACATAAAAATCCGATCCGGACCTGTCCTAAGCGACGCAATAGTTACCTGAACATCCGCCAACGAAGACTCTGCACTACTTAGAAGAAGTTGCGTTTTTGTTATTGAAGCGTTTTCGGAAATGAACATTTTGTAGCGATTATCGTATAGTGGCAGAATTTTGTCGATGTATCGGGTGTTTTTTTTTACAGTGATAGAACTTTAAATTGAAATAAAACACATTTAAATTAAGATTGAAGCCATATTTTGGACCACTTTTTCGAGTAATTCAGGCCTTATTTCATCAATAACACGAGTTATGTTGGCTTTCAAAGCGTCTGTTGTTTCTGGTTCATCAGCATAAACCATTGTCTTATTCTTGATTGTTTCGGTCTCTACTTGACGGAAATTCATCGTAAATGATTTGAAGTAAAACACTTTATTTCCGCTTATTTTTATTTTTCAGCGAAAATTGTTTCGTCAATTACATATTGACTTCGTCAGGTGATTATGGTAACTAACTACTTTTACAAAATCTTTCTCCTTAAATACAAGTTTCACTAAAAATACCTGACAAAATGAAGTTTATAAGGAATTTATTAAAAAGGTTCAACAACGGAGAACGGTTCACATCTGTTTGGTCGTTCAACAAAATATTCATTTTATGATGCCGGTTTATTTCCATTGCTTCTAAACGTTTCAATCTATTGCATTGTTGTTATTGACTATATCTTTATTATTTTTTATTAATTTATCTAAAGAATTCATTGTTTTATATGAGATATTGACATTTCGTTTTTTCTTTAAATATCTAGCTATTTGTGCAGATTTTTGTCCTATGTAAAGAAAAAACGAAATGTCAATATCTCATATAAAACAATGAATTCTTTAGATAAATTAATAAAAAATAATAAAGATATCGTCAATAAGAACAATGCAATAGATTGAACCTTTTAGAAGCAATGGAAATAAACCGGCATCATAAAATGAATATTTTGTTGAACGACCAAACAGATGTGAACCGTTCTCCGTTGTTGAACCTTTTTTAATAAATTCCTTATAAACTTCATTTTGTCAGGTATTTTTAGTGAAACTTGTATTTAAGGAGAAAGATTTTGTAAAAGAAGTTAGTTACCATACTCACCTGACGAAGTCAATATGTAATTGACGAAACAATTGTCGTTGAAAAATAAAAATAAGCGGAAATACAGTGTTTTACTTCAAATCATTAACCAATGTCTTGACGTAACCCCAAAGAAAATAATCCAGTGGAGTTATGTCGCATGATCTTGGAGGCCAATTAATTGGACCATTTCTCGAAATAATGTTCTCAAAATAGTGTCTAAAATATAAGCGAAACAAATTGTGACAGGATTTCCTACATTCTCGATTCATATTCAATTACAGAATTCTATTGTGCGTTTAGGCCAGATGGTGTCCTGTCTAGTAATATGTATAAAGATTCCCAACAAAGTGACAGCTAATTTTGAAAGTAGATGAGTATTTTTTTCAATGACTTCCGTCATGCGAGTGACATTGCTTTAGGCATCAAGACTTAATCCTCCATGGGGGCACCCTACTCTCGGCAGTCGGAAAGAGTAGGGAAGGATTCAAGAAGCAGTCCAGTTGAATCTTTATTATCATTATTTATAATTCATAATGAAGTTATTCTTCTGCTGAACGACTGGCACAATAGCTTCACTTGTGAATTCATTGTAAATCCTATATTCCCCGAATGATTTTCGTTACCTGCATATCTATCGGGACATTTGTTTGTGAGGTGACATGGAAAACGAAATCTTTCAATTTCTCCCAATTGTGTTTCATTATTTCCGCCAAAGATGAGCCTGGTAGAATAAACGAAAGTGAAAGGTGATCAAATCAAAACCTTAACTAATTCAAATTATATTTTTTTCCGAGAAATTGCAGAAAGGTTAAATGTGTCGCGAACAACAATCGAAAATCTTTATTCAGAACATACGGAATAACTTAAATAAACTCTGGTTATATTTGGGTTACTCATGAGTTAAGGAAATTCATTCAACTCTACTCATTAATATCTGCGATTTGCAACTCAAATGAAATCAAATCGAACCATTTTTGAAACGGAAAATTACCGGCGATGAGAAGTAGATAATTTATCATACCATCGAGTGAAAGTGGTCAGGTTTTAAAAGGAATGAATTAGCGCAAACAAAATCGAAAGCTGGAAACGGTGATTGTACTGTCAGTTTGGTGAGTTCTTCTGTATTTTCAACTGGTTCCTAGAAACCAGATGGTATTGTCGCCAATTGGACAAATTAAATACTTCAGGTCAAGAACAAACGACTAGAGTTGATGAATCGTCCTGTATTCCATCATGAGAACCCTAGGTCACACACATCATTGGTCACTTGCAAAAAATTATTGTCCTGAACCAGCGTCATCAGATTATCATTCATTTAGAGCCATACAGAATGCCTCAAATAATCCTGCGCATGTGATATTTTTAGTGCGAAGTGGTGATTTTAAGGTTATTGTGACTTGTTCACTTCAACATAATTAGAGATTAGACTCTTTTTGACATTTGGGGTGAAATGGCCTGCCAAATACCAACAGTTGCGACCAGAAACATTTGCGATGTTCATCAAAGTGTTTAGACGTTTGTAAATGCCAAAGATGGTTCTTTAGGTTCAGATCCGGTAATTTTGATCTCTCTGTATCCTATCGATCAGGAAGACAACGACGTGTTAAGGGCAGATGTGGAAGCAAATCCGTGTCAGACAATCGAGGAACTCGTTAAAAACCCTTAACGAACCTTGGTCGACCATCCAAGAACATTTGCAGCATATTGGAAAAATAACCAGAGCAGCTTTATCGATATTTTTTTGAATTGATGGTTAATTGTATCCCTTTTTGCATGTTTCTGTTATCTTTATTTACGAAAATTGTTAGTTGTACCGCCTCTTTTTTTGAGTTTTTAGGTATCGAGTGTTTTTTTTTTAGAGTGATAGAACTTTCGATAGTGATACCTGTGATTTGACAGAAGTTAGAAGCCAAGTGTTCTATTCGCCAAACTTATAGACCACTTCGTGAAATTTATGGTTTATATAATCGTCCTTCAGAGCAGTTTATTCGTCGAACTATCGATAGATTTCGGACAACATTTTCTCTACTCGATGCAACAACAAGACAAAGAACTGTAGTACAGAAGAAAATATTGCTGCTGTAAGTCATAGTATTAATGATGACCCAGATTTGTCTATTCGTCGACGTTCACAACAAGTTGGACTCTGTGTATCCACCACATGGAAAATTTTGCGTAAAGATCTTGGTCTTCATCCATACAAGATCCAACTGGTTCAAGAACTAAAGCCACAAAAGACCATAATAAGCGTCATTTGTTTATATATCGCTGCTTTAAGTCATAGTGTTAATGATGATCCAGATTTGTCTATTCGTCGACGAATAAGATGAATATTTTGTTATAATTTTCTAATTCAAGAATTAAAAATATATACTGAATAATTACAATTGAGCTTTGTTTTTTCCGGATACATTCTAGACGTACTATTCAGTACGTTGCAGGAAACAATTTTTAGTTTTTCTTCGAAACAATCGATCATAACGATGAAATTATGAATACAATTCTTAGGATGAAAAAAACCTTTATTATATTCACGATCCATTCTTTGTATGTTCCATGTCGATTATTCCTCACAATTTGATTTCTTTTCCATCCATTGATGTCATTTTAACGATGCATTAATGTATTTTTCGATTCCATCGCGCCTAATGTCCACGACAAAGAAATTAACTTCCAGAATATTGATGTCTAGTCATTTTCTCGGTTCATCACTTTCGTGCGTTCAAGCGGGTTCAAATTATGATTTGGTTACTGCGTCTTTATATTTCGGGTGATATAATTTTAAATTGAAATAAAACACATTTAAATTAAGATTGAAGCCAAATTTTTGTTTTATTTGAAATATAATTTTATGACATTTATATTTTAAAAATAATTTCCGGCATATGTTCACCACGACTAGCTCTGAGGAACTCTGAGACCAATTTTGGACCACTCTTTCGAGTAATTCAGACCTTATATCGTTAGTAACACGAGTTATGTTGGCTTCCAAAGCGTCTTTTGTTTCTGGTTTATCAGCATAAACCAATGACTTGACCCCAAAGAAAATACCATTTGAGAGTAAAATCTTGGAGGCCAATTAATTGGACCATTTCTCGAAATAATGTTATCGCCAAATCTTTCTTTCAATAAATCAATTGTTACGGTAGCAGCATGAGGTGTAGCACCATCTTTTTGGAACCAAAACACTTCTGGGTCGATACCATTCAAATTTTGAAACAAATAATCATTGATCATCGATCTGTAACGAGCACCATTCACTGTAACATAAGCTCCAGCATCGTTTTTAAAGAAATATGGACCGACGATGCTTCCATCGTGTAGAGCACACCATACAGTACATTTTTCTGGATGCAATGGAACCTGTAGAACTTCTTGAGGATTGTTTTCACTCCATATACGGCCATTTTGCTTATTTACATAGCCGTTCAACCAGAAATGAGCTTCATCACTAAACACAATTTTACGATAAAAAAGTGTTGTAGTGGCTAATCAGCAAACACACGGAGCTCATTATGGTCAAGTGGCTGTAGTTCTTGAACCATTTGGATCTTGTATGGGTGTAAATCAAGATCTTTACGCAAAATTTTCCATGTGGTGGATGCACAGAGTCCAACTTATTGTGAACGTCGACGAATAGACAAGTCTGGATCATCATTAACACTATGATTTTCACCAGCGATATTTTTTTCTGTACCTACAGTTCTTTGTCTTGTTGTTGTTTTTTTTTAGAGTGATCGACCCAGAAGTGTTTTGGTTCCAACAAGATGGTGCCACACCTCATGCTGCTACCGTAACAATTGGTCAGGTCGAATGCGATTCCTCAGAGCTAGTCGTGGTGGACAAATGCCGGAAATCATTTTTAAAACGTAAATGCCATAAAATTATCTTTCAAATAAAAAAAAATTTGGCTTCAATTTTAATTTGGACGTGTTTTATTTCAATTTAAAGTTTTATCACTCTAAAATAACACCCGATATAAGCATATACTTTTGATAGTTTTTGTATATAGATTGTAGAAGTTAGAATTCTGAATTCAAAGTCATTTAAATTTTACTTCTATCAAGTATTGACACACATTCAAAATTATTTCAATTCTTTATGTCTACTAAAAATGATACAGTGTTTTCAAGGCATTTATTTGATTCAATTTTGAAAAGGTTGCAAAAAATTTTATGGAATTAAAATTTGTAGCAAAGTATAACAGAATTACTCTGTTTGATATTTATATTGAGAAAGCCTTTTACTAAGTAAAAACATATCATATTATCTTGTCACATATTGATGAATTATTGTTATCGCCAGTACTGGTTATTCTATCCGATATTTCGTCGATAAAGTCATCTTAACTTCACCGAGAATTATTCAACTGATGTTAAATCCGGATAGTGGGAAGTCGCAGCGAATGTTGAACTTTCAGAGATGTGCTTCTGAATAATTAGAAATGAATTATTCTTGGCAATTACTCCGGACAAATCCGGCTTCAATGCGTTTCATTCTCCATTATACTCCCCCATCAGGAAAATTGTCGACGTGAAAAAACAGATTTTTCCTAGTCGGACAGGTATATTTGCTGTGTCACGAACAAAAATAATTATCCACCAAGACGTCCATACTTCTATACAACCTGTCTCGCAAGCAATCCGAGGGAACAATGACTTGAGGCCAATCTCTTTCTCCCTGAAAACGGCAAAGAACAAAGGCGATAGCTGTTCTATGGGTTCAAAGTCGACTCCATTATGTAGTTGTATAATTCTTTTCTTCCTACGCCTCCTGTAGAATCGTGAACGACGTCTTAGATGACATCAGTCTGTTGAATCTAGGATCGTTCGAAGTGGAAATATTGTTTTCTCAAGCGTTCTTGTTGTATGTTTACTTCTGTTCTCATAGAATGTGTGAAGTTCCATTCAAGTGGATAAACAAATTATTTCCATTTTCGATGTGAACACAACGCCCGAAGTTGATGATGTACAGTAGGGTGGGTCAAAAAAATCGATTATTTTTTTTTACAAGTGACACGGAAAAATGGGTTGCTAGACATCTTAAAAAAATTCTCACCAAGCATAAGCTCTTAATTTTAATAGGAAGATACTCCGCATCACAGTTTTGTATTTTTTTCTCAGTCCAATAGAAAAAAGATCATACCTTATCATTTATCGATTGAACAGAAAAATGTTCCAAGAGAATTTTTTAGGAAATTTAATGCTCTACAAAAAAGGTATCTTATATTTTTTCCGTAAACCTCACCATTCGAAAGATATTAAGGATTTAATTTTGATTATTTTAAGACAAATTTCATTTTTGTTTATGAATTTTATAACTCGACAATAAACGACATTTACAAAATGCGCAATACAAATTTTTGTTGGAAATTAACTGCTCTATAAAAATGGTTTCTTATGTTTTGGCGATGAAATTAACCCTTCAAAAGATATTCATCATCTAACTTTCATGTGTACGGATTTTAAAAGTTTTTGGTTAGATATTCGAAAAATTTCAATTTAACTTATAAATTTCATATGAATTTCATTTCTTGTCATTAATATAAGTATTATTTGAGTTTTATTTTCGAAATTATCAAAAATTTTCTTCAATTATTCTAAACATTTTATTTTCAATCATTAGAAATCACGATCCTAGGGAAAATTTCTCCTCTAGAGAATTTTTGTTTTGTATTTTATTTCATCTGTTTGAATTGTAAACTAGCGCCACCTACTTTTTCCTTTATCGTTTTGTTGTCGTTGGTTTGTATAATTAAATGTTGTAAATACTTACGACTTTCATCTACTTCCATCATAGTCATAGTTCTGTTTGATTTATTTGGGTTGTTAGAAAGAATTTCTTTCCGGGTGTCACTTTTTTGATTTGAATATAACTCTTGAATATTATTACCAAGCAGTTTTAATGATTTATTATCGAATATATCAAATAATGTTTTAAGTTCATTCTGAAATTTTATTTCATTTTTGTATCGTGCTGATGATTTTTTTCGCACAAAAGTTTTTTGCAATTTCAACCATCGATTATGATATCGAAGAATTTTTTTTATTACATTAGTCGATTCACTAGTCGGAATCTGGTTGTTTTTCCATAATTCAACAACTTGATCAGCTGCATTTTTGGCACTTTGTTTGATAGAACATTTCAAAACATTGAGCTGATAAAAAAAAAACACTCATAACCTCTTTCACTGTTGACTGTAACTTACGTTCTGAAATTTTTTGCACAGGTTTTCCGATCAAATGAATTTCCTTATCCATATTTTCTATGAATATCAAGTTAATTCACGTAGTAACTGCAATATTTGTAAATAATCAACCGTTCGATCACATATACGAGATAATAAATTTTGGAAACACTAAAAATGCTGTAGAAATAAATGTATACAAACCAACGACAACATAACGATAAAGGAAAAAGTAGGTGGCGCTAGTTCACAATTCAAACAGATGAAATAAAATACAAAACAAAAATTCTCTAGAGGAGAAATTTTCCCTAGGATCGTGATTTCTAATGATTAAAAATAAAATGTTTAGAATAATTGAAGAAAAATTTTGACAATATTGAAAATAAAACTCAAATAATACTTATATTAATGACAAGAAATGAAATTTATAAATTAAATTGAAATTTTTCGAATATCTAATCAAAAACATTTAAAATCCGTACAAATGAAAGTTTGATGATGAATATCTTTTGAACGGTTAATTTCATCGCCAAAACATAAGAAACCATTAAAAAAATGTATATGGGACAGTATTTTATTTCCACAAAAATGTTTGTACTACTACAACAATTGTTTCACCACGATGTGGCTTCTTCAGGTATCACATTGTACTGTCCCATATACATTTTTTTAAATTAAAATGAGTTTCCACCAAGTAAAGACGGAATTTATCAAATATAAGAAACCATTTTTATAGAGCAGTTAATTTCCAACAAAAATTTGTATTGCGCATTTTGTAGAAGTCGTTTATTGTCGAGTTATAAAATTCATAAACAAAAATAAAAGTTGCACAACATAAGCAGCAGATACATTTTTTCCAGGATGTCGTTCGTTAAATAAAGCCACTGTTGTTCGCACAGAGTCGTTATTTCTAAGGAATAATTTTATCATTTCCACCCTTTCTTCTACGGAATACACCATTTTAATTCTACTACATATTTACAGTCGCTTTGACACATTTGTAACGTTCTTAAAAATTCACTATAGACTAAGGTAAATCAAAAACATGGTCCGTCTACTTTTTTGACAAGAAATTAATATTTTTTTGGACAAAAAATTAACAACATAACTACTAAATACCTTGGAAATGTGTCTGATAGGAATAATATTCTCGAGATAAATTCCACATTGCCTCTTTCACTATTTCCGCTTTTATTTCATTATCGATGGATATTTTGAAGCGAAATTTTAGGGTCAGATCGTACTCGATACGGTCTTCAAAATCAGTTACCGCAACACCCCTCATCCCTATTCAAAATCAAGGGGTTGTGCTCACCCCCGTTAAGGGGTTGTAGTTACGCGGATGAAAAAAGCGGAAAAGTTGTTCTCCTTCGAATCAGAAATTGACGGGTCTGAGCGATTTCCCACTTTTTCATTTTAAAGTCGAAAAATCGATGTGTTTAGTTTTCGTTGGACCACCTTTATATGAGATGTTGATTTGATTATCTTTGTGGTATCTCACCACATTTGTTGGACTAACGCGACCTTGAACGTTTTTCCTCAAATTTCGTTTGGATCATAACATCTCTTTGTACATGTTTGCATTTCGGAGTTCACGAGATATTGCGCAAAATTTTCTTCCATATGAATTTAATTAATCTCCTGAAGATGAATCTGGAGCCAAAACAGGGTGCTGCGTCTTAGTTTAGAACTTATGAGACCTCAAAGTTTAAAGATGCTTCATCTTAAGGTCACTTTTGTAATCGTAAAAACAATCAATCTACACTTTTTTATGGTTCACAAGTTATCTTTGAACCGTTCACTCAACTATTCCTGTCATCTTTTTTCATAATATCTAATATGTATTGAAAAAATCGGACTTATTATATCAGCTGTTATTCTACGGAATTTCACCCAAACGCAGAGTCATTCAAATTTTATGTCTATCAACTATTGACTCACACTCAAAAAATTTATTTTCTATAACTTAAGTCGAATTTTTTGCCTTCAAACTATGATTTGCGGAGATCTTGGTTTTTTGCTATGCTTTGAAGATTGCAGAATCTGTCGAAGGTTACGGTGAAAATGAATAATTTGGGACCAAGTACTGATCCTTGTGGCACACCTTATAATTTATATCATAATATTTTTCTTGTTTGTATCCATTGGCAAGCATTTAGACTTTCCTTGCCCATCTTCTTTTCTAGATCAGTTTTAACTTGAAATTTCCATTTGTTTACTTCCACGGCTCTGTCTTGGACACTATACTTGGAAAAGATTATACTGGAGTGACTGTTGGAGTCGTTATTTCAGACCATTAAGTTTTGTTCGCAGTATTCATGAGCGCAATAAATATTCACACATACTGGTCCCTGAGGCACACCTTCGCTGAAAGCTTGAAGAAGGATACATGGATGATTATTTTTGGGGAGTATTAATTAAGCGAGCCAATTTTAGATGTGGATTTCCTCATCCAGTTTTGCTAACAAGATATTCCAGATCAAACCAACTCGCAATTTTATCTTTGCCCGCGATTCCAATTTTAAATCACTTCGGCTTCAGCGACGTGTCCCAAATCGACAACAACTCAGTTCCAGACGCGTTAAAATGTATAATTGATGAATCCAACCGTTGTTTTAATTGCGAATGTCAATTTGATTGATAGGAGAGCACCAAACCAGCTTGTTGAAGGAAATGTACGTAGATGTTGCGTTCAATTGGCGGGAAATCGATAATAATTTCAAGTTGCGCCGCTAGTTTAGGTTTATTTTTAGATCGGGTTCCATAACGAGATTGCAGAAACCCGGTATCGATGTTGTGTTGTCTTGTTCCAGGGTGTGATTCGAAAAAATTACTCTCGAGGTATTCAATAAAATAGAAAAGTTGTCGGATTGAGAATATTTATGTTGCTTTGTTCGTACTGGATCCACTAGTTTGACCATTAGGTACCATAGAGCGTTCATTACAAGTCAACTCATATTTTCCAGATTTATTGTGTTTATTAGTTTTATCATTGTTGTTTTCATCTGGAATTAATTATTCATTTTTCTAAAATGTTCATTATAGCCAATGCTAATTAATTTAGGAATTCACATGAAAATAAAGATGAAACTATTAAAGATGTTTATTTAAGTTAGTTCCTAATGATTGATCTAGGATTGGTCAATAATGAAGAAATCTTCTGAATGAACTGTGATGGAATTTATAATAACAAGAGACAAATACACTGAAACGACAATAAATAAATAGTTAAATAGAACTAGATTCGTTAGAAAGTATTCTGGTCTAAATCATTGAAATTCATAATTAAATGCTGGAATTTGAAACTAGAATCCTTCCTTTTATATCAATCAATAATTCACAAAATTAAATTTTGAGTTTTGATCACAACATAGTTACTAATTTCATACCAAATCATCCCAGATAAAGCGATAATATTTATTTTTTTCATGTATAGAATTTCATAACAATTGGCGCCCAACATGGGGCTCATATTGATGCTTAATATAACGAATTTCATGATAATTGCCAAACTTATTCGGCTTCGAATTGTTAATATTTCGTCCGTCGAATCTCAGATACCAGAACGAAATGAAATCAAGTTTAATTCACTTTATTCCCGAGTCGCTGATGTACAAAATGTTTGTAGGACACAGTAAGTTATTGTTACTCCTCGGCATCGATCGACAAAGCGTCTCACGAGTTCTAGAATCTTCTAAACCCGTAGACTACATATCCATCCATCTTTCATATACGGTAAAATCAGCTGTTTATGCAAGTTCTCGGACCGAGCACAATCGAGAACCTGTTTAATCTCCCATCTGAACCCACACGCCTTGTACCCGGTGATTTTTTCTCGTACGTCATTCATCTACACCCGTTTCTTCAACGAACAAAGATCGATCCGATTTGAAATGCATTGAAAATGCGGCGACAATGACATATACGAATATCTGATCGAAATGTCCTATTTGGCTACTTCGCACATTGAAAACCGTTAGCTATAAACAGTAGCGGCATGGTTACGTACCATCGTGAATCATGAAGCGTTAATCTTGTTGTCGGCGCTACTATTCTATGATCGGGAATTTAGGTTATGGGCCTGTTCGTATCGTTTCAGGACAGCGCGTTGTGAGCGGTTCTTGGAAGTCTTGGACGCAGAAAAAGAAAACGGCCTGCGTCTGTTAGGGAGATAAAAGGAGGACATATGTGTACCAACGGACGTATATCGACAACTTAATTGAAAATATCGAGTTCTTGGAACGTTACTTAATGGGCATCGCTTTTTCTGTTGACCGATAGGACGATGAAAGCATGTGACTACCCGTTTTATCGGTTCGTTTGAATTCTGTTCCATTTTCGATACAATCACGTGTGATGTATAACCAGAAGTTTCATTCAAAACGAAATATTGTTCATTCGGGTTCAGATTGTGATCAACGATTTCTTTTGGTCGAGACTACTTCAAAACGCAAACCTTACATGTCCCACCTTTTATATGTACACCTCTTTTATTCAATGAAATGTGATGGTTTTTGAACTCCTGTTGCTACAATTTTTCACTTTTTTCAAATTTAATTTTACCTACGTTATCCCGAATAGTGCATCTGTTATACCATTTTAGAATCCCTAATAAGTGCGCTAACTTTTGAAGTAATTTGCCAAACTGATGTAGTACAGTTTTTTTTTCAATACAGTCAGTTAAAGCTGTGCGAAATATTAAGTTTGAATACTTGCTTCGGCAAAAAGTGACATTATTTTCCAATGTGGAGTAATTGGCTTAGAATTGAAGATTACAGGTTACAGAAGTACTATTCGGGATAACATAGAAAAAGTGAAAGTTAAAAATTGTAACAACAGGAGTTCAAAAATCATCAAAATTTTCTCGAATAATAAAAAATGCAATACAATTCTAAAAGTACACGAAGGAGGAAAAATCATGCCTATTTCTTCCTATGTTTATAATCGACTAAAGGTGGGCCATCTAGAGTTTGCATTCTGAAGTAGTGGTTATACATCATGTTCGAAACAGATTTCATTCAACGTCCTTTCACCATGCATATTCCCAACAGAATTACTCATCAAATTTCGTCCGATCGAATCTATATTCCGCACACGGAACGTAATATGCCAACCAGAGACGCGAAACACTAAAAATCTCTCTTCTATGGTTATTGTTTGACAGCCCCAGTTGTCAGTCCGTCAAATGTGTTGATCGGGCGCTTGTGTTGCCCTTGCACGTTATCGAATGCATAACGCCTATTACTTGGGAGAAACTACGATATCATGAGGTTAGTGAACCCCGAAACTTTCAGAAGGTTGTGGAAGCGCAATAGAATCCCATTAAAAGTAACGTATTCAGGTCATTCATGAAATATGTAGCGGGAGGTTCCAAGAATCCGATTCGACGAGCTGTTCGTTCGGTTGTTCTTCGAATTGTTCGATTCGGTCTTTTAACAAATTGGAATGATGACGCTTAGTTCAAAGATAAGAGGAATTCGAACCTTTCTTTACCTTTTTATCTCTGTTGAAATACATTGCAAGCTCGTTAGTATGAACACGATCTTTAATTAATTCACTTTACTCTAATGATTCAGTTAATAGCTGGATTAATACACTGAAACCTCTACATATCAGAATAAATCTCTTGAAAACATTTAGAATTAAATTTTATAACACTGTATCATATTAGACATATATATTTTCAGCACGTGGTGGTAATTAACTAATGAAGAAAAAAAAAAACACTGTACTGACCAAATTATTTAAATTCATCACCTGATAAAAATTGTTTCGTTCCATTTTTAGTAATGGCGTAGTTTTTACTTGTCAAATGTCAAACGATGACAGTTTCAAAACTGACAGCTGCCAAGACTTCTAGTTATCCAAAATGAAACCTCCAGTTTTCTTCAAAAATATCAATAATCTCGATCATGATATTGTTAATTACCGTTCCTATTCGAATTGTGAGTTTTTGTGTTAGAGAATCGTTTCTCAGCAAGTTTGTATTACATCCAAAGCTTAACGCATTCAGATCATGCAGATTCCGACGATATTCTCAATGTGTGAGGTCTTTATTTTTTGTATTCTCAAGTCGTGCGGCTGACTTCTCACCAAATGCGAATCAAACAAGGAACAACATCACGTAGGCCGGTATTTTTTTCAACGCCAATGCGACCTATCATATCGTCTCTTTTAATGACCATGTTGCATGCGATTCATCCTTATCAATAGATCGCGTATACATTATAGTAATAGTAATTTCCGAGGTTATCTATCTTTTCACAATATTCCCATGTTTTGTGAATGATTCTCCGTCGTTTAGATAACTCGAAAGGTATTCTTCTTTGAAATATACGCTACGTCTCTGTGGGAATCGAGCTTTGAATAATTTAATCGTAGATTCGATTTGTCGCTTTATGCAGGTCACTTCCTGCTTTCTTTGTTTCAGCTCGCTTGTTCCTCAATTGTAATTTTGTAAACTTGCCAGTTTTAACGATTTGGCGGTTTGTTGGGTCGAAATTTATCCGCGGTCAAAGCTGGTCAAATGAGTTCAAGAGAGGCAGAGAGTGAAGACGATTCTCGCTCGGGCGGGCCCGTTTGCGGTACTACTGAAGAAAATGCGAAAAAAGAGGAATTTTATAGAATCAATCAAAGGAAGAAGGCGATAAAAACTCACACGACAAACTGAATCTTTGCTTAAGTCGATATTAAGCATCTTCACAAATTCGCCATTATCCTCCGCATCAACAATTTCATTCAAAGCATCCATAAGTCCAGTAGTGGTTCCTCGGCATTTATGGGTATTTTTTTTAGAGTGATAGAACTGTAGATGGGGATAACTGTGATTTGACAGAAGGTAGAAGCCATGTTGTTTTGACGTTTCTATTCAGTAAACATTGACAAATTATCATGGAAAGACTCAGGCCGCAATAACGTTTAAAAATGTTGAAATTTATTTTCAAAATCAGTATTCTATTCGCCAAACTTATAGAACAGGTTGGACTCTGTGCATCCACCAGATGGAAAATTTTGCGTAAAGATCTTTGTCTACACCCATACAAGATGCAACTATTCAAGAACTAAAGCCACTTGACCATAATAAGCGTGGTTTGTTTGCTTATTGGGCCCTAGAACAGCTTGAAGTTGATCCACTTTATTATCGTAAAGTTGTGTTTAGTGATGAAGCTCATTTCTGGTTGAACGGCTATGTAAACAAGCAAAATTGCCGTATATGGAGTGAAAACAATCCTCAAGAAGTTCTGCAGGTTCCATTGCATCTTGAAAAATGCACTGTATGGTGTGCTTTACACGCTGGGGCCATATTCGGTCCATATTTCTTTAAAAACGATGCTGGAGCTAATGTTACAGTGAATGGTGCTCGTTACAGATCGATGATCAATGATTATTTGTTTCAAAATTTGAATGGTATCGACCCAGAAATGTTTTGGTTCCAACAAGATGGTGCTACACCTCATGCTGCAACCTTAACAATTGATTTATTGAAAGAAAGATTCGGCGATAATATTAATTCGAGAAATGGTCCATTTAATTGGCCTCCAAGATCATGCGACATAACTCCACTGGATTATTTTCTTTGAGGTTATGTCAAGTCATTGGTTTATGCTGATAAACCAGAAACAATAGACGCTTTGGAAGCTAACATAACTCGTGTTATTGATGAAATAAGGCCTGAATTATAGAAAAAAAGATCCAAAATTGGTCTGGTCGAATGCGGTTCCTCAGAGCTAGTCGTGATGGACATATGCCGGAAATTATTTTCAAAATATAAATGTCCAAAAATTATCTTTCAAATAAAAAAAAATTGGCTTCAATCTTAATTTAAATGTGTTTTATTTCAATTTAAAGTTATATTACTCTAAAAAAACATCCGATATATGTACTACAATGTACAATTATGAGTTGTTTCATCCTAAATTGAGGGAGTTGTCTAGTTTTAATCTGTACTTATGGTAAAAACAGTGTCTAGCTCCTAGAGGAGTAGATCGCCGGTTTTTCCACCTTTGTTCACTTTTACTGGGACCACTTTACAGTCACTTCCAGGTCTCTTATCGCGATATTTTATTATCATGACGAAGAAAAATGTTCCTTGAGAGTAAATTCGTAAGTGAATGCGAATAGAGAGTTCTTTAGTGAATGGGTGTAAATTATCGAAGGAGATGAGTGAGTGTGAATTTTAACTTTAATATTGTGAGGCAGGTACCTAATTTCGAAGCGACATTGGTCTAATCTGGGTGACTACCGTCTCATTTAGATTTCTATAAAAACATTTTTGAAAGGTTTAGATTTGGGCCAACTGTCTGCCAGGTTAAATTCCTAGTTCTGTTCCGAAGAAATCGAACACAGAGTAAAAAAGAAAATGCTGTAAAAGTACTGTCGTACCGTGTTTCCCCATATCGATAAATACTGCTCTTCCAAATGAATTATTCTGAAGATAATTCGCCAATTCTGGTTGAAGGTCGGCTCGACGCCAAAACCCATTCCTTCACACCTCCGCGAGCGTCGGAGAATCCTGCAACAACAGTACGCAACGCTCGGTACCACTCCGAATCGATTCAGAACCACGATCGTACCCCGATAATTGCTCATTGTTGAAAAGTAGGTAATTCCAGATAACGACCGTTGGACGCTGACTCACGCTGAGATATTTTAATTGCAGTTGGGTACCTGTGCATGCGCGCAGGTACCATCTAGATCGACCCAACTAATGCTCATTGTTTTTTGCAGGTAAGCCGGATCGAAGCCGTTTTCAGGGTAACCGTGAAATTACGTAAGTGATAAAAAGTAATAGTGAGTTTGGCAGGTTGGTGGAGCGCGACTGCGCGGAAGGAACCGGTGATGGAATTTCGGCGAAAAATATGGTTTAGATTGTTTTATTGCGATTGCGTAAAAACCGCATGACGAAGAGTTGCCGCAACTGGCCGCTTTTTCTTATGACCAAGAGTGTGGTTACTTTTTTCGTCGGAATTGTTCTGTTGGTATGCTTTTCCGACGTTGACGAATGAAAGGACAAGTTATGGGGTCAACACTCATTCGAAATGTAGCACAGCTTTTTATCTCGACACGTGTTGCGCTACATTTCTAGGGCGATCTTGGACTTTCACACATATTTTGTTTGATAGGCAAAGTGATCCTTTATCATTTCTTCATATTCAATATACTTCTACATATTTCAGACAATAACTGAAATAATTCTCTTATACCCCTACAATTCTAATCTTAAATTTCTCTTAAAAACTTCTTTCGAGATAAAAAATTATCTCGAAAAATGGACTACTGAATAACTTATGTGTTCATTTTCAACTTGTATCGTCGCTATCGGAAAACCCTTCGGTATTAATTTTCAAAAATGCATCGTTTAGTTGCGGTTTTTAGAATACTCTGATTTTCCATTATATTTTAATCATATACATATTACATTTTGATGACTTTCCAAAAAATATAAAAATGTTCCAGTGATATCCGAAATGATCAACCTTCCACTTTCATTTATTTATTATTTTTGTTAATTTTAGTATACTTTTTTGTGTAACATTCTAAGATTAAAGTAATGTATAGAATAGGTTGTGCAGATAGTCGGCTATGGCCAAAGTTGCATGGCAAATATTGTAGATTGCCAACTGGTATACAATTTATGAAATAATGTCGCAACTAAAACGGGTAGAATATTTGTATAGAAAAGGTTTTCGAAACTTTAAAAAATTCCAATTGACTGAACTGGGAAAAAGTGCTCTATATGACACAATAAAGAGGATAAAAAATGGCATGGATATAAGGCATAGACCAGTTTCAGGAAGACCGCGTAAGGTTAAAGGAAACAATTTAAACGCTTTACTGGTCTCAGGACGACACAATTCGCGCCTGGGGTTTCGCTGAAAAGACAAGGCTACATATCAAGGAAACCAAAAAAAAAATTCTTATAATGACACCTTCACAAAAAGAGCAGGAAGATAATTTTAATAAAGTCTTTATATCTGATGATATACTCTGATATTCTCAAGCTTGGACGCAAGAAGACCCAGTCACAACCATTTCATGGCCAGCAGCTTCACCAGATCTTAGTCCCATTGAAAACATATGGGGGTTAATGAAGATTGAAGTTGAACGAGCAACGCCACGAAATTAAGATGATTTAATTGAGTCAGTTTTACAGTTCTATACACCACCAAAATCATGGAGGTGATCTAGTTTCGTTAAGTCAAGTGTTAACAGTTAAATGGATGTTGTATAAGTGAATAAGATGAATATTCTGTTATATTTTTCTAAATCAAGAATTAAAAATATATGCTTAATAATTACAATTGAGCTTTGTTTTTTCCGGATACTCTCTAGATGAACTGTATATATTATGAATTTATTTTTGATTGTGATGGATCTTTGTATCGGCAAAAATTTAAAAATTTACTCAATTTGTGAAACTCAGTCGAGCTTGCTTTGGAGAAAGGTTCAACAACTAACCATCGGATCAAGAAGTCATTGGCGACATGAAACAATACCGCATTTTTTACAGATTCCTGTATCAGCTGCTCGGGCAGCTGTTCCATCCACCTTGCCGCAACATCCCTTCGACGAATTTCGCCATCTTCCCCGTTCTACCTGTACCTTGCGAAGCACCGCCTGAACCCGACGATCGCTCGCGCGACTCGTTTGAAATCCGGCGTTGCCGGTTCTCGGAGGTCGCACTGCGACGTTGCCGCGTCTACGGACGACCGTGACAAGGGCAGATGACCGGGGAGCAGCGGATTCTGGCAGTTATTTCGTGGGGAGTGGGGGGGCAAGAGGGAGGCGGCAGCGCGTCCGCGGTGGGGGTAACCGGGAACTGCGACCGAACCGTCGAACTCTCGCGGGGTCTGGCGATTCCGATAACGATTCGTGTGTGTATCGCGCTGGGGATGGGTTCATAGTATTCGTTTTGTAGCGGTTCGAGATGCACGTGGGGATCCGATGGTGGTGACTGATTTGTCGTGGAAAACCTGGTTCATTGGGTTATTTTCCGGGGCCGTTTCTTTTCTCCCTCCGGATGGACTAGGTCGTTATTCTGGAATCGTAGGACTGATCATGTTTGAAGGAAAGATACTGAAAATCTTTATAAACGTAGTAAGGGAATACAATTTTGTCTAAAGCTTTATCTTCTTCGATATGTTTGGCCCCGCGTTAAACTCTGCGGGCTTCGCTGATTCGATCTTGTTTTGAATATTCGTGACGACTCTGCTAGAGGTACCTATTTATCCTACAGATGGAGCCTGTCGAAAATGATGGCAAAATATGTTTCACTACATTTTTTTCAACATTTATTGAAATTTACAAAGTACAGCCAAAATGTTCTGACGAATTCATAAGTTTGGATCTTCTTTCACTTTCACTTACAGGAGAAATATTTTCGGTCGAGAGCGTGCATTTCGATGATGTATGGGCCTTAAGACATCAGTAACAGATCCAGTCTCTTAGCATTTGTTCACTGTGTTAAGAATTATACGCTCAGATGGACGATTATATCGACCATAATCTACCCCTAATGCACGAAATGTATCGGTTTATAGGGCTTTAAATTGAAATAAAACACATTGAAATTAAGATTGAAGCCAAATTTTATTTTTCTTTGAAAGATAATCTTATGACGATGTTTTAAAAATAATTTCCGACATGTGTCTATCACGACTAGCTCTGAGAAACCTCATTCGACCATACCAATTTTGGACTACTTTTTCGAGTAATTCAGGCCTTATTTTATCAACAACATGAGTTGTGTTGGCTTCCAAAGCGTCTATTGTTTCTGGTTTATCAGCATAAACCAATGACTTGACATAACCCCAAAGAAAATGATCCAGTGGAGTTATGTCGCATAATCTTGGAGGCCAATTAATTGGACCATTTCTCGAATTAATATTATCGCCGAATCTTTCTTTCAATAAATCAATTGTTACGGTAGCAGCATGAGATGTAGCACCTTCTTGTTGGAACCAAAACACTTCTGGGTCGATACCATTCAAATTTTGAAACAAATAGTCATTGATCATCGATCTGTAACGAGCACTATTCACTGTAACATTAGCTCCAGCATCGTTTTTAAAGAAATATGGATCTATGATGCCACCAGCGTGTAAAGCACACCATACAGTGCATTTTTTATAATTCAATGGAACACGCAGAACTTCTTGAGGATTGTTTTCATTCCATATACGGCCATTTTGCTTGTTTACGTAGCCGTTCAACCACAAATGAGCTTCATCACTAAGAACAATTTTACGATAAAAAAGTGGATCAACTTCAAGCTGTTCTAGGACCCAATCAGCAAACAAACGACGCTTATTATGGTCAAGTGGCTTTAGTTCTTGAACCAGTTGGATCTTGTATGGGTGTAGACCTAAATATTTACGCAAAATTTTTCATGTGAAGGATGCACAGAGTCCAACTTTTTGTGAACGTCGACGAATAGACAAATCTGTATCATCATTAACACTATGACTTACAGCAGCGATATTTTCTTCTGTTCGTACAGTTCTTTGTCTTGTTGTTGTTGCATCGAGTAGAGAAAATGTTGTCCGGAATCTATCGATAGTTCGACGAATAAGCTGCTCTGATGGACGATTATGTAAACCATAAATTTCACGAAGTGCACTATATGTTTGGCGAATAGAACACTGATTTTAAAAATAAATTTCAATAATTTGTTAACCTTGTTGCTGCGTGAGTACTTCCATGATAATTTGTCAATGCTTACTGAACAGAAATATCAAAACAACATGGCTTCTACCTTCTGTCAAATCGCAGTTATCCCTATCGAAAGATCTATCGCTCTATAAAAAACACCCGATATCAAAAGAGGATAAAACAATCTGAAGAAAATATAGAATAGTGGTGGAAGTAATTCAAAAACATTTAGTGGAGACAGCGCCTTTATAACCAGATGTGGGAGAAGAAAACACTTTGAACGTTTCGATACGAATATTGAGCAGTGCATTCAGCTTTCTCGTACTGACATGACCCCATTCGCGTTTTCGATATCTAAAAGATGTCTACTCGTTTCTGTTTGCGTGTACAGTTAGTTACTGCGGTCGTAAACGGGATAACGCCTTCGGACTTGTTACTGAAATTAGCGCCATTACGTATATTCGTTAATCTTCCGAAACGCTTCGGCCAATTGTCAGATTGTCAGATGGAACGAAACACAACTACTGATCTAATCGAGGATATTGTCATTATTATTTAATGGAAGATTCAGCTTGAGTACCTTGTCCATCCTCGGAATCCACAGAAACATCCGTATCTAATCGATTGGACACACTACAAAATACACACAATGAAATGATCTAGAAAGAGAGAATCAGTCACTTTAATAAATCTTATACAATGTAACGAATAGAATGTTGATTAATTTCGTACCCTTTTGATAGGTCGTACAATAATCGCATGTTTGCCATCTGTTGGGACCAAAATGAGAATTTCATTCTAGTATTCCGTAGATTAGAAAGACAATCGAACAGTTTTTGGATTGGATTAAGGTCTGTTGACTCCGCAGGCCATGGTAAATTATTGATATGCTCCTTTTCAAGAAATTCACGTTTTAGCCGTGCTGTATATGGACGTAATGGGTTCTTTCTCCATTATTAATACCATACTTCTACCATCTTGATAACTGTACATCTCTTGGACTGTAGGAAGACGTGGTAGATTTCCAGGTCGCTTCTTCGCATGAAAGCAACCCGTATCAAGATAATAATAAAATCATGATTCATTTCCTGATGTTTCCCATTATTTGTTCTATTTAGCTAAGAAATTAAGTGTCTAATTGGCGTAAATATAATAATATTCGAAGGGAAATAGGACAGAAATGAGCTTCATAACTAAACACAATTTTACGATAAGAAAATGGATCAACTTCAAGCTGTTCTAGGGCCCAATCAGCAAACGAACGACACTTATTATGGTCAAGTGGCTTTAGTTATTGAACCAGTTGGATCTTGTATGGGTGTAGACTTAGATCCTTACGCAAAATTGTCCATGTGGTGGATGCACAGAGTCCAATTTGTTGTGAACGTCGACGAATAGCATATCTGGATCATCATTAACACTATGACTTACAGCAGCGATATTTTCTTCTGTCAGTTCTTTGTGTTGTCCGAAATCTATCGATAGTTCGACGAATAAGCTGCTCTGATGGACGATTATGTTAACCATAAATTTCACTAAGTGCTCTATAAGTTTGGCGAATAGAACACTGATTTTAAAAATAAATTTCAACAATTTGTAAACGTTGTTGCGGCGTGTGTCTCCATGATAGTTTGTCAATGCTCACTGAACAGAAATGTCAAAACAACATGGCTTCTACCTTCTGTAAAATCATAGTTATCCCTATCTAAAGTTCTATCACTCTAGAAAAAACACCCGATATAAGTAAGGTGCCATATAGTTCACTGCATGAAATGCCAACAGTAATCAAGACTGCTTAAGAGCGACAACATAGTAGAGAAATGAACAAAATGGAGATTATTTCCTGGTCTTTGTGCCGGTTTAACTACTGATTCGTTATAATAATTATACCTAATAATATCGTTTGTTCAGGAATATGCGGCACAGCTCGAGACACTCGGTTGTAGTGTCGATTTAACTACCTAGGCGTTAAATTGAATTATAATATGATAGAAGATTATATTAATTATTCCTTTCTACCTCAAATCGTCACATGCTTACGTTCCATATTCTTCTATTTCTTCTCCCTCCACTTAACAATGCGTCTACTTCTTTCTTAGTTTAATCCCTTCTTCAAGACGAACCCTCTATGCGGAGATTTTCGACTTTCACCGGATTTCTCATTGGATATTGATATTTCTCTTCGGCGCGAATGGAAAATAACTTTCCAGTGAACGAGGGGCTATCCATCTTCCGGCCAGAAGTTTTCGGTTCGTTTCTGAAGAACCCCGAGCCATTCATTACTGTCGTGCATGATTTATCTGGGCTCCGTTGCTCAAGGTGCGATCGTGAAAAACGACGTGACCCTAATGAGCTCCGAGTTGGATGCGGATTTTATTCATCAAAAATCCTGGACGACACGAAAAAGTAACACGCGATAACTTCCATCCACCTGGGTGTGTGAGAGGTGTTTGACTTCGATTGAGGTGCGCGACTTCTTCGCGGAGGCCTTGTCTGACTGGTCGCGGAGTCGTGCACCATTAGAAAGACGGAGTTAATTTGATTTGTACGGATTATTTTTTTTCGTCCACACCAGGCCAGGTCATCGATTCCCGTTGATTCAGAAGAAAATGAGGCCCATTTCAACAGAATATTCTTGTTGGCCACGTCATGACAAATCATTCTCATAGCTCCGTACTCAGTGCAACAACGAGAATCGTACAACATCTATGTGATGTGGCAGTTGAGATATCCGACAACGATGCCGGAGGTTGCAGGTTCAAGTCCCGCTCTTGCTCATTGTTGCCATCTCCAATGGCGAAAAAAGTAATTGGTTAGAGAATAATGAAGATTGTTACTGTCTACATATCCAGAGTTGCCCAGGGCAATTTAAATAGAAGAAAAATCCAGGTCATTCATTGGGCGAGCGGTACGAAACGCACCAAAACGACGCGGGTCAGGACGCAGCGTACAGCGTCAGACGACACACATCTGCCGTTTTCGCGTCCCGAAATAACCGCACCAAAAGGGACGTTGTCACGTTTCGGGCGCGCGATAATAAACGTCCCGTTCGTGAGACGCGCCAAAACAAAGAAGAAGAAAAAATAAAATTACTGGAAACGTCGACGCGCGAGATAGTCTAAATATGATTTTACGTCTACCTTAATAATAATGGCGGCAGCGACTGGGCATCTCTCCAAGACCAGAATGTGTCGGTGGAATTCAAAACGGGATATAGTAAATTTCGGCTTGTTTGTGCCCGAGGGACCGCGGTAGAATTCCCGTGAGCTGTGGTCGCTTTTAGGTGCGTTGATATTTGAGTGGAAACCATTATTCTTCCTTGAGAACTACACAGTATGAATTGTGTTGATATATATGCCTGGCATTTTTCTTCTTTCTTTTTTTTTTTGATGTATTAGTCTGGATAAGTTGTTTTTGGCTTGACGCTGATCCCTACGGGTTTTTTAACCGAGTTCGAGCTCTTTGTTTCAGACAGATATTAACTGTTAGGTCGAAACAAATACTATTCAAGTCGGACACCTTCAGATCTTCATATTATTTTGCTGCACAAGGTTATACTGAAAAATTCTAAGCCTAGTTCTAGAAGCAAGGAAAATTTTGAAGTAAAAATATGTTACTATTCAACAACTCTATCGGATACATTTACAAAAAGGAACCTGAAATGCCTCTAGACTTATCAAAAATAAATTTTTATATTTCTCTGTTAACCAGGCCTCCACATATTCTTTCACTTCTTTAAGAACTTAAGACCTTTTAAACTTCAGTCAAATCAGGCGAATAAGAGGAGCGTTCGAGTGATTTGAACCCTGTCTTCATGGCAAAAGGCAATTTCTGTCCAACGACACCCTTGGATAACTTCACGGGTCTTCTCTACATAATTTTTTTTTCGTAGAGTGGTTTATAACTTCCAATACTGAAATAAACATTACAGGTCTGTCGTTTGAAGAAGTTTGAAATATTTCATTCAAAATGATCTCCATCGATTTATACATTTTCCCTATTACGCCACGTAAAAAAACAGTTCTTTTGAAGCGAAATCCACCGAGCCATTATCGCACATTTTCATACGAAGTGCGTCTCACCAGGTTTCAGCAGCTCATAATGGATTGCACCCTTCTGATCCCGCCAAATATAGAGCATTGTCTTCTTTCCAAAGCGATTTGGTTTTACAATGGATGTCTGAAGTGGTAGAACTACAATGCCAGTAGAAGACCGTTTTTTAACTCTTCCAGTGAGAAGACAGACTCTCAGCACATGCAGAATGGCAAGTCAACATCTTTAGGTACTTCAGTTTCCCAAAGCACAGCCAACAGACGTTTCTATGAAGTAAGTCTAACATCGAGACGCTTGTTAAGCAGAGTTCCAAAGACTCGTGAACAATAGCAATAGAGCGAAGATACTGACGAGATGTGGACGTTTTTCTGATAATCGAAGAGTAGGCCAGGCAAAGAAACTGCCGCTCTGTTCAGAAAGTCCATCCTTTTCGAGGAGGCGCAATTATGGTTTCGGAGTGGTGTTTGTTTCGATGACAAAACTGACTTATTGGTACTACCAAGAACCGTGACGTCTTAGACATTTGTTGATGAGGTTACCAATGGAGCAATTTCTTGCAGCTCTTGACGAAAATTTCGTTTTCCTGGACGATAATTCACTGCCACACAGATCCCACCATGATAACTGCTAGAGAAAACGAGGGTTCTAGCATTACCTCCAAGATCCCTTGACCTAATTCTAATCGAGTTCGCTGGGGCTCACAAACGCTTCAACAGACCTTCTGACACAACTTTGGCAACAAATTGAGCAGGATATTCTCGATAACTTGGTATGCAGAGAAGATGCCGAACACATGGTGGTATTACTTTGTATTGAGGATGACAACAAGTATGAAATTTTACAGTTTTATTATTGTGAATATACCATTCCTTTGATACCTTATTTTAACTTAAAATACCGTATGTATATACATATTTCAAACGGAAACGTGATTTTTCTGAAGGGAAAGTACAAAATAAATCGATATCCTCAACTTTCGACGAGCAGTTCATTCGTTTCTATGGTATCGCATTATTTTCTTTTTCCATGGTAACGGACTGGGCTAACTAGATGTCAATACGTACTCACATTCAATTTATGTCCCATTTTGAGATAAACTTTGTCTTGTAGATGCCACCAAAGGAAAACATCGAAATAACAAATTTCAACATTTGTTTATTGAATCATAAGGTGGATATTGTGGAAATTTGATGCCTCCCGTTATATAATGCCCCCTTCCAACTTATAATCTGGTGCCGAAACCTGAATATATTCGACCCACACTGCATTTACCACGCAACGCTCCCCTTCGCTATTGTTGCCTTGTCCGCCTTGCCGTTTGGCGGGCAAATAAATCCTCATTGCCTCGTGCGATACGCGAAAGAGAAGGGACATAAACCGACAACAGGACCAGGAGAGAGAAAGCCGTATCGGCTATCCGTTTTAGCTCGCGATTCCCTAGACGTTTGCGTTGTTGCCGCGTTTACGTCGCGTTTGTTTTGTTTTGGAAATGTGGCAACGTCGGAGCTAGCGGGTTATTTTTTCGGGATCGAATTTTCACTCGGCCGGAGGAAAACGTTTCGCCAAGGGATTTGTCGGTATTTGATTTGATTGATTATGTTGATTCGAACAGCAAATTGATCGAATCACGTTTCAGTCGATTCTTATCATTACCCAAAGGTTACGACGATGAAAATATCAATTTTTTCCTTTAATAGGCGCAAACTATCCATTAAGGAGCCAAACAACTCAATTAACGACGTAACTCGAACTGTGAAGGCTTTTAATTGCGTTATTATTCATTTTAATTGTTTTCTTCGAGAGAGGATCTCCATCTCGAATGAATGATTGCGAATATTTCCAAAGTGAACTCGCAGTGGCAATTAATTTTCTATCATCGGGTTTGAAGAAGTTTCTACTGGCAAAATTTTTGCGCGCTTGTTTCAGGGTACAGCGTGCTTGTCTTTCGTCTAAATGTCTGAAATTTTTTGTAACTTTTAGGTTGAGAGTCTGAATAGAACTGCTCAAGATGTTAACTCAATTATCAATTGCAAAGCTCGATCAGATATCCCCACGTTTGCATATTTCCAGAGAATTAAGAAGTTGAACAATAGAACCATCTATAAATCGAAACAATGGTAGGTAAGAAAAAAGGAATAAGTCATAAAAATATTCTTATATTCGCGACGGAAATAAAAACTACTGATTAAATAATGAACGTTGCAAAAAACGTGTATATGAAAGTTATTGAAAAGCCAACTTTATTGCTCTCGCATAAACTTTATTATAGTCCACTACCCTTAATTACCTTTAATTTAGAGGTTATTGCTCCTTGGAAGATATTCATATTCAATGAAATATCCTATTTTAATCCGTTAAGTATCCAGTCATTTTACGAATCGAACGTACTTGAAAGTGTGCTAAAATGTACGCGATTCGTTAAATATCCCTCCCACGTTATTGATCGAAAACTTTGCTTAATTGTTATTGGATCAACTTGTATCCACATTCTTCTCAATGTGTATCAGTAAAAATGTTGAAAAGCCAGAAATTTTTGCGCCATTGTACAGTATTTCATTGGGATACCCTGTATATTGACTTTCAAGTAAATAAAAACAAACCTATCCTTGGAATTATTAAAGCAACAATAGTTTTGGGAGCTCTGAAATGGCATTCACTAAATTACTCATTTTATCTTTGGCTTGAAGTGCTTAATCAATTGTACTATAATAGCTTTCATCAATGCAGTAGCCGCCGGTTGCTATTGCTAATAACTTCAACTTAGTTTCAATTCTCAGAACTATATTTAAGGGTTTTTTTGGAAATTACTTCAAGGAAAATTTTATTCTTCACTCTTGAATTTCATCAAAGAGTTAAGTTTTTTGCAAGTTCAACAATCCATCCTCTACATGAACTTCATACACCTTCTTCTCGACACACAAGAGATGTATTCAATGAATTAATATAAAGTGCAATGTAATAACTTCGGGCGTAACAGTTTAATGTTATATTTTTCCAGTTCTGTAAGAGAGTTTTGTTGTGAAAGTTTTTATTCTGATATTAGACATCTCGCTCAAAAAAAAAACTTACCTCTGGAAAGATGCTGTATATTCTTTGTGTGATGGGAAACCTTTCTACAGTAACAATGTGGAAAGGGATAAAAATAACAAGATCTGATCCAAGCAGTCATGAATTGAATAGAAAACGAACTAACTCAGCTATCTCGAAGTAACCGAACATTTATTCGAACCAACCCTTGGTGCCATCCACATACAGACCCTTAAAGAAATCCATTTCCCGGCGACAAGTCTGCCCTCGATAACTCTATTTCTTAAGGCGGGCTTCCGAAGGTTTTTATGGCTCCTTATCAAAGGGGAAAGGAAGGAAGCTTTCCCCGTATAAAGCCAAGTGCAGACGATGCAGGGTTCACGAACGAACCTTCACGACTGTAGTTCCTGATTCTCCTACCTCTTTCTATTCTTGAGCGAAATTACTACTAGTTGGCGGAAGAGAATTGTATGTTCGATTTACCTTATTGAATTTACAATATTACTTGTAGTTTGTGGTTCCAAAATTAAAAAAATATGACCTCGAGGTTTCAGAGCATTCTTTAAAGGCTTCAGTACCTTGCAATGTTGATACGTAACGTGGAGTCGCGTGTGCGTCGAGCTTAACCATATCTTACCCGGATCCAGCGACATGGCGTTTTTCCTTGTCGCGGAAAATACCAAACGCCAAGGTTCATTAGGGAGAAAATACGGAGTAGGCGGTGTCAGACTTTGTGGGGCATTGTTCCTTTATTCATGGCTTGTCGATTGTTACCGTAAAGTCCTATCTGGATGAACTGCTGACGGATTCTTTTATGCCCCCAGACTGGTGAGGATACTGACAAAAGATTCGGCGATAAAAGACACGATAAGCGCAAACGTACCTTTTTATTCGCAGAGCAGGAAGGAATTGTCGCGCAATAATCCAAGATGGCCGCGATACACTTACCAAACGTCTTCACTAAGGACGACGACTTCTTTATATCTACACGTGAGACTACAATGTCATCATGTAATTATTGGATGCTAGAGGGAAACCTTAGTGTACATTATAGTAGATGATAGAGCAGTTTCAAACAGTTGAAAAAGGCGAAGAATCAGCAGAGATAAAAGAACGGCGAATTTCACAAAGTCATCCATTGAACACGGCCAAGTTCGTTAATCTACAGAATCGATCAAATTGTTCCTATTATTTGCTAAACTACAGATCCGATCGATCTGACAATTACCATTTAGAAGAAGAATGTTTGTGCAATATTTAGCAAGGATCGTCTAATCAGAAGATTGTAATATACTGTCTGAGCAGGGCAGCCTTGGGCGCTAATGAAAGCATATCAACAGTACAACATTCGAGTTTGAAGTTAGTATTTCGATGTAAAATAACTACTATCGTTAGTGATGTAAGTAAGCGCGCAAAAACTCCTGACTTCAGGTCAGTACGTTTCATCATTTGTAATTCGCAACTTTGTTATAATCAATGTATACTAAAATGTCTCATTTGGATGAGTTACACACCATGTATATCAACAGGACTCGGTATAGAACATTGTGAATTTAAATATTTCTGTTTCTAAAGTATCAATGCGAATAAATCTTCGGTTCAGTCACCGCGAGATCAGAATAGACAACAATAGAAAATGTCCAAGGCAAGGTCGCCAACCACGCGTACCAATATCTTATCAGGAACTGTTTGAATATAACACTTTCATGTATATTCAAACAGTTTTTGGTTTTCCTGCTTGTACTGTAAGTTTTTATTGGCAACATTACGTTTTCTGGAAACGTCGCACTTTCTAAAATTTGATCCCTACACCAAGGAAATAGAAAAAAGGAAAATAAGAATGTATATATTTCTGTGGTAGCGCTGTTAATGTAAGGTTAGAATTTAGAAACGGATTGTTATTGTTTATACGTTCCTCTACCATACTACTACGAAGTACGTTATTAGTATTACCTGTGTGTGAGCAAAATGGAAGGCGGTTTCAAACGGGCAATTTCCACTGATATTCTTTTAACAATTCTGCATACCGATGATTTTTGAATGTTTATTGTCATTTGGCAACCATCAGTTGCATAAAATCGAAGACAAACTAATAATTATTAGTTTGTCTTCGATTTTATGCAATTGATGTCATCTCGTATCGATCGATTTATCCCTTTTACTGCGTGGTCCAATTTTATGTAATAATTCCATCACGACATTTTTGTTGAAACGGAAACGTATTTTGAAATCAAGATCATATTCTGCAAAAGGATCACTCTTGCCCTTAATGGTTACGGATGTCTTCAGATCAGTCGAATTGATTTATTTGAATAATCTGTCATAGTTTGATATAGTGATTAAACCTGTGATCAGCACTTTCGGAACATAGAACTAGATAAATTGTTGTACTCCGTGATCAACAGGCTCCATTGTTTTATGAAACCCACTGTAAAGGAAATATTTTCTAGTGAATCTGATGTGAGGAGAATTTTACATTCTTAGGATTTCACTTTACGATCAGACAGATTTAAACGGATACCTGTTATTGAATCTTTTTGAGTAAATTCTGAAAATTCCCAAAACAAACCTTCATGTTATCAGGTTTCTTTTTGCTCGGATTTGCATTCAAGGAGACCGATTTCGTAAAAGTACTCAGTTATCATACTCACCTGATGAAGTCGAAATGTAATTAATGAAACAATTGTTGTGCAAACAATAAATATTAGCGGAAATAAAGTGTTTCACTTTAAATCGTATATGAATTTAAAGTGTTTCTACCATAATTGAAACAAATTGTAGAAATTACTATGTTTCACTACCAAAAAATATATATTACACATTTTCTTGTGACTCGAGTTTCGGGAAATGAACTATCCCATCATCAGACAACTGAAGACCTAACAGTGGTACAGTGGTATTTAAACAAAAGTGATAAATTTTTTGAATATTTCAACAGATTCTCGGTACCATCTAATAGTGGTACAGAGGTTTACAATCGGAACGTGATAAAAAACCGGGTTAAAAAAGAGAGGCCTTCTAACAGATATCGGAATGTCGGCAATCGAAAAAGAAGGTTATTAAACAGATGGTACCCATTTAAATATCTCAAATAATTTTTGGGGTTACATAGCTCCGTACAGTCATTCATTATTCTTACATTATTTTGTTGTATATTTTAAATATTTGGATTTACAAAGCTTCATACAGTCGTTCATTATTTTTTACATTATTTTTGTTGTGAACGAATTTGAAAATTTCAATAATCAAGTTTCTTTTCTTTTGAATCTACATGTAAAATTTTCTTAAGATTTTCTTTTGTCGAAAGGAATTACTGTTTTCTGAAGAATGAGTGGCAAAGGATGAATTTTTGTTTACTTTTCATTAAATTCATTTTATGTTCGTTGAAAATGGTTTTAAACACATGTTACTTTTTAATTATCTCAAATATTTTCGATTTACATAACTCCGTACAGTCATTCATTCTTTTTACATTATTGTTATTGTGAACTAATTTGAAAATTTCAACAGATTCTAGATAATCGAGTTTCTTCCCTTTTGATTCTACATGTAAAATTTTAAGATTATCTATTGTGGTCAAGGAATGATCGTTTTCTAGACAATGAGTGGCAAAAGTAGAATTTTGTTCATTTTTCCTGAAACTCATTTTATGTTCGTTGAACCTCGTCTTGAAGGAACGTCCTGTTTGTCCTATATATTTTGGTAGTAAAACATAGTAATTTCTACAATTTGTTTTAATTATGATCAACTACCAAATAGTAACGGCTGCAACAATTCAGTTTTTCTACCAACTGGATTCTCCAATATATAGAGTTTGCTTATTTTGTAAACAGATTAAATATTATATTGTGTTTGTTATATTAACACCTTGTGGTGATATTGAAGAAAAGGTATTTGATACATTTTTTTAGTTTCTTCAATTTATTGTTCGCGTTACATTAAAAATAGTCGTAGGCGGGCTTAAACGTGACACGGTCTAGGATAACTAGACATCAATACATCCTCGTAGAAGGATTTGACAAGCTATATTTTTGAAGGGATTAAAAATAACAGATTCGTCCATTCCCAACGTTTTTGCCACATACATCGACCTCAAAGTGATATAGTTGTGAGAAACAGAACACATATACAACGGAATGCGAACTATGTTTATGGAATTCTAGTATGTGGAAATGTCTATCTTTATGTATAATCTCTCTCGGTTTCGGACGAAATTCCCCCGTTGCCAACATAAAATAACGAAATTCCTCACTGTTCCCGGTCGTATATGATCTAACTCCGACTATCTCTCTATCTCAGGAACTCGGAGATCGATCTTGAAAAAGTGGCTTAAGCCGTTTAAACCGCATCGAGATCTCTCGGAGATGGAGAGCAGTCCTTATAATTCAAATCGGGTACGAGTTTTTTCCTTCCTGTTTTTTTTTTTTTTCAGTTCTATGAGTTTGTCGGCCCTGAGAGCCTCCTCGTGCCGCGCAACGACAACGTCGCGTTTGTCGGTCGTCGAAAGTTACGGCAACGACGGCTTCGTGTGGAGCTTGGTTCACGATCCTGTCTCGGTGTTTACGCGCATGCATTTTTTTGTTTGGTCTGTTTATATTTTGATGCGAGCCCTACTGGTGATAACGCGAAAAGCTAGAATGAAAATTTATTGGAGTATTTTGTTCATCGATGAAGTGACTTTCTTCAGTCGTTACTGGGAAGGAAGAACCCGCATGCTGTTGAAGATGAGTTCAAATGGAATATTTGGTACTGCATCATAGCCGAATTATATAAAAGTTGTATAATTCATACACACTTCGTCAAAAGTCTGTCGAATGTAACATGACAATTTTTTGTGTGTGGTATCTTCACTATCTTATCACTTAAATGAAAACAATAAACCAGCTTAAAATGTTTCTTGTTCGGGATAATACAGGTATATCCGAAGTTAATCAGTTTTCAGCGAATAACGAGAGTTGTAATATTGAGAATATTCCGTGGAAAATGCCGGAATATTCTCAGTTTGGCTGGGCAAGAATAGTAGCCCTACATTAAGAAGCTTTGTTGAAACAACAGATTGCGTAACGTTTGAATATTCCACGGACTTCGGTGAGGCACATAGTGGCCCTTTTTCTGGAAACCGGCAACGTTGCACGGAAAACATTGCTTGGTCGACCCAGAGTAACATCTGCAAGAGAAGACCATTATATCGCAAATTTTAAATTTTATTCGCAGGAATCGAACGGTATCTGTAACAGCCCTTCGAGGTTCTATAGAAGGGTTTTATTGAGGACTAAAGACGAGTAGTCTATATATATATATATATATATATATATATATATATATATATATATATATATATATATATATATATGAGGACTATAGTACCATATGGAGACGGTTGCATTCTTCAAATTTAAGGGCAAGAAGACCTTTAAGAGTACCTCGGTTATCACCTGGACGTAGAGCTACCTGTCGGCAATGGGCAGAACACCACCAAAATTGGCTTTTACCACAATGGCGCAACGTACTTTTTTCGGAAGATATTTGCGCGTCTGGTCGACACAGAGTAACATCTGCAAAGGAAGACCATTATATCGCAAATTTTACTCGAAGGAATCGAACAGTATATGTAACAGCCCTTCGAAGTTACTTTTTTAGGACCTACAGACGGGTAATCAACCAGTACCATAAGAAGACGATTGCATTCCTCAAATTTAAGGGCAAGAAGACCTTTAAGAGTACCTCGGCTATCACCTGGACATAGCCGTTTTCATCGAAGAACCCATGGGTCCAGTGTCAATTCCTGATATGCCTGTAACACCAGAACTTAGGAACGTTGTTTTCGGTGAAGACTCAATAAAAAAACACCTTTCTATCTTGAAATCTTCCTCAGTTCCTGGCCCGGATGGTATATCAGCATTTCAGTTAAAGCAGTGTTCAGAAGCCCTTGCATTGCCTCGGTCAATAATATTTCGCCAATCCTTTTCTACTTCTAGGCTGCCTTCTACTTGGCTATTCACCTCTGTTACGCCTGTTTTCAAGAAGGGTGACAAGCTTAATCCTAATAACTACAGGCCTATTAGACTGACGTCGGCTACTTGTAAACTGATGGAGAGGATCATATGTGAAGCCATCTTAACCTTTGCGGTTACTAACAAAATTCTGCCTGAAAAACAGCATGGTTTCGTACCAGGGCGCTCCATTTTAACTCCATGGTTTCGTACCAGGCCGCTCCCTTGTATCGGTGATTGGACGAGAGCTTGGGTCTTTGATGTGCCGGTGGATGTAATCTACTTAGACTTTGCGTTCGATAGTGTTCCTCATCGTCGCCTAGTTACTAAACTCGAACATCTTGGCATGATAGGACTTTTCGGATAAGAGTTGGAAATAACATGTCGCCAACTGATGCCTGTGTTACCAGCGGTATTCCTCAGGGCACGGTCCTCGGACCCATTTGTTCCTCTTGTTCACATCGGATCTTTCACCCTCTATGAAATCGAACTGTGCATTATTTGCCGATGACATGAAATTGTATAGTTGTCCTACCGGCGCCAGAGTTCTCCAGGATGACCTGAACACATTGAGTCGATGAGCTGCGTGCTTCATATAGGCAGGAAAAATCCAAAAATTGACTATTTCATCGAGAGGACATTGCTGAGAACTGTTCACGAGCACTGTGATTTAGGAGTTACAGTTACCTCTAATTCATCCTGGTTCCGCCATATTGCCAATATATGCAGCAAAACCAAGCAATTATGCTACTACTTATATCGCTTCTTCCGTGGATGCAGTCTACAAACGTGCAAGCTATTATACACCTCCTACGTCCGTCCTATAATGGAATTTGCCGGTCCAGCTTGGAGGCCTTCACTCAGGGGTGATTTGGAGGCATTAGAGGCTATTCAGCGCACATGTACACGATTGCCTTATGGCCGCAACCGCCCTGGTTATGACTCCCGACTCCAACTCTTGGGCATCCCTAGATTTGCACATCGACGTGAGCGGAGTGATCTTGTAATGACCAACCGGGCACTCCATGGATGTGCTGAAGGTTGTCTGCGACACTTATTCACAGTGAACCAAAATCACCACGAATATAAGCTTGCCAAGGAGAATTTTAGAACTTCGATTCGCCAAAACTTTCTATCCATTAGGATATTTGAGCGCCTTCAGTTAACGAATTCAAGAATCGCTTCGACAATTGGATCTTGGCACATTCATTGAATTATCAACTTTTGTTTAAGAGTTTATAGGTTTATACCTCAACTCTTTTTGTATTTAATAATAATAGAGCTATTCGTCGGCAATGGGCAGAACACCACCAAGACAGGCCTTTACCGCAATGGTGCAACGTACTTTTTTCGGATGAGTCACGATTCGGTTCAAAAAGTGATAATCGACGAAAAAGGGTTTGGAGAAGTCCAGGCAGACTAGAGCGGCTCAATTTCGCCCAGGAAGTTGTGCCCTTTCAATGCTGATCAATAATGTGCTTGGAGGGGTATAATGTTCGGTCGTTGTACCCCTCGTATTATCGTTGAACGAACAATGACAGGTGTCATCTACGTAGAAAACATCATTGAACCAATCATTGTTCCTCTGCGCAAAGAATTTGAGGATAATTTCATTTATCACGATTATATCGCCCCATCACACCGCACACGAAGGGTTCAAAACATTCTTCAAGAGAACAATATCCAGAAAATAAACTGGCCAGCAAACTCACCAGATATGAGTAACAAACAAAGATTTTCTATAAAATATATTGCAGTTGAAATAGAGGAAAATATTCATCTCATTTCCAGAATATAGATTGTTTATTTCTTGAGAAACCTAAGGGAGCCAAGACTTTTTACTATGTGTGTGTATAATTGATGTCAAAAATGCTTTAATGTCTAGAAAATAACTTTTTTCAACTATACGACATATGCAAATATATAAATACAACATAAAAATATCTACCAATGCAAAATTAAATAAAAATTCTTAGAATATAAAACAAATTTCCTGTTGAAAGTAAGAACACCACCTTGAAACAATATTCTCTTCCCTTATCGAGGGGTTTTCACGTAACAAAATAGAATGGTACATTTTTTACCGTTGCAACCGTAAGTTCGATTCGGTTCTTCCCGAAGCTGGTAGATCTCGCGATTTTCGTTTACTGCTGTTATTTGAATTTCAGATTTCGAGAGAGCGATATCTTATGGCGGCGCACGACGAAAAACAATCTTAATTGCCCGTGAAGAACGACCGTAACGACGAAAAACATCGTAACGAGGGAGAGAATAACGACTCGGGGATCTCTAGCTTGATTTACAGGGACCCTATGGTGTAGGTCCTTGGCCCGAATACCCTGGTGCGAAAGAACGGTCACCTTTCGATTCCGCTTTCCTCGACAGGTGCGCGGACGTTGACGAAGAGGACTTCAACTTGTCTGGGGGAGCTGAGAATGCATTTGGAGATGGGTCGATCGCTCGTCTCCGTCCCGGTGGGCAAATCTGAAAGCTCCTAGAAGCTTTTTTTATGGTGTAATAGCATTTAGTCACCTCTTTCATCAGCGTTGAAACCTTCTGTTGAAGACGATTAGAAGACGCTTAGAGCTATTGAAAAAGGTGCTTCTAAATATTCGATTCCTTGAAGAATAGAAAAATATAAACCTAAAAAAATTGTAATTATTAATCTTTGAATTGATTGATTAAAATTATTTTCTATTATTCTATGATGAGTTCAGGTAATTCTTAATCCAGAACTTAAAAGAATTAGGTTATTTGAAAGATGAATTCTTCTAGGATTAAAGGTATTAATTCTTTTAGGAGGTCAAATTATTCCTAATTCAATTGAAGGTGAAAGGCTTCTATGATAAAATATTCAAAAGAATCTGATAAAAAAAAATTTCAGATATAATAAAAAGAATTATTCCTCATCGTATTCCTATAGCAACTAAAAAAGTATGATTTCCTTGATAAGTTCTTTCTCGAACTACATCACGTCATCATTGAAATATAATTAATAATAATAATATATTTCTAATTATTAATAAGTTAGAATTAAATAAATGGAATCATTCAATTATTTCAACATATTTCATAGTATTTGCTAGTCTCAGATAGCTCTAACATTTAGAATTAAACACAATAACAATATTAAAAATTTACCATTCAAGATTTACGAACAAAATTACAAACACTGTCAGCTATGAGCACGTGTTTTGTCTGATAATAACATTGAAATTAAAACACAGAATTTTGTTTAAAGCTATCAAAAAATATGTCACAAGTCCCAGAAGCATCTGAATTCTTCTTCTTAACAAATTTCTAAGTAAATTTAAACACTTCTGGGTCGATACCAAATTTTGAAACAAATAGTCATTGATCATCGATCTGTAACGAGCACCATTCACTGTAATATTAGCTCCAGCATCGTTTTTAAAGAAATATGAACCGATCATGCTTTCAGCGTGTAAAGCACACCATATAGTGCATTTTTTAGGATGCAATGGAACCTGTAGATTTTTTTGAGGATTGTTTTCACTCTATACGCGGCTGTTTCAATCAGCAAACAAACGACGCTTATTATGCTCAAGTGGCTTTAGTTCTTGAACGGCAATTTTGCTTGTTAACATAGCCGTTCAACCAGAAATGAGCTTCATCACTAAACACAATTTTACGATGAAAAAGTGGATCACCTTCAAGCTGTTCTAGGGCCCCATCAGCACGCTTATTATGGTCAAGTGGCTCTAATTCTTGAACCAGCTGTATCTTGTATGGGTGTAGACCAAGATCTTCACGCGAAATTTTCCATGTGGTGGAGGCACAATCCAACTTGTTGTGAACGTCGACCAATAGACAAATCTGGATCATCATTAATACTATGACTTACAGCTGCGATATTTTCTTCTGTACGTACAGTTTCTTGTCTTGTTGTTGTTGCATCGAGTAGAGGAAATGTTGTCTGAAGTATATCAATAGTTCGACGAATAAGCTGCTCTGATGGACGATTATGTAAACCATTAATTTCACGAAGTGCTCTATAAATAATTTGTAAACGTTGTTGCGGCGTGAGTCTTTCCATGATGATTTGTCAATTCTTACTGAACATAAATCTCAAAACAACATGGCTTCTACCTTCTGTCAAATCGCAGTTATCCTTATGGAAAGTTCTATCACTCTAAAAAAAACACCCGATATATGAATCTGTGGTTGTGATTCTCGTGCAGCAGATTGCGCATTGAAACCTGGCGTTATTTCCGTGTAAATTATTGGATAATTGGATATCGGTACCAATAATAAAGGATTTTAAGAGCGTTAGGACATTTCAGCACGCTATTCAGCTTAGGGAATTACCTAAATCGTACTCTGTTTATGACTAAGTGGAAAAATTTTATGATCAGATAGTACAATCTGAGGACGTACTCGTATATGTTTACTCTCATTCCGAAAGAAATATATCTTATCTCCAATACAGAAAACAGTAGCAAAAAATTAGTAAAAATAACAAATTTTTGACCAATTCCAAAACTAACTTACTAAAATTAAATTTGCAGCCTCCTTTTTAGTGCTAAAGACAAAAACGAACGGCTAGGATACGTGCTCGAAAAGTATCGGGTGTTTTTTTAGAGTGATAGAACTTTCGATAGGGATAACTGTGATTTGACAGAAGGTAGGAGCCATGTTATTTTGACATTTCTGTTCAGTAAGCATTGATAAATTATCATGGGAAGACTCACGCCGCAACAACGTTTACAACGTTTACGTTGAAATTTATTTTCAAAATAAGTGTTCTATTCGCTAAAGTTATAGAGCACTTCGTGAAATTTATGGTTTACATAATCGTTAATCAAAGCAGCTTATTCGTCGAACTATCGATTAATTTCGGACAACATTTTCTCTACTCGATGCAACAACAACAAGACAAAGAACTGTACGTACAGAAGAAAATATCGCTGCTGTAAGTCATAGTGTTAATGATGATCCAGATTTGTCTATTTGTCGACGTTCACAACAAGTTAGAAAATTTTGAGTGAAGATCTTGGTCTACACCCATACAAGATCCAACTGGTTGAAGAACTAAAGCCACTTGACCATAATAAGCGTCGTTTGTTTGCTGATTGGGCCCAAGAACAGCTTGAAGTTGATCCACTTTTTTATCTTAAAATTGTGTTCAGTGATGAAGCTCATTTCTGGTTGAACGGCTATGTAAACAAGCAAAATTGCCGTATATGAAATGAAAACAATCCTCAGGAAGTTCTGCAGGTTCCATTGCATCCTGAAAAATGCACTGTATGGTGTACGCTGGAGGCATCATGGGTCCATATTAAAAAAAAAAAACGATGCTGGAGCTAATGGTACATTGAATGGTGCTCGTTACAGATCGATGATCAATGATTATTTGTTTCAAAATTTGAATGGTATGGACTCAGAAGTGTTTTGGTCCCAACAAGATGATGCTACACCTCATGCTGCTACCGTAACAATTGATTGATTGAAAGAAAGGTTTGGTGATAACATTATTCGAGAATTGGTCCAATTAATTGGCCTCCAAGATCATGCTACATAACTCCACTGGATTATTTTCCTTGGGGTTATGTCTTATGGGCTTTGAAAGCCAACATAACTCGTGTTGGTGTAATTAGGCCTGAATTACTCGAAAAAGTTGTCCAAAACTGGTCTGGTCGAATGCGGTTCCTCAGAGCTAGTCGTGGAGGACATATGCCGAAATTATTTTTAAGACATAAATGTCATAAAATTATCTTTCAAATAAAAAAAAATTTGCTTGAATCTTAATTTAAATGTGTTTTATTTCAATTTAAAGTTCTATCAGTCCAAAAAACACCCGATATATTGCTTAAGATCTTTCGATTGTGCTATTTGTAACCGTTGATAACGACTTATTGTCTTTCAGAACCACAGATTGCATATTCCAACAAGTTTCCATTGATGCTTTTTGTTCGTAATTCTCCGTAATTAAAATAAAATGGGAGAAAAATTAATTAGAGCATGCTCTGAACTTGAATGCATCAACAACAAGCTTTCATTGTGAAGTTCGAAGATGTTTCTCTCTTGAATCCTCCATTAAATATCTCGTTATCCACTCCTACCTCTTCTATACTAACGATGGTAGTTGGTTCTGTCACTCTTCCACTAATCCCTGATCCTTCCAGAGTTGTTCAGTTCACGTGGAGCGGCTCTTCATGTAAATCCTTTTTGTTTGGTGCAGCGCCCTGTGTGCATATTCATGATCCCTCTGGAGCTCCTACTGGCAGGAACGAGCAATCGATTGCGTTGACCCAGATAGCGAGTTTGTTAGAAGTTGCTCAAGTTTATAATATGCCACTCTCAACCTGTAATCTTGAGCATTTGCTCGAGGATTTCATCTACTCCAACAATTATTTCTGATGAAACTTCGAGTTTATCCGGGAACATTTCTGGAATTCACCGATTACATTGAGGACGCGTACGAGGTCTGTCTTTCAAGTTGTGCATTTAGACCTGGAAAAAACTGGATAGCTTTTAGAGGACTTGATTATTTTTCGTAGTGTTCTCCATGAAGATTAGTGAACTTTTAGACTTGGGCGAATCAACTCTAAACTCAGGAGTCAACAAATTCGGCTGCAATTATTGCCCATGTGGCCATACCCCAAATGTGTATCTCTACTGTCAACAACTGGACCAGTTGGAGCTAGTGATTGATCCTGATTGATAAGAAATTGGCATCAAGAGAAAATCGATTACTTGAAGAGTTTTTCGCCAATGAGAACCAAGACATCTATGAGAGGGGCATTATGAAGCTACCGTTGTCTGAATATTGCCTTTCAGCAACTTGAGAAATCTCCTCTAATCTCACCTTGAAACTTGGTGTTTTTGACGAGTTCAGTTTTTTCGAGTTTCCCGTGATCGAAGGTTCAACAAAAAAAAGCTACTTGCGCATCTCGGTCAGTTGTGGTTTGGCTTGGGTTTCGCCGAAAATTGGCAGAGGACGCGGCTTCCCTTTGCAGCGGGCGCCGTTCTATTTAAACCGATGCATCCTTTCACTCTAATCCCGGCTACGAATGTACTTTGGCTCGCGAAATCTCCGTTTCCTGTTTATCCTTCACGGCACAGCCGCCTACGACGTCGACGACTGTCGAACGGGGCGGCGTTGCCGGTTCGGCGAAGTGAAAATCTCCATATATACGTCCGAAAGTGGTTGGGTTCTCAAGAGGTTCGTGATGTATATTTCAATGGATGATACTTATTTATCCGTATGGAAATTAGAAAGAAATTAATCTGTTAATTTCTGCATAATTTTCCCCTCTACACCCTTTGTCAACAGTCATTTTTTGCTGTCTTACGGCTCTTCTCGTTCCACAGGGCGTTTTAAACTTTTACATTTAATCCTCACACAAAATCTTGTTGATCTTGGTGTCTTTCTAAGGTTCAGTTTGCTTTTTCGTCATTCTTGAAGTCCTTGACTTTAATTATACCTTGTTGACAACTCTAAGGCTAATTGAACATTCTTAAGATGTCTTCTCGAGTCGTGAGTGCTCAGATAATTATATCTTTTCATTTCAGTAAATGCAATAGGCAAAACAGTTCACATTGTATACTATTTAACACCGAAAATAGCGTTAAGTATTCTGTACAGAAACAACTGTCAAATTCACCATAGCAGCGTTGCCATTTGAACAATGAAATTCGCATTGATTCGTTCTGTATTGTTCATCGTTAGACCACGCGTCATTCATCATTAGTAATAAAATATATAGCCCGTCTTGAAAGAATCCGGAAAAAACAAAGCTCAATTGTAATTATTTATTTAGTATATATTTTCAATTCTTGAAAATTTCAACAAAATCATCTTATTTCCTTATACAATCTCCATTCAACTGTAAACACTTGACTTAACGTGGAGGTACACCCAAATCTAGATCACCTCCTTAATTTTTGGTGAACGTAGTACAGGACTATAAAACGGACTGAATTAAATCATCTTTATTGCGTGCCGCTGCTCGTTCAACTTCAATCTTCATTAGTCCCCATATGTTTTCAATGGGAATAAGATCTGGTGAAGTTGCTAGCCATGTAATGGTTGTCACTTGGTGTTCTTGCATCCAAGCTTGAATATAGGTCAAAACAAGGCATCTTGCATTATCCTGCTGAAAACGCCAGCCCTCTGGATATCAAGCATGTTCCGTTTCGAGGAGAAAATAGTTTAGAATGCCACAATATCTTCACTATTAATGGTACCATCAACTATACAGAGAGACGTAGCACCATGCGAAGATATTGCTCCCCAAACCATTAATTTGGTGGGAAATTTGAAATTTTGAACGGTAACAGGTTGTTTTGATAGGATTTTTAAGTGATTTTTACCAAGTTGGAAACAGGTATAAAGACATCATCAAAACTATCTTCTTGAAAACGTTGACAAAATTCTATCCTTCGTTCCTGGATGAATCTTTCTCATCTTCAGGGTCTAGGAATTTCCCGTCGAAAATATCCCAAGATCTCCTGTAATTTGAGTAGATCCGACAACCGCGCGGTAGCGAGATCCAAGAAGAGGATCGCGAAGAAGAAAGACGGAGCGGCGAGAGGCGGATTCGACCTTTCCCCTGTACGCACGACGTTGACCTTCAATTTCGAAATAGTTTCGTGAGAGTTTCGCCGCCCCCGCCTCCCGCCAGCGGGCTAACTTCGTCCACCCCCCTCCCTCGGCCCCTTGCCTTCCCCCTTCGACGGGAAATGCGAGACAGGCCGGGATAGCGGCATCGAGGGCATCTCGTACACTGTCACGACCTGACAGGAGAAACGTTTCTGGCAGATAAGACCGTTTGACGAAGGTCCCTCCAACTATTTCGCGGGCCCCCTGCGTTGGGAGGATTATTTGAAGGGGGAAAAGTGTTTGAGTTTTCGGCGATCTAGCAAGTATCCCATTTTGGTCCAAGAAAGTTAACTTTTTTGCATCCTGAAAATCTATCTTGTCTTGGTGACAATTCAGCTTCTTTGACCCCATGGTCTTTCAAGGTCTTGTTGTTTGTTTTCATTAGGATATCTTTGTCCACCTCATTCGCCTCGGTCACCTTTCCTTGTTCTATATGATAGGTTGGAAAAAAGTCCATTGAATGTGCGTGAACTTTAAGACTTTCTTCTGACTGTTCGACTTGGGTCAAATATGCATTGTTTTGTTCCTTAATTTGTTGCCATTCTCAAGGTATCTTCATAAAGCCTCTCTCATAGAAGTCCCGGTCCTTATTGGCGAAAAACTCTTAGTAATTGGTTTTCGAAATCTTCTCTTGGTGCCAATTTGTAGAACAAATGGTTATCGCTTTTGCCAGGTCCAGACTATATGGCGAATGCTTTAAAACTCCCCTACCAAACACCCAGAGTTTCTGGCGAGTGACTACGGACGTATGTGGCCTGGCTTTGTCTTGATGAACACAACACCTCTTCTGTTGGTCAATTCTATCCGTTTCTGCTCAATCGCTAGCTTCAAACGGTTCAGTTGATGGCAGTAGAGACATGAATTGACCATATGGAGGCAACTCATAATAAAGTCCCACCAAATGCACAGAAGATTCCTCCTGGCCATCAGGCCTGGTTTGGCCACCGTGCTTTGACCACCATCGTTTTCGCACAATATGGTCGTATGTGACCCATTTATAATCCCCAGTCACCATCTGCTTAAGAAATGAGTCGATTTCATTCCGTTTGGCTTCGCAGATGGAAATTCAATATATCATGGTGTTTTTTGCTGTGGCAGCCAAACATCAAACTTCTTCCTGAGTCCAGCTTTGCACCAAATGGTTTAAAATTGTTTATGGTCGATCTTCAGCTCTCTAATGATGCCACGACTACTAACATGCTGGCCAACTCCGATTATATCTGTCATTTTATCGACACTAGTAAAGTTAGTTACTTTAGACACGCTTCTAGTTAACTACATTGACTTGGTTGTAAGCTGTTACCAGGAATCGAATTCATCTTGCTATATATCCAATTGAAGTATTATCGGTTTTTCTCTGTAAACCTTTGATGTATTCTAACCACGATTGAACTAGTTAAGTATTAGCTTAGTTGAAAAAAAACCCAACGCAAGCGGAGGCCATTGTTTCAAACAACAGCCAAATCTAGTATAAAGAGTTAATCTCATATCTCTGAGAAGATTAGGCAAAGTGGGTATTTTGGCACGACGTTGGATAATTTTCAACCTTAATTCAACAAGATGTGTAGCCCTATCGATCTCATGTCCATAAATCGAGTTTTTCAGATATCCCCAAACAAAAAAATCATTGGGAGATGAATCCGGTGATCTTGGTGGCCATTTGATCCTGCAAATTGTAGAAATGACACGATTGAATATCATATTTCCAAAAAGTGATTTTCCAAACCTGTATCTTGGAATCGAGGAATTCCTTGTTACATTCTCAGGATTTTGAATCAATAAATCCGAGGTACAATTAGTTACACTCGACACTCTTCTAGTTGGTCTTTTTGTAAACTGTTACCTGAAATCGAATTAATCTTGTTATACACATAATTGCATTGAATAGTGTTATTAGTTCTTTCATGTTGAAGATCGATGACAGTTTTATAATTATATTATACTCATATCATTCAGTGTAATATTCTTGGAAAAATTAATGGAGTGACAAGCAAATGCTTCCACTATACCGCCCAAGACAGGCCTCTCTGTACTACCGACCGTAACATCTTGCATGACATGCGGGTCTAAATAAAGATGATTCGCAACTTTGTTGTCATTAAGTAAATTGCTCCTCTCTCTGTTGCCGCAAAACAAACGAAGTATATACATATATAATTCCGCAACAAGTCCAAAACATCAATTTTAATTGCCACCATCAGGCAGAAGGAGATCGGAGGGGGGGTAGGCAAAGGGAAAAATGAACGATGACTATGTCATATCGTGGAGCAACGGTCAATTATAGGTTGTTGTACACGAGAAAAATGATTCGATATTTCCGACGCCAAGGAAATAATGGCTCGTACACACACGATTCAAGGAGATTTCTGTTAATCGGCCGCGAAGCGAGGTGGATCGGACGAAAATAGATTGTTTGGATGTTTTGCCTTTCGAGATTAGAGAAAATGAGGCGCGGCTTACATAAGAGAACGTTTGAAGTGGAAAAGGACGTCTACGGCCGGTTGTGTTTATTGTGTGGTTTTGTTGTAGAAAGACTTATCGCAGGCTTTTCCTGTTTGAATCATCGTATGTTTTGGGGATTGAATTCAACCAGTTAGTTTATTGGCGTGTGAGCATAGCTCTTTCAGCAAATGAATGCTCAGCAGTCTGCACAATATGCCCCAAGAAGCAGAAAGTGCGATAAGGGTTACGCCTTATTATCGCGCATAGCGAGAACCACTCCGAAGAGTTGAACCCACCAAGCTTCCTGTTTCGGCTTCAGTTCGAAAACCTACACCGTAACTGGTAGCAGCGAAACACTATCCATCCTCTACTGGCTGCAGTGTCAGTTCCCGAGATTTTTGGAAAGCAACTCACACGCCGAAGGAGCTTCTTATCCATCCATCCGAACGCAGTTCCATGAACCAAGATGGTCCCAAGATTGATGCCTCAATTGATCCTGGTTTCAAGCACCAACGGTCTAGCCGTAACGTCGAGATCCACAAATCCCAGAAACGTCTCGCAATCGATCCTGGTTCAGGACGAAGCCGTTCGAACCGTCAAGTCTCGATAAACCCTGAAGCATTTTTCGAGATATTCTGAACATGGGTTGCTGCGGACAGATAGAAGGAATACCCTCCTAGTCCAGCATGCGGACCGTCAACCAATTCCTTCTCGAGTCCTAGTCGAGACAAGCACCCCCAGCGCGTCAAGCTATAATGCCATGGGGTCTTGGGGAGTGTCAGAGTAATTCCTTGTGGTTTATAGTATTTATGCCGTTTCGATGCTTTAGGGTCCGTTGATCAATCACTAGTTATGCTAGACCGCCTGGCTAGATGTGTGTTTTTGTTAAGCTGAGAATTCGCATAAAATTTGGTTTGGGTATCAAAATTCTACCGTGAAAGTTTTGAGGATGTTCCAGAAGATGTTTGCAAATGGCACTTCGAATAGCTTCAGAGAACCATATATCCTAACGAATTGATTTCGTTTGGGTTTATCCAAACCATTTGGTGATATTTTTGTGCCTCAAACGCCACAAATTGCAATTCATTCTCAACTGCTTCATTTTTGTGTCCAGTACCAATGGAGGTGCAAGAAGATCTTGTGCAAAAGGTGAACGGAAACATGGTTATGGTTCACTTTGCATTGGTTTCGTCAAACATATGTTCATATCTTTTGCAGCCTCTCTATTTGCCCAAACGACTTACATAAAGTTCAAAAGATGCTTGGGACATTACTTCGCTTGAGGAGATGAAAGTTGAATCGACAAAAGCATTGATATTAATAAAAGGTTGGCCAGAATTGACCAAGAGAAGAAGTGTTGTGTTTCGTCAGGACAACGCCAGGTCAAACACGCCCGTAGTGACTCGCCAGAAACGTCGGAAGCTTGGTTGGGAGGTTTTAATACATCCACCTGGCACCGATCGATTACCATCTTTTTTCGCATTGCAAAATTGTGATGAGAAATTAGCATCAAGAGAAGATTGTGGAAATCGATTATTAGAGTTTTTCGCCGATAAGGACCAAGGCTTCTATGAGAGAAGCTACCTTTAAAATGACAACAAATTATGGAACAAAACGGAGGATATTTGATCTAAATCGTACAATCTGAAACATGTTAGATAAAGTCTTGTAGTTCCCCGACCATTATTAGCCTGACGCTCTCAGATCTTCTCTGAAGGTCCTTCAGAAGCTTCAGTGCAGTTTGTGCTAATAAGGAGTTCAGGTGTGTTCTGGTTAGGCTTTTATTACTGTGTTCTTATGTAGAGCACTGCTAATTTTCGACGCAACAGTGAAATGTTGGCCGATCCAGAAAAATATTTCTCCGCTGTATCAAGCATTGGAAAAAATCACAACACTATCGGAAGTTTTTGAAACTAGATACTTCTAAAAGGTTCTGGGTTGATCTCGATTACAATGAAATTTTAACACGACGGTTCATGCCTCTGAAAACGGCACCCAATTTGGTTTTGTCCAATAATTTACCTCGCCCAGTCTTCAGGATGTGGGCGGATATACGTTACGAACAGATGGGCTTTTATCTTCAATGTAATTCCCCCATAGAACGAGCAATTCCTTTTGGAATGGCTTCGATACATATCCAATTTTAGCATTTGAATTTTGGTTATCTTCGAATTTTGTTTATTTAACCATCGTTTCCTAGAGTTATATATTTCAGTAATAGTTCACAATATACTGATTCGCTTAACCGGCAGATGAAGGATAACAAACTCGTGTTTTCGATCAACCACTCGAAAAATATTTATGGCACACTGTTGAATAGAAAAAACGTGAGAACCTTCTGTATATTTGCTAGTTTGATATAAATATCAAAATCCATAGGACATATTTAGGGTTCTTTTATATAGATGGCAGCTAATCAGCATCTTGGCTACAGCAGTTGATAAAATTCGTCTACAAGAATAGTGTTAACGCCGAGTTGGCCTTAATACGCCAAGGAGGCCAGGCTCCAAAGTCTACATCTGTCCTTCGTCTTGAGTCTTGCGCGTTATCGGTTTTCGTAGTCACCCTGGCTGTAAGGCCACGTGTTTCACAAGCTAAGTTAAATGTAAGATGGTGGTGACAATAGAGGGCCTTGGGGTACACCTTGTTGTGGGTTAACAGAATTTTCAATTTCTTAGGTTAACCCGTACAATATTTTCAGTAGTGGTTTAGACGCTAAATTTTTCTGTAGAACTGCACGAATCGATAATCTTCAGGGGCGTACAAGGTTATCGAGCGTCCGGAGGCGTGAAAAAACGGCAATCTCTCGGCGTTACGGTCCATCGGATCGACCGTCACAGACATCAAGGTTGGGCCGGTGCAGCGCGGCCAAAAGGGGGTGCGACGAAAGAACGGAAGGCGCAATTCGCGATAGCGATTTCGAACTGCAGCGGAAACACGGTGCTCGATCAGGCAGCTGGGGACGTCGACCGATTTCGTGATTCCTTCGGCGATCTGTGCAAATGAACACTATTTTTTCTTCCGTTGAGGTTTGCCCGAACGCAATCGCGTGTTTTTACCGCATCGCCGCGCGATCGGTTGTTCGCTGGTGGGGCCGTAAGAGAATCATGCCTATTTTGTAACCATGTGTCAAAAAGGTAACGGAAATCGGTCAATAAAATGAATTCATTCAAATTTATCTTATCTCCTTCAAACTAAGCCCCTTAGAAATAAGAAACTTACGTCAACGGATCATCAATACATTCTCAACGTGATACTTGTCATATTTTATCTTGTGCACTTGCTTGGTGCCGGCAGACGTCCGTTGAAGGAGCTCTCTTCTGAGGGGACTCTATTTTGGACGGACGCGGACGCCGATATGACAATTTGTCACGCTCAGTATTTCCAGAAGCTTCAAGTCGTTTTTACAATTTAACATTGCGCAAATATGGCTAGTAATAAAGAAGGGCTTCTGCTCATTGGCAAGTCAACTAAGCCAAGGACCTTAAAAATATAATTTTGGATACATTACCTGTTCCCTGGAAGTCTGATATGATGGCCTAGATGACGTCTGAGATACATAGTGAGAGATTGGTTGAAGAAGTTTGACAGGAAAATGGGCCTTGAAAAAATAAAGATTCTGCTATTCTTACACAATGCTGAGTCCCAACTAAAACACATCAGATGGAGAAACATAAAGTTACTCTTTTTTCCACCTAACTGCACGTCTATTTGTCAAGAATCAGGGAATCATTTAAAATTTTAAAGAGCACTGTAGAACTATGATACTGAAACATTTGATGGTCAGTATCGAAACTGCCTGTTCTGCCAGCGATTACTTGAACCAATCAACTCGTTGGATGCCTCTGTATTTCATCAAAGGTGCTTGGGACCAAGTTTCTACAGAACTTCCGCCTAAGGGAGATTTCATTGTATATTATTTTCTGAAAACAAATTGATCGCTTTTTTTCTGAATAACTGGCAAGAGTGAAAGACAACAGTGCATGGTTAAAGTGCCCCCATGGATGAATTATTCCGATCGCCTCCCAATGATGCTAACTCCCAACTGAGTTTTACGATCACGACAAGGCTTTTAAGCGAACAAATATCCGGCTTCCGGCAGTAAAAGAATAACTTTCGCGAACGTACAGACGTAAAAGAACCGGCAACGCTGCCACAGTGAAAGGAGTTCGTTCAGAGGGGTAATCCCCAAATAAAGTACACCCTCCCCTCCTCCCACGACACCCTGGGGTTGCGAGGGTCGAGGGAGGAATTTTAACGCCAGGTCTGCGAAACGCGTTATTACGGGGGTGCAGCAGTTTGTATCACCATAGTGCTGCAGGTGTTTTCAAGGATACGCATTACTTTGATACCTGCTTTAGAGTGCTGGGTCTTGAAATAATGAACACCAGAATTTACAGGAGGGTTTGTTATTGTTTTATTTCAATGTCGCTCAGGGTTAGTCAGCATTCAGTGTTACCCTTCGTCGTATCATATTTAGTGGTTTGCTTCCTCCATCCACAGGGTCCAAATATACTTTGAATATTTGAATGTAGCTCCTAGATACACATTGAAGTCAATGCAATTGAACAAATTTTAAGTTGAATTTAGCTACGAGTTGGAAACTGTTCAGATAAAAAAATAATCTGCTTGAGCTTCTTTAGAAGTGCAGATGTGGTTGATACTGATCTAAACATATCTATTGTATTTTGAGTAATCCTCCTTTTTGATCTAATTGAGGTACATCCTAAGTTACAGCTCCTTAGCCAGTTCCAAAGAACTCCACCAGTTGGGAAGGCTTTGAGAGGTCTACGTCTTCATCTGTATTATTTCTAGACGAAGCACTTTTGTGTTGGATTACAATGACCAAGCATTCAGTACCAGGATGTTCTTTCTTTTCCTCGCTGAATCTGAATTTCGTCTTTTTCAGTTAAACCTAATCTTATTAAATGCTACCCGAGACGACCATGTCTTTTGAGGAAGCTCCTGAGACAATTCAGTATATTCCTACTGTGATCGGGATAACTTTTTGGTCCCGCAAAACGATATCTCCATAGGAATTTTTTGGGATGCTCCAAATCTTGAGTTTTCAGTTTCCCATTTCTTTTTCTCTATACCACTGAAAGGTTCAGCTCCTACAAAGTCCGGTTAGAGCCCCATTTCTGCCTAATACGTTGGGTGCTGATTCTCTAGTTTCCGGAAATCCCGACCAAGGAGAACCCACTTCATTCATGTCTTCTCGAATGGATACTTGTATTACGAACTGGATTGTTTTTCAGCATTTGTGTCAGTCTAGGTATACTGTCCTTGCGAAAACAATCATCTCATATTTAGCGTTGTCGACTTGGATTCTTTTGGACAAGTTAGGAATTTATCCGTTATTTAATCCAGAATCTTGTTGCATATCCTTTATTTTCTGTTTGTTTCATTCGAAGAGCCCAATTTCACTAGTTATCTTTTTGTATCAAAATGACACTGTACAAATTGATAATAATACACATTCAGCATCGTCCAAATTATAGGTTCTCGAGATGTTCCCATAAAGAAATCTAATGGTCTCCAGGTAATTGTTTTCGAAATTCCGCGTCTTTAGAGTGCAGGCAGGGGGTGTAACCCAACCTCCAGACCGTTCCCTCCCCCCGTTTTCGCCATAATGTGCATCACCTCGCGAGTCGGGACCCAAACTTGGCGTTGACCTGTTTCAACATCGCGAACGTTAACTGAGCGCTTAAACTAACGCCGGCATCGATCTGGCGCCCCTTCCGCTCAAACGGGGCGGAAATAAATAACACAGGTTTCGTTTATCGCCGTCTTTCCCGCCCTCCAATGCAGGAACATCCGGCCAGGAGGGAACCAGCGCGTTCGCTAGGCGATAGAGATCTCCCTTTTTCCGGGAAGCCGCCCGCCAGGTTGATTCGCTTGGGCCGGGACGTGAGAGCTCCTGGTGCAGCGCCAACACCTACCATCCGTCTTGGCAGAAGGTGAAACGTGAGAAAAAAGAGTCGGAGGCCATGGTTCGATAGGGCTGTGAGATCTCGGATGAGTATTCGAGACAACGTCTTATCGGAATAACACCTAGTAGCATTTGGGATATTTTTCGACATGTTTTATGGGGAAAGATCAGTTGGCATCTTGTTTTTCTGTTTTTTATAGTCGCAAAACTAACGGTTTGTCTGCAGAAGACCTGTGATGGAGTGCGTTGTTAGAAAATCTCTTTCATCGTCCCTGAAACGAGGAGACAGACAAGTTTTCATCATCTCTGTGAGGTAGAAGGTGGTGACAGGTTTGTCTTGCAACAAAGTTTCCAGTTAATCAAACAGAACTCTGTATATTGTGGTGGGCGCTTGTCAAAACATGATCGGGAAGATCTTATAATAATAAAAGTGAAAGGTGCAGAATGAATCCAAAGAATGCCTACTTGACTTTTTGATCAGAGGAACCTGATCACTTTACAAGGTGTACTGAACATGGGCGTCCCATTGGACTGTTTTCATATTGTCCTCACTTCTTTCTACCTCTCACTATAGAACACTGACATAACTGATTGATTTGGCGCAGCGCACGATTACACTAGAAAGAGAGAATACAGTTTTAGTGATGCATTCGGATATGTTTGGGATGAAGGTTTGACGGACAAGGGTTCCTTGTGAAAACATTTGCGCTACAGTGTTAGAGCTACGGTATAGATTGCGAATGCTCATGGAAGGAGGAGGTATTATTTCCGTTCATCAGAGTCAGTATGACCTGCCAGCAGAGATTCATCTTGGACTTCTTTGAGCCAAACCCAGTCAATTCGTTGACATAGCTTCCTCGATCTCCTGAGATTTTGGCCAAATCGCCGCAAAGCAGTGACTTTATGGGAGGCAAATTCCTCATTTCACCGCATCCTTCACAGACTTTAGCGAATCTTTATGATGATTTATGATCGGTGTTGAACCGATCACCTCATTAGAGGTATACCAAGACGAGTATATCAAAAATGATAAGAGTGTACTGTCTGACTGCGTATAGAAGGAAGACGTGTTGAGTGAAACTCAGTAGCGAAGGACGGGGAAGAGCTACAACGTCTTTTGAGGTGGAAGAGACAAAGATATCCCCTCTGATCCATCAAAGACTCCCTTGTGCACCACTTCGATAAAGGTGTTGGCTGACTCCTGTCACGTGGAGAATGCGCATATGGAATTTTTCCGTGGATTCCGAGGTACACGTTCATCTATTATAATGACACCCAAGGCGGTCATATCGTGAAACGGGCTACGCCGCAAACACACGAAACCGCGCTTCATTAGTATGGGGAAATCGAGATGACCTAGATTCCGAGAGTGTTTCGGTTTATTTTGGTAGCTGGACGGGTATTTCCCGATGTGCGGTAGAAAAAGCGGACGACGGCCTCGGAATATACCGATGGCGTGATCTAAAACTGATATCGATCGATCGTATCGCTCAAAGATCCCCAGGAAGGAGTTTCTTACGAGTTTTTGTTCATCCGACCCTGGTGTCTGCCTGTCGACCATAAATTTCATACAAATTTGTAGAGATTCCTTTAAGTTTGTACACAAATTGTGAATTTAATCATTCGCGGTCACCTTTATTCTTCTAGTTAATTTTCAGGAAATAATTATAGAAGCTTCATGCTAATAGCAATTGAGTACTCACCTCCTCAATTAAGATGTATAAAACAGAAATAATTAAGTTCAAAACGTCGAAAATCACTTCTCTAAATACAGCATCAGACATTTTCAACCGTTGTTTTCTACTCATTGCATGATCAACATCTATGACAGATGTTATAAAATCAAACAGCAACCCATGATACAAATTTGTATCACTGGTTGCGTAGTGTATGTTAACGTAAATTCAAATAATTAACGTTTCAGTGCAAAAAATTTTCTGGGTTAGTCTAACAAAGTGGGCAGGTACTGTAATTTTGTTTAGAAGGAAAACATAGATAAACATAAATTCACACTCTCAGCTGTAGCCATAGAAATTCTAAATGAAACTACTATTATACTTAATTATAACCTCTAACTTGAAATCTTTAAAAGTTAATTTCACTTTGTCGTCTAATTCAAAGCCATCTTAAGTCCGTCGATTATACCGAATATATCGGGTGTTTGAGTGATAGAACTTTTGATAGGGATAACTGTGATTTGACAGAAGGTAGAAGCCATGTTGTTTTGACATTTCTGTCAAGTCAGCATTCACAAATTCTCATGTAAAGACTTGCGCCGCAACAACGTTTACAAATTGATGAAATTTATTTTCAAAATCAGTATTCTATTCGCCAAAATTATAGAGCACTTGGTGAAATTTATGGTTTACATAATCGTCCATTAGAGCAGCTTATTCGTCGAACTATCCATAGATTTCGGACAACATTCTATACTCGATGCAACAACAACAACAAGTCATAGTATTAATGATGATCCAGATTTGTCCATTCGTCGACGTTCACGACAAGTTGGACCCTGTGCATCCACCACATGGAAAATTTTGCCTAGAGATCTTGGTCTACATTCATACAAGATCCAACTGGTTCAGGAACTTAAGCCACTTGACCATAATAAGCGTCGTTTATTTGCTGATTGGGCTCTAGAACAGCTTGAAGTTGATCCACTTTTTTATCTTAATATTGTGTTTAGTGAAGAAGCTCATTTCTGGTAGAACGGCTATGTAAACAAGCAAAATTGCCCTATATGCAGTGAAAACAATTCTCAAGAAGTTCTGCAGGTTCCATTGCATTCTGAAAAATGCACTGTATAGTGTGATTTACACGCTGGAGGCATCATCGGTCCATATTCGTTTAAAAACCATTCTGGAGGTAATGTAACAGTGAATGGTGCTCGTTACAGATCGATGATCATTGATTATTTGTTTCAAAATTTGAATGGTATCGACCCAGAAGTGTTTTGGTTCCAACAAGATGGTGCCACACCTCATGCTGCTACCGTAACAATTGCTTTATTGAAAGAAAGATTTGGCGTTAACATTATTCTACTGGACTTTTTTTCTTTGGGGTTATGTCAAGTCATTGGTTTATGCTGATAAACCAGAAACAATAGACGCTTGGGAAGCCAACATAACTCGTGTTATTGATGAAATGAGGCCTGAATTACTTGACAAAGTGGTCCAAAAATAGTCTGGTCGAATGCGGTTCCTCAGAGCTAATCGTGGTGGACATATGCCGGAAATCATTTGTAAAACATTAATGTCATAAAATTATCTTTCGAATATAAAAGAATTTGGCTTCAATCTTAATTTAAATGTGTTTTATTTAAATTTAAAGTTCTATCACTCTGAAAAAAAACACCCGATGCAAACAGCGTCAAAAAATCGTATCTGTGATACAAAATAAATAAAAAACATGTTGATGGCAAATGTTCCTGTAATTCATTCAAGTTCAGCACCTTTCATTTAAAAATCCTTCACTCGAATCATAGCAGTCTGGGTATCTGCTTCATAAATCTTCGAATTAGAACATCGAGATCGTCTAATAAATATGCAACTTCATGAGTCACGACTGGCTCATATGCGGTTCGTTGATAACTCCTCCACACATACGATTTTAATATCGTGAAACGCTGTTATCTCCAAGAATTTCGACTCATTTCCAACTGGGCAGTCAACGTCCTCTTTACGAGGGAAAATAAGTAATAAACCAGGATCGCGTACGGGCAGAACTTGTGGCGTTGCCCGGAATATTTTAATAACTACGCCTCGCATAATATGTGCATGCAGAACGTACGGTCAAGAACCCGTGGACGTTGAGCTTTGTACTGCCGACATTTGATTCGAAATGAAAGATTAAAAACTGATGCAGCCACAATTATGTCACACCAGCGCAAGAAGAAGCGATCTGTCGTGAATCACTACACGCCTGAGTCAAAATGACAGCGACTAAATGAAGTCTTTCAATGGGAACGCCCCATTTTTGAATTGACATTACTCACGCATGGCAGCCAGTGTTTATTTGTGACATTGACAGTTGTATTTGTCAATGTCTACCATTTTAATCACGGAAAATAGCATCATTCAAATGACCACCACGCCTTCCCCGCACGTACTGAATTCTGTCAACCCACCAAATTTTTCATCTCACATAAATTTTTCTGTATTTCATCAATGGTACGCTGAATGTTTGAATTGATGAGTTGTTGCTGTAGTATGCAATTCATGCTGGCGGAGTTAATGGTTCATATTTCTTTGAAGAAAATGGCCAAAGAGTAACAGTTGATGGAGAACAATGTTGAATTAATTTTTTTCCTGCTGTTGTTGAGAACAATCTGGAGGATATGTGGTTTCAACAAGATGGTGCTAACTACCACACAGCCCCCTCAACAATCGATTTATTGAAAACAGAATTTGGTGATGAAATCATCACCAGAAATTGTCCAGTTAATTATCCTCCCAGGTCGTGTGATTTAACACCCTGTGATCTCTTTCTTTGGGAAATGATACATCGTTCTATGTTCTGCAATTCTGTTTGTTGACATTCAACCAAAAATGAGCTTCATCACTGAAACAAATTTTTCATTAGAATTGTTCATCACAAGATCAAAAATAAAGCGACGTTTATGGTGGTCAGATGGCTTCATTTCTTGAATTTTGTGAGGTTGTGAACCCAAATCTTTTTTTGAAATTCTCCATGTTGTTGTTCGAGAAAGATTCAATGGTTTGAGAACGACATGGAACCGATAAATCTGCATTTTCTCTTGGACTTACTGCAACCAAGTCAATATTCTCTTGTGTGCGTGCATTTCTTTGTCGTACTGGTACTCTTGTATCCTATAAAAAAATGTGACTACAATACGATGAATAGCAGTCAATTAAATGAATACTCTAACAGTTTTAACAAATGAGCACTAATTTTGATGAAATTTGACCATTTGTAAACGTTGTTGAAGCGTATATCCTTCCATGATTACATGGAATAACCTTCTGAACATAAATGACATGCGAAATGTCAAAAATAATACACAGTGTCGCCATTTCAAACTGAATAATTCCTCTTCAAAAATCCGTTAGTATTTATTTTGGGTGCCTGAACTGACGTCGTGTACATTCAACGTGTATTTTGATACTAACAGTTCTTTCTTCGTTGATTAAAAATGGCAGAGAATAATAAGCCGAACCTTATGTTTCCGGCGTTGCCAGTTTTAGGATATAATTACACTTGCCCTGAAAATGCAACTGCCTTCAGATATGTTGCCCATGTTTTGAATTTAATATGTCATATGCTAATGTTAATCACAGATGCCAGAACACGACCAAATTATGCGATGATTTCATACTGTACATATATGTATATGTGTGCATGCCTGTACGGGCTATTAAAGACGTGCAATGTTCTTCTGTATTCGCTTGATGCCATAAAAGTGTAGGATGAATCTTTGTCCTATGGAACTGGCGACAGACGGGATTATCTATACGTTGGGACTAACTGAAGTGACCATAAAGAAATTAGGTTCTATGTATTTTTGAAACGATGAACTTATATAAGGTTAGCTTCCCTTCAATATAGTAGCCTACCAAATCTAAATTCTCTATCAGGAATTCTTTACAACTTGGTGTCAAAGATGGAACTCTCTATCTCGATGAACAACTGCTTTAGTTTTTTGAAGTAAACGTCAAGACCCACGAACTCTTGGGAAATCTTTCAATTGATCCCAGCTTCAAGCACCAACGGTCTGGGCGCATCGTCGAGATCGACAAAGCCCAAAATTGTCTCGCAGTCGATCCTGGTTCAGGACGAGGCCGTTTCATTTCTATTGAATTTTCCACGTGAATTTCTAATAACAGTTCAGATTGAAGATTAACCATTTTGGAAAGGGAGTTTCTTACTTGGAAGAATAACTGCCGAACTATTGGACAGATTTTGTCTATTAAAAAACTGAGATATTAAACCTACCATAAAGGTTTCAAGTCTATAGCTCAAAACTTATACTGATTTAAGTTTCATATTCGTATACAAATACATGCATTATCAGAGTTGATATCATTGGTTCTTGAAATTACAAGAATTACTGATGGTGGTCTTATTTATCGCTCATATGTTTTTATTATATCGTCTGTATTTGTGAAAAAGCTTTTGAATTCATCGAGGCGTTGATTTTTTCAGAGTTGTCGCAAGTCTCGAGCTGTACTAGTTACACGAAATTCCACGTTTTCTATTGTTCGATTTAGAATTGTATTCAGTGAAATCATTATTTCATAAGAAACTTCAACATTCCAGCATATTTTCATCTCAATTTCGAATCGTGATCCAGATCCTATTGTTCGCACGTTTCTGGCTATAATCGAAATAACCGATAGTAATGGGTAATTGGCATGTTTCTGGTCGAAAGATTGGACAAGGATTGGAATTCTGGGACTGATTTTTCCATTCATCTCTTTTTTGCGTCGTTCTCTGAAATCGACAGTCCGCGAACAAGAACAGTTATTCATCAATAGATTGCACTTAAAGCAGATATTTCCAAAGAAAAGAATTAATTCATTTCCCTCCTCCAACCTTGTGCATTGTATTGAAATATTTACAAACTTCATCCTTATCAATGGCTTTGTTGTAACTCTGTTCATTTATTGGTGTTTCTTGGTTGTTTTCCTTCCCTTATCGATATCCCTGTCATTACTTTCGTTCTGCGCTATATATAATTCTTTCTTTTATTTTAGTCTGTGCTTTCATTCTTTAAATCTCATTCAATTATTTATATCGGGTTTTTTTTAGAATGATAGAAATTTAAATTGAAATAAAACACATATAAATTAAGATTGAAGCCAAATTTTTTTTATTTGAAAGATAATTTTATGACATTTATGTTTTGAAAATAATTTCCGGCATATATCCACCACGACTAGCTCTGACGAATTGCATTCGACCAGACCAATTTTGAATCACTTTTTCGAGGAATTCAGGCCTTATTTCATCAATAACACGAGTTACGTTGGCTTCTAAAGCGTCTATTGTTTCTGGTTTATCAGCATAAACCAATGACTTGACATAAGCCCAAAGAAAATAATCCAGTGGGGTTATGTCGCATGATCTTAGAGGCCAAATAATTGAATCATTTCTCTAAATAATGTTATCGCCAAATCTTTCTTTCAATAAATCAATTCTTACGGTAGCAGCATGAGGTGTAGCACCATCTTGTTGGAAACCAAAACACTTCTGGGTCGATATGCAAATATTGAAACGAACAATCCTTGATCATCGATCTGTAACGAGCACCATTCACTGTAACATTAGCTCCAGCATTGTCTTTAAAGAAATATGGACCGATGATGCCTCCAGCGTGTAAAGCACACCATATGCATTTTTCAGGATGCAAGGGAACCCGCAGAATTTCTTGAGGATTGTTTTCACTCCAAATACGGCAATTTTGCATGTTTACATTGCCGTTCTACCAGAAATCAGCTTCATCACTAAACACTATTTTACTATAAAAAAGTGGATCAACTTCAAGCTGTTCTATGGCCCAATCAGCAAACAAACGACGCTTATTATGGTCAAGTGGCTTTAGTTCTTGAACCAATTGGATCCTTTATGAGTGACCAAGATCTTTACGCGAAATTTTCCATGTGGTGGATGCACAGAGTCCAATTCGTTGTGAACGTCGACGAATAGACGTCATTAACACTATGACTTACAGCAGCGATATTTTCTTCTGTACGTACAATTCCTTGTCTTGATGTTGTTGTTTCATCGAGTAGATAAAATGTTGTCCGAAATCTATCGCTAGTTCGACGAATAAGCTGCTCTGATGGACGATTATGTAAACCATAAATCACGAAGTGCTCTATAAGTTTAGCGAATAGAACACTGATTTCGAAAATAAATTTCAACAATTTGTTAACGTTTTTGCGGCGTGAGTCTTTCCATGATAATTTGTCAATGCTTACTGAACAGAAATGTCAAAACGACATGACTTCTACCTTCTGTCAAATCACAGTTATCCTTATCGAAACTTCTATCACTCTAAAAAAAACCACCTGATACAAGTCGTTTTATATATTGTTACCTTTCTCAGATTCATTCAGCCAACAATGGAATAATAAAGCTTTTTTCTAAATTTATTCAATCACTAAATAGAATTCTTACAGGTCTACTATGAAACAGTGAGATTTTTGCAAACGCTTAAAGATTTTCAATCAACATTGAGCTAAATGAACTACCAGGTTTGAATAAGGGCCTTTACAATTTACTGAATGACTTTATTTTAATACGTTTTCAACCCTGCAGACTCTGATGAATTCCAGTTATATAATTTTCGTCTACAATAAAACACCAGACTTTATTACACATAATTTTTCAATCATATAACTCTATCCATTATATGAACATAGTTACATCTTACATTTTTTATCTTTGGCTCTACTGTTGGACAACCTTCGTAATTACCCTCCCCCATCTTCCCTTCCTATCTCTTCTGGCACCTTGAGCTTCAGACCCTTTTTGATTGATGTCGCTCCCTTGTTACGTTTTGATTGTTCATCAGGCAGGTAAAATTGTCTGTCCTTTAAGTTAGAGAGAGATAGAGCAAGACTTGCTGTTCCCCCATCTTCATATACAAAGATTTCACTTTCGGCTGTTCCCAACACAGAATGTACGTTGTATTTGAATACGTAGGTTCGTACTTGAGTTGTAGTTATCTATTTTGGAACCTTCATGTTTGGTTTAGACGAATTCTGTTGATAGAAATGCAGCATTTGTTTGCTTGGTGTTGATGGAAGTGCAAAAATTCAATATGGAGGAATGAAGGATAGGGTATAATATATTTAGTTACTTACAACTCTGTGGACCATTTTAATGAGAAAAAGAACCTTTACACGAAAGTCCTAGTCAAAAACCCGCTATGTATCTCTTAATTTTAATGATATATCGAGTGTTTTTCTTTAGAGTGATAGAACTTTCTATAGGCAGAAGGTAGAAGACATGTTGTTCTGACATTTCTGTTCAGTAAGCATTGACAAATTATCATGGAAAGACAACGTTTACAAATTGTTGAAATTCATTTTCAATATCAGTGTTCTATTCGCCAAACTTATAGAGCACTTCGTGAAATTTATGGTTTACTTAATCGTCCATCAGAGCAGCTTATTCGTCGAACTATCGATAGATTTCGGACAACATTTTCTCTACTGTCGAGTAGTTGCATCGGCAACAACAACAAGACAAAGAGCTGTACGTGCAGAAGAAAATATCGCTGCTGTAAGTCATAGTGTTAATGACGTCTATTCGTCGACGTTCACAACTCTGGACTCTGTGCATCCACCACATGGAAAATTTTGCGTGAATATCTTGGTCTACACCCATACAAGATCCAACTGGTTCAGGAACTTAAGCCACTTGACCATAATAAGCGTCGTTTATTTGCTGATTGGGCTCTAGAACAGCTTGAAGTTGATCCACTTTTTTATCGTAATATTGAGTTTAGTGAAGAAGCTCATTTCTGGTAGGACGGCTATGTAAACAAGCAAAATTGCCCTATATGGAGTGAAAACAATCCTCAAGAAGTTCTGCAGGTTCCATTGCATCCTGAAAAATGCATTGTATGGTGTGCTTTAGACGCTGGAGGCATCATCGGTGCATATTTATTTGAAAACTATGCTGGAGCTAACGTTACAGTGAATAGTGTTCGTTACAGATCGGTGATCAATGATTATTTGTTTCAAAATTTGAATGGTATCGACCCAGAAGTGTTTTGGTCCAACAAGATGGTGCTACACCTCATGCTGCTACCGTAACAATTGATTTATTGAAAGAAAGATTTGGCGATAACATTAGGTCGAGAAATGGTCCAATTAATTGGCCTCAAAGATCATGCGAAATAACTCCACTGGATTATTTTCTTTGGAGTTATGTCGAGTCATTGGTTTATGCTGATAAACCAGAAACAATAGACGCTATGGAAGCCAACGTAACTCGTGTTATTGATTAAATAAGGCCTGAATGACTCGAAAAAGTGGTCCAAAATTGGTCTGGTCGAATGCGGTTCCTCAGAGCTAGTCGTGGTGGACATATGCCGGAAATTATGTTCAAAACATAAATGTCATAAAATTTGGTTTCAATCTTAATTTAAATGTGTTTTATTTCAATTTAAGGTTCTATCAGTCTAAAAAAAACACTGGATACCTTCCATTTGCTCTCAGTTTATTCTTGGAACAATATAACTTCCCCAAACATAAACTTGGAGAATTTTAAGATAAGATTTTGGGTTTATATCCTGACAAAAATTCAACAGGTTCATAAACTGAAGCCATTAGACCACCATAGACGTAGCTTATTCTCTTTGGCTCTTGAACAACTTGAACATGATGAACAATTTCATCAAAAAATTTTATTCAGTGATTAAGCTTATTATGGTTGAATGGTTGTGTAAACGAATGTTATTGCAGAATTTGGAGTGATGAAAATCCACACGGAACTGTTAAATTTGTCACAATTTTCACGACTGATTTTGATGAAATAATTCAACAATTTCCAAACGCTGTTGAACCGTGTGTATTACCATGATTATATGTCATAACCTAGTGATCACAGATGACATGGGAAATGTCAAAAGAATATACAGTGTTGCCATTATAACCATTTTAAATTGTATTTTTTCGATATTCAAAATTCCTTCTTTGTATTTCTTCTATTAATATCCTTTCTCTCCAACTTCGAAATATGTAAAGAATGAACCTGTTCTATTGGATAATATATTTTATCGGCGACGAACAGTTGTCGTTTATTACATTATATTCATTGATTTTCAATCTAGACTCCTGTCGAATAAGAAAAAACTTGAATGTCTTATATATGCTGCCCAGATTGATGATTATCCTCTAGATTCTTGTAGATAAATTATGGCTCCTTTGTGAGAACAACTTGTTCCTAAATAAATCCTCTAATTGTAGATTCCAACTAATGTTTATATCGTGCGAATCGGCTTTAACGAGTTTCACTCTATCGATAATCCAGAAATATTTATCTATCTTCACAGCGACAAGAAATAATACTCGTAACTGGTTAGGATATTTCTTCTTCAAATCAAAATTATGCATATATTTCTGTCGCATCGGCCCTAACATCCTTTTGTTTATCACTAACAGTAAGATCAACCTAATTGAAAGATTTGGAGTAATGTGGTTATTTGAGATCTATAATTCTGCACTATCACGAATTCTTCATTTGTTGAGAAATAAACATATCCTGGATATGATAATGTTGCATCCAACCAGTGTTAAAAAGTAGAAGATAATGGGAACACGATGTCGGTCCAACATCTCGTTCCAAGATTCGAATACTTAAGTCAAGGTTTCGATATATTTCAAGAACTTTCAGTCTCACATTCGAACTGTCTGTAATTGAATACAAACGATATTCTCATGTTCTCCAATGCTTAAGTTCATCAAGCATTCGAGAACAAAGAATATCGCATGTTTTCGGAATATATCCTATTTGAGTGCAAATCAAATTATGAAGCCTTGTTATCGAATAAGGCGACAATCTAGAGCCCACAATCATTGCACACTTCTAAAATATTTCGAGCGTGAAAGCTGCCAGAATCCCAAGGTTTTTGGAGAGCCCTTTGACGTCCTTATTAAATTTGAAATTGGTTAAATAGTCTTTTGTTAGAAGTTATATGGGTTCTCCCACTGGCTCGCTTCAAATAGAATTTATTGGACGCTTTCGTGCTTTTCACACCTTTCTGGCGTGTATTGATTTTTGATTTGGGAGTGAAGTGATATATCCAATGTCTTACTTGTTACTTGAGTGCATTATTGTTGCGAGAGCGAAGCATATTGCTTGATTTCGCTGATATTGAAAGCACCTTAAGCTTTTAACTCCAATCTATGCAGAATTCCTTGAAAATTTAGTCTCGCAAGGCATCCATATTTATTTACAATCTAGACGCCCATTCAAAAGAATGCTATTCCATCTCTATTTGTTTTCGCTCCATAATTTCCCAAAGCCGACACAACAGCCGTTCAAAAGTGTTCATGAACTTTATGAAATTCATCAATCCTCATCATATATCCCCTCCCTTTATTTGATCCGAATGTTCACATCTCCATCCTCTTCACTTCGCTTCAGGAAGCGAAACTTAGTACCGATGATAGTGGAGTGGGCGCGAAACGTGAAGCTCTTGGAGCGATCGGTGGGCTCCGCCCCCCTGGCGGATCCGACTTTGTATTGGTCGGCGCAGCGGCGGCCATCATTGCTTCAACGTTGGTGGGGTAGAGAATAGTGAAAGATCCGACGGGTATAGAGGAGAGGGGATATCGGCTACGTTGCATTGTAACTTTGTGTTCTATTCTAATGATGCATAACGTAGGGTACGTAGCGATCGGGATTTTTGCCTAGTCTTGCTTTGGACTGTTATCTGGGTAACGTAGAGCAAAAGGGGAAAATTATCCAAAGTGGAGGGAGTAGTACTATCATTGAACTCCGTATAGGGGATATTTGTTGTATTAGCTCACCCAGTTTATTAATATTCAGGGTTTTATATCGTCCAGTTTTTTAAAACGGGAACTATTGAATTGTGGATACATCCAGTCGTCCTTTCATCTCCAGGCTCTTAATTGAGTCTGTCACTTTATGAAGCCCCGAAGGCAGATTGACGGACGCACCATGTGCTCGGAGCGGGACAGGAGTCTCCGTTATGCTCGAAGTCTGATGGTCAATGTGGTTTTTTCAACTTTTAATTGGTTTTTTACTGCCTTGATATTTGGACGACGTAGTAACGATCATAATTGAATGTCGAACGGGTCGTGGATCAAGTTTTGATGTCGAAATAGCGGTCGATGGCTTCTGGGTTGCGTTGGAAGGCACGGACGCAGCTGAGAATTATTACTGGGAAGTTGAAAGCATCTGGATCTGTTTTATCAACAGATCCAGATGCTTTCAACTTCCTAGAGGCAGTGTTACCACCAACTAGTTGATGAATCATGGGCGTTTGTACTTAAATCAAAGTTTTTATGATCTTACGGATTATGATTTATGTAGCTTATCTGCAATCAAATTAATAACCGAAGGGAGTTTAGTCACTTCCAGAAATCAAAATATATCTTGTCTGTATCAAGTAAGAATGTTGGCTGCATCAGTAGAATTAATGTTATAACGGTACAAGTTTATCTTAGCTGTAATTAGATAGGAAATGTGTAGAACTTGACTACATAGTTATTTTACAATAAGTTGAAAGCTGTATGAAACGTTGCCCAATGGAACGACTGGTCGTATTATCTACTGCAAAGTTTGACTGAAATTAGATAAATGAAGAAAACTATGTTTTCCTCAAGAAATAATCTATCACATGTCATATCATTTTGGATTTCAAACTGAACACGACCTCAAAATCACCACTTTTAAGTTTCTTGAACCGCTCGAAACACTGTTTCACCAAGAGCACGTTGACCGTAAGCTTCGACAAGATTCTGCAGCAGTTTTCTTCGAATCATAACAGACGTGAATCGAAGTGTTCCAGGTTATAGAAGAATGAATATACCGGTATGTGGAACTGAGTTTCTCGTGCGTTGAAAATCTTCGTCAACTTTTAGTTGGAGATGATGAGGCTGCAGAAGCGCTTTTTCACCTCTTTCAAGCACTCGAGGATACATGTCGGGAGAATTTCCAGGTCATCGGGGCAGTGGAAGTTTCTTGTCCTCAAGAAACTTAGATTACGAACCAGCCGCGGCGAGCACATGTCTTGAGTCATATTCGGACGAAAATGCCATGAAATTTTCTGTTAAATGAGTCGTTTGCATCTTAGAACGTACTCTTTATTAATTCTCCCCCTCCATTCAGAGGGTAATGCCCGACAACGATGATAAGCGGACGGTATCGTAACTTGTACGAGTCCATCTCTGCAGCTAACCTACTTAGTTTATCTAATCTAACTTAGGATGCCCCCACGACCCACATTTTTAAGTGACGCCGTAGCGTCAGCCCTGAAGATCGTACGCGACGACCACCGGCCACCAGAACGGCCAGAATTGGCATCGGCGTAGGATAGGAAGCGATTAGGTGTCGTCCGCATTTTTTATGTGGAATGCCGGGCTCTTTACCAATCGTGAGTCACCCGTCCTAGACGGATTTGTAGTTGCTGTTCCTGGAAATCGAACGGCCGCTTACGTAAGCCCGATCGGGAATTCCTGGAGACGTCAAGGTCGCCAAATTCGAGCTCTTCAGACGTTGAATATGCGTGGGAAGGCTCGTCCCGTAAAACACGTTAGCGTCGAACGGAATTCAAGTGATGCACTTACGAGCTCTTTTGTCCCAATCTCTGTTTGTTCCAAGATGGTTCGAATCTCTTCAAGCTCGGGCGCCTGCAGTTAAACTCGTTGTTTTTTTAATGAGATGATTGAATGTATTTTATTCAATACAACCTTCCCCTGGTTTTTTCGTCTGGTTGCGCAGTTGATAAGATTGAGAGAAAGCTATCAGAAACAAAATATTTCAGCTAACCTGAAGATATAACGGTATAATTAAAATTTGAATATGGAAATTATTCAAATTCATTTCGATAATACATTTTTTTGGGAGTAAGGCTATTACAGAACAACATGGAACACCACAACAACGTTGCCAAGTTATTCAAATTTACTTTTTACAAAAACCAAAGCTCTATAAGAGTACCTTGGCTCGGGTTACGTACAGATACCCAATGATCTTATGTAGACTATATTGGAGCTGCAAGGCAAAGAGTGCACGATCATTTCTACTTGTCTGTTGGATATCCTTCTCGGCAATTGACCAAGAAATACGGATTAACCTACGCGAATCTGAAGAAGGATGTGGGTTTTTCCTATATGAACTTCTGGTTGTGGCTCAATTAGAATTTTATGTTGTCGCCGTGATTCAACTGCTCATTTTACTTAAATTCAATGTCCATGCCCATCAGGTGTACTCCAGGGTTCTGTTCTTGGTCCAATGCTGTTCACTCTACACTTGTGTCTTCACCGTTTACTTCAGTCAACTTGGTCTATATTTGCGGATGATAACAAAATATACAACTTTCTCATTGACTCACATACTACCCAACAGGATCTATGGACCATCTATGCTGTGTGACGATTGGTTCTTGTCGTTTAGTATAGTAAAATGTGTCATGTGTAATGATAAGAATTATCCACGTAAGGATTACTTTTTAGGTCGAAACAATCTAACAAAAGTTTGGAGGAACTGGGGTTTCGCTTACTGAAGATCTTCGTTCTAGCACGTCATTTGAGTTTGTTTTTGATTTTATTAGAGTGATAATAATAATGTTTTTGAGCACTCCGCAGTTTCTCCGAATAAAAGTAGTCAAAAAACTACGTCACAGTCCTCATGAATTTCGAAAAAAATCACCGTTGTGATAATCCTACCCATTATCTATAGTCATATCAAGGTTAATAACTATGGAAATCGCGTTTGTTATGTCTGCATGTCCATGTGAGTCATCATGCACGATTACCTCCATTTTTTATGGTTTATGTCGTACTATTCAAACATGAAGTATCGATTTTTTCCATTCATGCCTCATGTGAATAATAGCCTTTTAATGGTGACATGAAAATATATCGCATTTCCCTGAAAATGGGAAAACTACGACATCCATTTGATATTTATAAATGAAAAGCTTTTTCCTTTTGATCTATTATTTTATTATGAAAGTTTGAAACCGAACAGGAGAAATAATTTAACACCAGCTGCTGGTTCTCAGGTTTCCAGTTTTGAAGTACTAATAATTCAGTAATTGAATGAAAACTAACGCCCTGACATGGCTTCAGGAATTTTAGGGTTATAAAATTAACCGTGCCTTGTTGGTATCCTGCACTGTTTGATAAAAATCAATGAATCAAGGTGTTATTCGTTTTCATTTCAATATAGTGGATGAATAGTACACCAGTTTACCAGCGATTTTGATCATTTTGGCTAGTTTTTATGTTTCTAAATGATTAAATATTAGACTTTTTGCAATTTGGGGTGAAATGGCTAGCCAAATACCAGAAGAGCCTATCCGGCATTGTATGCTTTTTGAGTTTCGCAAGGGTAGTAATGCAACAGTTGCGACCAAAATCATTTGCGGTGGTTATCCGAGTGCATTAGATGTTCGTGAATGCCCAAAGATGGTTCTCTAGGTTCAGATCCGGTAATTTTGATCTCTCTGACTACTATTGGTCAGGAAGACCAAAAACATTAGACTACGACATGCTAAAGGCAGAAGTGGAAGCAAATCCATGTCGGACAATCGAGCAACTCTCAAGAAGCCTTAACCAACCTTGATCGATCATCCAAGAACATTTGCAGCAGAGGAAAAACAAGCAGAGCAGGTGTTTGGTTCCCCCATAATCTGTCCGAAGAAAACAAAGTCAACTGATCCTATTTGTTCAACGGCACCATATAGAACAGTTTTTTCATTGGTGGAGAGGAAAAATAGATCCTAGATGATAATCCAAAACGCAAAGGGCAGTAGCTCTCTCCAAATGAATCACCACGAAGTACGGCGAAGCCAGTTGCTGAAAGCTGGACAAACTGTTGATGCAGATCTTTATTGTGAACAATTGGATCGAGACAACCAATCTTTAATCGAAAAATATACGGCGATTGTCAACAGAAAAGACGTTTTTGTTTATCTCTAAAGATAAACTGTGAGCAGATAAGAGTTAAGCACCCTCTTACTCAATTCTCTTAGTTTAGAATATTGTCACATCAAAGAGCAATATAATTTCGACGAACTGCTGTTAAACAGTTGTTCAGCTGGTTAACGTATACGCACCTTTAGGGAACAATAAGTCTCTGTCCACGTTCGTGAAGCGGCCTCTTTCTGTCATATCTCGTTAGTGAACTCTAAATAAACAAAATGCATGTTCCCTCTATGCGTCATAGTCTAGAAATATCCGAAGCTGCATAACCCAGGAAGTATTAGCCTATCTCTCATCGAAACACAAGTCGCGAAGCGGTTTCAAGGAGTTAAAAACGCATTTTATGGAATCGACGCTGCGGTCTTGATCTTAATGGCATAGACGTCACATTGGAAAGGTCGCCAGGTGAAAGTTGAGAAATGCGGAAATTTCATCTCGAGCTGGTCGATAAATTGCCTATCAGCATCGCCGATTGAAGTTGAAGTGATACTCGTTCATAAAAACTTGCCAATAAGGTAATTGCCGATTTTAAGTGTAGATGACAGAAGTGTTTCTGTTGAATGATTTCTGTCATTATTAAAACTAATAGCAAGACCGGGAAGTAATGCCGTTTCTGCGCGTGTCGATTGTCGATTTAAGAAAGCGACATTGCTTGTGACAGTTAATTATAAGGAGGAAAGCAAAAACGTTCATTTTTGTTATATTCTATTTTATTACTGAAAGTATAGAATGTACCAAAAGCTGATGAAAAGTTAATGGATGTATCTGGTGATGAAGCTGCATAAAAATGACAGTGTTTGAATTGGTATGATTAACTTTGTTGTAGTGACTAGTCACTCAAAGTAGAACCATGATCTTGTGGGTCAAACGAAGTTGCATATAATCAAGGATATCATTGATTCAGATGAATGCCTGACCAAGAGATTGCAAAACCGTCACACAACAATTGATCATTCAATATAAGATGTGAGTTCATGAGTTGAAAGAAATGCAGTTAACTCTCAAACGGAACGCCTTATTTGGTTTGTGTCTGCATCATGAAGTTATATTTTCGATTGAAGATGGCAGCTTCAGTTGCCCGATCTTCGAAGTGTTTCCTGCGTAGCTCGATCCCTAAATAAACTTCTTGCTAACTTGGTATCTCAACATCTCTGTTTATACCAACCGTTATTTTACGTTCTTAGGTATTCCACCGTTCTATAAAAAAAGTAGCCGAGTCATCGCAGCGTACGCGTCGAGCTTTGCTCAAACGGCGGCCATATGGGAAAAAGTTGAAGGAAAAAATGGAACTATACATCGTAAAGCGTTAATGGTAGACGGCATGCGGTGCCCAGATCCTACAGATAGAACGCACGGAAAAGGATACTTATCGCGGCGAGAAATGAAATTTAAATTGTAATTACGGCATAGAAAAGCGATCGGGCCGGCCGATTAAGACGTATCTCGTGGTCTGTCGGCCTTTCGAGTACGTGGCGGAGAAAATTGAGCCAAGCTCACGTCCCGCAGTACGGACACGCGAAGAAAATGAATATTCAGTTTTTTCGACACCGACCTACATGATTCAATTGCGGAATTCCTGATATCAAATCCACTTGGAAGTGTTCTCCGATAAAAGGTATGCTTCAGGGTTCAGTGTGGGTACATAGATTGTTCTATATACATATTCGCATCCCTTAACAATTGCCGTACGTGACGGTTTCCATTTGAATATCCGAAAGAATTCCAGAATGATTGGAAATGTTCAAATTTTCATTTCTGTGTATTTTTCACATTGAAATGTTATTGTTATGATTAGGAATAGGTCTAGGAAATGTCCCTAGTTGGGATAACATTTATCATTTACTGTTTGAGTATAACCTAATCTTAAAAAGTACTCACTGAGAAGTTCTTGCTGGGACGAAGATGAGTTTTTGGTATTGTGGTTCACTTTTGGTGTGCTTCAAACTCTGAGAAGCTCCCTTTAAGTTACAGAAAGGTTCTGATCTTACCAGAAAGGCTAGATCTTTTTCGTAGCTATCATTTTGACTTTCTTATTCGCCCCCTTTGCCGAGTGCCTAGGAATACAACTATTCTTCTTGATTAGTTCATGAGTTCATTGAGGATCCCGCCATAGTGATTCTCTATCACTTTCCTTTTGTTTCTGAACTTGAGCTTCCCTTTAGCTTCAGAAAGATTCTGGTCTTACCAAGAAGACTAGAACTTCTTTCGTAGCTAGTAGTTTGTTTGGCTTCCTCATTAGCTCCTGTTGCCAAGTGCCTTGGAATGCAGCTATTATTATTGCTAAATTTATTTTTTGGTGAAATCCAAACTTAAAAGTATTCCACCAGATTAATTGTGTTGGTTCATTTTTCTTCCCGAGCTGAAGATTTGTTTGAGGTACAAAGGTTTCTGGTGCTACTAGAGCTGCTTTTGTAGTTAGTATTCTGGCTTCGCCATCCACTTCTTTTGCCGAGTGCCTAGGAATGCAGTTATTAGTCTTGGTTAGTTCATTGTTTGGTGTGCTCCAAACTTGGAGGATTCCGCAAGGGTAATTCGCTGTCGCTTTTCTTTGGTTTGGAAGGCTTTCGACAAATAGTACCAAATGGTGTAGCTTCATAAATTAGTTTTTACTGAGTTTTGAAGTAATATCTTTTCTGATCAGACTTTGTTAATGAAAAGTAAGACACTTTACTGTTTAATAAGAATTCAATATCGCAATCTATTACGAACTACAATATATTAATTATGTTTTACTTTTTCAGGCCGAATAACCATGCGCAGAACGCGGCCGACATCTACAAACCGTCCAGGTCGCCGGTGTCATCGGCCGGCCGTTACCCTTACCCTACCTCCACGCAGCTCCATCAGTCGGCCCCAGGCCTGGCCCAGCGGTATCCGCAGGCGGGAGCGGCCACGGCGGCCTACAGTGGACCCACGACCGCCTATAGAGAGTACCGACAACCCAGAATATCCCTATTACATCCCCCCGATTACGGAAGAGGCAGGCAGGATGCCGCCATGCTTCCCGGAGGTCAGGGAGGTGGGCAAGTCAGCGTGGTGCACCTTGACGACGGCATGGGCGGCCAGCAGCATCAGCCGCTGAAGAAGATCAGACTGCAGGATCATAAGGACAATGTGCAACCATTGAGAATAGATACAAGGGTAAGGATAAACTTTTTGGTGATGAATTTTCTCCCCGAGCTTTTGCAATCTTATTATTGAGAGATGCATTGGTGTGCCGCGACCTACTCATCTTTATGCTGCGGTATTTCTGGAGCTAGAGCTGGCTCCATCCGCTGAGACGGCTTCATGGGGGCATGCCTTCATCTTTAAGGATCTCAAAGGCGAGGCATTCCATCACGAGGTATCAAAGGTCGTTTCCAGCTGAACCTAATCTTAATGAATACTTTTTTGAAGTGACAGTATCATGTTAGGAAGCCCTTGAGAAGGTATAGCACGTTTTTGCAGGTATCTGAGATTTCTCTGTGCTAAAGTTTCAAAGGAACTTTCAGGAATGCCTCAATCTGGTATATTCCGCCAGAGGGCTTCTCTGGTTTTCCTTTTGTTCCCGAAATTTTCATTATTAGAGCGTTTCTCTGACAAACTGGAGGGTTCTGGAGATTCAAAATTGTTTTCACATAATAACCTGCGCATATATTTGTAGCTTTGTTTCTCGAAATATATTTGAAGATCAGCTTTCGTAAGCTTAAAGCACTCTTTTTTATCCACTTGAGTTCAGACGTTCAGAAACTCATCACTGTTTTACTTTCATAGGAGGTGATCTCAATATCTTAGTGGCTTCATTTAGTTATTCACTGATAGCTTATCTTGTTATACGCTTTGTTGTCCTAGAAGTGATCGAAAGTACAAGGTGGTCTGGTGACTGATGTGCAGCCATCAATACTTGGAGCAAAGAGATGGCTTGTTACATGTTGCGAAGTCTTATACATCATTGTATCTCCTGACCATTTTTATTTATTTATTGACTCCAGCTTTAGTACAATTATATGAAACCTAGGAAAAATTAAGTCTCTCAAATGTTGATGCTTTTACACTTACATTCCACCCTAACAAGTTTCCTATTCATCAGGAGCAACCTGGAACGTACAACCCCCAGGTGGAGGCGATATCTCCTACGCTGCCCGAAAGCATCCAGGAGGATCAGCCTCACAAGCCGACCAAAGACGACATCATCCTCAAGATAGCGAGAACAGATAGAGAGATCGCAAGAGCAGAATCTCAGATATCCATGCTGAAGAAGAAGCAGCAGGAGCTCGAGGAGCTGGCGTTGAAACCTCAGATAAAGAGCGAGGTCGAGGAAGACACGCAGCCTAAACACAACAGTCTGCCGCAGCAGATCTACGCGGAAAACAGGAAGAGGGCGGCCAGCGCTCACGCTCAGCTCGACATATTGGGTCCAAAGGTATGTATGCTAGGTTCTTTTCATTGAAAGGGATATCAAAGGGTCATTCGCCATTGGCGTTGGTTGGCGTAGGTTTTTTGGAGTACATATTAGCCAATCGTAAGCTATGGAACTGGAAAACTTTATTTGATAGACGTCAACGATTGAAACTTATATACACCTCGCAAATTGCCTTCCCATCAAGTCATACGGTGGTACTTGTAGCTATTTCTGGGCTCTACAGTACGATTAAACCTTTTTCGAATTGTCTTACATAACGTGCTGAACGCTTAACGGAAGTCCGATATTTGTATCAATAAAATTTTTCCATTACGAGCAAATTGATGATCAATATGAAATTTTAACCGAAGATTTAATAGGTGTTTCAAAACAACCACTCACAATGTTTTTAACTCAAATATTTTATTCATGCAAGCGACGATTAAGACGACCTTGCTGTGCATTTTACAACCCATTCTTCGAATAAACCGGAAATCTAAATCTCCAAGATTCTTCCGAAGATATCCAAGCTACCATGTTTCCTACCGTGAAAGCAATAAGAGAGACGTCTTGTTCGACGGTCATCCGCGTTGAAACGAAGACGACGCGGAAAAAATGGCGTCATTATTATTCCATTAAACAGATGTCACTAGACCGTGATATGCTTGTTATTATAAGGCCATAAAATGTCAAGGATTCATGATGGAGTCGTTACGGACCGTCCTTCAAATGTCCTTTAAGCCAGCCATCTAGATTTATCATCGATGAAATTTAGAAATTTGTTTTGCAGCGTTTTCCGTTGTCCGACATTTATAGAAGATTCGAGGAAAATATCAAAGCGGTGAGTAAAGTGGTCCACACACAGACGTGGTAGTGTCTTGGTAGTTAATCCCTCGAGTTTTGGGGAACGTTGAATTTCCAATGTAGATTGTATTGCAGCATGTTTCATTTAGTACATCAAGCACCAGGAGTTAATTATTTGTCCAATTTCTTATGGAAAAGTTTACCTGACTAATGTACAGAAAGAATTAATCAGTTATACAAGAGATAGAATTCGTTGAAATCAATAGTTTTACCAAGGAAATGCCGTATAAAAATTGCGAAGTGATCTGGCTTAATAAAATAACAAAAAGCTTCCAATGGAGTTCAGATTAACTTAGTCGCATTGTATCGGGTGTTTTTTTAGAGTGATAGAACTTTCTATAATCAGTGTTCTATTCGCCAAACTTATAGAGCACTTCGGGAAATTTATGGTTTACATAATCGTCCATCAGAGCAGCTTATTCGTCGAACTATCGAACATTTTCTCTACTCGATGCAGCAACAACAAAAAGACAAAGAACTGTACGAACAGAAGAAAATATCGCTGTGTAAGTCATGGTGTTAATGATAATCCAGATTTGTCTATTCGTCGAGGTTCACAACAAGTTGGACTCTGTGCATCCACCACATGGAAAATTTTACGTAAAGATCTTGGTCTACACTCATAGAAGATCCAACTGTTTCAAGAACTTAAAGCATTTGACCATAATAAGCATCATTTGTTTGCTGATTGGGCCCTAGGACAGCTAGAAGTTGATCCACTTTTTTATCGTAAAATTGTGTTTAGTGAAGCTCATTTCTGGTTGAATTGCTATGTAAACAAGTAAAATTGCCGCATTCGAAGTGAAAACAATCCTCAAGAAGTTCTGCAGGTTCCAGTGCATCCTGAAAAATGCACTGTATGGTGTGCTTTACACGCTGGAGACATCATCGGTCCACATTTCTTTAAAAACGATGCTGGAGCTAATGTTACAGTGAATGGAGCTCGTTACAGATCGATGATCAATGATTATTTGTTTCAAAATTTGAATGGTATCGACCCAGAAGTGTTTTGGTTCCAACAAGATGGTGCTACACCTCATGCTGCTACCGTAACAATTGATTTATTGCAAGAAAGATTTGACGATACCATTATTTGGAGAAATAGTCCAATTAATTGGTCTTCAAGATCATGCGACATAACTCCACTGGATTATTTTCTTTGTGCTTATGTCAAGTCATTGGTGTATGCTGATAAACCAGAAACAATAGATCTTGGCCTTGGAAGCCAACATAACTCGTGTTATTGATGAAATAAGGTCTGAATTGCTCGAAAAAGTGATCCAAAATTGGTCTGGTCGAATGCGGTTCCTTAGAACTAGTCGTGGTGGACATATGCCGGAAATAATTTTCAAAACGTAAATGTCATAAAATTGTCTTTCAAATAAAAAACAATTTGGCTGCAATCTTAATTCAAATGTGTTTTATTTCAATTCAAAATTCTATCACTCTTAATAACACCCAATACATACACCTTAGGATATTTTTCAATTCAGTATACGGAATTCACGTCTTTGCGTTGTCCTGGAAGCAGCGGCCACTTTGATTCCATCAAAATGCATCAAGTGAGCCGTGAACATGCAAAGAACCTCGTTTCGATTCTTTCGCACCTCGATCGGATCGACATTACTCAATGATCGCACGTCCTTTGTTCCTTTTCAGGTTGAATGGCCACTTTACAATCAGCCGACGGATTCGACAATCTATCACGAGAACAAAAGGAAAAACAAGCTGTTCAAGAAGCGACTGCTAGAGTATTTCAAGAAGAAACACGCGGAGAAAGAGACTAGGAATACCTTCCTAACAGAAACGTACAGCAAGTTGATGCAAGAATGGATAAGGAAGGTGGACAAGATAGAATCGAGCACCAAGAGAAAAGCGAAGGAGGCTAAGAATAGGGAGTTTTTCGAGAAGGTGTTCCCGGAGTTGAGGAAACAGAGGGAGGATAAGGAAAGGTATGTAGTTAGTTTCGAGTAGTTCATTTGGACGCGGAGATAAGACGCTAATGAACTACGGTGCCTATCTGATCGTGAGATTTCGAGGAATTGCTCAATTGCCTCTCTTGAAACAAAAAATTTTATTCCAGAAAGAAGGGTTATTCTGAAAATGTGATACTGGTTGATTTCGTTAATTAATGATTGAAGAATTTTCCAATAAGAGGTTTCATTCTGAACGTTTTTAGGTTTTCCATGATTCAACGATCACTATTAATTTTTGATATGTCAAAAGTATTCCACATAAAATAATAACGCAATTAAGAAACTAAGCTTATAAATTGTCGAAAACACGTCCGCGCCTGGAGAAAGTGACCAAAGCGAGTCTGTACTTGCTTTTCCCTTATATTCTTCTATTGGATTTAAAAATTCCCTCCATCCATATTTTCTTAGGTCCACCTCTTTTCCTGGTTCCTAATGGAACCAATTCCACTTCTTTGAGAATACGTTCTTCGTCCATAGTAGAGCGAAGGTGCATATGCTTGCTTGATCCCGATGTTCAGTATGCATAGGGACTGCAGAAGCACGGCCTATGGATCCTTTTGGCTTGAAGAGTTTTCAGTAAGAGGTGTCAGAAAAGTCACAAGGATAACTGGCTTATGACGGTCAAGCATTCATAGCGACGTCGCTTTTTTGAACTTTCGATGTCGGCTCTTCCTATCATTGCAATCTTCGCCAGTAATCCATTTCTAGTACTACTAGTCAACGTTCGAGGATTTTGTTAATCTGCCATGTTTCGCATCCACATAGATTTATGATCAGGAATATTAAAGTATTGTAAAGGAGGTGTTTTTGCTCACAGGATATGCATTTGGACCAAAGAATGGAGTTCAGACAGCCGATTACTTGTTTTCCTTTCATTATTCGATGTTTAATTTCTTTCTTTGTTCATCCTTCCTCATCGATTTTTATTCCCAAGTAGGTATATTCTTTGCAGGCATCTATGGTCTCTTGTTGATCAAATTCAATAGTCTCAATTTTATCTCCTCCTACACGAAGACACTCGGTTTTCGCTCATTCTTCGTAGTGTTTGAAGGGTGTACACGTCATGAACTCCAAATCCTGCTTATCCTAAGCACGTGAATTGTACCAGTTAGTGTATTGGCGTATGAGCGTAGCTCTTTCACCGAGTGACTAGTTAGAAGTCTCCACAGTCTGCCCCAAGAGGCAGAAAGTGTGATAAGGGTTACGCCTCATCATCGCGCATGTCGAGAATCTCTCCGAAGGGCTGAACCCACCAGCTTTCAGTTTGGGCTTCAGTTCGAAAACCTACAAACGTATGACGGGTAGCAGCTAAGCACTTTCCAACCCCTACTGGATCTGCATGGTCAGTACCCGATTTGTTTGGGACGCAACTCACATGCCGAAGGGCCTTCTTATCCATCCATCCGAACGCATTACCATGAACCAAGATAATTTCAAGATTGATGCCTCAGTTGATCCTGGTACGAGCACCGTAAATCGGGGTCAAGACCCAGGAACCCTTTTAATTGATTCTGGCTTCAAGCATCAACGGTTTAACCGTATCGTCGAGATCTACAAACCCCAGAAACGTCTCACAATCTACCTGGATTTAGGCCAGTGTATTTTGGGGGTAATGCTAGATGTGGAACACTCTGTGGAATCTGCACGGCAGCGTATATTATCATCCAGAATTTTAGATTGACTTCATGCAAACGTTTTTTGATTGCTTAGGTAAAATGAGATACCTGTGGCATCTTGAAGGCGTTGACCTGCCATTCCCTAAGTGTTGAGAGGCTGTCTTCTCACCGAAAGAGTTGAAAAAACGGTCTTCTACTGGCGTTGCAGCAAGTGATCTATAACTTGCGTGTCTTTGACGAAGTTCCAGTGGCAGAGTAACGTATCAGTCAACGTTATATCACACTTTGGTTAACAATCAAGAAATTTGCCACTTGAACTTGAGTTATGGAGCACTCGGAAGACTATCCATCCGAACGCAGTCCCTTGAACCAAGATAGCCTCAAGATTGATGCCTCAATTGATCCTGGTACGAGCACCGTCAATCCGTCTTGTACGTCAAGACCCACGAACCCTTGTGAAGTCTTTCAATTGATCTTGGCTTCAAGCACCAACGGTCTAAACCGTTTCGTCAAGATCCACAAACCCCAGAAGCGCGTCAAGCTATAATGCCACGGGGGCGCCTTATCCTGAGCAATTACCACTTGATCGTCTGCGAAATGAAGTGTGCATAAGGTTGTGTTTTCATTCAGTGGTACTCCTATTCTATTGCATGATTTACGCCAGGTCTTCAGTGCTTCATTTAAATATATTGTAAAAGGAGTGGGAGAGACGCAGCATCCTTGTCTAAAGTCCTTTGTGACTTCAGAGCTATCTTAACTCTAGAAGCGGAGTGTTAATATAGTTGTATAAAAACATATTGGACACAATTATCAATTATCTTCAAATGACTATCGTATGTTGAGTCTAAGGTTTGTCTGTTGTTATAAAGAAAAGACACGCAGCATTTTTGCTCGTTGGGACCTTCAGTTACATATCATGGGAGCTCATGGTATTCTAAAATTACCGTGCATTAGATCATCTTCAGTCATCACTCAAATAGTATGCTAACAAAGGGCAAAAAACAATATTGCCTAATGTGTTCCAAGAGTTCATTATCCAATTGAGCAATAAACTTAAGTGCATATCATTAGTGTAACAATAATTGATCTTTCTCTTCGATCAAAATCGTAAGGCAGGCTTAATTAGTTCCATATGGATGTGAAAGGTTAATTATCATTTAGAATCTTAAGTTTTGTAATTTATAGCGTACATAATTAGTATCTTTTTGAATGTTTGAAAGGTACACGTATTTGAATGTGGAACTCGCTTAGCGAAATTATATATAATGTGACTGGTATAATAATTATTTTGGGAGACCTGCAAATAACAACAGCGTTTTTATGAATTGGATATGTGAAATTAAATTCAGTATGATCGACAGGTATAATCACATGAGTCAGTGTGTCTAAACTTTAATTAGCCATTATAGTTGACCTTGTTGCTCTGTGTCTTAATTTTTTTATTATTGTTCAATAGTAAATCTTCCGGACGGTGAGCTCTTGACTTGAAATGTACACAAGTTGTAATAACATTTGAAAAACTGCTCATACAAAGTTAAGGATATTGATGTTTCGTGAAGCAAGTTTTCACCGCGTTTTTTTTCCATGTGTGTCAGAATGCACATTTTAATGATTCCTCTCCAGTTTGTATTTCGTTTTCAATAAGAGCAATCGATTCTACGTAATTAAAAATCGACGTTTCATTGTACCATGTTAAGTTTTGTTTGAGGTCGATGCCAAGAGAGTCTTCGGATTGCTTCAGGGACAAGTTCAAGTGGAGAATTTCTTTATTGTTAACCAAAGTGTGATATAACGTTTACTGATACGTTACTTTGCCACTGGAACTTCGCCAAAGACACGGAAGTGATAGACCACGTGCTACAACGCCAGTAGAAGATCGTTTTTCCACTCTTTCGGTGAGAAGACAGCCTCTCAACACTTACAGAATGGCAAGTCAATGCCTTCAAGATGCCACAGGTCAATCTAAAATCGAGACACTTGTTAGGAAGAGTTCCAATCACTCGCGAACACAGGCTTCAAAGCTTTAGAGTGGGCAGTGAAGCGGGTACACTAGCGAGATGAATAGTAATACGTACCCTTCATGGACGAGTCTAGATATGGACGTTTTTCTGATAGTGGACGAGTACAGGTGTGAACACGTTCACTCTAATGAAAGAACCGCTCTGTTTAAGAAATCCATCCTTTTCGAGGAGGCAAAGTTATGGTTTTGAGAGGAGTTTGTTTTGACGCCAAAACTGACTTATAAGTACTTCCAAGAGCCATGACGTCTCAGTTGAAGTTATCAACGGGATAGTCTCACAATTTCACGAAGCTATTGGAGAAATTTTCGTTTTTCTGGATGATAATACGCTGCCATGGTATTCCACATCTAGCATTATCCCCAAGACATTGACCTAAATCCAGGCCAAGCTGCGACGTTTTGACCAAGGTGGGATCTTGGAACATTCGCCCTCTGCCCATATCCCCAACTTCGGCCCCATTCGTGGATTCTTAAGCTACTTACTTATCCGCTGCGGGGTCGGAAATGGTTCGCTGGAGGCTACGACGTTTCGACCAGGGTGGAATCATGGACTCGCCCTCTGCCCATACCCCCAACTTCAGCTCCATTTTTCGATCCTTAAGCCATCCCTCTAAGATGCTGCAGAGCCTCGCTTTTAGCAGTCGAACAGCAAGAGCGGTCCTTCGGGACCAAGCTGTAAAGCTGTTTTTTGTGTTGTTTCGATGCTTCGGTATTTCACAAGCACCAAATAGGGACACTCCGCTCATGCAGCTGAGTGCTGGGGTCGATACTGCGATCCCTTTGAGAGAGCGGGGTGATCCGTACTGGTTCCTCCTCGGTTGTACTGGCACAGATTCTCTACTATCTTCCTTCAGACATCCTTTGTTTAACTTTCAGCTTATCGGGGGTCTGCTGGAGTGTCAAAACTTGAGCAGAAACCCGGGACAGCAATGATGACAATGGTACTTCGGTAACTTCGGTGAAGAGCTCTGCTCACATGCCGACATGTACAATTCTGAGTATGACCTGAATCCAGGGTTCGTGGATCTTGATTTACAGGCCGGACTGACGGTTCTCGTACCTGGATCATCAATCTTGAGACTATCTTTATTCATGGGACTGCGTTCGGGTGGGTGGATAAGAAGCCGCTTCGGCGTGTGAGTTGCGTCTCAAACAACTCCGGTACTGACCATGCAGAGCCAGTATAGGTTGGATAGTGCTTCGCTGCTACCAGTCACGGTGTAGGTTTTCAGACTGAAGCCGAAACTGAAAGCTTGGTGGGTTCAACTCTTCGAGTGGTTCTCGCTATGCGCGATGATAAGGCGTAACCCTTATTACATTTTCTGCTTCTTGGGGCAGATTTTGGAGACTGCTGAGTAGTCACCTGGTGAAAGAGCTACGCACACATGCCAGTAACTTAACCGGTAGAATTCACGAAGACCTAAATCCATAGCACCGGCTTGAGAATAGTCCTATCCGACCTATGCAAGGTTTCGTAAAAGGCGAAAGACGCGGACCGGTGTGGTGGGGAAACTCATCCGACTGGGGCCTTAGTTTCACCATAGAGGTGAAATGGAGCGCAGCACAGGGCTTACACCCTTAAAACTAACGTTAGTTAGTCCGGATTTTTCTGTCCAATGGCCGAGTGCGTTATGTATGATACTGCGTCACATCGAGACGGTGAACTCGTCCCTTGTAAAACATAAATTAATACATACAAAACTATAATAGACATTTATCAGAGACGTGACTAGCAAATATTCTTTTATCCTACTACTTAAGGGATCTTTTTTCGATGCTTCAAAGTCATGTTCCGTATATTCTGTCCATGACAATCCTTTATTTACATAGATACCAAAAAAATTTATGCACGATTTTAATGTGAAACAATCGTTTTCCACCAGCACCTCTCAGACTAAAGTACGAACAGTCTGTTTATTTATGAACATTTAAAATTAGAGCAGTTTCATGATACCCAAAAAAAGGAGCGTATAATATTCAAACATGCCTTTGCAAGCTAAATATAATAACTTCAAAAACAATATGATCTGGTAGGTTATTCATTAAATAAAGAAAATAACGAAGGTCCCAGTACGGATCCTTGAGGGACCCCCAAGGTTGCATTATAATAAGATATATAAGAACATTTGCGGCAAGTCTCTGGTGTCAAATATTCGAGAGTAAATTTATGACCCTTCGCTTAACTGCTTTCCGCAACATTTCGATTACATATATCTACAAGTAGGTACAGTCCTTATAAGACATAAGTACGTTAAATTAATAAGAATTGGACTTCGTACTATTAGAGATGTCTGGAGTTTTGGTCTTGGATAAGCCGTAATATTTGTCATAGTAAATAGGAGCAGAAGTGAGAGATTGATTTGTAAGAGCTGAATTTTTCTGTTAAGGTTCAACAGAGTCGGCGCCAGGGTCAAATCAGAGGCCGACATGGAGGAGATCATGGACAACCTCCAAGAACAAGCCATGGAGGACAAAAAGATGCGCAGCTACGCGGTGATACCTCCGATCTTGCTGGACAAACGAGAGAAGGATGTACAGTACCGTAACAATAACGGTTTCGTGGAAGACATGGAAACCATGTACAAGAATAGGCAGTATATTAACATGTGGACGCCGCAGGAGAAGGAAATATTCAAAGAAAAGTAAGGAAAACAAATTAATTTTTTCATGTTCTTTCTGCACCCAGAAAAACTCAGCGAAAGTGAAAAGTGATAACTGTCAAATATAAACAAATATGAATTTTCAATTAAAATTCATGAATAAATATTGGAAAGAGACTCAATATAAAATATCAAATGAAATCAATAACCCAATAAATATAAATTATAAATGTTTCAAGAGATTTATTTAGATTAAAATCTGCAGAGGTTCCAGAGAATTAACCTAGTAATCTGGCATATTAAAAATACTCTTCATGATAAATTGTCAATGTCTGTTGTTTGAAAAAAATTCATGTGAAGTTTTTACTCCAGATCAGTTAATTGTTTCTGTTATTAATTTCAATTCTATTTTAAGCAGACTTAAATTAATAATTCATAGGATTATTTAGATGACTGAATGATTTCATAGGCCATCTTGAATTTTTTACAGCAAAAAAACCCGTGCAAATTCAATGAAAATTTTTTCCAGGTACCTGCAACATCCGAAAAATTTTGTTGTGATATCGAGCTACCTAGATAGGAAATCTGTAGCCGACTGTGTGCACTATTATTACACTAGTAAAAAGACCGAGAATTACAAGCAACTTCTGAGGAAGTCTAGACAGAGAACGAGGGCTTCAAAGAATACCCAAAAGGTCAACAATGCAGCCAATTCATCTGTTGTAGATATATTGACCACTGGTAAGTGTTTTGTGAATATTTTTAATGTAGTTTTTATTTATCACTCCTAATAAAATAGTATATATCATGTTTCAAACTATTTCGATTTATTTAACTACATAAAACGTATCCTGCGCCATCTAGTTGTGAGACTTGAAACTTAACCTGGCTTTTATAGGCTACTAGATGCAGTTAACTGGTTTGAGTTCCCCTTAATCAATACTTTGCTTTTGCAGCGCACCCTAGCGTTGAAATCTGTACATGTTGCATGTTGTTCAAAAGGGGGCGCTTCTGACGTCGTACAAGGCATAAAATATGTAAAATATTTCAATCAAATATAATATTATATGCATCTTTATTGGATAATAACGAGAACATACAAATTTTTGTTACTGTTCTTACTTGTTATTCGACAAGTTGAGGAGATCCGAAGCTAAAAAGCTGTTCAGTTATTTTCACTACCGAATTCAATATGTTTACCCGAAAATATTTCGTGAATATACAGATTTTTCCAGTTTTTCATTCATTTTCGTGAATAAAATTCATTAATTCGTTTCAACGCAAGTTATACGCCAACATATAGACAAAAGTAGCTCAATTGAACCGGCAGTTCAAACGAATCTGTAGTTCCATTGAATCGGTGTTTCAGTAAAACCATAGAGTCAGCGCGTGAACGCAGATTTTACTGAACCGTTATTGAAGAAAGAACATTGTTTATAGCTTTTGCCTGTCGGATCTACCACGGCGGTTATTCTTGAAATAATTTATTTTACGTAACGTTTAATTCTCTATTAACATATAACAACATTTGTTTATTGTTATGAAAACAGACCAAATACAAAATCAATCATCATCGAATCTTTTCAGGCGTGACAACGAGACTTCAGCGAGAACAGCAGCAAAAGACCGTCGTACGCGAGGCGAGTCAAAACCAGGACGCCTCCTCGACCTCGTCGGTTTCCTCGCATCCGTTCTCCCAGACGTCGAATACCATTTCCACTTCGCCAGCATCCTCCCAGACGCAGGCGAGCTCGTCCACCACGTCGGTCACTTCGGCGACCGGCACCACCTCCTCGGCGACGGCGTCCGCGTCGAGCGTCCCCAGTCCGCTAAACGCTGCGGCCGGTACTACTGTGATCTCCTGTTCGACGCCTTCCGCCGCGACGTCGTCATCGCCGTCGGCGACCTCGATGTCGACGTCTTCGGCGAACGGAGCGACGACGACGACCGCAATCAAGCAGGAACCGTTGTCGACGTCGCCGCTGGCAGGCTCGGCTGGCCCCCCGGAGAAGTTCACCGACTTCAACTCGTTCGAGGAGTACAACAATCAGATCAACAAGGGGGCACCAGGTCCAGGAGGACAGTATTTCGATGACGCCGCGAAGGGTGGCAACCCGGAGGCTCAGATCACGGACGTGAAGATTGAGGTGAAGATGGAAAACGAATCGGCACCAGAGGCTGTAAGGTGAGTTGGTTTCTTTCTTTTTAAGTTATTTTTGGCGTACCACGGGGTGTTTTGCGTCAATACTCTCTTTTATCGTTGAATTTATTGCTATTGCCTACAATGAACAGATCCCATTTGTAGGATCTGAATATTTTGTGTGTACCGATACCGAAAAGTTCGGAAAGATTATTCTAGAGGAATCTTCCAGTTTGAAACACTCCTAGGTGTTCTTTTGGAACATTGAGAGATCAAAACTTGTCCTGATCTCGCATGGAACTTCCTTAAGGGCGTTGCGCTTCAAAAACCATCTAAACAGACTTAGGTTCAGCAGGAAATGGATAAGACAGATTCTGCGAGAGGGTAGAAACTCCTGAAGGCATTGTAATAGATTGCGTCATTATTGGAAGACGAAGGAAAGAGAAAAGACCAACATAAAAGCTGAAGGCATTTCAGCCTTGAAGCCCTCCAAGCACTAGATGAAGAGCTGTAGCTCGTGATATATCTCAATCAACTTAGGAAGAGATAGGTTCTAATTCTCTTGAAAACAACAAGCTATTTTTGGCCTCATAGCAACATCTGGCACTCACTGGCTGGCATCAGAGGAAAGCTACACCACTTAATCTCTCCAATTCATTCCAAAAAGTTAGAAAACTAATTGGTATGAAACATTTTCCATTGATCCCGTGAAATGAAAAACGATAGTGAATTAATTAAATATCCAGCTACATTCCCACAGATAATAGTTATTAAAAACGCAACGTATTCTTGTCGAGTCACCTTAGGTCGAAATGTACTAAGACCTTTTATTGATAACAAATGTAACAATAATAGGTCTCGTCAAAAGGTTGTTTCGATGCTCTGAACTTAAAACATGTTCTAATGTCACGAATAGACGTCTCTGTTCGCCTTTGAATTGTCTTCAAAAAGACGATTGACTTTTATCTTGAGGTTCCTATGACCCTAGATTCTTATTGGTCTCGGCTCAATCCAATGTTTTGAGTGCCGCTTCCTCATGCAAAATCGAATGATGAGCAGGTAATGAGGACATCATAAAGACGTTATAGAACAAATAACGGAGGGCGTGATGAAACTGCGTTGAATGCCCCTCAAATATAGGGCATCCATACAGAACGACAACCACTCAAAAAACAGATAAACGCTACACAGAGACCATAATCCTTTAGTCTTCAAGGGCTGATAACAAGGCTACCTCGGGAGATTGGTCAACAGGAATATTTGTTCTTCTGGCTACCCAATTGGTGTTAGATTCTAGGGGGCAGTGATCGAGAGCATGCAGGCTAGGTTAGAAGGGTCTCGCGTAATTCTCGAGCCAGGACTAGCGGTCCTGAACGAGCAGGTGCAGCACAGGGCTTCTCCCTTAAACTGGCGTACTCAACCCTATCGCAGTATCAATCTCCGGATTCTGTGCAATGGCCGAGTGCGTTATGTAGCATACTGCGTTACCTTGGGGGGTGGATTGCCCTCTTGTCCACACCATTGGTGTTGGACTCGAGGGGGCAGTGGTTGAAAGTCCGCATGCTGGACTAGGGAGGGGGTGAGTTGCGTCACAAACCAACTCGGATACTGACCTGCAGAGCCAGTAGAGGTTGAATAGTGCTTCGCTGCTACCAGTCAGACGGTTCTGGCTTTCGAGTCTGGGCCCTTACTGAAAGCTGGTGGGTTCATCTCTTCGGAAGGGTTCTCGCTTCGCGCGATGATAAGGCATAATCCTTACACACTTTCTACCTCTAGGGTGGACTGTGGAGACTGCTGAATACTCACTTGGTGAAAAAACTATGCTCGTCATGTCAATACCAAAACCTGGTAGAATTCACGTTACAGGATGACCTTGTTCTCCTAACCACTCATCAGCCAAAGATCGAGTTGTCGCAAATCGGTCTCTAATAGCCGTAAGTCTTAGATGTCGATCTTGAACTTCAGTAGTCATATAAGGCCGTTCCTGGCTCACAAGCGAACTGTCTCAAATCGTGTAAGCCGTTTCTAGATCGGAAGTGACGTCACAAGGCGTAGACGTGTAGGCAGTTAGAATTCCAGGAATTGAGAGTCGGTGAGAATTCCAGGAAATATGTATTAGGTATGCGAGTTCTGGGAAGTCGTCGATTGCGGTCGGGGGTTTTTCCGGAAATGTGATGGGTCCATGGCGTAGGGGCCGGGGGGCAGGGGGTCCTGTGCCCCTTCGACGTCCGGTGCCTACTCTTCTTCAATTTTGGGCTCGCCATGCCAATGCGAAAACCTGATAGAATTCACGTGGTCTGAACGATGAGAGGTCCGATTCTGTTCGTACCACCTATGGTATAAAGACCACTTTAATTAATCTTCAACTTGTAAGGATAACCCCTCAAGCCAAGATCAAACACATACTCTGCCAAAACGCTGGCGCAAACCGGACTTATCCTACTGGATAGTATGACTCTCATCCCAACCCTAGTCTCCCAGGAAAATAATCAACTTTGCAAAGAAAATAACCTTCCTGGGCAAAAAGGGTGTATGGTAACGTACCAAAGACCTTATTGTCGCAAAACAGAGGAGCTGTTACTGAGCCAAACGACCGCAACTAATCTTATGTCGCCCTGTATCCGAAACAGAAGAGCTTATTTCCCAGAACCTTCTCTGGCGGGAGAATTCCGTCAGAAATGTCTTCAAATTTGCTTCTACCATCGCATCCAAACCGCAGGGGTCGTCATCGATACGAATCCCCGATATCATATTTCGAACGGCGCGCTCCGTCGGCACGGGGCACATCCGACGCTCCCGTGATTTTGACAAACACAATTTGCATTACAATCCGCGAGAGTGAGTTCGCGTACCGCGCCGTGCCCCGCCGTCCCCCGCTGAACCCGTTCATGACGCGTATTCCCGGGAGTACGGAATAGGTCCGTTCGTTCGTTGGTATTACCGCTGACTGCACAATTATCGGATGAACTAGCGGCATATCAATTTTGCAAATTGATACTCTTTTAATCAAGACGAGATTGCATTTCGGCGAAAAACTGGCGCCCCCGCCCCCTTTCAATAATTGAAATTGATAAATTTAAATTTCAATCGGGAATCGGCGAGGCAGCGTCGGGAATGATCGCGAAACGCGGCGAAAAAATGTGGTTGACGCGAATTGTTTGGCGTTTAAGCGCTTTTAGGACTCTGCTGCGGTAGAGATTGAAATTTGGTTATTTGGAGGTGTCAACTGAACGCCTTAAACGTATACAATGTTTTGTTCGTAGAAACTCTTCTAAACATACCACCAATAAAAAAATTCAAGAGTAGCTGAGGTCCAAAAGGAAATAAAGTGTTTGAATCTTCGAAAATCGCCAAGAATTGGGGGAGTAACTCCTAAAATGGTTAGAGAGTTATCGAAAAAAGGACTGATGGTGTTGACGTATTTTCAACGCTGGCCAAAACAGCTGGAATCTGCTCATTCCCAAACCAGGAAACGACCAGAGCAAGGTCACTTCATATCATCCTCTCAGCTTACTTTCTGCTGTCTCTGAAATCATGAAAAAGCGTTTGATGCACAAATTGAATTCAGATTTTAACTATCGAACAACACATCGGATAACCCAAGCCTTAAAACACAGTACTGTCTATCTGTATTCGATAACGTCTAGCATTCGGATTTGCTGTTCAGAAAGATTCTCCTATCATCTACTTCCATCTTCTGAAGTCGTATGTAAGTGACAAAGAGTTTAGGGCCAGGACAAATTACAAAATATATGAAAAGTACCGATAGCATCTGGACTACCACGGGGTAGTGTACTGGATCCATTTCTATATCTTTTTTATGCACCAATCTGCCTACAAATAGGCACACCACCATGGAAACATTTCTTAGTGACTCAGCTCTTCTTGACAGACATAAACATGATCCAGCATTATTAGCATTTAGCCACCTTCAAGATTATCTAAAATTGAAGAAGGACTGCTGAGGTGGAAAATCAAAATTAAAGACACTTAATCTACAAAAAGGGAAGTCACACTAAGAAGACATCAATGCCCACCTGTTTTCATTAACAATGAACACATACCTCAGTCCACATCTACCAAATACTTGGACATTTGGACAGGAACACATGGAAAGATCATATGAATGTATGGAATACAATTGTGGGGCTGCACAAACATGGTTTTTAATACAGATAAGCCAGTAAAAGATACTACGTATGATAGCAAATGCTCCATGGTATGTCACTAATCAGACCTTGCACGAAGACCTGAAGTTGCCATATGTGAAGGTCATCAAGCAAAAAATGTGAAGCACCATGAAACTTGTATACTCACAAAAATACTTCTCTCCAACCACTATTTGATCCACAGGATTGAAGAGGACTGGAGAAGCCCTCATTAAGTCATTAGAGATCATGCAGCTCTTGAGACATTATATTGAGTCATAGAATAAATGTGTTCTGATTGCTAATAAAGTGTTGAATAAAAAGATGTTGAAGAAAACCTAATATTAGATAACTATTAATTTTCATTCCAATAGTTTTATTTGAAGTGCCATCTATTTGACACTCATAATGTCATAAATGTCTTCTTTCATATAGGTTAACGCTTGAGTTCTCCTTGAATGTCTTTTTATCTAGTATATCGTTGAAATAGGCAGTCAGATCTTGTTGGCACCAATTGCAGATCTCGCTATGGGCCAGTTAATATAATAATAACTAACTGACAAAGAAACTGCAACACCCAGAAGGAGCTTTTTAATTTTTTTTTGGTAAAGCGAGGCAAGGAGTAAATGATTGAAATTTGCAGAAAAAAACGAAGGGTTTACAATTTTTTTCAATAAATTTGTTATTAATGTGTTTGTCCACCGCGATTATCTATACACTCCCCAACACGTCTTAGCATTGATGCAATAAGATGGTCTATTTCTTCTTGAGGGATACTTTTCCAAGCTACCTGTAGTTCATGTCTCAGAGCCGCCAAAGTCTGTGGGGGCTGGGGTAAATTTCCAAGCCTTCTATCCATGATGTCCCAAACATGCTCTATGGGCGAAAGATCGGGGGATCTGGACGGCCATGGCAAAAGATTCACATGGGTCGCTTCAAAAACGTTTAAACTAACAATGGCAACATGAGATCGAGCATTAACTTGCTGAAATATTGGATTCTCTAGCCGGTTAAGGTAAGGGAGAACATATGGCTCCACTATTTCTTGAAGGTAACACAGCGCTGTCATGTTACCTCGAATAAAGACTAAAGGTGACCTACTTGCATGTGCAATAGCACTCTATACCATAACGCCTACTGTCCGATGTACATGACGCTCAATATCAAACTGAGGTTCACGTCTTTCTCCCCGACGTCGTCTAACCCTTCTTTGGCCATCATGTGCACCCAAGGAGAATCGAGATTCATCAGAAAAGACGTCCTGATGCCATTACACATTCCAATGTTAGCGTTCTCTGCACCACTGTAATCGTTGCCGGCGATGGGGTCGATAATGCTGCAGTCCAAAAGACCTTATCCGGCGGTACACCGTTCGGACAGTTACAGGATGGCCTTGTTCTCCTAACCACTGATCAGCCAAAGATCGAGTTGTCGCAAATCAGTCTCTAATAGCCATAAGTCTTAGACGTCGATCTTGAACTTCATTTGTGCCCCTTCGACGTCCGGTGCCTACTCTTCTTCGATTTTGAGCATTATCAAACCACGCTTGACAACATCTCATAACAGTAGTTGGATTTCTGTTCGTACGTTCAGCGATTTCTCGAAATGACAACCCCGCCTCCCGTAGACCAATAATTCGACCTCTTTCAAATTCACTTAGCTGGCGATAAGTTCCGCGTACACGTGCTCTAGGCATTTTAAAAACAACTAAACATCGATTTTGGATCTCCTCGAACAGCTGGTTTGTTGTAAAATTTAAAAAATTCGCAAAAAACGACTACATATTTAAGTAACAAAAAATGTTTACATGTTAAGACCATCACGATTTTTTATTATTTACTCCTTGCTATACTATCTATGTTTTACCAAAAAAAATCTAAAATTTAAACAGCTCCTTTTGGGTGTTGCAGTTTCTTTCTCAGTTAGTATATCTCGTTTTGTCCAAATTAATTAATTCACCTGATCTGTACCAAATATCATTAATATGGAGTGTGAGCTATTGTAATAGAAAGTTCTACAGATCGAGATAACAATTATAAACTCAAACAAACCCGATTAGGTTTTGTTGGTTGTTGGGACATAAAATAAGTAGCAGATATGCCCATGTTTCGAAACTTTTTGGTTTCAACCGTCAGTGCCCTGTAACGCCGTCCGACGACCAACAAGGATCGATCGATTTTGAAATTCTACGATATGTTTTAAACCAGAAAGTCCTGCAATTTTCTGAACATTTTTCATCGTGCTGCTTACTGACGATTGATTCTTTCCAGCGATCAAAATGCCAACTCATTAATGGAAAATAAAAAGAAGAAGGAAAGGAGAAAAGACAAAGACAATGATGCAATGGAGACGAGCGAAGATGACTCACTTGAAGTACCAGGTATGTGAATAATCTTTAATCTTTTATTTAATTACTTTCATACTATCTAAAATCAATCTCATTCAATCCATTTCCCTCATGAAAAAAATTTCAATTGGAGGTTATGCCGTTAGATGATGTTCTGCCAACTTATGAAAATAAAGTCCTTTAGCTTCTTCTTTTTTAACTTATTATCTTGATCCTGCACTGGTAGTGTAAAAATGAAGCAGCAATAGCAGCATTTCATGAAACTCTTTATATAATGGAAGGCTGAATGATGAATTTCTTCTAATTCATGATATGACTATAGCAACAACAAATTAACTTGCTCTGCTTTCACGATACCCTTTTCAAAGTAGATATTTATAATGATAACAAATATCAATAATTGAGGAGACCAAATTCAATTTATTACTTATTCACACTGATATGTATGTACATTCTGTAGAATGTTGTTATCCTAATGAGTCCATAAGTATTTACAAATGAGCAACACTTCACCCTGTTAAACCACAAAGATTCTAAACGCCAACTCGAAGCTTTAAGAACCTTCGTTATTGTCCGAATTCAAGGCCTCTACGTCTATGGAGCTGCTGGTACTGGCTCTGTCTACCTCATCCGACCTCTCCATCACTATCTCGTTGTTCCTGTTGTTCAAATCGGCCATCTCTTCGGCGTGACACATCTTCCGGTGCTTGTGAACGAAGTAGTAGCTCGGAAATTTAGACCCGCAAGTCTTACATGGGTAGTATTGGACGTTCATATCCAAAAGCTTCACCTCCCTTTTGAACTCCTTGGTGATCGACTTGGCCTCCATGCTTACCGGATTAAGATGCCTCCTGGCGTGTTTCTGGTAACAGTATTGCGATTTGAAGGTGTGGTTGCAATAGAGGCAGGTGTAGAGCTCGTTGGCCGCGTTGTTCTCGTCTCCTACTGGCTTATCCCTGATATTTTCGGCCATGGCCTTGTTCATGGCGACGGTGGCGTTGTTAACTTCTTGGTGGGCTTCGAGGCGGTTTTCCGTGTTATCGGTGAGTCCGTAGTTCTTGTTGACGACCCTGTGGAACCTCACCGGTCCGTCGCAGCAGGCAACGTCGATTATCACCTTGGAATTAGACGTTTCCGATGATCTTCTTTTGATTCTCGACTTGTCTAGGCTTTTCTTGTCCGACCTGTTGAGATGCGAAGAGATCACTTCTTGTTCCATGTTGGCCTTCGACGTGGATGCTTGAGTCGCGTTGTGCCCCAAGACATCGGACAGTTTTTCCGGTTGCCGTACTATCGTGAATGGCGTGTCTTCGGACTTGGGCAATACAGCTGTGTTGTTGGGTGCGTAGATTGGCTGTGTAGGAACCAAGGCCTTCCTGCTGGGTATAGGTTTGATGACGTTGGTACGATTCTCGACGTTCTGGGTGTGGAGGAGGAACGACCTACATATCTCTAGGGCGGTGGGCATGTGAAGGATATGCGTGGCTAGCAGGATGTTGTAGATGTTTCTAATGTTGAGATCCAGATAGCCGGTGTACATGAAGGTTAAGAGGTAGGAAAACTCGTCCACGTTCACGTTGGGTACTGAGATAGGTTCCAGGTCTGAAAATGAGATAGTTGAATCAATCTGCGTCTAGTAATCGGTTTATCTTGTGGTGGTTTGGATGGGTGCAAAATAGAAATTTTCCTCTGGAACGTTATGTTATTTACCTGTATGGTTTACAAGGGCGGCCTTGAAGTAGCCGCTATGGGCGGATAGTATGGCTTTGTGAGCAGAGAAATGCGTCATGCTTGGACCAACTTGTAGAGATACGTCGGGCGCGCTGGGCGTTTGACTGGCGGTTATGTTCAGAGGGGTAGGTGTGATTTGTAGAGCTTGGGCGTTTTGGAAGCCGGCAGCAGCAAGTCCAGGTGTGCCGAACTGCAGCCAGGCTCGGTATAAGGAATACATTTCCATGGTATAACTGTTAAAAAAACTTGATTTAGCATGCGGACATTGAATTAGATGAATATCAATTATAAGATAATATAGAAAAGGAACTTCACGAATTTAACGAAATAAACCAGTAGTTCAAATTTTAGATGAAAGGGTTAGTGAGTGCGCATTATTTGTAGACTTCAACGATTACTTCCACATATTGGAAGTAAAACCTCCCACTTAATTTTCATCTATCGGTTGTTTTTTTAGAGTGATAGAACTTTCAATAGGGATAACTGTGATTTGACAGAAGATAGAAGCTATGTTGTTTTGACATTTCTGTTCAGTAAGCATTGACAAATTATCGTGGAAACACTCACGCCGCAACCACGTTCACGAATTGTTGAAATATCTTTTCAAAATCAGTCTTCTAATCGTCAAACTTATATAGCACTTCGTGAAATTTATGGTTTACATAAACGTCCATCAGATCATTATTCGTCTAACTATCGATGGATTTCGGACAACATGTTGCAACAACAGCAATAAGTCAAAGAACTGTATGTACAGAAGAAAATATCGTTGCTGTTAGTCATTGTGTTAATGATGATCCAGATTTGTCGACTTTCACAAAAAGTTGGACTCTGTGCATCCACCACATGGAAAATTTTGCGTAAAGATCTTGGTGTACACCCATACAAGATCCAACTGGTTCAGGAACTAAAGCCACTTGCCCATAATAAGCGTCGTTTGTTTGCTGATTGGGCCCTAGAACAGTTTGAAGTTGATCCACTTTTTTATCGTAAAATTGTGTTTAGTGATAAAGCTCATTTCTGGTTGAACGGCTATATAAACAAGCAAAATTGCCATATATGGTGTGAAAACAATTCTCAAAAAGTTCTGCAGGTTCCATTGCATCCTGAAAAATGCACTGTATGGTGTGCTTTACACGCTGGACGCATCATCGGTCCGTATTTCATTGAAAACGATACTGGAACTAATGTTACAGTGAATGGTGCTCGTTACAGCTCGATGATCAATGATTATATGTTTCAAAATTTGAATGGTATTGACCCAGAAGTCTTTTGGTTCCAACAAGATGGTGCTACACCTCATGCTGCTACCGTAACAATTGATTTATTGAAAGAAAGATTTGGGGATAACATTATTTCGAGAAGTGGTCCAATTAATTGGCCTCCAAGATCATGCGACATAACTCCACTGGATTATTTTCTTGAGGGTTATGTCAAGTCATTGGTTTATGCTGATAAACCATAAACAATAGACGCTTTGGAAGCCAACATAACTCGTGTTATTGATGAAATAAGGCCTGAAATACTCTGAAAAGTGGTCCAAAATTGGTCGAATGCGGTTCGTTAGAGCATGGTGGACATATGCCGGAAATTATTTTTAAAACATAAATGTCATAAAATTATCTTTCAAATAAAAAAAAATTTGGCTTCAATCTTGATTTAAATGTGTTTTATTTCAATTTAAAGTTCTATCACTCTTCAAAAAACACCCGATATATAAAAACCTTAAATTAAAAACGGAATGAAAAATTCGCGTTCGGTATTCATTAGTACCTTTTTAGGTATAGTAAGATTTTTATCTTACTTCTGTTTTCAAATTTGCAACATTCGATCGGTTAACGAATTTGAAATTTATAATCCTATCATGCGTTTTTGGCTAAATATACTTTTTTTTTAAGGTACTATTTATAAAGTTGAGTTTCAATTCGAAAATAATTCTTTAGGGTATTTTGCAAAAACATATCATTCATTAATTTTGTTTGTTAAGTTCACTCGAGTATTATTATTGAATTGATAATTATTTATATGTTTTTATCTAATACTTGATTGAAGTTGAATCGGAATTTGTATGAAAGAAACAAAATTTGTTGTGGAAAAACATTCAGTTTAGGAAATAATAAATTCTGTGTGATAAATTGGAGCATTTTTGATAAAAATACGGGAGTAATTTCAATTTCAACTGGAACCGTGAAAATCAAAGTTCGTCAGTAGTTCTTCAGCCTTTTAAACCAATTGTCTTGTCCGCTTTGAGCCGGAAAAGCATTCATTGATGAAGATTTTTCGTGGTGAAATTCAATTATGTTCGGCCAACGGTTACAAAGCACGATAACATAAAAAAAAAACAGTTTCTAGTTCGTTAATAGACTCAGGAAAATCCAGAAATCTTTTTTTTCTATTTAAAAAAAGGTCCAAACCAGCTGCGATCAAGAAATAGGATATAATAAAATAACAAAAAGAGTTTTTTCTACTTGATAGAGGGATTATTACAAAATTTAAATATCAAAACATATACTTTGGTAGCATCCTATAAATTTTATAATAATAATTTCATTCAAAAAATTTTAGGATCAAATTAATATCTTATGAGCACTGCTTAAATTATGTTGACTTATAAAAATCAAAAGTTATTATATTATATCGAATGGAATAAAAGAACCTAAAAAATACACTATTATATAATGAGTTTTAACTTGTCTATTAAATTTAAGCAATGCTTATAAGACATTAATTTAATTCTAAAAGTTTTTGAATGAAATTTTTTGAAATTGAAATTTATAGGAAGCTAACAGAATGAATCTGTTTTGATATTTAAAAAAATATAATTGACGATTACAATATTATGTGAAATTGCATAAAACTCAGCACTGAAGAAATATAAAAATTTTTAATATCCCCAGAATAATTTAGTAGTTTAAAATGGGCATTACATTTTGAACTAACTCTAAAAATTACACCTTCACTTCTGATATAACAATTAAAACTTAGAAAAATAAGGAAAGTTACATATAACTAACAATTTTCTGTAATAAAGATTAGGAGAAATATACGAAAAAGAGATACAAATAACCATAAAAGATATTGGGGTCAATTAAATATCTCACTAATTTAATAGTTATTGTTGAAATTATATCCAGATTCTTTCAAATGACTGGCATATGTTGAGTACGAGATTTCTGACGTTTAACTCCTTTGGTGTTCATGAATTCTTTTATAAAATGATCCACACGTTTGACAAATATACACCATAAAGCAATTATTGCAGGTCAACTTATGAAATCAAGATTTATTATATTTGGCAATATTATTAATATTCTATTTATGTAAGGAATAGAAATTAATTTTTTACTTAGTTATTTTGTCCAATCTTTCAGTCCAATCTTTTGTAACAGGATAAACTGGGTTCAATGCAAAATAAAAGTAAATTGCATTGAATCTAGTTTACCCTGTTACAAAAGATTGGACTTAAAGATTATCTATTCCTAAATAGAATATCGGATAATATTGCCAATATTTTAAAATAAAATTATACTCAAGTAAAGCTTATATAACGGTTTATTATTTGGGAATTCATATAAAAATGAACAAAGATGAAACAAATAAACAAAATGAAGGATTGAGACATAATTTCAACAATAAATATTAAATTATCCATAATAAAGTTAAAAGTAGCAGACTTAAATTTTTTGGAAGCAATAGAAATTAGTAGATACAAGAACTAAAATTTTTTTCTCAGCGACTGTTAATTGGCACAATATATTTTGTAGTTATTTGTATTCTTCTTTCACATATTTTTCACTATCGGTATTTCTGAAAATTTATGGTTATTTGTAGCCCTTTTTTGCGTATGTTCTTTTTAACTATATTTCAGATAATTGTTCATTATTTGTACCTCCCTTTTTTTCAAGTTTTAATAGCTATGTAAGAAGTGAAGGTATATTATTTCATATAATTGAAATTAATTTCCATCAAGTAAGGACCGATTCAATTAAATTCCTAATAAAAATAATGTGAATCCAAGATATTTGATATAATAAAATGTCATCTGGTAATGTTGTCCTTATATTTTACTGATATTTCATAATAATTATTTGTAATATTTCATCATTCTCTTATACGTGAACCTTGATTAATACTGTATACCATTTATTTAAATTTTTACTTGTCTGAATGTGAAGTTATATTTGGAAATTCCAGTCACAAAAATGTTAACCAGTTGATTTTTTGGTGATTTCTTAAAACTTGTTTTAGTTAAATAAAAACCTTGTTATATAACCGTGGACAAAGAAATAAAGGTTTTCGGTTGACCGCAAGACATCAAAGGTACCTATGATAACTTTGTCGAAGCACAGAATTTTATTGATGGTGATTCCTGTAAGGTTTTACTTCAAACTGGCAACTAAGAACTTCTGAATTTCCGACAATTTGCGTCAATTTTCATCAATGCATCTCGCATGTATTTTCACGATTGATCTCGCCGAAATACAGTTAACCAAGAAAACAAGCCTTCAAAGGGCACCGCTCGCGAAAATAAACACCACACGCGATTTTCCAATGCATACCTTCTCGTCGGAACTTCAAATGGCACGGAAGAGATCGCCGCCGCGGCCGAAAGATCAAAGGACCGAAAGCTGCCACCGACAAACTATTTTCGAAACGGGGAAAAACAACCCCCGCGATTTACCTGCGGGTCGCCGTTCCGGCTCTGACGGCGCACATCTCAATCGGCGGATGTCGAAACACTTTATAAGCGCTTTATAAGCATAATTCTCGATATATTACTCTCATAACTCGCGCCAGTTGTTCAGCCGTTTCGGCCACCCTTGGCGTCTCTCTCTCGCCCGTTCCACGTAACACGTTTTCCCTCCCTGTCGGAATCGCCGAGAATTGCGCGATATGGTCGCGGCGCGGGGGCGGCAGTGATGAAACGATGATGTTCCGATTGTCGGGGGTAAGGGGGCAACCCCTTTATTCTCGTTCGGCGGACGGTCAAGTGGCCGATAGCCGGAGATCAGGGCCATAAGGGTTGAGGTTCGGATCTGGAGGGTTTGTTGTCTTCGTTCTTTCGCGATATTCATTTACGCGAATGAAACTTTTGAGTGAGATTTTTATTATGGACATTGCTCAAAAATTGAAGCGGATATTCGGTAGAAGACTGACTTTTTGCAAGTGAATCGAACTTTCAGGATTGTTGTACACATACAAACGAACACAAAATATGGTTCTTATGAAACTGAATGGTTTAATTGTAATAAACTCATTTCTTGTAGGTGTTTCAACTTTTTTGTGATCCGTATAAGTAATAATGTGCTAATGGATCTGGAGTTGCGTAGTATCAGTTGTGGATTTATTGTTTAAAATGCGTTCAGAAGCCGTCCAACTTGAACAATTAGTTTATTGGTTAAGCGAAAGAAGATCCGTCAGGCACTCGCGATTGAGTAGAAAGCACCAGGTTGTAAGATATCGTTGGTCTCTTGAGCATGAGAACTGGAACGCGCACAGATTGAGATCCTGCCTGTTCACGGATGAGTCCAGATTTCGTCAGACAAAACAACAACTCGCCAATGATTCAACTGGTTCAAGAGCTCAAGTATGGTGTGCTTTACACGCTGGAGGCATCATTGGTCCATATTTCTTTAAAAACGATGCTGGAACTAATGTTACAGTGAATGGTGCTCGTTACAGATCGATAATCAATGATTATTTGTTTCAAAATTTGAATGGTATCGACCCAGAAGTGTTTTGGTTCCAACAAGATGGTGCTACACCTCATGCTGCTACCGTAATAATTGATTTATTGAAAGAAAAATTTAGCGATAACATTATTTCTCGAAATGAACCAATTAATTGGCCTCCAAGATCATGCGACTTAACTCTACTGGATTATTTTCTTTGGGGTTATGTCAAGTCATTGGTTTATGGTGATAAACCAGAAACAATAGACTCTTTGGGAGCCAACATAACTCGTGCTATTGATGAAATAAGGCCTAAATTACTCTAAAAAGTGGTCCGAACGTGGTCTGGTTGAATGCGGTTCCTCAGAGCTAGTCGTGGTGGACATATGCCGGAATTTTTTTCAAAATATAATTGTCATGAAATTATCTTTCAAATAAAAAAAAACACCCGGTAGTATTGTAACATTGACAAGTTTATGTGAGACTCAAGATCGAAAGAAGAGGCAAAATTATCAAAAAGAGTCTAGTTTAAAGAGATAGACCAATCCCAATCCGGCATCAGCAATGCTGGACGAAAAGGCGGCTTCTTCTGAACTAAGCCAAAAGATGAAAGATCCAAAACCGTTAACTTGGCCGCCATCTTCCCACCAGATCCGAAAGATGATCGATTCGAGTAATGTCCCAAAATCGATCTTCTCAATAATTCAGACGGGGCCGTCAATCGTGTGACACCCGCCAAATGCGATAGGTTATGGATAATTTTTCGATATTATCGCGGTTGTGATCGTTATATGGATTACTTCATTAAACGTATTGCATTCCGTGAAAGAATAGAACGGACGGAAGGCGGCCACTTAGAATACCCGATTCGACGGCGTGTCCCCGATGTTTGCCCATTCATTATTCAGCGCGAAATGGTCGGCGCCTTTATTAATAGATATTATCAACAAATTTTCATTAGGTAATATCGACGCTGGGGGGGGGTTCTTTTTCTATATTAAAATGCGATACGGTCAATTTTTATGCGTGTACTTCCAATAGCCGGACTCTATGTAATTGCGTTTTTTATTTTTTCCTTCTTCGAGGGACAAGTAATCAATCTCCCGAAGAATATTGATGAAAATTTCCTGAATATTGGAATTGGTGAAAATGAGGGAAACTTAATACATTGTTGGCATGATGATTTCATGTCCTTGTCACAAAAACTGGTTTCAAAATTAAATCCTACAAATATTTTTGATTTATTTGGTATTTACTTGTTAAAAAACCATTTTGAAGTGAAAAAATATATAGCCCTAAACCAATTTTTTTGGCATTAATAAGGAGTATGAGCTATGGTAATAGAAAGTTCTACAAATCGAGACAGTGTAACATACATCTGTATAACAATTCTATACTCAAACCAACTCGACAAGGTTTGGTAGATCACAGAGGCAAATTGTAGACATGCGCACGTTTCAAACTGATTGGTTTTTGTCAGTGCAATGTATACTAGTGACTCCAAATCTGTCAAGTATCTATATTCGCTATACACAGAGACTCTTAGATATTAATAATACAGTAGCGCCATCTAGAGTATGCAGAATACATACAAGAGTGGTTTCAAAAGTTTAAAAACGGTGATTTCGACGTAGAACACAAGGTTCGCAGTGGAAGGCCAAAAATTTACGAGGATGCAGAATTGAAGGAATTATTGGAGGAAGATTCATCTCAAACACAAAAAGAACTTGCTCTAACATTAGAAGTCACTCAGCAAGCTTTCATCTATAATAAATATTTAATTTGTGTTAAAAAACGGCGGAAACTTATTTTTACTCCTAATAGTAATTTCTACAATTTTTTTTAATTATGATCATCTACCAAATAGTAACGGCTGACACAATTCAGTATCTGAAACTTTCCTCATGCCGAAATCTGAAACTAAATAATGGTAACATAAAAATATCGAGAATACATTTCTTTAAAATAGAAAAAGGCTTTTTACTTGGTAGAAGGGATATAACAAAATTTGAATATCAAAACAGATTTAATCTGTCAGTCTTTTAAAGTTTTAATTTCAACACAAATTTTTATTCAGAAAACTTTTAGAATTAAATTAATGTCTCATAAGCACGGCTTATATTATTATAATATACAATATCAAATGGAATAAATAAACCAACAAATATAAAACAATCAAAATTAATAAATACATGTTTGAAGGGGACAAAATTTTGTTTCTGATCTTACCATTATGAACACCAATTTTTTTTCAAAAATATAAAGCATAATTTAGAACTAAAAAACCTAACAAAAATAAATTGCAAATTTATAGTACTATGTTTTACAAATTTTTTATTACTATGTTTTACTGCCAACAATTTTCAGATGTTTTACAATATGTGAGGTTTATATTTTTTGTAACTATCGGGTGTTTTTTTTTTGAGTGATGAAACTTTATATTTGAAAAAACACAATTAAATTCATATTGAAGCCAGTTTTTTTTTTATTTGAAAGAAAATTTTATGACAGTTATGATTTAAAAGTAATTTCCGGCATATGTCCACCACGACTAGCTCTGAGGAACCGCATTCGACCAGACCAATTTTGGACCACTTTTTCGAGTAATTCAGGCCTTATTTCATCAAAAACACGAGTTATGTTGGCTTTCAAAGCATCTATTGTTTCTGATTTATCAACATAAACCAATGACTTGACATAACCCCAAAGAGAATAATGCAGTGGAGTTATGTCGCATGACCTTGGAGGCCAATTAATTGGACCATTTCTCTAAATTATGTTATCGCAGAATGTTCCTTTCAGTACATCAATTGTTATGGTAGCAACATGAGATGTAGTACCAGCTTGTTCGAACCAAAACACTTCTGGGTCGATACCATTCAAATTTTGAAACAAATAGTCATTGATCATCGATCTGTAACAAGCACCATTCACTGTAACATTAGCTCCAGCATCGTTTTTAAAGGAATATCGACCGATGATGCCTCCAGAGTGTAAAGCACACAATACAGTCCATTTTTCAGGATGTAATGGAACCTGCAGAACTTCTTGAGGATTGTTTTCACTCCATATATGGCAATTTTACTTGTTTACATATCCGTTCAACCCGAAAAGAGCTTCATCACTAAACACAATTTTACGATAAAAAAAGGATCAATTTCATGCTGTTCTAGGGCCCAATCAGCAAACAAACGACGCTTATTATGGTCAAGTGGCTTTAGTTCTTGAACCAGTTGGATATTGTATGGCTGTTGACCAAAATCTTGGATCATCATTAACACTATGTCTTAAAGGAACGATATCTTCTTCTGTACATACAGTTCCTTGTCTTGTTGTCATTGTTGCATCGAGTAGAGAAAATGTTGTCCGAAATCTATCGATAGTTCGACGAATAAGCTGCTCTGATGGACGATTATGTAAACCATAAATTTCACGAAGTGCTCCATAAGTTTGACGAATAGAACACTGATTTTGAAAATAAATTTCAACAATTTGTAAACGCTCTAAAACACACTAAACACTCTAAAAAACACTCGATAGTTTCGAACTTTCGTTCATCTTCAGGCAACTGACCCTTAAGCACATGGTACAGGGTATTATATGTAGATTCAGGTACAACGTAGTGATAATAAAGAATTGAAAAATTACATGAATTTTGTCTTCAACAGATGATTTTTAGGAATTACATAGATCAGTTTGATAATTAATTATCTCAGGAATATTTTTCTGCACCAATTTATAAACTTCAATGGACTCCAGATAGTTAAGGTTCGTTCCTTTTGATACCACATGTAACATTTTTAGGTTGTCGATTGTTGGGAATATGTGGCCATTCTCGATCCAATGTGTTGCGACGGTGGAGCTTCTTTCATTTATGGAGAAATCTATTCGATGTTCGTTATACCTTGTATAAAAAAAAGTTCTATCTGACCTATATATTTTTATTGCAAGTTGAACGTGTTAACTCATAAACTCCTGATTTTAGTAAATTTGGGGTTGGATCCTTCGCGATGAATAACAGAAATAAATAAATTGTCGTCTCTGTTATTCAATGCGAAGGATCCAATCCCAAAATTATTTGAATCAGGAGTCATTTCCCAAGTCATATGGTGTCCCGGTTTGGAGACATTCGATAGCCAGACCTGTCTAAATGTGATTAATTCTTGTGGAAATACTTGAACTTTGCAAGATTTGAAGGAAGCAATTCGCGTTCAAACCACCGCAGTAGACAGAGCGATGCTAGAGGGAGTGATGGCCAACTTCCAAGAACGGAAGTTGTCATGTCAGATGTTTGTTTTCACCTTTGGTATCGTGAGTGCTATAAACTGACGTACCCGTGAATATGAATAAAACATTTAAAACATGAACATTAACAAAGGTTTACGAGGAGATTTTTGAGCTGGCAATTAGTCCTACTTACTTGATAGATAGGCAATCATCAATATTCGCCACTCGTGTCCGTCAAAACTCTCAGCATCGGTTGAAAAACGACCGGTTCACTGTCTCCGGAGACCGCGCATCATGCATCGTTCGAGCGCGATATAACGCCGGTTCGAAACCGATCTGCTACCATCCCCACGGGGCGGAATTTTTCAATATCCCGACGAGCATTAACAACCACCGGTCGTTTGCGGGCGCACTAATGAGCAATTAAGCGGATTATGGGATTTCAAACCCGCCATTATGGCGATTGTCCGACGTCGTAGTTATGTAACGTCATTGTTATCGGGGAATCCCCGTAGGTTGCGATATCGCCGGCAACGGTCAATATTTGACGACGACGCCGGGTGTGAGGCCGACGTCCAGGATTCTGGGACGATGACGAATGGAAAACATCAATTAGTACGGTGGAAAATTGATAGTTGGCCGCTGTCCAAACTCGGCTTGGTTATCGTGTAAAAGTGCATGTAGTTCACACTGTAGATTGTGACAAATGAAATATAACAGGTTGGGGAAAATTTCCAATATTTTGCGTGAACTTCAAGACTTTATTCAACATTGTCCGATTGGTCAAATGCTTACAACACTGGAAAAATTCCATCAGAATGGCTAAAGTCTGAATTTGTTGCGATTCCGAAGAAGGTGAGAGTAGGAAGGTGTGGGGAGTACCGCACCATAAGTCTCACGAGTCATCTATTGAAAGTCTTCCTCAAGATCATCCACAGAAGGAAAAACAGCGTATGCGAGAGCCAAATATCTCCAAACCAAGTCGGCTTTATGAGTGCATGTGAATTCTTTCTACCATTTAGTGTATTGGCATGCGAGCGTGTATCTTTCATCAAGTGACTAGTTAGCAGTCTCCACAAACTGCCCCAGGAGACAAAGAGTGTGATATGGTTTACGCCTTATCATCGCTAGAACCCCTCTGAAGAGATGAACTCACCAGCTTCCAGTTTGGGCTTCAGTTCGAGAAGCTCCAACCGTATGACTGGTAGCGGCGAAGTACTATCCAACCTCTACAGGCTCTGCAATATTGTTTGGGAAGCAACTCACACGTTCTCTATTCATCCATCCGGACGCAGTACCATGAACTAAGATAGTTTCAAGATTGATGTGTCAATGGTACGAGTACCGTACCATCTGTACTTCTAGACTCAAGAACCCTCGTGAAGTCTTTCAATTGATTCTGGCTTCAAGCACCAACGTACTAGCCGTATCGTGGAGATCCACAAACCCCAGAAACGTCTCACAATCGATCCAGGTTCAGGACGAGGCTGGAAGTAGTGGATACAATCAAAGCTCGGAAACTAGAATATCTGGGTCATGTCATGCAGAATGAGGGAAGATAAGGATTTTTGCAGACTTACAGGGTGATATCTTTGGGCGGAGAGGCTCGGGAAGACGCCGGATTAAGAATTTGAGAAGCTGGATCAGAACTCTTTCGGATCGCTGTTGCCATGATGATCGCACATCGACACCCTTGATAAGAAGAAGAATGCCTCAAGAAGAATCGGTACCTTGAGACAAAGAAGAATGCGTTTTGTTCCATAATTTGTTGCCCTTTTGAAGGCATCTTCATAATGTCTCTCTTATAGAAGCCTTGCGCCCTATTGGCAAAAAACTCTAGTTATCGACTTTCACAATCTTCCTTGATGACAATTTCTTATCACTCAGAAAGTTTTGCATTGCGAAATAAAGATGGTAATCGATTGGTGCCACGTCCGGACTATATGGTGGATGCATTACGATTTCTTAGTTCGAACTCAGCTTTGGCAAAAAAATAATAGACCTTAAATCCGGTGAAATAGCGGACACAGCAAAAGATCTAAAAAACTCCCAACGATAGACAATCAGCCATCCATATTAATTTTTAACCGTACAATACATAATTTTGATAGCCATGTTGGGAGGATGAATTGTCCAACTCTCGATTCTTTTATCGTTTTCAACGACCCTGCCGTTTCTTTTTTTATTTAGAGTCTACCGCCCCCAGGTTCCTCTCTCTTAACCAAACACAATGACTCCGAGAGTGCTCGTTAAAATAGAGAGGGCCGGGGAACGCGGATGTCTCCGGGGCCGCCTCTGATGACTAATGAAGAGATTTTCCGCATGAATTTCGGCATTATTAGCCTTATTTCCTCCGGGACCTGCCTTGTTTCGTCGCACGGGGAAAAGACGGGATGTGTCGTATTTGGCGGTTTTCACGTCGCGGATTTGACTTGGGCCGTTTCTCTGGGATTCCACCCATCCAGATCTGTTTTCATTTAATTTAATGTTTTCTTGTTTTATTTCTCTTGTTTTCCGCGCTCGTTCCAGTGCTTGTATTTTTAGAATTCTCTAGTTCTTTTGATTGATAGCAAATCTGATCAAGTCAGGTTGCTTGGCATCGAAAGATCAATTAAATTTCAAATCTTGACCTTCAGAAAACTTTTGTAGAATAAACTTGTTTGGAAAAAGTCTATTTTAATGAATTGCGAACATTATCGTGAATATGTTCAACCAATTAGCAAAAATTGCGTGTAACTTGCGAATAGCGTGTGTTTCTGACATGAGTGTTTATAACTAACTGTTTGAATGCGCGCGCATGCACCATGGTGCCGAAAACACAGAATGACAGTAGTCGTCTCTAGTGCATTCTTTACATCAAAAATTTAACGGAACGAACTTTTGAGAACGCTATCTGTTCCGAAATTTATTGAAATGCCAGTAACAGTAACAGTACAGACTCAATTAAAGTAAACTAAAGGGTTTTCCAATGAGAGGTTTCATTTCGATGTTTAAGAAACGAGTATATTTGGGAGATGTCAATGGATGTTTATTTCATTGTAAAGCCATTAGCCAAATGGCCGCCACGCCACCATATACTTTTCATGAAATTTTCCTTGACCAATTCGCACATTTGTGGCTGTTGGTCCTCGATAACTTCACGAATTCCATCTTTTAGGTCTTGAATCGATTGTGGACTATTGGCATACACCTTATCTTTCACGTGGTCCCAAAGAAAAAGGTCCAAAGGTGTTTAATCATAAGATCTCGGTCGCCAATTGTGATCACTTCTTCGAGAAATAACGGCCAGGAAACTTTCTCTGCGAAATTGCGATCGTTTCGTTGCTTGTGTGGCACGTAGCGTCGTCTTGATGTAAATAAACGTCATCGTCCTCATCAATATCTTCCAATTTCAGCCATAAAAAATAATTAATCATAGTAGCGCAATCCATTCACTGTAACAGTTACTATGTTTTACTTCTAATAAAATGATATTTTACACATTTAATCGTGACTCGAGTCTCGGGAATTAACTATACCGTCTTCAGACTTTTGTCTGAATTTCAATTTGTTGTTGAAGCATGTATCGTTTCACTTTCAGTAATGGCGTGGTTTTTACTTGTCGAATGTCAAAAGATGACAGCTGCTCAGATCAAAATGAAACCTCTTATTGAAAAACCCTTTAGTTACGCATCCTCTCATTCAAAAAACAGAATTCTTCGGAGTTAGTCTTATGAAGTGTATATTAGTTGTGAATTTTTTCAATTATGAATCTTTTTAATATCTTCTGGGGAATGAAATGTTCCTGTTTTTTCAATAGTTTCGGTCCCGGTTGAGAGGGTGATGATTACGGTGGATAATTTTAAAAACATTTGATATCCTGAATTCATAGTCTGATATAACTGTTATTCCTTTGAGCAAAAAGGAAAAAAAAAACGTCGCACAAAAGACCTAATCCAATTACGCTCGTAAACAAGCGACTACTATAACTGTCCCAAAGCCAGAATCCCCGTCATATGCGGACTCCGCTTTGACCGAAGCATTCTTTGAGAATATTTTATGGCCGAACTAAGTGATTGGACGCTAATTAGACGTCGCAACGCGACGCTTAATCGGCCGTGATCGCCAAAGGATTACGGCCGACGAGCCTGTTTACCTGGATTACCGCAGATTAACGCTTGATGGGAGGCTAAATTCACGTCTATAAGGGAGGTTTCGGAAAGCGAACGATCAAACAGGGGAAAAGATTGGAAAGCTTCATATAACGACTGTTTCTGTGATGGTTCTTGCACGCATTAGTGATTTTACATCGCGTATTTGCGAGATCCAACATCTTCTCTCTTCTCTGGGTTCTTCGAAAATTTGTCCACCATTCATCTCTTCCTGGGTCCACTAATACTCCTTCTTCCTGGTGGTGATTTATCTCTATAATTTGGTTGTTGCATTTCAAAGGAAGCTTCATAGTGCCTCTCTCATAGAAGCCTTGGTTCTTATTGGCGAAAAACTCGAGTAATTGATTTTCACAAAGTTCTCTTGATGTCAATTTTTTATCACTAATGGAGTTATGCAATGCAAGAAAGAGATTGTAATCGTTTGGTGCCAGTTCCGGACTATATGGTAGAGGCATTAAAACTCCCAATCAAGCTCCCGGAGTTTCCGTCACGCTTGACTCATGGAACACAACACCTCTTCTTTTGGTCAATTCTGGTCGTTTCTGGTCAATCGCTAGCTTCAAACGGCCCAGTTGTTGATAGTAGAGACACGAATTTACTGTGTGACCGTATGGAAGCAACTCATAATAAATGATTCGTTTCCAGTCCCACCAAATGCACCATTGGTCCTGGTTTTACCGCCGTTTTAGCTGCTTTACCACGCCGACCACGATAGTTTTCGCACAATATTGTCGTATGTGTTTAATTTCTCACCCCCAGTCACCATCCGTTTAAATGGGTCGATTTCATTCCGTTTAGCCAAGACTTCGCAGGTGGAAATTCGATCCATCATGTTTTGTGGTGTTAGTTGGTGTGGCATCCAAACATCGAGCTTCTTTTTTAATCCAGCTCTCATCCAAAATACCCGAAGTCAGATGGGTCAGAGCACGCAGGAGGTTCTGGAGAGACCATGTGGAGAGGATGCTGGCAGAAAGACTGACCAAATGGGGGGAATACAGAAGCCAAGTACACGCAGACCTGGAGCTCCATGTCACAGGAAACGAACCAATAACAAGAAGAAGACGCAGGACGCAGTCCCATTGAAAAAGAGGAAGAAGAAGAATCTTAACTTTCCCGATCTTTTATATCAAATATCGTTCAAATTAGAATGGTTCATTGAAACCAAATGAATGTATGGTGATAATATCTACTCATCACCCTGTATCTAACATAATCCGACCGGTCCGCGTACAACCTTGGAGCCCCCACCCCTTAAATACACACGGCGGAAAACTCTTTCTCATCGCTCTTCATAAAATTGCCATATTAATAATTTATTTAATTAGATAAAAGAGCCGAACGATTTCCATGTGCAAAGACCGAACGGCAGCAGGAACACTTCTGGAGCCCCGAAGCGGTTCTCCTTCTCCCCCCCACCCTCCAACTCCCGTCGGTTCTCCGGTTCTTTTGCAGTCGAAAAAAGTTATCCGGAGGGCGATGCGGTGGTTTGCGGAGAAGCAAATGGAAGATTTTAACGAGGACGATTTTAATTAGGCTAATTTATTTGTTTTCTTATAATTAAATCGTATCGGAGAGAGATCGCCCTGTGCCCTTTATGAGTGGCGGGGCGATGTGAAGGGTTGCTCGCGGCGGTTGTGGTGAAGTGGACAGCAGTTCGTCCAGAAGATAGGAAACCCCTAGCCAAAAGTACGAATGGGTTTAAAAACTTCTAGGTTCCATGCCAATATTTCATTTTTTCCAATTTTTTTAAAATATTAGATCAAATATTATCAACAACCTTTTGCCATCTAGTGTGCAAATTTTCAATGCCATTCATGAGATTGAGTCCCAAAGAATCGACCATGTACTGAAAAATTGGATGAGATACTGTAGCGTATGGTGGCGGTCATTTGAATGATATTGTTATTCATTCGTAAATGTCAAGGTTCAACCTTTATGATGAAGCCATGACTTTGAAAAAATATTAATTAGTTTTTTATTTATAGCCGATCCGAAATGCAAACTGTAAATGGCCCACCTGCCATAAGTAAAACTCTTCATTATGTGCGAAACGTACGAATTTATTCAGTTCTCCTTCAGGGGTTCTGAAATACAGTATAAAATTCTATTTGGAAAAAAATTCACACAGTTTTTATCTCAAGTGACATCTTTCTCATCAAAAAAATGATTATTTTCTATACAATGTTCTGCAAAACCGGTTGATTTCTGCTTTTTCAAAATAGACATCATAAGTTCTTTGATTCTATGTTGTAAACATCGACCTGTCTTCCTATATATTACTCTGTCAAGAAAGTACCGGGAATTTTCAATTAAAACAACATTTTTACATTTAATCGTCAAAATTTATTGGGTCGCCTTCAAAATAGGCTCCATTTGCTCCAATACATCTATGCCAACGGCACTTCCAATTATCGAAACATTTTTTATAGGTGCTTTCCGGGATGGACTTTAGCTCTCGCGCCGAATTTTGTTTTATGGCTTCAATCGACTCAAAACGGGTGACACGAAGGGGCAATTTTAGTTTTGGGAAGAGGAAAAAGTCGCAGGGAGCCAAATCCGGCGAATACGGTGGTTGCTGAAGCACGTTTGTTGAGTTTTTGGCGAGAAAGTCGGTCACAATCGTAGCTCGGTGAGAAGGCGCGTTATCGTCATGCAAAATCCATGAGTTGTTCGCCCACAAATTTGGCCGCTTCTTACGGATACGCAAACGTTTCATAACGCCTAGGTAATACTCCTTGTTTACCGTCTGACCCTCTGGAACGAATTCGTAGTGCACCACGCCACGGATATCGAAGAAAACAATGAGCATCACCTTCATTTTCGAGCGGCTTTGGCGTGGTTTTTTCGGTTTCGGCTAATTTTGTGCCACCCATTCCGATGATTGCTGGCTTGTTTGCATATCGTACTCGTAGACCCAGGTCTCATCACCAGTTATAATGCGTTCCATGAATGTAGAATCGGAATTACAGCGATCCAGCATGTCTGAAGCAACCTGTTCGCGATGACGTTTTTGAAGAAAATTCAGGTTTTTCGGTACGAGTCGTGCGGCCACCTTTCTCATGCCCAAAATATCAATCAAAATCGTACGTGCGGACTCGTGGGATATCTTAAGATCATGTGCTATCTCTCTCAAGCTGGTACGACGGTTTTCCAGCACCCTTTCCTTAATTTTATCGACGTTATCTTCGATCGAAGCCGTCGATGGGCGACCACTTCACGACCGTCCTTGAAGGCTCTGTACCACTGATATGCACGAGTTTTCGATAGAGCATTATCACCAAAGGCCTTTTGCAACATTTTCAATGCATCGGCACACGAAAATTCATTTGCAACACAAAACTTTAAACAAATTCTTTGCTCAACGTAATCACCCATAGTAAAAATCGGCACGCACTCTGACATCGACTGACTTAATCAGCTGTTGCAAACACACTAGTTGACAGATCCCGCTCAAGCTTGGCATAGTAATTAAGGACAGTGGTACCAACCTAGGAAAAAAAAAATTTACCTGCCTCATTGTCCCGCCAGATTTAAATCGATAATTCCCGGTACTTTCTTGACAGAATGTATGTAGCATTACAATCCTCACAATTAATGTGATAAATCCCCGATTCGGAAGTTGGAGTTCCTTTCTTTTACCATCATTTCAGCTGAATAATTTCTATTTACTCCCAAAGAATTAATTCCCATTTAATGAAGACCATTAGAGATCCTACTGCTTAAACCTTTTTTATAAGCCATAAGATGTCACTTTACCATATAATGTTAATAAGGGTAAATTGATGGACTATTTGGAGATTATTTCAATCAAAAAAGCCATTGAGAAAAAGGAGAATTTAACAAATTCCCAAATACTCTTTGGATGCTGTTATTTCCATGCGCCAATACACAGATGTCGTAAGTTTAATATAAGAACCTTTTCAATTTTAAGTTTAGTTCCTCTTTGTACTACTTTGGAGATGCTCGAAAGACAGAAACACGTGTCAGGATTCTGAATAGATTCTAAAATATAAAAACTATGTGAATGTTTTTACAATTTTTAAATAAAATTGTTATAGTGTTTCACCTAAAGCCAGCCTCATACTCCATTCATTTAATTAATATAAAATTCACTAAACATGCAGTACTCTTTTCGGGCAGCTCTAACTTTTAGAATTCAACACAATTACTAGATTAGAAACTCACTAATTCGATAAAATCCGGAACAAAAACCCAAACAGGGTCAGCTATCAGCACGTTTTCACTTTAAAATAAATTCGAAATTGAAATACAGAATTTCATTTTGAGGGTTGCTGCATGTCTGAAAGAATCGAAGCACTTGACCCGGTTGAGATGGGTTTAGTTATTCTTACATCGTTAAATTTGTCGTGATGAACGTTCTAGTAGCGAACGATGGGCTGTTCTGGTTCAGAGATAATATAGTATTTATTTACCATTTCAAAGATGGTTTTATAAAGATGATTGAATTAGTATCGGTAAACAAGTGTTTTCTATATACAATTGTACACACAATCTTTGTAAATGATGTCATTCTTTGATTTGTTACAAACATGCTTTAAATTCTGAAGACAAAAGGTCAAGTTGAGGATTTTATTTCCCCCTGGCGTATCGCTTAATGTCGAATTGATAAATGAACATTCGGGTCAAAATTGATAGGGGTTGTTGAAATAAAATCGAATTCAGGAAATATATTGTGGAGGTTTCCAGAAAAATTTTGTGAATTAAGTATCACCGAGTATATTTCTCGCCCGAAAAAATTCACTATATTTCACCCCCCTATTCGCTCGAAATTAATTCAACCGTCTTCCGCCATCGTTCGCGCACCATCGTACCCGCCCATCGCCCGTTAATAAAATAAAACGCTCTTCCGCAAACAAAGTTCTGCCGGCGCTCTCGGAGATCATTTCATTCGGAAGAAGCGGGGAAAGAGCCCCGGGCCGTTAAAAAAGATGTACTCGATACACTCTCTGCGTGTTATTGCCCTGGTCTAGCGTGGCCCCAGGCCAATGATTTCGCGGCAAGCCAACTTCGCTTCCTCTCTTATACTTCAGATGTTTTTGTTTGATCGATGCTCGTTCTTATGTTTGAGTTCCGCGATCTCCAAGCAACGGCCGAATCTGGAATGTACTCTGGTAAATGATGGATATTGACTTATGACATTGTCGTCCCGCCAATAATACATTTTTAACTTAACTTTTCAGAAATAACCATGGCAAAATATGACAAAAATTTGATTGAATCGGTTGTAACTTAATGAAAACTCATTCTAATCGAATAAGATTTTAGAGAGTATTTCCACAATTTACTAAATTTCTTACAATTGTTTCGCGAACACTTTGGCTTTGTCAGGTTTACATTTTGAAGTAACTCTTGAAAATAACAACTTCACATCTTATAAAGGTGTGGTTTAGGAAAAAAACTTTTCGTGTTTCAAGGCATCAATAGTTTCTGGATGGCAGCGTAACACTTATCCTTAACAGATCTCCGCAAAAAATAGTCCTTCGAGACGAAAAAAAGCTTCATCGCTGTCTACGCCAATGTGCCCTAAGAATTTTGCCTGTTGTCCGTTATTCTCAGAATGAGGCCCGATTGTGTATATTTCTTTTCCCAGTCTGTGACAGAAACTACCTGCAGTAACAAATTTATTGTTGTATAGCATTCAAGTAGAAGTTGCCGTAAGAGGCATACCTCTCTGTTTCATTTTCAAGCCCACCTTCAGGGCAAATAGTTCTTAACTGTAAAAAATAAAATATTGTCTCACAAACAGTATACTTTCATTTCAACGTAGCAGAAAAAAGTTCATTTACATTCATTTCAATCTTTCTGGGATAATGCTCATCTTCGCCTTTGTTGTCCTTAGCCCATTAAGCGAAGTGGAGAAGAATCGGATAGTCACAAGGCTTCAATTCTTGCTCTAATCGAACCTTTAGGGCCTTCATACCGAGGTCTTCATTAAAAATTTCCCTAAGAGAAGTGCGAGAATTGTTAAGTTCTTGAGCACGGTGACGAGTTGGTGTTGATGGATGTTCAGCCACATTTTGGGCTACAGCACCAATGTTTAAAAGTGTGCTCACTGGACGAGATCGTGAACTGGTCGTTTCATAAAATAACGGTTCAGTTTTCACGAAAAAATTTATTCACAAATTGCCATTGAATTTTCCACGTGAATTTCTAAAAGTTTGGATAGAAACTTCACTACTTCGTTAATAAGCTTTTATTATTTTCCATTTTGTTCAATCGTAAATCGACCTATTCCATTATTGTCATATATTAAACTAACTCTTTGTTAAAACACAAATGACAGAAGTGTTGCTAGACTAGAAATAACCACTACTTCAAAATGCAAACTCCAGGTGGGGCCCACTCTTTAATTATTATTGTTATCGCTGCCTATAGATCAATAATACATATAGGATTCTGCATTACCTCGAATAATATTACGTTTTAAAAGGATCTGTCTTAGTCGATTGATCCATTTAATGGATTGACGAAACGTTTCGGGTAGTTCAATGAGACGGTAGATTAAATCAACTGGTATGACATTGCGGCGAAAACGCGTGTTAAATGGTTGTCTGTGATCTCCGAAAAATCGTGCAATCACTTTCTCTAATTGCAATAAAACCCTCAATAGTCAAAAAAAAACTGTTCATTTAGTATAAGTGCCATCTCTTATTGGCGTCTAATTTCGGCGAATTCGAATCATTCACATATGTTTGAGGCTTTTTGAAATTGATCGTTGAGTCGGTCTCAATTTAAGATCATGCCAAGTATTTTTTAGTTACTTTACGTGCTTTTGTGTTCCGTTCGTTTTCTGCTTGCAATAAACAAAAGGATAACGCGGCTTCTGGCGCAATTTCGGATCGAGACCTTGGTTAATAGGGGATGCTCTTCGCAGGATTAGCTAAAAAAGGAGAGTCGGAATGCGATGACGGTTAGTTTAATCCGAACGTAGCCGTGTAAACGAACGATATAATCCGCCTTAATTAGCTGGCAAAATCAACACGGCCTGTGCAGAGGAACGGTAGCAAATTGCAACCGACCGTTATTTGGCTGAATATTTACCGCGGATTCCTGTGGCAGGAACATCCCTGGAGTCCTAGACAACAGGGACGAACCAAGATCGTTATTGAGTATAATGTTTATTTATTTATCGCCTTCTGTACAATGTTGGTTAAGCACAAAGTTGCTCAAGCCTCCCGAGAAGCGAAGTTTAGCCAGTTGACCTTCAGAAGGTCAGAAGTGTGAATAATCCATTAAATTATAGAAACCCTCATAAAATACCCAGAAGGATACATAAAACTTAAGTAAGAATAGAAAAAGAAGACACAAATGAATAAATCAATAGAAACACCAACAGTATAGTGTGAATGATATGCGCTCTGACTCCACCAAACTCCTCTTCAACCTTGATCTAAAACAGTTGAAGCTCTCTTGATGGAGGTTACCTGCGTCCCGTAAGATGACTTGACTGCATTAAAAGAGAAACTCCTCCTAAACCTTGCAGTTCGATAAGCAGGAATAGTCAGTACATAAGCATGCCTTATGTTGACAGGATGGATACTATGTCTAGGGACAAGCTTATCTCTGAGATTCTGAGGAGACGGACGAGTCAGCAATCTGTAAACAAAGAAGCTCATATGTAGTCTAAAATGGTTTTCCATTCGTTACCAACTTAACGTATTAATCCCCTCAGAAACTTGATCATATTTCAAACCAAATCAAACATACAGCACCAGTTTTGAATATACTGAATTCTATTTTAGTAATTATAGTTGAGGCAAGGGCAATAAACAACATCACAATAGCACTTGGGACTCTGCGAGAAGTTTCCTTGCTGCTCATCGTATTAAACCTAAACTCCTTGCAGAGTCAGTCACAGGCACTGATGTACCATCTACGGAAATATCCACATCACTCTTCAAATGTTCATAATCTGTGTGGTTGAAAAATATTAAGATCTTACTTTTTGCTGGATTAAGAACCAAATTGAGTGACAGAGCACGATGATTAATGAGGGAAAGATCACTATTGATACGATATGACGCCAGATGCACATCAGCTGGAAAAAATCTCAATCAAAAAATAAAACAGCAGAGGTCCCGAAATGGAACCTTGTGCAACCCTTGACAATATGGCCTTTCCCTGAGAAACTGCACCTCCAATTTCACCTCCTGACTCATCTCTGAGAGAAACGAAGCAACATCAAATCCATACTATTTCAATTTTGAACAAATTAACCGATGATTCATTGTATCGAATGCCTTCGAAAGGTCGAGAAGAGGGAGAATCATTATGTGTTCGCTTTGAAAACGTGGAGTATTAAATTATTTCAAGAGTTTCATCTATTCGATCAAAATAACAAAGTGTTCTTCACTGAATAGAGTTAAAACAATACTACGAAAAATTGTGTCTTCCTCATCATAAATTCCATTTGCGAAGCCCCACCCTGTTCTTGTTGCCGCAGAAAATACTCCAGATCCAACAGACTCAACCTTTTCCCATACCACCGTACTCCCCTCATCTTCATCCACCCATCTCATCCGCCGCCGCCCGTCGAAGTTCAACAAAACCCCCCGAAACTCGCTTGCTAATTAAGAGACGATTAATTAACTTCAATTATAAGGCTTTAATTACGTCGGTTAATATCTTGTTCTTGTTTCATTTCTCTCCACTCGTCGGTTTACGCTCTGTCTTAAATCATCATTGCTTGCTGCGATCTGAAGTGAGAATTTTGCAATTCACGCTGAGGGGCACCCCAACGGCACGTCACTGTACAGGATGACGTGAGGAACGGACGTAGTTGAATATTTTTTGAGACTCCCAGAAGAATTTCTGGGCAACTGAGGTTTTGATGGTACACAGAATAGTTGCGTTTCCCATTCAGGCCCTTGCGGAACTCCATAGCTTGAAGAATTACCTAATTAATGTTAGTAGTCAAAGTATCTTTCTTTCAAATTCAAAACTGAAACTGCTAGCGAATACTCCTCAGTTCAAGTAGAACTTTATTTTCGCCTCGTTTGTTTCGACCTAATGTGTTAATGTATGCAGAACAATCTCGTTATTTTGGATCTATCCATCCGATTCCTAATTGATGTGTTCAACGTGCGTAAAAAGTGCTGAGATCTTTGTTGTTTGTGTCAATAGATATATCTGCAAATGAACAATATTATTCGGACGATGTTGCATCATCATGCATCGATTGAAATTGCTTCCATTTCAAATCGTTATCCTAATCAACATACATAGAGGGTACAACCGCAGAGCTGTATTATCGGAAGTTTCCAAAAAAGCTTATTGTCTATTGATATTAGAACTGCTTTGATATCATGGTCTTTTTCTTTATCTTGAGCTCGCTGGGTTTTGTTTCTTATACTGGATCTCCTCTTTAATCTTCTAATAAATTATAATAGAATGACCTCAAGGATTATTTTATGCTTCAAGCATTTCTTGCGTTGCAGCTCAATGATAACTTGCTAGGTAGTTCACGTGCTTCCTTTTCATTTCACAAATTAAATTTCAGAATAGATTAATGATCATTTTTTCTTCTCGTCTTTCGTTCTACAAAATTGTAATGGACCTTATATCCGATACATTTAGTTCATAACATATGAAAGCCAATCTTTACATTATATTAACCTAGACTTTTTGTTTCAGAAAAAAACACGCAAGGAGTGTGTATCGTATGCAACGCCCAACTCGGTATCCATCTACATTCCCGCGCTTTGCCGCCCAACCAAGCATCGCAGTACGGCCTCCGGGAAGATCAAGTTCCTCAGAACGGAAGAGTATGCAACACATGCCGATGCAAGGTGGTACGTTCCCGCTACACGCACTGTCCCCTGCCGAACTGCCCCAACCCAAGAGGCAGGGTGAAGAGACTCCGAAGCTTCCCGCAGCGTCTTCAAGAGCTACCTCAAGACCTCAAAGAGACTCTCTTGGTCGAGTTCAACATACCCTGCGGAGTGACGAAGTGTTGTTCTGCCTGCTTCAACAGGATCCAAAGACGATTGGGACCCGTTGAAGAATGGCCCGAAGAAGAGATCAACAAGTTGAAGGCTGCACTAACGGAATTGGGCGGAAACTGGCAGGCTTTGGCCGAGAAACTAGGCAAGACGCCGAACCAGATTAGAGGTTTCTATTCGATGAATCGGAAGAGATTGAACCTGGAAAGTTGTCTGGGCGATCGGAAACCTACATTGACGGATGAAGAGGAGAGTGGGAGCTCTACTTCTAGTTGCGAGGATCAACCAGTGACCACTTTGAGATCTTCTGCGGTGACGGAAAGAGAGAGGCATTCAAGTGACACGGCTAGCGCGGCAGAGAGCCCTCCGACACTAGCCGGTTCTAACCAGAATCCAATAAAGAAAGAAGACTACGATTCGAGCGCGACAGAGACGGCGGACGAAGCTCAGACGCCCGACCATTACCAGGGTTCAGCAACTATAACCCCAGTAGTGCCAGACGGGCAACCGAGACAGAACGCCTCACCCTTAAACGTAAAGGATCTCGTCTTGAATGTTATCGAATTTTCCTTGATGAAAAACCCCGGTAATCAGCAACAGAACCAGAATCCGCCGGCTAGCGGTATAACGCCCACTATCTCAAGTATACTCGAACAAGACCTGAATGATGTGACGATAGTAAGCGAGTATAGTCTGAACAGTCAGCAGCAGCAGTCGGTTGTTCAACAGAGACAGGTTCGAAATGACATGAACATTGCGAAGTTGGTCACTCCGTTGATAGGCGCCACTATAACACCTGTTACTGGCCCCATTCCTCCACAGCAACCGCCGGAGCAGGTTCCGACTGGTAGGAACGATTTGGTGGTCCTGCAGGTGCCGGATACGAATAGAGAACCTGAGACCTTGGATCTCAGCATAAAGAAACCTAGAGAGTTCCATCAACCGACGACGATACACAAACAGGCGACGCCCCAACAGATGCATAGACAGGATCCGTCACCTCAACCTCAATATATCTACCACCAGGAGAGGAAAAGTCCGGCTTTCGTCCGTTCGGGAAAACAGGGTAGTCCGAAGTTGGGCAATCCCAATCCTAAAGCGGGATCTATCACTCTAGGGACTCCCATCATAACTCAGCCCCGTTACGATGGGCTCCTTAGACAGATGCCTCCGGATCCCAAGATGGGTAGCATAACTCAAGGAACGCCGATACACATACCTCACATGTCTGCCGACAAGAGGGTCTACGAGATCTACAAGAAGATCGGAAGCGGCCCGCAGGCGCCTCAGGTTCCTCAGAACGTGGCCCAGCCTTCTTCACAGCAGCCTCAAGGTTTCCCAGCGCAGTACCGTCATCAGCCGTACAACGTGGAACAACAGCTGAGTTCAAGGCAGATCATCAACGACTACATTACTTCGCAGCAGATGCTGGGCAGGCGGAACGAGAAGACTCAATATTATCAGCCGGGACCTATGCACAGAACGCCACCACCGCCCCAGAACCAGCAACAGAGGCAAGGAGTCATCCAGCGTCACACCAGACCCCCTTATCTGCCGCCTGGTCACGAGGCGCTGTCGTCGTTGGTGGACGTTGCTGTTCAACAGCCCAGTCTACCCGTACCTGTCACGCCTCCTCATGAGGGATTAGGTAAGTTTCCGTTCTGATGTGTTTATATGTCTGAATATTGTAACAATCACGTTTCCTATATGTGTTCTTTCTCTTTCTCTCTGGAATAAGAGAGGTCAAATGTTCCTTCCATTGCACACAGGAAGTTATTACATATATTACTTCTGCTGCAGTCTTGTGTGAAAGGAAAATCTGATTGAAGGAAGTTAATCTACATATTTACTAGGTTTTCAAAATGAAATGAGAAAATATTGCAACCTTTTGACTCACTAAAAGGTTACTTTTCTTTGATTGGTAGTCATGACGCTAACTGTTTAAATAAGTAGTGGCTTAGTCCATTGATCAATATAATCGACCATAATCTGCACTAAGTTGCCTTCTTTTATGAAGCGTTAGCTGGAAAAGTAAATTTTAATTGTTTTTGTGGCGTCAAATGTTCCATTTTATTAACGTAGTATATTGAGAACATAATTTTTACATCGTCTAATTTAAAACACAAATCAGTAATATTGCTTATAATGAAATTTCGTTCTGTACTTAACACAGTACATTTTGCAGGAAAAACAATGGCCGACAACATCAGAGATCAGCCGCATCGTTTCCAAATAATCCAACATCAGCAGAGCGTGAGACAACAGCAACGGTTAGACGAACAGCGCAGGGCATACCACCAGCAACAGGTTCAACAGCAGCAACAACAACATCAGCAGCAACAACATCAGCAGCAACAACAACATCAGCAACAGCAACAACAACAACAGATTCCACAGCCCAGGCAGCAGGTACCAAGAAGCGACTCATCAACGCTGACCGCCGCTAGTCTCATAGACGCGATCATAACCCACCAGATCAACCAGACGACGGAAGGGGGCAGGGAGGTGATGCAAAACACCAGGGAACCTCCTAGGGCTGGCGACATCCTCTTCCAGAGCTTCCACAGAAATCCAGCGCCTCAGGTCCAAGACAGTATGGATAACAGACCGCCTTCTGTGATCAATGTTGAGTTGGATTCGGACGGCATCAACAAGAATCTTACTGTGAAAGAGTTGACGGATTCGGTGATCAGTCACGACTACGGTGCCAGACAGCCGCCCCCGGGTTCTTACTACCACATGTCCCAGGAGTCCGTCAATGAGCAGTGGAAGAGGAGGTTGCAACAGCAGCAGAAAGAAAACGAGAAGAGATCCGTCACTCCCCAACATGATGAAAGGCAAATAATAAGGATAGCTCAGCCTCAGAAGTATCACGTAGAGCCAGTTTCTCCACCAGAAAACAACCACTGGAACGAGCAGAACTACAGGAGGTTCCAGCAGCAACCGCAGAGTCACATGTCTCCCTTGGACTACGTGAAGAACAGGATTGTGGAGGTTATGCGGACTGAAGATGATAAGAAGGAAAACCAAGAGAATCATCCGGTGGATAAGGACAGGAGTGACTCGCCCGGGGACATGGTGATAGACGAGGAAAAGAACGACGTCGAATATCAGTCCAGTACTAGTCAGCATCAACAACAACCAAGTGCTTATTCGACCTACCCGTTTGTCCACAAAGACATGTCTGTGAATGATTCCGGTAGACGAAGTAATGAACCTAAACCCTTACTGTCTGCTCAGTATGAGCCCCTATCGGACGAAGATTGAACTATATGTTTTTGGTAAAGGAATAGATAAAAGTACATTGCATTCTAGGGGGGGGGGTTGATTTTTCACCCTCATTCCTATACAAAGACTGTCGTATAATTTTCAGCTTAATTAATTGTATATATTCGACTAAGTGATATAATTAGCGATAAGTGAGGTTATCATCATTCAAGAAATGAATTTCAGGATTTCCAAGTCACTTTCGAACGACCGAAGCACATTTTGAAGATTTCGCCCCGTGACAGGACTAAAGTTGTTTTAAATTTATCGCCGATGGATTAAAATTGTGGACTAACATATATTTAGCCTCCCTTCCGCTTGACTCTTGGATAGAATGGCTTTTTAGTCTGGAACTATTACCTTGAAGACGAAAATGATGTTAATTTGAACTACTGAGAGTTATGTTTCAACATTCCATTATGAACTACCACACTGAAAACGAATGATGAGCACGAAAGTGATTTGGAGGATTGGAAAAATTGGTCGTCCACGTAATGTTTGATTTGTAGGTTTCAATTGATATTGTAGATAGAAATTTACGAATTAATCGAAAAGTTTGTACATATATGTAACATTGAGAAGGTATAGTGAAGTAAATTCATCCAGTGTTTTGGAAAGTTTCGATTGGAAACCGAAAGATTTCAACCAAGATTAATTAGTTTCATGATACCCCTGTATTATTTTTATTTAAAACAGTGCATTTTGTCGTTTGATTTCTTTGAGTTTTTTTCTTGAAAAATATCGACACTTCTTTATCAAACGAACGTTAATTTTAATCGACAGTGTATAATTTCTAACGTTCGGTAGGCCCAACTGAGATTTCTCGAACATGTCTTATCAGTTGCCTTTCGGATATCTTGTTTTCGTTTTAGGCTAACAGTTTTAGAAAATTGTGATCCCAGTGAGATGGATTTAGAACATGAAGTGTTCTATATATGTATAATTTTTTTTTGTTGAATATCGCATTTGAACTAATTTCAACGTCGGTTTATTTGATAAAGAAGTGAAATTTCATTTTGTGCATATATGTATGTTAGTTATTGAATATTCACTTGGAGTTGTATATAAATTACTTATAAATAAAGAGAACAGTATGTTAAGATTTGTATATATTTGTGATTTTTTATTTTCTGTTCATAATATATAAGTCAAGGCTTTTGCGTCTAAAGAATATGTCCAAGTCGGACATATCGAGACGAACTGATAATTTTTCTACACTATGACATGAAAATGCTTCCAGATAATGTATGTATACACTGTCAATTTTTTTAGTTTGTAACTTTCAGATGACTTGTTATTTTGTTGAAATAAATGAATATCAGTTGGCTTATGCTTCTGTTATTACAACCCTCCCAATTTTCAGGTTACTAAACGCGACCCAAACATTTTTGCGCGCTTGTTCTGGGTAAAATAGCGCAAACGTTTTGCCCAGAAGTCTACATTTTGAACTAACTGTTGAAATAAAATAAAATTTATTCATAATATATAATTATTTGGTTTCTTTAACAGATGGTCCTTGTGCTATAACAGAGGCCGTTAAATTGCCTTTCAATCTTTAGATCAATGGTAAATCACAGAACTATTTCAATCTTTAAGATCAATGGTAAACCACAGAACTATTTATTTTGAGTCAACATTGGACTTCATTTAAATGTTCAGTATTCAGTTGCCAAGACGCTTTCTGAATTGTTAAAGGTAAGTAAATATTTTTGCTGATTGATATTATATTTTATTGAATATGATTGAGTAATGACGAGCAAAGTCTCTCTTCAAACTTGTTTTTTAGTAATGTTTTTACATATCTTGAGATTTTCTAAAAAGTAACCTAGTTAGATGAATATTGAATATTCTGAGTAAGATAGTTTTATAATGAAATTCTTAAGATTATGTTAAACATTTTTGAAAGATATCTGTTTTCATAAGTGGGATGAGCAGAAACAAAATTTTGTCTACTCAAAATATTTAATTTATAGGATTTTTGTTAACAATTTATATTTATTGGATTTTGTTATCTCATTTGGATGTCTTATAATGAATGTTTATTTTATATGTCATTTGATATAAGCAGTGCTTATATGACATTAATTTAATTCCTGAAGTTATAATATTAAATATAATTTTTTTAAATTAATATGTAGAAGGCTGACAGAATATATCTGTAAATATTAAAAAATTTAAATAACTACCTCTTGAAATTACACCCGCACTTCTTATAAAGCTAAAAACTTGAAAAAAAGGCGATATAACTTACTAACAATATTGAGAAATGAAGATAAAAACTTATGCAAAAAGGGATACAAATTAACCATCAGTATGCAACAAAGGGGATACAAATAATTACAAAATATATTGGGGCTAAATATCGTTCCTCACTAAGTAAAAATATACAACAATAGAATAACATAAATAGAGGTTAATTCTTGATAGAAGGTATATAAAATTATATAAATATTTTAAAAAATTAGCCTTCTACATATTTAATTCCCAAAGATTATATTTAATGATTATAACTTCTGAAAATAAATTAAAATAATGTCGTATAAGTACCACTTATATCATGACATAAAATAAACATTCATTATAAGACATCCGAATGGTATAACAAAATCCAATAAATAAAAATTATTAACCAAAATCTTATAAATTAAACATTTTGAATAGACAAAATTTTGTTTCTGCTTATCAATCTTATGAAAACCAATATCTTTCAAGAATATCCAACATAATCTTAAGAATTTCATCACAAAACTATCTTACTTAGACTATTCAATATTATTGGATATCTAACCAAGGTACTTTATATAAAAAAAAAAAAAAATTTGTCTATTCAAAATGTTTAATTTATAAGATTTTGGTTAATAATTTTTATTTATTGGATTTTGTTATACCATTCGGATGTCTTATAATGAATGTTTATTTTATGTCATGATATAAGTGGTACTTTATTTTAATTTATTTTCAGAAGTTATAATCATTAAATATAATCTTTTGGAATCAAATATGTAGAAGGCTAATTTTTTAAAAATTTTTTAAAATATTTATATATAATACAACAATAGAGATCTTGCGACATCTACTTGGTCGTTGTGAAAAATTGTAATGTTCTTGTACAATGTACAAATTTCCTCTGCTTCCAAAAATGAGTCTGGTACTTTTAAAATAATAAAAAGAGGTTTTTTACTTGATAGAAGGATTATTACAAAATTTAATATCAAAACAGATTTATTCTGTTAACCTTCTATAAATTTTTATTCAAAAAAATTTCATTCATTAAGTTTTAAAATTAAATTAATATCTTAAATTTAGTGGACATGTAAAATCAAAACTCATTGTATAATATCAACTTAAATAAAAAAACCCAACAAATATAAATTGTCAATTAAAATTAATAAATAAATATTTGAAGGAGACAAAATTTTGTCAAGTCAACTTATAGACTCCAGATTTATTGCCTTTATTATTTATGATCGAATAAAGGAACTATCGGGTGTTTTTTTCAGAGTAAGAGAAGATGCCAATTTTTTTATTTGAAAGATAATTTTATGACATGTTTTAGAAATAATTTCCGGCATATGCCCACCACGACTAGTTCTGAGGAACCGCATTCGACCAGACCAATTTTGGACCACTTTTTCGAGTAGTTCAGGCTTTATTTCATCAATAACACGAGTTATGTTGGCTTCCAAAGCGTCTATTGTTTCTGGTTTATCAGCATAACCAATGACTTGACATAACCCCAAAGAAAATAATCCAGTGGAGTTCGGTCGCATGATCTTGGAGGCTAATTAATTGGACCTTTTCTTGAAATAATGTTATCGCCAAGTCTTATTTTCAATAAATATATTGTTACGATAGCAGCATGAGGTGTAGCACCATCTCGTTGGAACCAAAACACTTCTGGCTCAATACCATTCAAATTTTGAAACAAATAATCATTGATCATCGATCTGTCACGAGCACCATTCACTGTAACATTAGGTTCAGCATCGTTTTTAAAGAAATATGGACCGATGATGCTTCCAGCGTGTAAAGCACACCATACAGTGGATTTTTAAGGATACAATGGAACCTGCAGAACGTCTTGTGTATTCTTTTCACTCCATATACGGCAATTTTGCTTTTTTACATAGCCGTTCAACCAGAAATGAGCTTCATCACTAAATACATATTTACGATAAAAAAAAAAGTGGATCAACTTCAAGCTGTTCTAGGGCCCAATCAGCAAACAAACGACGCTTATTATGGTCAAGTAGCTTTAGTTCTTGAACCAATTGGATCTTGTATGGGTGTAGACTCAAAATTTTTCATGTTGTGGATGCACAGAGTCCAATTTGTTATGAACGTCGACGAATAGACAAATCTGGATCATCATCAACACTATGACTTACTTACACCAGCGATATTTTCTTCTGTAAGTACAGTTCTTTGTCTTGTTGTTGTTGCATCGAGTAGAGAAAATGTTGTCCGAAATCTATCTAAAACACTGATTTTGAAAATAAATTTAAACAATTTATAAACGTTTTTGCGGCGTGTGTCTTTCCATGATAATTTGTCAATGCTTACTGAACAGAAACGTAAAAACAACATGTCTTCTACCTCCTGTCAAATCACAGTTATCCATATCGAAAGTTCTATCACATCAAAAAAAACATCCGATACAAATCGAAATTTCTGCTAAATTGCACTAATAATATCTTACGATAAAACCTTCATCCAAACGGTTAGTACAATTGAATTGAAAATAGTTTTTTTCTAGACATATTTCGAATTCATTTTAATTGTCATACTTTCTTATCAGATCACTGTTATTTTTAAATCAAGCTTGATTAATAAGGAGTATGAGCTATGGTTATTATCGAATACTAGCGCCACCTAGTGCATGCAAATATACGACATACCCCAGCGAGCAAATTCAAGCAAAGAACTGTATTCCAGATTTTCTCTGACGTTTCATGCGTGTAACTAGGTGGCGCTAGTTTGATAAAACTTCCATTGTTCCTATGCAGGGCGAATATATGTGCGAGGCTGACTCGTAGTCGTTGGACATTATAGCGAACTGATGATTGAAGCCAATAATAAGCTTCAAAATATGGGCTGCTTAAGTCCCAGCGATCAACAAAACCTAGTCGGGGTTATTTAAGTTTAGAACTGTTATACAGATGTATGTTGCACTGTCCCGATTCTAAGAACTTTCTATTACCATAGCTCATTCTCAATTCATTTGAATAAAAATGCTAATTATGAGTATCTCGGCGTAATTGGATCTGACTGGAGCATGAGAAAGGGAATACAGTTTTTTTACATAAAGCCTCCCTTCTTGTTGAAAAATACTGCATTGGGCTTGTGTGTTGCTTCAGATATGATCCTGACACTCTTAAATCTTTTGTGAAGGTCTCTCAGAAGCTTTTTCAGCTTATGCGAGTTAGAAGTTCAGTTGTGTTCTGGTTAGGCTTTGTTAATGCGTCCTTACGCCACTTTTGGTCACAGCACTGTTAATTTTCTACCCAATAGTAAAATGGTGGTCGAAATCCGTCCAACTAGAAAATCGTTTAAGTATTTAAACGAGATTAAGGCAATTTTATCACCTTTCTTCTTCAACGTTGCTTAATAACGAGAAATTTTGTTTCCGTTTCGATAAGGTTGAACTCTGTCTCTAGATCTTCAGCGCCCACGAAGACGACCCGTTTTTCCTACCGAAAATCAATACCGTTTCATTGCTGCCAACTGTTCCAACTGTTTTTCCCCTTCGAAACGAACGTAGGCATCCCAATACGGGCCTATTGCATGACAATTCGCGTAATTTTACAACCTAACTGAGTTAACCTATGCCGGTAAAAATGGGTGACAATAGTTATGAGTACGAATGCTCTAGGGCAGAGCTTTTGGGCGTTCCAGCACCTTCCTACGAAGAATATCTGAAGAAAATCGCCGAAAACGGCACTAGGATCGAAATGGAGGAACAAGTCGATGAGTTGGAAAACTTGGAGGTGAGGAACGAAACCCTTAATGTCTAACTTAGAAACGAATAATAATATTAAATAAGGTCATTCTGATTTTCCCATGCTTGATTATTATTGCAATACAACGTTTCGCTAACACAGTAGCATCGTCAGGTAGGTGGTATATCTTACTATTTTTGAATAACTAGATTTGTTTCCTAAATCGGCTTCTAATTATTTAGAGTAGGTACAAAATTCTATTGAGATCTAAATCCCAAAAAAGGGGAATCTCTATTTAAGTTAGGGCTAATTGTTCGTTCAATACTATTCCAATTTTACTTTCTATATGTAAAATTTCAAAATTATAGTTGAAAGTATATCCCATTTCTAACAAATGGTTCGAATATGTACAATTAATTTGATTATTGAGGAAATTTTTCAGATGTTCTCCGATTCTCCGTTGAAAAGTTCTGTCCTATGTAAATTTTTTGACAATCGCAGGTTAACTCATAAATTCCCGATTTATTATCTATATGTGTCTTTTTAATAAATTTACTGAGGCTTGAACAAGTTTTGAATGAAGTTTTTAAATCATATTTATTTTTGAGGTATGTAGCAATTTTCCCAGAGAAACCTTCAGTACATTTTAAAGAAATGTATTTAAAATTTTCTTTGTTTTTCAGATATACTATATTTAAAGCTATTTTATTATTTTTATTCATCAACATCTTATCTATCAATGTAGGATCGTAGTCATTATTAAAAGCTATTTGTTTAATAATGTTGAGTTCAGAAATATAATTTTCTCGATCCATTAACTAATCTGTGGATCATACAATTGAATGCTGATAATTTTTGATTAATAGGATGATTTGATTTATTGTGTATAATAGCATCTGTATAAATTGATTTATTAAATATTGAAAATTCATGTGAATTATTCATTCTGTTAAATCAACAAATTTTAAGGCATTCTGAAATATTCTCTTTGATAATTGTATTACATCTGTTTTTGATCAGTAAATTTTCTATTAGTTCAATTGTTTCGTTAGGTGGAATACTTGAGAATAAGTTTTGAACGTCCAATGAAATGTGGTAGGCAAATATTTTTTTATGTAATTTATTACCTGTAGCGAATTATTCATGGAAGATTTCGTTTGGAATTCAGTTTTTTTTAGAATCCAAATTAGATATTTTGAAAGTTTTGGATAGGAGATAAACGATCGTTTATCATAATAATAATAAAATATGTGAAAATCAGAATAATTTAATATTATTTTATTATCGTGAGTCTAAAATATAATTTTCTCGATTCATGGGTGTGTTGCCTATTCTGTGGATCATACAATGATAATTTTTGGTTTATTAAATACTGAAAATTCATGTGAGTTATTGATTCAAGTAACTGTTAAAAAAAAATTAATAGAATAATAAAAAGAGCTTTTTTCTTGATAGAAGGATTATTACAAAATTTAAAAATATCATACAGATTTATTCTGTTAACCTCCAACAAATTTTAATTTCAAAGAATTTTATTCAGAAAGTTTTTAGAATTAAATTAAATAAATATATTCAGAACACACTGTGTCGATTCAGTAGACATAGAGAATTAATACTTATAACACAGTATCAAGGGGAATGAAATAAATTCAAAGAAATATAAATTGTCAACGAAAAATTATTAAATAAATACTTGAAGAGTACAGAATTTTGTTCCGTCCCTTGTCTTATGAAAAATAAATTCCTTTCCAAAAATGCAAAACATAACCTCAAGAACTTCTTCAAAAACAACTTGTTCAGAATAAGTTCCTATAAAAAAATTCTTAAAACATGCGAAACATCTCTAAAAACAATTTAGAATTATTACCACGGTAACTCGTCAGCTCAACTTCACATTGAAAAAATTAAAACAATCAATAAAAGATATTTTAACAAACCAACTGAATGCTGTTTACTGCACAAGAACAAACCTCTTTTTATTGTTTTATTGTATATATAATAATTATATATTTCTAAAATATACTCTTTGATGATTGTATTACATCTGTTTTTGATTAGAAAATTTTCTAATAGTTCATTTGTTTCAAGAGGTGGTGTGTTTTGATGTAGGAGCGAAACGATAGTTGTGTCGTAATAATAATAAAATATCGGGTGTTTTTTTCAGAGTGATAGAACTTTGGATAGGGAAAACTGCGATTTGCCAGAAGGTAGAAGCCATGTTGTTTTGACATTTCTGTTCAGTAAGCATTGATAAATTATCATAGACTCACGCCGCAACAACGTTTACAAATTGTTGAAATTCATTTTCAAAATCAGTGTTCTATTCGTCAAACTTTCAGAGCACTAAGTGAAAACCATAATAAGCGTCGTTTGTTTGCTGATTGGGCCCTAGAACAGATTGAAGTTGATCCACTTTTTTATCGTAAATATGTGTTTAGTGATGAAGCTCATTTCTGGTTGAACGGCTATGTAAACAAGCTAAATTGCCGTATATGGAGGAAAAACAATCCTCAAGAAGTTCTGCAGGTTCCATTGCATCCTGAAGAATGCACTGTATGGTGTGCTTTCACGCTGGAGGCATCGTCGGTCCATATTCTTTAAAAACGATGCTGGAGTTAATGTTACAGTGAATGATGGTCATTACAGGTAAATGATCAATGATTATTTGTTTCAAAATTTGAATGGTATCGACCCAGAAGTGTTTTGGTTCCACCAAGATGGTGCTACAGCTCATGCTGCTACCGTAACAATTGATTTATTTAAAGAAAGATTTCGGGATAACATTATTTCGAGAAATGGCCCAATTAATCTCCTTCCAAGATCATGCGACATAACTCCACTGGATTATTTTCTCTGGGGTTATGTCAAGTCATTGGTTTATGCTGATGAACCAGAAACAATAGACTTTTTGGAAGCCAACATAACTCGTGCTATTGATGAAATAAGGCTCGAATTACTCGAAAAAGTAGTCTAAAATTGGTCTGGTCGAATGCGGTTCCTCAGAGCTAGTCGTGGTGGATGTATGCCGGAAATTATTTTCAAAACATAAATGTCATAAAATTATCTTTCAAATAAAACAAAAATTTGGCTTCAGTCTTAATTTAAATGTGTTTATTTGAATTTAAAGTCTAGGACTCTAAAAAAACACCCGATATTTGAAAATGAGAATTACCTTTTTAATATTATTTGGAAAGGATTTTAAATAAGTAAAGACTGATACAATTAAATATGAATAAGTAGAAATAATGATGAAACTAAGTGATAAATAATGACACACTTTATATTTCCTCATAAAAATTTCCCCAATGTTTTTGAAGCGAATTACATTGATAAGGTTAACTGGAAATCTACGAAACCATTTTCACATTTTCCGATTTCTAGGAACCAGGAAAAGAGGACGAAACTGGCAAAGTAACCGGTAGAAAATTGGTGGAAATCAACAACGTTTTACAGAGCACTCAGGAGAAATTGCATCGCTTCAAGGTAGGCGATAAATAACAACAAAAGAATATTAAATAAACAATAAACAAATCACGTTTTCAATAACAATCTTATGAATAGTTATTTGGTGTTTAGAGGTTACTAATGACTTCTGCTAAGCGATAAATGGCTTTGCAGTGGCAGCGAGATTATTTTTTCTTTTTGATGAATGCTTGCGATCTCAATAGATCTGTCGACGTTCATTTCATTTACAAACTGAAGTTTTGAAAAGTAGGGGATACATTTTCGTATCAGTCTCTATACAGGGTGAATCATAGCTGTTGGGACATACACACATCGTCAAAAGTCTTGCCCCCCCCTATCAATTCTCAACTTGTTGAATGTAACATGACAATTTTTTGTGTGTGGAATCTTCACTATCTGATCACTTGAATGAAAACCAAAAACCAGCAAAAAATGTTTCTTGTTCGGGAGAATACGGGTGTATTCGAAGTTAATCAGATTTCAGCGAATAACGAGAGTTGTTATATAGAGAATAGCCCTTCAGGAAGACTGGAACGATATGCCTGAAAATTTCATTAATGACTTGATTCGTGGGATTTCTAAGCGTATTGGGCAGATAAATAATCGATAAATCTAATTTTTTTTCATTTTTACTATTTTATCTCATCCTTCATAAAGCAAATACTAACAACCAAATATATTGCAGTTGAAATAGGGAAAAATATTCATCTTATTTCTGGAACATACTTTGTTTAAAAAAATTTGAATATTAAAACAAATTGACATATGTTTATCTTCTACAATTTTAATTTCAAAAAAATTATATACGTCTATTAAATGTAAGCGGTGCTTGTTAGACATAAATTTATTTCTAAAAGTTTTTTGAATAAAATTTTTTTGAAATTAAAATTGTAGAAGATAAACAAATTTCAATTTTTTTTAATATTCAAATTTTGTTATATTTCTTCTATCAAGTAAAAGGCCTTTCTATTTTATTTTATATATAATATATAATTATATTTTGGCTTCAATAAATCTCATTATAGAATGTCAATGAATTTAAATAAACCTTAAAATAACTCACACTGTTCTTTGATTTTGTTAGAACATGGATCAATCTTGAATTATATAGTTGATCTGTAGTTCGAAGCTTAAGTCTTTTAACACGTGAGTGATATAGGTTATGTTTTTGATTTTGATATTTGGAATGTTAAAAGAGGACTGAAGACGGGATTGTCTAGAATTATATTTGTTTTTTGAAGATATAGTGCACATTTTTTAGAGATTTTTGAAATAATTTATTCGAATATTTGAATATATTAAATATTTCAAATAAATTATATTCTTTGAGAAGTCCTTTAAGTGTGTTCATGTTTTTAAAAGGCAAGTGGTATTTCTTAAAGGTAAAACCAGAAACAAAATTTTGTCTCCTTTAAATATTTATTTATTAATTTTAATTACTTTCGTATATCTGTTGGGTTATTTATTCCATTTGACATTATATATTGAGTTTTGATTATATACGTCTATTAAATGTAAGCGGTGCTTGTTAGACATAAATTTATTTCTAAAAGTTTTTTGAATAAAATTTTTTTTGAAACTAAAATTGTAGAAGATAAACATATTTCAATTTGTTTTAATATTCAAATTTTGTTATACTTCTTCTATCAAGTAAAAGGCTTTTCTATTTTATTTTATATATTGTTTATTTCTTGAGAAACGTAGGGGGACCAAGACTTTTGACGATGTGTGTAGGTTAACGACATATGCCTCAATAAAATATTGCTGTAAAAAAGATACACAGGGTTAGTTAATTTATTTTTCGTTTTTTGCTAATAATCTTAAGTATCATATAGATTTATTCTGTTAACCTCGTTACAAATTTAAATTTTATAAATTTTTTTTCCCAATAACCTTTTAAAATTTAATTAAATGAATGTCTAAGAAAACAAGTTTTCAATTGAGTAGACATGGAATTAGCAATCATTACACAACACCGAAAGGAGTTAAAAATTTAAAGAAATATAAATTATCGTTTGAAAATATTATTATAAATAAACACTTGAAGGATACAAAATTTTGTTTCGTATCAATGTAGTATGAAAACCATATTCCTTTCCTAATACAATACAGGGTGACAAGAAAAACCTCGCACGAACTTTTTTCATTTAACTTTATTACACAATTATTATTCTTATTCTTTTTAATAATAACATAAACTTTTGGCAATAATATATTTAAGAGGTTTTGAAGTGGCTTCCTTTGGCGGCGATACATAGACGCTTCTTGAAATTTTCGGCAATCGGTCGCAGCTCTTCGGGCGTTAATCGGTCCCATTCTCGGCGCAGGGATTGCTTCAGCGACTCCAATTTTTTGTGGCGTTCAGCACACGCCATGAGCTCCAAAATCGACCATATGCTGTAGTCCATTGGGTTAAGATCCGGCGAGTAAGGCGGCCATTCTGCAGATGTGATGAAACCCGGAAAATGGGTCTTACACCATTCTTGCGTCATTTTCGCGTTGTGAGCCGGAGCGGAGTCCTGTTGAAAGGTCCAATGTGTTTCGTCGAAGTGCTGAAGGGTCCACCGAATTCGAATAAGTTAATTCAGAAATCTCTCAAAATATGCACTATATCTTCAAAAAACAAATATAATTCTAAGCAATCCCTTCTTCGGTCCTAAATAATATAAATAAGCCTTAAGAATAATTTACACTGTTCTTTGATTTTGTTAGAACATAGATCAATCTTGAATTATAAAGTTGATCTGTGTTTCGAAACATTCATTTCTTTACATGTGTGGTTTGTTGATATAGGTAATTTTTTTGATTTTGATATTTGGAATATTATTTAGGACCGAAGAAGGGATTGCTTGGAATTATATTTATTTTTTGAAGATATAGTGCATGTTTTGAGAAATTTCTGAATTAACTTATTCGAATATTTAAACATATTAAATATTTCAAATAAATTATATTCTTTGAGAAGTCCTTTAAGTGTGTTCATGTTTTTAAAAGGCAATTGGTGTTCTTAAAGGTAAGACCAGAAACAAAATTTTGTCTCCTTTAAATATTTATTTATTAGTTTTAATGACTTTCGTATATCTGTTGGTTTATTTATTCCATTTGACATTATATATTGAGTTTTGATTATATACGTCTATTAAATGTAAGCGGTGCTTGTTTTAGACATTAATTTAATTCTAAAAGTTTTTTGAATAAAAAATTTTTTGAAATTAAAATTGTAGAAGATAAAAATATTTCAATTTGTTTTGATATTCAAATTTTGTTATATTTCTTCTATCAAGTGAAAGGCCTTCCTATTTTCATTATATTTGTTAATAAAAAAAAATATTATTATAAAATAAAAAAATGAAATTTTATTACAATTCCTTCACTAATTAATCGAAAGGAAGGTTCCATCCGGATATTCCTTGACACCTCTCAATTTTTTTCTCCAAATTTTAATCATTTACTCCTTGCTATACTATCTATATTTTACCAAATAAATTTTAAATTTAAACAGCTCCTTCTGGGTGTTGCGGTTTCTTTATCTTTTAGTGTATGTACTACATATACCCTATAACCCCATAATTTCTAATTCACACTACATAATATGTAGTGTGGAAATTATAGGGTTTTCCAATAAGAGGTTTCATTTTGAATAGCCCCCTATCTGGGCAACTGTCACTTTTGAAGCTGTCATATTCTGACATTTGACAAGTAAAAACTATGCCATTACGGAAAATGGAAGGACACTGGGGGCATTGTGAATCGACGCGTTGTCATTAAGCCGTGAGCATTTATATTTTTATTGGTAGTGAAATGTATCTTTAACCTATCCTACCTTTGTTCTACCCTTTTAAACTATCCTTATTGCCAACAATAAAATCTCGAATTTCCGCAGGCTTCTTACGGATCTTTCGCCAACAGTCTAAAATCGAAACTGGGAAAAAGTCTGGATATCTCGTTCAGCCAATCGGAAACCAACGCATCCCAAGCCAATGATGACACCATGCCTAGCGCAGATAACAACAAGGAGTCGATCATTGGATCAATAGGTTATGATAACGATAAGGAAGCGAAAACCAATCGACTGAGGCAAAACGGACAATCAGTAGATTTAAGCTATGGAGGCAGAGAAGACGAAGATTCCTACAAAGAAATTGAGCTCAACGAGAAGGTCAGCGGCGAGGTCAAAAGTCCGGAATCCAAGAAATTTCTGAACTTCAGTTTTCTCAACTTGGGAAGCGGAAAGTAAGGGATTTCCCGGTTTTAGTTCGTTGAGTATTTGGTACTTGAGCAAATTTTGTAGTGCTGTATGAAATTAATATATCGAATTCGAACATATATCACCTAGTAATAAGGCTAAAATACGCAAGTGGGAAAAGAGGAAGCAAATTATAAGACAGGTACTTCGTACCGTATCCCATTGATTTTTAGAATATCCTTTTATATCGAATATTCATTCTTATTCATAATGATCGCAGAAAACGTGCCCGAAATGCGAAAATTATACTATAGATTTGATGTTCAACTTATGTACTGAAATTGATTTTTTCGCTGAATGTCTTCCTTTCAGATTTAACTTTATTGCCGTTAATTTGGTTCCATACGAACTTCTGAAATCAAAACAGAGTTATCTGTCGTAGTTTGGAAGTTAGATGTTACCAATTTCCATCATCAGGACTTTTTTTAATTATTCACATAGAAAGTACTTTAAACCTCCCAGTAACTTTACTGAAATATTGCATTATCACAAGAGAGAACCATAGATTCTTTATTTCTTATTTTGATCAGGAAAAAATCGTTATTGAAACGTTGTGAGGTTGTAGCTACACACATCGTCAAAAGTCTTGGCTTCTCTAGGTTTCTCAAGAAATATCTATGTTCTGGAAATAAGATGAATATTTTCCTCCATTTTCAACTGTAATATATTTGACAGAAAATCTCTGTTTGTTACTATTTGCTTCTTGCAGGATGAGACAAAATAGGAAAAATGAGAAAAATCCAAATTTAGCGATTATTCATTTTTGATTAATTATAGTTATTCCACAACTGAATCCAAATTCAATAGTCCGTATAACCACCACTTCTTTCAATCAAGAGCCCAATACGCCTAGGCATCCCACGAATCAAGTCATGAATGAAGTAGGCGGTTGACTCTAAGTGAAACGTTATAACAATTTCATTTAAGTATGTAAGTATGTAAGTAAAATTACTATGAAGAAATATTTGCATATTACAGAATAATAGCCGGAAATAATTCACCAGAACCTCTACAGACTTTAATCTAAATAAATCTCATGAAAACATTTACAATTAAATTTTAAAACATGTCCTAAATACACTGTATCACTTTATAGACAGATATATTATCATCACATGTGGTGGAAATGAACTAATTGAGAATCAAAAGAAATACAAAATAATGAAAAAATTATTTAGACATCACCCTATACCTATATGTTTCGATGTTAAAGAATCACAAGTTCCATCACCAAAAAATGTTCAACATATAATTCAAAAAGGCCTTTTTTATTTTCTTTTTTTAAAGAATATATAGCACATTCTCAAGAGAAAGAACTTGATAAATTCGGACCCAAAATCTATCTCTTCAGTAAGGAGTTATTTAAATAAAAAAATGATCATTTAAAAATATATAAAAATACCTTTTAAACAAAACACATTTCTGCAACAATATAAATATATATATAAATATATATATATATATATATATATATATATATATATATATATATATATATATATATATATATATATGTCTATAAAGTGATACAGTGTATTAAGGACACGTTTTAAAATTAAATTCTAAATGTTTTCATGAGATTTATTTAAATTATGATCTTTAGAGGTTCTGGTGAATTAATTCCAGCTTTCAATCTGTTTTTTTTTAAATAATTCACAGTTTTTATGTTTCACATTTTTATTCAGAATCTAAACACGTGTTTCGGTCTTTCGACCATCTTCAAAGGAGTACAAAAAGGAACTAAACTGAAAATTGAAAAAGGGTTCTTCCAATACACTTTGGAGATCTGTGTATTTTTATTGCTCATGGAAATAACGGCATCCAATATAGGGGTGTCGCCGAATAATATTTGGGAATTTGTTAAATTATCCTTCTTCTCAACGGCTTTCTTGATTGAAAGAATCTTCATATAGGCCATCAATTTACCCTTATTAACATTATATAGTAAAGTGACATCTTTCTCAGTAAAAAAATGATTATTTTTTATACAACGTTCTGCAAAACCGGTTGATTTCTGATTTTTCAAAATAGACATCCTATGTTCTTTGATTCTTTGCTGTAAACATCGGTCCTATATATGATTGTAACGCTACATTTGAAGGACAAACAGGCCGATGTTTACAACATAGAATCAAAGAACATAGGATGTCTATTTTGAAAAACCAGAAATGAATCGGTTTTGCAGAACATTGTATGGAAAATAATAATTTCTTTAATGAGAAAGACGTCACTTTACTATATAATGTTAATAAGGGTAAAGTGATGGACTATTTGGAGATTCTTTCAATCAAAAAAGCCATTGAGGAAAAGGAGAATTCAACAAATTCCGAAATACTATTTGGCAACACCCCTATATTGGACGCTGTTATTTCCATGCGCCGTAAAAACACACAGATGTCCTTAGTGTATTAAAAGAACCTTATTGAGTTTAGTTACTTTTTGTACTCCTTTGAAGATGGTCGAAAGACCGAAACACGTGTCTGGATTCTGAATAAATTGTGAAACAAAAACAGTGTGAATTATTTTAAATACAATAATTATTTAACCATTTATAATAATGGAGCGATAAATAACGTTAACTCTTTCGAAAGCATCATTATTTTTCGATCACTAAAAACGCATGAATGTTGCGAATTGAATCAATATAGATTTAATGCAATTTTTAAGATGGAATTACGATAATTTAAAATTTTGCATAAAGAAATTTTCCTTCAATTTTCATTACAATAAGGATGTGAGAATGAGATTTAAGGTTAAGGTTTAGAAGTCTTCACTTCTTTATAGCTCTAATATGGTAGTAAAGCTCTAAGAATAATGTAAATTGAAAAGATGAAATCTATAATGGTAGCTCAGTTCCTACGATATATATTTCATTTTTTTCCCGTCTTTTTCTAGAGTATATAAATTTATGTGTCGAATGCGGTAATATTTGATGTTTTTATAAATTTTCTATGAGTTTTCCTTTATTCTGCTGCAGGTGAAAACCTTGTTAAAGCAATATGTAACAGAAATTCTAAAGAATACTTAGGCATTTGGTGTAAACCAATTTAATAATCATATATATATTAAAAATATTTGCGATAGTACCAGCGGAAAGTGCTTTTGTATGTACCTGCTCTACGTATAATATATTTTTGATGTGCATATCCGTGTTTTGAATTGTTCATAAAATAAACACGTGTGATAAGATTGTGGATAAATATAATGAAAATATTTTGAATATACTTCGGGTAAGGATTAGCTTCAGGCATATAAATTGTTTAAAATCTATAAATAAAATGTTTCTTACGATATATATGATATTTTTATCTCTCAATCTGAAATTATAAAAGAAAGTTTGGCTGTTGTGTATATTTAATTGTGTTGTGCAATATTTCTTCCTTTTATTTATGTTGATTAATGTGATTAACTGAATTCGTACAAGGAAGATGATATGTTATCTTTCCAACAAGAAACGAATTCATAAAATGCAAGATATATCGAAATGCTATAAATAGTTTCATTCGAAGTTTTCTTTCATTTCCCCCTGATGCCCTGAAACGGCGACGCCTATGGTTCCATGTGTTGCCCCAACCGAATTAGCGTAACAGAATATTAAGCTCCGTTTCGAAGAAACGATTAGAAGAACCACAAGTTATCGTTTCAAGCCATAACCTAGACTAAGCTATGAATGAACACGATTAGTCAAACTACAAATAAAATAGAATTAAATTAATTATTCTATGCGATGACAATCTGTGTTTGAGGAAAGTCTGTGGTCGATTTTTACAGATTTTCCGTCAGTGTTAAAACAGGAAAGAAACGTCAAAGTGAGTCGTAAAGTAAAAACGTCGGTTTTAAGTGACAAACGTATATTTTTTATTGTAATTTTAAGTGGAAAATTGTAGGTTACCAAAGAATTGTATTTTGAAAAGGTGGTGTGCGCTGACTGCGTCCTATTGGTCCAAATACGCCAGTAGTGCCATGTGTCGAGGAGTAAGGAACTAAAAATTCATACCGCCAGTGTTCTGACTCACAGCAGACGAAAATTACTAGTCCGGCTGGAGGTGTAGAGAGGTGAAATCAGTCTATTTTGGCCTCCGTAGTTGCACAGTCGACTCATAACATCTATACATCGTTATAGTTCTCATAAGTGCACGAAAACTCGGATAAAACTCAATTCTCCGTGTAATGGCTTTATTGCGATCTGTGGTAAATACAAGTGCGAATAAAAAGTATGGTTTTTTGTTCGGAACATTAAAAAGCGGCAAATTCGGTAAGATTGATGTGAAGAAATTGGTTTTGAAGTCGACTTCTACCTGTTATACCACAGCCGCAACCACACAGGTGCAAGCCCAACAATTTCCCGATAGTCTTGATGTCTCTTTTAATGATGCAAGGGCCGCCTTTAAGAGTAAAACAAATTGGGAGCTCATTAGGGCATACCTTGTCTACACACTATGTTCTTTCGAGTACCTTGTGGAGAATAACATGAAGGTAAGTTAATTAAGTCTAACCCAACTCCATTACAACCAGTTTTCTTTCTAATCCTCGGTATCAATTATCGGTCTTTTTGAATTTTGAGGTTAACCCGAAATATTTCCTCGGTTCGATAAGAGGCATCGAAATTCATGTGACTTCAGGTACGTCCCAAATTCCGCATATCACGTTATCGATTTATGTAACGTTTTTCGTGATAGAATCGTACTGACCCCAAAGTTGAAAATCGATCTTGTTCTAGTGGGATTTTCTTGGCGATGTTGGCAACACGGGTTGGCTTATCGATTTTCTCACGTAGGTCGGGAATTGTTCCTGCCATTTTCGGGTTATGCAATTCCAGGCATTGCAGGCGCCACTGGGGGTTTCGGGGGCCACTTCCAGATGCACAGCATTCAGGTAGACAGATTTACGAGCTTGTTGAGGTGAAGGAAAACGGTAGGGGTTTCGTTCACAGACTGTAAAATGGTTATGTGTCTATTAATCGTGTGTCCAAGGGTTATTTATGTTTTCTATGATTATCTATATAAATTCCTAACCTTACTTTTCAGTGCAGGTTCTAGTTTTCGGAAAATACTATTTTGTTATAATATTAGATCTTGTTACGTTATGTTGGAGTTTTTTCATGTAGGGACGTGTAGACTCCACTCAGTCTACTTTCGCAACATTACGGATATCTTAGATTAGATAATGAGCAGCTGACTTGGCTTTGATTTTAACATACCTACTAAAAATACACTGGTTCAATCATCGTACAGTTTATTCTTTTAACGTTAACTTATGCGATTAATGCTTGAAACGAGAACTGAAGGGGTCTTACGATTCTATTTTAAAAGTGCCTCAAGCTTTTCCACACCCTAATTAATTGGGAATATAATTAAATACAGATGGTCTCAGTTTGAAGAATCAGAATTTTTGTTTTCACTACGAAAGTAAATTGAGAATGTTCTATGATATTTTTGTTTCTTGAAATTTAGGATAATGAAAAGTTTTATTATACTTTTTAATTCCATAAAATTAACCCTTCTAATAAGGAATGTCGAAGATGAACTGTGATCTGATCACTTATAGGTACTTGAAAAGTTGAGTCAAAATTGGTGATATTTTTTGTTTGATGAATAGAGGTTAGTAGCTGTAATTTTTGAGGTTAAATTTATTTGGTATTAAAATCATTGTTGCAAAAATAAAATTTCCAGAAACTGATCGACCAAAACTTTATTCAACCTTTTTCGTAGATACAAAAAGAATATATAAACCTGTTTCGATAGCAACATAATTTTCAAGGGTGTTTTCTATCTAAAACCGGTCGAGTAAGTTTTCTTTTTGAATAAATCTGCGAAAATGTGATGAAATATAGTTCTGTTTCAATATTTGAGATTGATTCTCACATTTCAATATCTGTTAATATGAGTTTGTAGATATTATTCTTGTTTTCGTCGACAATGTTTGGTGATTCAAATGAATTCCAACGGAAGTAAGTATTTTTTCAGGAAGAAAATTGTAACTAGGCAAATTTTCACTGAAAAACTTTTCGGATTTTCATGAAACTTGATTGAAAAATCATATTTTATTCTCCTGTTCCTTGCGACTTGTTCTAGTGACAGCTTGTTGTCGTTTTGCTTAAATGTCTGCATTTATCGAATTTTGAGCCGAAAATGGTCTCAAACGTTGTTTTAATGGGAAAAAAGTGATGAGGCTCATCGTATGCTTGTGGAAGTTCGCTGTAACAATGCTCCAACTAACAAGTCATGTAGAGACTGGTTTCGACGCTTCAGAAGTGGTAATTTCAGAGTTCAAGCTAGACTTTTTTCATGACGGAAAAAAAATTCGAAAACGATGAATTGCAGACATTACTCGATGAAGATTCGACTATAACGCTAGGCGAGTTTGCACTTTCGTTGGGGGTGACCTGGACGTAAGTGCAGTGATTTAACTCAACAATAAGTTGCTAACCGTCCCTGGGTTTTGCAAAGTTTAGTTAGTAGAGTGTGGAATCGCTATCGTATTAGTGCTACTCATGGGTGGAAGAACAACCATTGCACAATATCGGTTAACACGATTAACTGCACGAGGAAATCCCGAATTAATAAATCATTGCGGCTAGCTACCGGTTTGACAGTTTCTGGTCAAACAATCCGGAGTAGGATGCTCAGTTTGAATTTGAGGGCAAGAAGATCCGCAAGGCACCCGTGATTGAGTAGAGAGCACCTGGCTGTAAGATGGGCTTTTGAACAAGAGATGGAAGTCTTGCTTGTTCACGAATGAGTCCAGAATTCGTCTGTAAAAGTCTGACGGGCCTTTTGAAAGAAGAAACCTTTTTTTAAGCCTGCAGATTCCACCAGGTCATAATCTTCATTTTCTTTCTTTCTCTACCATGTTGTCACTTTAAAGCAGTCTTGCTTAATGTTGCCCTTTCAGGCAAGTTGAGCGTATGTACACATCTAACTTAATACATCAGGTTATAAAAAAAGCGCATTTTTATTTCGCTCAACATATCATATGACCGCAAATTATCCACTTTTATTTTTGAGCAGTGTAGTTCAGAGCTGCAATAGGAGGATTAACATATTCTGGGCGGAAATGTGAACTGAAAATTTTTGGAAGGTTCAATTTTCTTCGATGTTTTTCGTCTGATAGTTCATTATTAGGAAATAAAAAATTTTAATTAAACCATCGACCTTTCAACTCCAAATCATGGCGGTAAACATTCTATTTTGCGTGTATAAAAGGGATACAACGTAAAAATTTGTCGTATTTTGCCCAGTTGTGGAGAAAGTTCCCCAGTTTAATGCCTATTCGACAAAATAAGCTCTTCCCCCCCCCTCTTAAAGATTTTCTGGCGCCACTCCCGAAATTGAAAGCTTGCCAGAACTTGGCGACTCCGAGGGTAGTGGATTTGGAATATACATTTTATCGATTATCACCATTATTCAGCCCCCGTTTGTTCTCGTCTTCGTTTTGAACCGAGAACGTTCAGAAATTATGCATGACTGGAAATGTTACAGAAATAGGTCGTGGGAACCTATTCTTTTGGACATGAAGCTCGTTTGGATTTAAAATGAATCCCGAAATGTTAACGCTGTTTGAAGAATAATTTCAGATTGGCGAATGCAGATCGGCTGATATATTGTTATGAAATTCTATCTCCTGCTCAATTAGAGTTTTAACAGCCATGAAATATAATTGAGATTCTTGCGATTGGACACCATTTATATAAAATACAGTAAACTGGTAACTGATTTTTGTTATCATAGAAATTATGAATTTAAGTCTACATAATTGAAAAATTAAATCCATAATAAATTGGCGCCCAACGTGGGGCTAATATTAATAATAAAAATTAACTCTTTCAATGGAAACGCCCATTTTTAAATAGACAAGCAAAAATTATCAGAAATGAGTTTATCGAGTGTTTAGAAATAAAGATCCCGATCTTCAAATGCTGAACAACCAATTAGAATTGGAGCACTTCAAAATTAATCCCCTCTCTTTTCTATCCACAATATGTAACTACGCCCCTATTATACCCTATCTCAACGTATTCTGCGATCCTACACATTTGAAGATTATTGAATAATCGATACGCGTCACATTCTTATTGAATAAACTGTGGACCTTTTGATAAAATATATTGTTTTATTCTCCAATACACCTCTTATTCATTGAAATTTGTAAGAATTTCCCTTATCGTTTGAACGTTTTGTCTATCGGTAAAAATTTTGAGTCTTGAGTGTTTGAATGTGGTTATTATAGTAGAATACCATCTCACTAGATAATATAGTTTTCTGAAAGTTTAAAATTCAAATTAACGAATTGAAAATTTTAATAAAGTTGAATTAGTGGAGTGTGTTGCGTTTTTGAATTTATTATTCAACTTCTACTAAGAGAACTGCCTACTCCCCAAGACAGTGATTTCACAATTATTTTAAATCACATTTAATTGGAACTTCCAGGCTTAATCTGAGCGAAGCGAGAAAACTCCGGCTAGTAAAGATATGAAACCTGTCCTTAGGATTATTACTTGGAACAGTTCTATAACGACTCTTTGAAATAGAATAAAAATTTAGCAATCAACCTTTTCAAGGTAGATCGCTTGTGTGAAGCTCCGAAAATGGATAAACGAATAAAATAATGATTCGTCTTAATTCATAATACAATAAAGGTACACTTAACCCACATTGCACAATATATAAAAAGATATCGGGTGTTTATTTTTAGAGTGATAGAACTTTCGATAGGGATAATTGCGATTTGACAGAAGGTAGAGCTAATGTTACAGTGAATGGTGCTCGTTACAGATCGATGATCAATGATTATTTGTTTCAAAATTTGAATGGTATCGACCCAGAAGTGTTTCGGTTCCAACAAGACGGTGCTACAGCTCATGCTGCTACCGTAACAATTGATTTATTGGAAGGAAGATTTGGCGATAACATTATTTCGATAAATGGTCCAAATAATGGGCCTCCAAGATCATGCGACATAACATAAATGTCATAAAATTATCTTTCAAATAAAAAAAAATTGGCTTCAATCATAATTTAAATGCGTTTTATTTCAATTTGAAGTTCTAACACTCTAAAAAAAAGACACTACTTGAAGGATACAAAATTTTGTTTCGAATCAATGTATTTTGAAGATCAAATTCCCTTTGAAAAATGCACAACACGACTAACTTTTTTATAAATTACTTTTATTTTTTGGATACTAATTTGAGCTGACGAGCTATCGATGTGGTAATTCCAAATGGCCTTCTTGAAGATGTGCTGCATGTTTTTGGAATTTTTTGGAAAGAACTTTTTTTAAGAGTTATCCTTGAAAAAATTCTTGAGGTTATGTTATGCATTTTTGGAAAAGAATTTGATTTTCATGATACATTGATTCCAAACAAAATTTTGTATACTTCAAGTACTTTTTTAACTATTTTTGATAAATAATTTATATTTTATTTTTATTTCTTTTCTGCTTTTCGTGCTGTGTATTGTGTATTAATTCTATATGTTTAGTGAATTTGAACTGTGTTTTCTTAGACACTTTTTTTGATGTAATTGTGAAATTTTGTCTTATAAAATTAAAATTTGTTGAGGTTAACAAATAAATCTGTATGATATTTAAGATAAAATTTGAATATCGCGACAAATTTAATCTGTCAGTTTTTTTTACAATTTTAATTTCAAAAAAAATTTTTATTCAAAGAACTTTTAGAATTAAATTAATGTCTTATAAGCACGGCTTATATTTAATAGACGTATAAAATCAAAACTCAATATACAATATCAAATGGAATAAATAAACCAACAGATATAAATTGTCAATTAAAATTAATAAATAAATATTTGAAGGAGACAAAATTTTGTTTCTGATTTTACCATTATGAACACCCATTCCTTTTCAAAAATATAAAACATAATTTGAGGACTCCCAAAAAAAATATTATTCATTTGAAATATTCAATATATTCAAATAAGTTAATTCAAAAATCTCTCAAAACCTGCACTATATCTTAAAATACAATTAGAATTCCGATAATCTCTCCATCGGCCCTAAATCACATTTAAAAATCAAAATCAATCAACAATAAATATGGCTTACCTTTTGCTTGAAACAACTTACTTTAAAATCAAGATATTCTATGTTCGTCGTCACAAAAATGACAGAAAACTGTAAGGTATTATAAGGTTTTCTTTAAACCATTGATATTCCATAATGAGATTTTTTTCAAGACTAAATATAATTATATATTATGTATAAAATGAAATAGAAAAAGGCATTTTACTTGATAGATGGGATATAACAAAATTTCAATATCAAAACAGATTTTTAATCTCTGTCTTATACAATTTTAATTAAAAAAAAAAGTTTTATTCGAAAAACTTGAATGATGAAGAGATTATCGGAAGTGTAATTTTTTTTTGAAGATTTAGTGCATGTTTTGAGAGATTTTTGAATTGACTTATTTGAATATTTCAAATAAATTATATTTTTTGAGAAGTCCTTGAATTATGTTTTTATATTTTTGAAAAGGAATTGGTGTTTATAATGGCAAGATCAGAAATTTTTTTTTCCTTCAAATATTCATTTACCAATTTTAATTGACAATTTATATTTATTTGTTGGGTTTTTTATTCCATTTGATATTGTATATTGAGTTTTGATTGTATGCGTCTATTAAATATAAGCCGTGCTTATAAGACATTAATTTAACTCTTTATTCTTCTTTATTTTATTTAATTCTAAAAGTATTTTGAATAAAAATTTTTTTTTGAAATTGAAATTTGTAGAACACTGAAAGATTGAATCTGTTTTTGATTGTTTAGGTCTCTACTTGATGGAAATTCATCGTAAATGATTTGAAGTAAAGCACTTTATTTCCGCTTATTTTTATTTTTCAACGACAATTGTTTCGTCAATTACATATTGACTTCGTCAGGTGAGTATAGTGACCAGTTACCATACTCACCTGACGAAGTCAATATGTAATTGACGAAACAATTGTCGTTGAAAAATAAAAATAAGCGGAAATAAAGTGTTTTACTTCAAATCATTTTCAATCTGTTTTGATATTAAAATTTTGTTAGATCCCTTCTATCAAGTAAAAAGCCTTTTTCTATTTTATTTTGATATTTCAGATATTGTAATAAACCTTGTATCAAGTTAAGAACCCTCTTTTTATTGATTTTACATTAATAGTATTTATGTAATTCTTTTATTGTTCAAATTCACGTGAAACGAACGAGAACTACTAATAAAAATCGAAAAAATGTTTCCACATTATTACGCAATTTGTCCTTTCTTGTCAGTCTTCGAACTCGACGTCTAAACCTCTTTGTCTAGCGAAATGCCTACGTCTTCCTTGCGCTTAATCAGCCTACTAGGTACGGCCGTATTAAATATAAATAGGCGTGTGGCGATGAATGTGTACCCATTTTTTTTTACGGTCACAAGATCTTCGCCGGCTTTGCGAAAGCACGTCATGTTGGAAACTGACGAATGATGTGCGTTATTTCGTACGTAGAAGTGTGACTAGTTGGTTATGTAAGAGTAGATCATTGTGCAGTATGTTTCAACGAAAATAAAAGGCGACAAAATTAGCCGCATCTAATGAAAATTCCAAAACACGTGAATAAACTGTTCGAGTTGAAAGCAACAGGTTGATTGATTAGGTTCCGATAACCATCTCAATTCCTTATAAAGATTTCTCAAAACAATAACAATTAAAATAATTCGCATTAGGACTATTTTGCCTTGGTGGCGTCACATTGAAGTAAACATTGTAACTTTTGAACGCAAAGGGCCAGGGTCTTGAAACTTTCGGGCTAGGTTTGTGGCGTGAATATCTCGGTTGAGTTTCTTATTGCGCCAAACGCTCCAATGGTTTCGAAGTTATCCATGTTTGAAATTTTCTTGAATATTTGGTGAGCAGATTTTTTTGAAAATTTTTTGTGAATTTTGTTAGTTCTCCTCTTTCTAAGTTTTTACCGAGAGGGTACTCATTTTAACGAGTTCTACCTTTTGTGAGAAAAGACCCAAAGTAACGAGTTGTCTTCTGAATGGGTCATTCATTTTGTTGGTTAATTTATATTCGCTTATATTTCCATTATCCTTTGTGTATATTGGAGTTTCGTCAATAATTAACTATAATTCACTTTTTTCCTTTCCATCTCGAATGATAATACTAATTGGTAAATGCTGGCTGTTACGAAACTCGGGAACGAAGTTCAACTGCATTTTAGCGGAAGAACGATTTGCATGAGCGAATGCCATTGGCAAATGTTAAGGAACCGAATCCAGTTCAGAGATTACCATGAACGCGGTGGCGGCCTTTGAATAGAGGTAATCTTGGTCTTTTCTATCATGAAGTAATATTCCTCAATGACGCCTAAAAAGTACGTGGTTTACGAGTAGATTCTCACCTTGGACCAGTGTTTTCAATCCACGAAACAGATAATGGTCGCTAGGTGTCAGATCCGACAAATAAGGGTATGAAAAATCAGTTTAAATCACAACTTTTCCCATTATGTTTTCGAGTGTGTTGTCTTGATAGAACGAAGGTTCTACTTTTCTATTGAATAAAAAATACTATATTGGATTTTGAAGCTGGATACATTCAGTCCGGCATTCTTAAATTTTTTTATTTCTTGCAAATAAGAGTATATCTCGATGTCTTCGAAATAGGCGTTCGCTTCAGTAGTGATCTCTTCATTTGACCCAAATTTCCTGGTGGAAGGGCATGTTTTTTCCCTAGTTCTTAAAATTTATGTCAAATCTGTCCAAAAGTCAGATTGCCATGCAATCATTAGTCCATTGAGCAATTCTTGATGTTAAGCCGCATTCTGGGTTACAGCAGCATTGTTTTCATGTGTGCTCAGTGGAGAATAATGTGAAACGGTTGTTTTATCTTCTTTTTTCGAAGATGTGACGTCTATTTATCCTTCGGAAGATGGAACACAGAATTCTGTTATTTGTTCATCATATGAAGCTTCCTCGAGAATTAATTCACAGATTTGAAATTTTCAGGGAAAATTAACTTGTTCAACAAGCGCGTAAAAACATTTGACTTCACGTTAGTGCTTTTAGCATATGTCTGTGTTCAAGGACGATTACTGCTTCAGTTGTTAGTGAAGCTCATAAGGAAATGCGGGTGTTACGAGGGAGCTTCTACCCGTCAATTAGAGAGACGGCATTTCGTTTCGAGCCTGCGCATCTGAACTCTTCGGACAGACGTGGTGCGCATCTCTGTGTGTGACGCCAGTGATCATGTGTTCCACTTTGGAACGGTCGTTGAACGCTGTGTGCCCTGCCCTACGTAAACCCGGCCCGGACGGCCAGTCGGGATTTTTAAGACTAGTCGTGTCCCCTATATGATACGCCGGTCAAGCTGCAACAGAGCAAGGCAGGATTCTGAACTAGGAGCGATGAAGGTGGTCGCTACACATTCCCCCCTCCAGTGAGCGTCGATAAGGTCATGGAATAGGGCGTGGGGATCAGGCAAGGAAACAGTCTGGTCGCGGTGCCATCTCTAGCAGGGATCTGTGGAACGAAAGAAAAGGTTGCCTCAGAATGATGGATGGGGCCAATTAGGGCCTTGAAAATGAATGGGTTGGTTCGCTCTTGAAACAAACCCCCCAATCACGTCTGGGTCACCAATGCAGCTCTTTAAAGAATGCGGGTTCTTATAAGGGAGCTTCTACCTGTTAATTAAGGAGAAGGCGTTTGGTTCCGAACCTGCGCACCTGAACTCTTCGGACAGGCGTGGTGCGCATCTCTGCCTGTGACGCCAGGACCATGTGTTCCACTTTGAAACGGTCGTTGAACGCTGTGTGCCTTGCTCTACTTAAACTCGGCGGCGAGGGTGTCAGGAATTGATCCATGAGATAATGGAGGTGCTGAAACTTTTAAATGTTAATAGAAAATTTGTTTATGGTACCATCAAACCAGAAACCTGATAGTGGTGGACCAACGGTTGCCTGTACGCCTGAGAATGTTCGTAATGTGAAAAAACGATTGGAACAAAAACTACGTCGAAGTGGTAATCAATTGTCACTTCCAGATGAGAAAATTTTTACCGTTCGGCAAGTTGTGAACAAACAACACAATCGTGGTAACTTGAGCGATTGTTTTTCTCTCAATTAGTCATTTTTTGTAAACATTTTAAAAGCAAAAGCCACTCGGTGATGGTTTGGACAGCAATCACGCAAAATGGACGTTCTTCATTGGTTTTCTTACCAGAAGGAGTGAAAGTTAATGCTACATTATATAGACAGTTAGTGTTGAAAACTTTCTTGAAACTTTGGGCAAGTAAACAATTCAAATCAGAACGCGTGATTCTGCACCAGCTCATAGAGAGCAGCACACCGTACAATGGCTTCAAATCAAGCCTTCATGTCACCAAGGCAATGGCCTTTATATCCCCCAGACTTAACCTTCTGGTTTTCTACATTTTGAGGTATTTGGAGAGAAAGGTTGAAGCAAAAAAATAAGATACTGTGGATGGGCTGAAGACTGCTCTTAACCGGGAATGGGACGAAATTCCACCAAGGTCATCGATGATTCCTTTGAAAGATTGAAGAAAATAACTTTGCTCCGAAGCGGTCACATCGAAAACTAAGGATTTCCTTTTGTTCATCGTGCTTCTAACCCTGTACAGATGTCGCTACAACCTAACAAATTTCAAGCGTTCCTATCGAAGACATAAAAATCTTGCAAAAATATATCCATGGAAATTACCCAACGTATTTCCCATTCATTAACGAACATATTCAACGCCGATAAATTAGCTGTTCCTCGTGACGTTAAGGTATCAATTACCATCGGTCTGTATTGTTTAAATTGGTTACTTCCCTACAAATCCCAGCGGAATTTCGATGCCGTAAATATGGATTCTTTACAACCTTCCACCAAGGATAATATCCATCAGGTAGTTGCCGACTACCGTTTTCATCACCGTCGGTAACCTAATAACGAAAATTACCGCATTAATATCGAATTACCCAATTTGCTGAATGCGATCGTAATAAAGAGTCGCAAATGACTTTTTCACTGAGAAGTGGCTAGCTTATTTGGTTCTATTGATTTTGAAGGTTTTCATTGAGGTCAAACAAAATTTCTTCTTCTTCTGCTGCTATCCATTATTGGATGTTGCGATCACTTCAGACCATTTGGTACTGTCTCTGATGGTGTGAATTAGTTCTCCTGTGGTTCTTATCCCTGTCCAATATTTAATATTTCCGAGCCACGACATCCTCTTAATGCTCAATCCCCTTCTTCCTTTTATCTTTCCTTCTATTAATAGCTGGAGCAAATGGCACCTCTCATCGCGTATCACATGTCCCAGGTACGCTGTTTTCCTGCATTTTATCGTGCTCAGCAGTTCAAGTTCTCCAACTATCCTCATCAGCATTTGCTCGTTAGTCTTTCTTGGTGTCCTTGAAATTTTCAAGGTCCTTCGATAGATCCACATCTTAAACGCTTCCAGTTTGTTCAGTGCCATACAATAGGATGGACGTTCACAAGTTGGACTCTGTGCATCCACCACATAAAAAATTTTGTGTCTACAACCATACAAGATCCAACTGGTTCAAGAACTAGAGCCACTTGACCATAATAAGGGTCGTTTGTCTGCTGATTGAACCCTAGAACAGCTTGAAGTTGATCGACTTTTTTATCGTGAAATTGTGTTTAGCGATGAAGCTTATTTCTAGTTGAACGGCTGTATAAACAGGCAAAATTGCCGTATATAGAGTGAAAACAATCCTCAAGAAGTTCTGCAGGTTCCATTGCATCCTGAAAAATGCACTGTATGGTGTGCTTTACACGCTGGAGGCATCATCGGTCCATATTTCCTTAAAAACGATGCTGGAGCTCATTTTACAGTGAATGTTGCTCGTAACAGATCGATGATCATTTGTTTCAAAATATGAATGCTAGCGACCCAGAAGTGTTTTGGTTCCAACAAGATGGTGCTGTACCCCTTTCTTTATTGAAAGAAAGATTTGGCGATAACACTATTTCGAAAAATGGTCCAATTAATTGGCCTCCAAGATCATGCAACATAACTCGACTGGATTATTTTCTTTGGGGTTATGCCAACTCATTGGTTTATGCTGATAAACCAGGAACAATAGACGCTTTGGAAGCCAACAAAACTCGTGTTATTGATTAAATAAGGCCTGAATTACTCGAAAAAGTGGTCCAAAATTGGTCTGCCGAATGCGCTTCCTCAGAGCTAGTCGTGGTGGACATATGCCGGAAATTATTTTTAAAACATAAATGTCATGAAATTATCTTTCAAATAAAAAAAAAATTGGCTTCAATCTTATTTTAATTGGGTTTTATTTCAAAAAAACACCTGAACCTTTTTTGGAACGTAAGTAGCCCTTATACCTACGTAAGGTTTACTGCGATAATGTTCGAGTTAATTTGACCAATTTCAATTGGACGTGAACAAGTGTAACTATAAATATCGGTGTAAGAATAGAACGGAGCTTTTCGTTCTATTCATAGAAATTTCACGAATCATATCGTATATTACGAGGGCATTCTGTTAAGTCAGTGACCTTTTTTATTTCTTTTGGCAAAAAAAACATTTCATATCTTGCCATGATCTCCTTTTAGCTCGACATTCACTCTGGTCTTTTTGCATTTTTTTCATTCCTTCCAAATGAGCCTTTAAAAATGACTTTCCTTCGATTGATTTAACCCTTTTCAAGGTGATCAATTGTCACACTTTCATTTCGCCGTTGAAATCCAAGAATTTTGAAATATTGGCGTACATATCCATCTATGGTACAGTGTGTCAAATATCAATTATAAGCACTCCTAGTCGATATAATGGGTGTTTCAGTAAGATCGCAAGATTTGAATTGCGCGCGATGTTTGGCAGTCATAATGTCACCTGATTATGACGTGACAGATCGAAAGTTGACAGACGAGAGTTAGTAAACATGGAGCATTACACGGTAGAACAACGCGAACTGATTGTCAAAAATTATTATTAAAATTGTGAAAGTTTAATTTTCACTATTCGTAAAGTGCGTCCAATGTTCGGTCGAAATAATGTGCCTAATTCATCAACTGTGAAAAGAATAATCAAAAAATTCGAAACTGCTGGTTCGGTTAGTGATGTGAAACTCTACGATACAAGATCGTAGAGGTAGTTCAGAACAAAACATCACGGCAGTTCGCTAGACTGTGACAGAAAGTCCAGAGACGTCAATTCGCCATCGGGCACAAGAACTAGACATTTCAGCAGACACTCTTCAGCGAATTCTCACTAAAGATTTACAGTTGCATGCCTACAAAATCCAACTGACTCAACAACTTCTGCAAGTAGACCATAAACAGCGAAGAGAATTCACCAATTGGATCCTTGAGCAACTTGCTGATTTTGTAAACAAAATCACTTTCAGTGATGAGGCCCATTTTCATCTCGATGGCTTCGTTAATAGGCAAAACTGTCGCATTTAGGGCTTAGAGAATCCACGAATGATTTATCAGAAATTAATGCATCTCCACAATGGGTCACTGTTATGGTCTGGAGGAATAATTGGACCGTTTTTCTTTGAAAATGATGAAGGTTATGCATTAACTATGAATGGCGAACGTTATCGTGCTATGATAACACAGTTTCTTGTGCCTCGTTTGGAAGCTATTGATCTTGACGACATGTGGTTTCGGCAGGACGGTGCCGCACGTCATACCGTCCGTGAAACATTGACGATCTTGCACGAGTTTGCTCCTGATCGTGTGATTTCCCGATTTGGTGACCAGAATTGGCCTTCACGCTCTTGCGATTCAACGCCTTTAGACTTCTGGCTGTGAGGTAATCTGAAGTCATAGGTTTATGCCAATAAGCCTGCAACCATCGAAGCATTGAAAGCCGAAATTAGACGCTGTATCAATGAAATACCACCACATGCATTCAATAACCTTATTGAAAATTTCGTCAAAAAGGTACGCATATGCCATTTACAAGATATTTTGTATCATACATAATTCCCAAATGTATATTTTCTAAATCAATAAATATTTCAATACTTTGCTACAGAAAAGCATTTTTTATTGAACACTGAAATCTTGCGCTCTTATTGAAACCCATTAGTTCCATACTTCAACGCCAGGAACGCTGGGCTTGCGTAGAGTTATTGCGTAATTATGTTTTCCTTATCGGCGATGTCAACGTCCATCTTGAACATCTTAGTTCAATCCGATTGTTTAATAATTTTGTGGAATCGAACGTGTTATAAGTTGGATTACAGAACTCTATTTCGAAGAATATAGTATCAATTTATTTTCGATTATTCGAATGATTTTTTATATCCGGTGTTAGATAGTGATAAAGCTTTAAATTGAAATAAAACACATTTAAATTAAGATTGAAGTCAAATTTTTTTTTAAATGAAAGATAATTTTATGACATTTTTGTTTTGAAAATAATTTCCGGCATATGTTCACCAAGACTAGCTCTGAGGAACCGCATTCGACCAAACCAATTTTGGACCACTCTTACGAGTAACTCAGGCCTTATTTTATCAATAACACGAGTTATGTTGGCTTCCAAAGCGTCTATTGTTTCTGGTTTATCATCATAAACCGATGACTTGACATAACCCCAAAGAAAATAATCCAGTGGAGTTATGTCGCATGATCTTGGAGGCCAATTAATTGGACCATTTGTCGAAATAATGTTATCGCCAAATCTTTCTTTCAATAAATCAATTGTTACGGTAGCAGCATGAGGTGTAGCACCATCTTGTTGGAACCAAAACACTTCTGGATCGATACCATTCAAATTTTGAAACAAATAATCATTGATCATCGATCTGGGACGAGCACCATTCACTGTAATATTAGCTTCAGCATGTAAAGCACACCATACAGTGCATTTTCAGGATGCAATGGAACCTGCAGAACTTCTTGAGGATTGTTTTCACTCCATATACGGCAAGTTTGCTCGTTTACATAGCCGTTCAACGAGAAATCAGGTTCATCACTAAACACCATTTTACGATAAAAAGTGGCCCAATCAGCAAACAAACGACGCTTATTATGGTCAAGTGGCTTTAGTTCTTGAACCAGTTGGATCGTGTATGGGTGTAGACCAAGATCTTCTAGCAAAATTTTCCATGTGGTGAATGCACAGAGCCCAACTTGTTGTGAATGTCGACGAATAGACAAATCTGGATCATCATTAACACTATGACTTACACCAGCGATATTTTTTTCTGTAAGTACAGTTCTTTGTCTTGTTGTTGTTGCTGCATCGACTAGAAAAAATGTTGTCCGAAATCTATCGATGGTTTGACGAATAAGCAGCTCTGATGGACGATTATGTAAACCATAAATTTCACGATGTGCTCTATAAGTTTAGCGAATAGAACACTGATTTTGAAAATAATTTTCAACAATTTGTAAACGTTGTTGGGCCTGAGTCTTTCCATGATAATTTGTCAATGCTTACTGAACAGAAATGTCAAAACAACATGGCTTCTACCCTCTGTCAAATCACAGTTATCCCTATCGAAAGTTCTATCACTCGGAAAAAAACACCCGATATATTATAGCCTAGTCTGCGACAGTGAACCTGCTTTAGAGAGCACACAATCATTCTCTCTTCTTCTCTTAATGACCATATAGTTTGTAACAATTTAAAAAATGATTTAAGTGGCTATATTTCCTTCTTTAGGTTATAAATCTCCCACACCCTGAATTCAGTATATTATCTTGACATCCTGTTAAAAGAATTTGTAACCAGCTAGCTGGTGATACTGAAAACTCTGAAATGTGACACAAAGTGAATAACACCCAAACAGCTACCACCATGAACTCGTTGATCCACAGATTAACCTTGGGCTTCTGTGGTGCATGTTCCTCCGTAGAAGTCCACTGGTTTGACTTTTCTTAGTCTTCGGTGTATTTAATTTGTTCAATACATTAGGAGCAGTCAACTGATTTATCAAACTGCCCTCGTATTTCACCATATTCTTAGACAATAGATAAAAAGGTCTACGTTGTTAATATCGATTCTCGGTCACAAATAGTCTGTTGCAAAATGTAATCAGGTATTTCACCTGGCCCACCAGACCGGTATGCGAATCTCAATATCAAGACGGTTGTGATCGTGCTGCATAAGAGCGATGCATAAATCTCAACATTTTTGGCGTGGGGCCACGGAACTTCCTATTCTACTAGCGTTATTTATAAATCATAGATTGGTTTATGGCTAATTTATGTCAAGGCTCGGTTAGGGTACTTGAACGTTCGATAGATCGTTTGAAAAAATCGTAAAAGTGACTCGAGGCGTTTCAGTCCGGGAGGTAAACAACGAGATTATCCCACGCTATCTAGATTGAAATTCCGGGGACTTGGGTACTTTTCCGTCTCTTGAATGAACATTTTCTTTGAAGCATAATTTGTATTCTTTAAAACAAGAACACTAGGTAGTAAAGGGTGTATTTTAATAAAAACCTTTGACCAGCTGAGGCATACTGACATATCGCTTGGTTCTATGTCGTATCTCGTGGAAAGAGCTCGGAATGTATCGGTTGACGGTTGTAGATCCATGAGCTTTTAAAATAACTTTGGAGTTCCACAGGGTTCCCAAATTTGTCCATTGCTCTTTCTTTTCACGTTACACATTGGCAAGTGTTTTTAGAATGGCAGGTTTGCCCTTTTTGTCGACGACCTGAACGTGTTTATGAGGATTCGTTTTCTCAGGGACTTGGATATTCAGATTGATCAACCGAGTAGTGTGAAAGTAATTGTTTGCTCCTCCATCTGCACAAATATTATACAGTTCTTTCATCATTAAAGCCAGTGAAATCTCCTGTCGGTAAACAATCGACCATTAGCAGTTGAAAGAGTCAAATATGTCTGGGATCTGGAGATATACTTAACTCCAAGCTTTTCGATGTTTGCGTAGATGAAACTGCAACATTCTGCTTTAAAATGTCCGGTTTCATGGTCAGGCACGAGAAAGTGAAGACGTTTTATGCACTCTACTTACGTGGATGTCTGAAAATTCCTTTCTTCAAGGTGATCGTCATACAACTGAATATGTTTGGGCCAGTCGCTTTTGATGAAACAGTCACAAAGAAAACCTCTAGTTCTGAACACCTCGTCCAAACTTGTACTTTCATATATTTTTTAAATTAATGTTAAACAAACCGACAACTTTCTGATATTCCAAAACATGGTAAGTGTGAAAACAAAGGTAAATACAGAAGCAAGTTGGAATACACAGAAAACTCGGAAGTAGGAAAATGTAAGATTTTCAAGGTAGTTCAAATAATGATTCTTTCGTTGGGAATCCACCACTTATACACTTAATATTTAATTAGTTTATTATAATCTGGGCACAGTATCGTTGGTTAGTGATGTCTTGTTGTGGCATATTCTGTTTGCACATGGTTATAGTGCGTATTTAAGTATTGTAATAAGTCTTGTTACGACTTCGTCGAAGACGCTTGGTTGTTGTGTGGATTATTTAATTGTGCATCCACATTTCATACTGAATTCTCCATCGAAGTTCCATTGTTAATAACCTCTAAATATAAATAAATGGAATGGATATGAAGATAGTTTCATGTGTGACATATTAAAATCCGGGATTATGTTTACACAGCGTAAGTCTACGAAGCGGCCATAGACTTCCTTTTAGCATTGCCATTGACAAAAGTAGGCATGAATTCCCTAGGTGGTTTGTTCTGCTTAATATTCTATCATTTGAATACATGGATTACGCATTTGTCTGCAGTCGATTGAATTTCGCAAATGTCTTATGGAACACCAGATACTTCTACTATATTCTATGCCAAAAGACTGTTCAAAACAAATAAAGTCAATTTCTAATAATTGAAGAACATAATTGTAATCGAAAACTATGAATACACTTATGCTCGAAAAATTTTCTTGCTGTTCAGCCTGGTTGATACAATGTGAATGATGTAGCATTCATTCTTCAGCTTGTAAATGACGTGTTCACATCTGAAAATGATATCTTATAAGGATTCTGATTCAAGATTAAATTCCAGCGATTTGTTTTGTATTGCTTTGAAGAGAAAGAACTGCAGTTATAATTCCCCATAAAATATCATGTTTTTTTTTAGAGTGATAGAACTTAAACTTGAATCAAACACATTTAAATTAAGATTGAAGCAAATTTTTTTTTATTTGAAAGATAATTTTATGACATTTATGTTTTAAAATTAATTTCCGACATATGTCCATCACGATTAGCTCTGAGGAACCCCATTCGACCAGATCAATTTTGGACCACTTTTTCGAGTAATTCAGGCCTTATTTCATCAATAACACGAGTGAAGTTTGGCTTTCAAAGCATATATTGTTTCTGGTTTATCAGCATAAACCAATGACTTGACATAACCCCAAAGAAAATAATCCAGTGGAGTTATGACGCATGATTTTGGAGGCCAATTAATTGGAACATGTCCCGAAATAATGTTATCGCCAAATCTTTCTTTCAATAAATCAATTGTTACGGTAGCAGCATGAGGTGTAGCACCATCTTGTTGGAACCAAACCGCTTCAGGCTCGATAACATCCAAATTTTGAAACAAATAATCATTGATCATCGATCTGAAACGAGCACCATTCACTGTAACATTAGCTCCAGCAAACTTTTAAGAAATACGGACCGATGATGCCTCCAGCGTGTAAAGCACACCATACAGGTGAATTCTACCAGAATAGTTATTGGCTATTTGAGGAAGGCCTCTTTTCCAAGTGACTACCAAGCAGTCTCCACAGTCCACCCAGAGGTAGAAAGTGTGATAAGGATTACGCCATATCATCGCGCGTGGCGAGAACCCCTCCGAAGAGATGAACCCACCAGCTTCCAGTTTGGGCCCCGACTCGAAAGCCAGAACCGTCTGACTGGTAGCAGCGAAGCACTATCCAACCTCTACTGGCTCAGCAGGTCAGTACCCGAGTTGGTTTGAGACGCAACTCACCCGCCGGAGGGAATTCTTATCCATCCACCCGAACGCAGTCCCAAGAACTAAGATAAACTCAAGATTGACGACTACAATTGATCCTGGTACGAGCACCGTCTAGCGGACTATACGTCCTGACCCACCGAACCCATGTGAAGTCATTTGATTGATCCTGGCGTCAAGCACTAATGGCGGAGCCATTTCGTCGAGATCCACAAACCCTAAATAGTTACGCACAGATCCAGGGGCCAGGACAGGCCGGTCGAACCGTCAAGTCCCGTTAAACCCCGAGTCGTTTCATGAGAATATCCCGAAAATGGGGGTCTGCGAACAGATAAATGAAATACCCCCCTAGTCCAGCATGCGGACTTTCAACCACTGCCCCCTCGAGTCCAACACCAAGTGGGGTGGCCAGGTGGTACAAGTAACACCTGAGGGCAAGTCCACCCCCCCGAGGTAACGCAGTATGCTACATAACGCACTCGGCCATTACACAGAATCCGGAGATTTATACTGCGATAGGGTAGAGTACGCCAGTTTTAAGGGAGAAGCCCTGTGCTGCGACAGACTCCCTTGTCACTGAGTTAATCAACCGGCTCAGCCCTCCATTTCACCTGAGTAAAACTAGGGCCCCATTCGGAGATCTTCCACCATACAGGTCCAGTGACTGGCGCGAAATGGCATTACGTTAGACACCAAGACTTAACCCTCCAATTCGCCGGGACGAATTTAGGGTCCTAGTCAAGAGAGCGCCCCCATCACGTCAAGATCTAATGCCTGGGGGGCGAGCACACCATACAGTGCATTTTTCAGGATGCAATGGAACCTGCAGAACTTCTTGAGGATTGTTTTCACTCCATATACAGCAATTTTTATGTTTACATAGCCGTTCGACCAGAAATGAGCTTCATCACTAAACACAATTTTACGATAAAAAAAACATCAACTTCAAGCTGTTCTAGGGCCCAATCAGCAAACCAATAACGCTCATTATCGTCAAGTGGCTTTAGTTATTGAACCAGTTGGATCTTGAAAAAATAAATCAATGTTTAAGGCACGATTACAAGCAAACGGCTAGTTTTACATAAATTCACAAATATAGCTTTTTTCTAGGGAATTCAATATCCTTTAAGAATACGCATTGCTCGAATTTTTCAGGTCAATAATTGACGAGTTTTGAGTAAAAAATGCGATTACTGTTAAAAATACTAAAAATCGTAAGGATACACCCCTTAGTACTATTAATAAGGACTCAAACTTTCACGATAATTTTTTTTATTATCATGAATGATATTTTCACAGTATCGTTAAAAAAAATTGGCCTTTTTTTTTTTGGCCCAGTCTAGTACCCAGTGTATACTTTTGAGCATTAATAACATTTTTTTACTCTAAAAGAGATCACACTTTGTGGCACTTTTTACAGGTTGTTGTTATATTAATCTTATTTATTATATTTATGTTTCCGATATGTTATATTGTCTTCGTACAGTTATTATACCAGGCAATATTCTCCCAGCTGTCAGGTAGCGAACACCAAATTTCCCGCCCTCAAAGACCCATTCTCTAAATCATGTTAATCGTTCCTAGGTGACCTCTGCCGGCCCTATGTTCCGAAATATTTTACCGTTGTCGAATCTGAAGATCTACCAACCGAAATTTCACTGATCCTCACCCCTATCTGCTCTATTAACTGTAATCATGGTGCATAAAAACCAGCTGCGGAAATTCTTCAGCTGTCGATTCTTTATATTTTTGTCGATGCGCAATAATACCTACCAATATTGGAAATTAAAACTTCGAATTTAAGTTTTTGATTACAGTGTGCCCGAAAATTTTGAGGTATGACGAATTTTTCAATAGCCCAGTTTGAATTAAATAAATTTAAATGAAAGTTTTAACTGGAAAATAAAATAAATTGTACGAAAATAAGAAAATTGAATATTAAAACAAATTGAAATATGTTTATCCTCTACAATTTTAATTTCAAAAAAATTTTTATTCAAAAGAATTTTAGAATTAAATTTTTGTCTACAACAAGCACCGCTTACATTTAATAGACGTATAAAATCAAAACTCAATATATAATGTCAAATGGAATAAATAACCCAACAGATATACGAAAGTAATTGAAATTAATATGATCAAAAGTTTTGGTTATATACGTCTATTAAATGTAAGCGGTGCTTGTTGTAGACAAAAATTTAATTCTAAAAGTTTTTTGAATAAAAATTTTTCTGAAATTGAAATTGTAGAAGATAAACATATTTCAATTCGTTTTAATATTCAATTTTGTTATATTTCTTCTATCAAGCAAAAGGCCTTTCTATTTTATTTTACGAAAATAGGAAATTCGAGAACAAAAACAAATTCTGAAAAATGCGAAATCGAAGGTCGACAAATTTGAATTGAAAGATGAAAAGAATCAAAGTATTGATTTTCTTGACCTCACAATAACAAGACTAAATAATTTACATGATTTTAGTATTTTTCACAAACAAACACATACAGACATCACAATACATAAAACTTCAAAACACCCCACCAAGCAAAAGATGTCAGCATATAATAGTTTTATTCATAGATTATTGAATTTCCCTTTGAATTCAGAAAACTTTTTGAAAGAATTAAATATTATTAAACAAATAGCGTCAAACAACGGTTATAATCCCTTTCTTATAGACAAAATGGTATCCAATAAACAAAAGAAAATGGCATTAAATCTTGTGTACCCAATCATAAAAGAGGGCAATACACAGAAATATTTTTCATTATCTTATGTCAATGGATTATCTGAAACTATTGTTAAATATTTCGAAAATTGTTTCAATTATAAGGCGGCTTTAAAGATAATTAATAACCTTAGTACCTACATAAAAAACAATAAAGACCGAACAAATAAAGAAAATAAATCCGGAGTCTAAGTTGACTTCCCTTTTAGTATACATTGGCCAGACTGGTAGATCATTCAAGAAACGTGTCCAAGAACACCAAAGGGGTTATATATCCAATTCTGTACATTCGACATATGCTAATCATCTTAAGGAATTCAGGCATAATTTCAACAATAATTATGAAATTATCCACGTTGAAAGCAAAAGTTCTAGATTAACACTTTTAGAATTTCTTGAAATCAACAGGAATAATGCCCGTAAAATCTTATTGTACGAACAAAAAGATGTTGATAAGTCTCCATTACTGAATATCTTTCCTTAATGACATTTTTAGCGGCAAACTCCAATAAACACCTAGAGTTTTTATGACTTGTGCTTCCATTATTTGGTCACGTACCTAAAAATGTATTTAAACTAGGTTACACTGAACACCATCAGACAGTACAATGTAATACCTGAAGAAGCCACATCGTGGTGAAACAATTGTTGTAGTAGTAAGAACATTTTTGGGGAAATAAATTACTGTCTCATATACATTTTTATAATGAAATTGTACGAAAATAAGAAATTCGAAAACAAAAACAAATTCTGATAAATGCGAAATCGAAGGTCGACAAATTTGAATTAAAAGTTCACCTTGTTGGGCCACACAGTAGACAAATCTATCATAAAGAGATAATCTCATTTCTCTGAGCAGATTCGGCACAAAGTTGGATTATTTTGAAGCTTAATTCATTAATATTCGTCGCTTTATCAATTTCATGCCCATAAACCAAATTTTTCAGATATCCCTAAAGAAAAAAAAACATTGGGAGGTAAATCTGGTGATCTGGGGGCCATTTGATCGTGCCATTTGTATCGGCTGTTTTTTTTTTAGAGTGATAGAACTTTCGATAGGGATAACTGTGATTTAACAGAAGGCAGAAGCCATGTTGTTTTACTTTTTTCATCATAGTTTCACAAAATTCCATTCGTTTGATATGGACTAACGCATCCCACGTTTGAAGAGCGAATGATTCTGATTGCTGAAAGCAGAGCCTCCTTTCGAATTTTGAGCCGAAAGGACTAGATTGAAGTCACCGATGAAGGATAAGAGGTCGAAAGCAATTTTGTCTGACCGTAAACACTCTTACTTTCGAACGAAAAGGACTAGAGATTTGAATCTTCTGGTTGGTTTGGGGCCTTAATATCTCAGTCGAGTTCTTTAATGATAATAATTATCGGTCCAATTAGTTCTTGAGATAGTACGACTTTATGAGTTTATGATAGATAGTTAAATGGTTTTCGTATCCTTATATTATGGACCATCGTATGTTTTTGTTGCAATATGTCTCCGCCAAAGAAGCACCGACAATGAGAGATTGTGGAAATTCCACAACTACTTTCATTATTCCAACGTTTATCAACGTTCCAACGAAAGTGTTATAATAGACCAAACGCGTACTCATCGACTCAACACTATCGATTCGTTTCCAAGAGCGGCTTGGTTCTCGATGCGTCATTCCGTGCCTTTTCGTGTAACCCATCTGCAACCCACGTTTGACGTCTTTTGGTCCTTCCGTACCGCCGTTCTGCGGTAGAAATCCAACAGGGGTCACTGACTTTCATGATACCGGTGTTACCGATACCCAAACCGCTTATACTTTTGCAATGCTGAACGCTGAATGTAGAATTGTTATCTGGTGTTTAAGATTGGTTATTCATGGTGGAGACTGAATTTGCGAAGACGATATCAAGCACTTCAGCAACCGATAGCATTGGTCGAAGTTGGCGTTGTATTCACTGTTCAGACAAGCCATAACAAAGTAACGTGTCGAATGGTCATTAGCAGATCGACAATAATGAATGCGCTGGGATAACATTCGAAGAATGTTTGTAGCTGATGTTTGCAAAGATATAACATTAGAGCATTGACGTATCGTCCCGATTTTTAGATAAATTCTATATATTCATTATTGAAAACACTCGGTAACATCACCTAGAAGTAATAATTTCTTCAACCTGACCTTTTGGCAATAAAACGACTTTATTCGTTCGTTTGGCACCAATCCAGCTCACTACAAAAAAATTGAGAGGTGTCAAGGGACACCCGGATGGAACGAAGTTCCTTTCGATTAATTAGTGAAGGAATTGTAATAAAATTTTATTTTTTTAAGTTATAATAATATTTTTTTATTATTAGGAGTACAAATAAGTTTCCGCCGTTTTTTTTAACACAAATTAAATATTTATTATAGAAGAACGGTGTGAGACTGCTTGCTGAGTGACTTCTAATGTTAGAGCAAGTTCTTTTTGTGTTTGAGATGAATCTTCCTCCAATAATTCCTCCAATTCTGCATCCTCGTAAATTTTTGGCCTTCCACTGCGATCTTTGTCTTCTACGTCGAAATCGCCGTTTTTAAACTTTTGAAACCACTCTCGACACGTTCTCTCACTCAAAGCACCCTCACCATATGCTTCTACGAACAATTGATGCGCCTCAGCAGCAGATTTCTTTAAATTAAAGAAGTAAACTAATATTTCCGGCAAATGACGCTTACTTGGCTCAAATTTTGACATTTTCAACTTATAAAAATTATATTTCACCAATATAAAATCAATGATATTAATAGGTTATGTTGTTCTTGAATGTCCAAACTATTTTTTAAGCCAGTTATCATCTGCGAAAGCTAACCGAAACTCCGTGCCGCGCCATCTACAATAAAACGGCGGAAACTTATTTGTACTCCTAATATTAACAAATATAATGTAATATAAACTTTATTAGTAGGCTCAATTTTAGTAATAATTGGCTTGTGGTAACTGAAGTAGGAAACATATGTTTGGGATTCTATTTTATTTGAATGTCTTGAAAAAACTGCATCGATGGTAGTATTCTATTTTGTTGTTGATTTTGCTGGATTATTGTTTATTCTTAAATCAAATTCTTCCTCTAGAAACTGTAGCAATGGTTTTGATTTTTCATTACTGAAGTTGATGTTACAATAACCGGCCAAAATGAGTGGACGTTTATCTAAATTTCTGTTGTATCTGGTAAGCGTTTGAGATACATCTTTAGAATACTCTAGCAGTACTCGATGAATGAACTCCTGAATATCTATTAATTTGTTATTTGGTGAGACATATATGACTGCCATGATTAAAGTAACGCCGTTTTCCATTACACACTCTGCTGCACATAAATCTGCAACACTTGTACGTCTTACGTGCAAGTCCTGAATATTGTTCATAATGACCGACATATTTGGTGCTACAAGATTGTTCGTATCATTTGTGTTGTGATGAATCGCAACTCCACCTGAACGAACAAAATCACGTTTAAAGTGAGCTATACAATTAAAATTCGCTATATCACATTCTTCTTGATTGTCCAACCATGTCTCTGATAATAACAAAATGTTCGTTTTTTCGGTAACAGAGTCCATTGAATTAACTGAATGTTTACGAAGGCTTTGGACGTTGAACGTACACAATGAAATGCCATTATCTCTAGTAATGAAATCAATGACTGATTTTGCCTTCGTTTCAAGCTTATTTGATGAAAATCTCTGAAACTCTTGTACTAGAGATATTGTTGATGAAACTTTACTCGATTATGATGAAATCGAAATTTAGTTTCATCATCATCAAATGTAACGAAAAATAAACCTTCGATGCTTGTTACAGGAGAGAGAACAACATAAACAAGTTGTTGTGGATGTATTTTGTCACAGTCGTAAACAATTTGATCAAATGTTCCACCTTGTGACTTATGACTAGTCATAGCACAAGCAGAAATTACGGGAAAGTGTTTACGTTTAAAATTACCTCCTTTATTCCTTGTCATGGTAATGTTGGATGTTCGCCATTCAATAGATACAGCAGCATTATGTACTTTGCTTTGAACAGTTAGTAAAGCAGCTTTTTTTCTTTCTTTTTGCTCAACCTTTGGTGATTCACAGAATTCGAGCCAAACTCTGCAAACTACGTTGTCCTTATTGAAGTCTAGGTGAATTAATTTACCAACGGCACCATTAACTAATCCATCACTCACATCCATGTTGTGATAAGGTAATACTTTCCTTTTACAAAAGTGATTTGGTAAGGTAATGACAGATTTTTTGTGTAGTTGTAATCTAAACGAAGCTTCTTGTTCTTGATTTTTAGATCCAGTCATTATATCCTTTGCTATTGAGATGACTTTATCTGGAGCTTCTTGCAAAATTGAATTGTTGTAACTGTCTACAGCGACATTAGTATGAAATAAACGAACACCATGAGGACTTAATTGTTGAGTTTCTTCTTTTTTGAAAAATCCTGATTCGATAATTTCTAATTGAAACTGTTCCAAAACTCCACCATTGCCAATCTTTGTAAGTATCAATGAAAATGCAGCATTAGCCTGTCTCATGAGTTGCGTTAGTTCAAAAAATTTAAGACTTCGTCATAAATGTGGACCAACCATTGTCGTTTTGATAGGTTTATATATCAATGTTGCCTTTACTGGTGGCGCCTGGCGTAAATCACCAATTAAAATGACGTCAATGCCGCCAAAATCAACATTATGATCTGCAGTATTTTGTTTTAAGCGTAAATCAATTTTGGCTAACAGTTCTGCACTGATCATGCTGATTTCATCAATAATCAATACTTTGACGTATCTAAAAAGTGATCTGTACAAATGTAACATTTCAGATGATAATTGTAATAGTTTAGAAATCGAAATTTTAAGGGCAGTATACCTGTTTGCACTCAACAAAAATAATCGTCGCGACACCACACTGTTTAATGCGAAATAGAAAGACGAAACGAAAATAACTGACTAGCTTTCTATGAGAGAGAGTGAGAGAGAGAGAGAGAGAGAGAGAGAGAGAGAGACGTGCACGCCGCACTGCTTGAAGCTATAATATATCAAAAAGTGTCGTTATAACTTTTGGTCTTAATTTTTTCCGTCTAGCCCCCTTTCGCAACGCTCGATAAGGAACTTCGTTCCAAAAAATAACGTACAAACAGATCCCTGCTACAGCTTTCTCGTTTTGTTTAGTCAACCGAGCAAACAAAAACCCGTATCTTATCGACGGTAACGTGGATAATATTTCACCACAGACTCCCAATGAGTAAATAGCAGAATTTGTGAAAACAATGTGACTGATAAGTGTGCTTAGTAATGTGTGGCTGCTCAATACTTCCTACGTCACATCGTCCGACACCAATGAGAGAACAGAACGGGCTCACACCTCCGACCTTGAGATGGGCGTGCACACCTCGTCTCGTTATCTGTGTGTACTTCGATCATTTGACTGTGAACGGTGACCGTCAATTGAGCAAGATGAACGATTCATTTTGGGACTAGTCGAAAGTTGACGAATTTATGAGTTTGTATGACGTGTAGTCGTGAAAAATGAAAAAGTTAAGATATATACCATTCAATTGAAAACTTAAAATTTCACTCTTATGCTGCAGATCTCCAGCAAGTTGTACTACTCAGAATCTAAATATTCCAAAATACCTAGCAGCTTTTGAATGAAAGTTACATAAACGAATGTGGTCAAATATTGAGGTTATTTCATAGAGTAATCGTTCTGAAAGTAAACGTCAATATCATTACACATAAACAAATTTTTGGCACATATTTAGTTGTTACGAACACATTTTAACAATATAATATATCTTAATTTTTAGAAAGTTCATACCATGGTGTTTTTCGACCTTTAAATTTCAATAATTGTCAAATAAATAATGTGTTTTATTCAGAAAACGCTGTTAATGAAAGGCCCCTAACTTGGAGAAGATTGTTAACGGATTAAAATCTGAAATTATTTGATACATAAAAATTTTCGAATCATACGTCCATTTTAGCAACGAATTCCTGATAAGTGTTAGATTTTTAATGACCTAATAGGTCTACGTCGAAAGTAGCGATAAGGTAGAATTAGTTATTGATAAAATGTTCAGTGAACGAGTTTCTCATCCATAATCAAGACATAATTACTTCGAATGGCGAATTCTCAAATCTGTTGTGCCTACCGTGAATTAAGTGAATTCCATTATTCCTCCAGTAAAAAGTACCTGAAAGTTTATGGTTTATACTAACGAATGAATGTAATTTATGGAATGAAATATCAAAATTACGAATAATCATAACCAATGTAGCATTAAAGTTTCCAAAGGTATAATAATAATGCTACATAAAACACAATTTATAGGGCAGTATTTAGGCAATGGGCTTAGACGGAAATTGTTCATGAGATCAAAGCGAAATCAAGAATTCTTAATATAACAATGGATTCCTTTATTAATCGACGCTTCTAGCATTGTCGCAGATAAACATATGGGGTGATTTTTTAGAGTGATAGAGCTTTCGATAGGGATAACTGTGATTTGACAGAAGGTAGAAGCCATGTTGTTTTAACATTTCTGTTCAGTAAGCATTGACAAATTATCATGGAAAGACTCACGCCGCAACAACGCTCACAGATTGTTGAAATTTATTTCCAAAATCAGTGTTCTATTCGCCAAACTTATAGAGCACTTCGTGAAATTTATGGTTTACATAATCGTCCATCAGAGCAGCTTATTCGTCGAACTATGGATAGATTTCGGACAACATTTCCTCTACTCGATACAACAACAACAAGACAAAGAACTGTACTAAACTAAACTGTAGAACTAAAGCCACTTGACCATAATAAGCGTCGTTTGTTTGTTGATTGGGCCCTAGACCATCTTGAAGTTGATGCACTTTTTTATCGTAAAATTGTGTTAAGTGGTTGAACGGTTATCTCAACAAGCAAAATTGCCGTTTATGGAGTGAAAACAATCCTCATGAAATTCTGCAGGTTCCATTTCATCCTGAAAAATGCACTGTATGATGTGCTTTACATGCTGGAGGCATCATCGGTCCATATTTCTTTAAAAACGATGCTGGAGCTAATGTTTCAGTGAATGGTGCTCGTTACAGATCCATGATCAATGATTATTAGTTTCAAAATTTGAATGGTATCGATCTAGAAGTGTTTTGGTTCCAACGAGATGGTGCTACACCTCATGCTGCTACCGTAACAATTGATTCATTGAAAGAAAGATTTGGCGATAACATTTTATTACGAAAAATGGTCCAATGAATTGGCCTCAAAGATCATGCGACATAACTCCACTGGATTATTTTCTTTGGGGTTATGTGAAGTCGTTGATTTATGCTGATAAATCAGGAACAGTAGACGCTTTGGAAGACAACATGACTCGTGTTATTGTTTAAATAAGGTCTGAATTATTCGAAAAAGTGGTCACAAATTGGTCTGGTCGAATGCGGTTCCTCAGAGCTAGTCGTGGTGGACATAAGCCGGAATATTATTCTTGAAACATTAATGTCATAAAGAAATTTGACTTGAATCTTAATTCAAATGTGTTTTATTTAAATTTAAAGTTCTATCACTCTAAAAAAAGCACCCGATATGTTCTTAACAACTTTTTGCATTGACAGTACATCTTTTATTGCGCTCTTGTTCCATGGAACAGCGTGCTGTCGTTTTGCCTAAAGGCCTGATCTTCAAAGTGGTTTTTCTAAGATTTACATTTCATATTACATGCAATTTCCACCGTAAAAAAGATACCCACCTTGCCCAACTGCTCACGTCTTCTTTTTTCTCCGAAAAAAAAACCACAGCCACCTTAATCGCATGTAATTATGGACATAAGTCCCGTGAAACCACGACGTAGATCGACCTCAGCATAGCCTTGAGGGTATTCAGTTTCAACATTCCATTTTTCAACGTGTAGGTACCCATTTGTCTTTGGGTTACAGACTGATTTTTCTTCGAGCTATGGGAGAATGTACGGTAATAGATACATGCGATATTCGATATTCTGAACAGTGAACATGTCAAAGAGTGTCGATATAGTGTTACTAATACCACTGGTTTGTCTCGGGATTATGAAACTGGTTTCGATATGCGTCTCAGATCGTACCTTGATTGATATTTCGGTTATTTCCAGGTAATTCCTAAGGTTTCATACGGAAATAAGTCGTCAAAGTTTCTTTTGCTCTTCCGGAAGCCGTTTTTGACTGATTTATAAGTGGTGATATACGTATATATTACAAAACGATTTTTAGAACCACCATTAGTTTATCCCAGTAATTTTTTTGTTTCGATGCGATGCGTTTCAATGAAGGATATCCTTTAAGAAGAAGAAAACATACAGTAGGAACATAATACGCATTAAGACTGTAAAGAAATTATTTTTGAAACAATTTCATTATTTCGGGTCTATTCCAAATACATTTTAATTCTCTATTTTCTCAAATAATAGGAATAAAAATAAGCTCGTGCGGTTTCGTGTCGAAAATTGAAGCTTTATTGTAAACATTGGTTATACATTCAAAGTTCCAAAGTATTGTCCATCACTAGCCAATACTTTTTCGCATCGAAAATACGTCGGGTGTTTGGCCGATCCATTTTTTTACCTTATCATAATTGGAGAAGTGCAACATGTGGCTGTGCATCGTCATACTTTGTTGTGTCTATCGACGTATTGCGACCGTTTTTCTCACTATGCTCAGTTCAAACGCATCAATTGTTAACGATAAACCTCTCCTGTGATCCTTTCGTTCGATTGTAGCAGCTCATCATATAACACACCCAGGTGGTCCTACCAAATACATAGCATGATCTTCTCGACAAGAACATTCGGCTTGAATGTTGATGATGAGGCATACGTTGCCTGACGTTTTGAATTATCGTAATGGACCCATTTTTCATCGCCAGTCACATACTCAGAATTGGCATGTAAGCATAGTTCTTAACTGGCGTAGATGTATCATTGTCATCATTGCTGTCTCTGGTTTCTACTCGAGTTTTGACACTCCAGCAGACCTCCGAAAACTGAAGAAGAAAGCAAAGAATACATACTGAGAATTGTACAAGTTAAAATGTGAGCAGAGCTCTCTAATAACATTAAAGTACCATTGTAATCACCGTTTTCCCGCGTTTGTGCTCAAGTTTTGACACTCCAGCAGACCCCCGATAAGCTGAAAGAGAAATATAGGAATTTTGAAAAAAGTTTTATAGAGAATTTTGCGCCAGCATAACTAGGTGAGGGACCCCCACAAGTCACCTCTCTCGTCCCAAGAAAAAAGATCGCCGTGCCGATCCCTACACTCAGTCATTTGAGCAGAGTGTCTCTATGGTTATGCAAGATTGAAGCAACGAATCAACACAAATAACAGCTTCTCAGCATGGACCCCACGCACCACAGGATCGCTGTTGCTGTTTACTGCTGAAAGCGAGGCTCCGAAGCATCAAAGAGGTGGGCTTTAGGATCAAAAACGGTGCCAGAGTTGGGGGAGAGCAGAGCGTATCTTCCAGGATCCTCAAACCTCGTCGAAAAGTCGTAGTCTCCCTTTCCCTCCAACGGACCACTTCCGACCCCGCAGCGGATAAGATAAGCTTTAGGATCCACGAATGGGGCCGAAGTTAGGGGTGAGCAGAGCGAATTTCTCAAGGCCAACCAACTTGTTCAAAACGTCGTAATCTCCCTTTGTCCTTCAACGGACCAATCAGGACCCCGCAGTGGGAGCTTCGGGATCTAAAAATGGAGCCAAATTTGGGGGCGAGCAGAGCGAATCTCCCAACTCCAGCAACTTGTTCGAAACGTCGTAGGCTCCCTTTATCCTTCAGCAACCATTTAAGATCCTTCAGCGAATAAGAGGACGAAGGTTGGAAAACCCACCCTGAGATTCAGCAGGGTATTGCCTTCGCCAATGAAAGGATTACAAAACTCTAATCGATCGCAGGGTCGCAGATTCTGGTCGTCCATCAGAGCCAGCTTCCCCGTACGATTCCATGCCTTGCGGTAGGAAAAGGATGGAGGTGGGACAACATGATGGAATGGTATTATTCAAGAAAGAAAGTTAGGAAGTTTGGATTGCGAGTCATCTGCTTTAGGCATCATAACCATATCCTCAATTCCATAAATGAAACTAGGACACTCGTTTTGACAAGCTCCCCCACTACGACAAGGTACAGTGACAGGGGGGGGAGAGCAAAGGATATCTGGAAAGGAATAATAGAGAACCTGCGTCAGTACAACCATAGAGGAACTTGCAGAGATAACCTCCCCCCTCAAAAGGGATCGCTGTGTCGATCCCAGCACCCAGCTGCATGAGCAAAGTGTCCCTATTTGGTGGTTATGAAAGACCGAAGCACAGAAACAACACAAGTAACAGTTTTCCTGCAGGGGTCACTCTCCCCAAGAGGACTGTTAACAGCGAGGCTCCGAGGCATCGTAGAGGAGTGGCTTAAGGATCCAAAAATGGAGGCGAGCATAGAGCGAGTCTTCCTGGATATAAAGCGTACTAAGTCTCTCCTTGTCCTCTAGCTAGCGCGCACCGTTCCTCAGCCAAGAATGGGAGAGCAACACAGAGCCCGCTACCACAAAGAGTCGTAAGTTCCTTTGTTCCTCCTGAAGCGCAGACCATTCAAGGGCTGAAACGGGGGAGTTCAGGGCGAGCAAAGAGCGAATCCACCCAGGTTGAAACGTTGTAAGCCTCCCTTTTTCCTCCAGAAGACCATTTCGGACCCCGCTGCGAATAAGTGACGAAGGTTACAAAGCATGTGCCGAGATTCAGCAGATTCACGTCTTCGCCCGTGAGGTGAAAGTTTTGTTGCTTCTTGTTCGCATAGTGAGACAGGAGAAAACGAAGGGTCCCAACCGCGATTCTCTGCCCATATCCACGTTCTAGGATAGGATAGGATTCTAGGATTACAAAACTCTAATCGGTCGCAGGATATCATGACTCTGCCCTCTATTCAGAGTCACAACTACCCCGTACGATACCAAGCTTTGTTAAGGGATAGGAATGGTTGTGGGACAACATGATGGCATGGTATGCAATAAAGAAAGAGAGGAAAATAGAAAAAGGAAGTCTCTGCTTTAGGCATCATGACTTTATCCTCCATTTCACCAGGATGAAACTAGGATTTCAGTTATGACAAGCACCCAAGTTACTCAATCCACCCTTGCACAACTTAAGTGGAGTTATACAGAATCTATACTACAGGATAAAATAACAACTGGTTTTTCAGCTCATTGTTTAAAAAAAAAACCATTTCATATACTTCTGTGAAACCGACCTTTTACGTGCAGAAAATAAAAGCAAAGATTAGACCTAATGACCGCCACGACCGGCTACTAGGATTTCAGTCATGGCAAGCATCTCTATCATGTCAAGATAGAGAGACAATTGGGGACGCATCGCCAATCACTCAATTTCGATGCTAAAACCCCTTCCTTTTCTGCCGTTGGAGCAGTTGCTAACACGTAAAAAAACGGCGTTCGACGTATCTTGGCTTCAGTTGAAACGGCACCCAGTTTCCTATCTTTCAGATCATTCGCATTGCTTTCAAAGAATGGCAAATGATTGATTGGGTGTTTTTCTTGCGTTTGAGATGGATCTTCATTAAGTTTTTCCTTCAATTCTTCATACTTAAACTTTGATCTGATTATTTGTGTTGTGTTTGTTTAAAATTCATTATTGTCGGGGGAACTATCATGCATATAAAGTTATAACGGTTTTATTATTGGTAGAACATAAACTGCACAATAGGTACACAATTTTCAAGACTTCAGGTTCTTCTATATGTCATTCAAGTTATCGTTGAACTGTTTCAATACTGAAATATCCTTTCTTTTTTTGCAGATCATGAAACTGGCCCAAAATCTGTTAGGAGAGAAAATGTTCATCAAGATGATGCGGGGCACCTTTTACGGCCATTTTGTAGCCGGCGAAGATGAGATACGCATCACGCCAACACTAGAGAGAATGAGATCGTTCGGTGTGAAACCAATTCTCGACTATTCCGTAGAAGAAGATTTGTCCCAAGAAGAGGCCGAGAAACTAGAGGTTGAGTAAGTATCAATTTGGCTCACATTCTTCGATTGGTTATCATTCAAAGTTCAAAGTGTTGTCCGTCTTTCTGGCATCGATTCATTTCTTGACTTTATCGTTACTTAAGAAGTGATGGTCAGTCAGGGCATGTTGCCCGGATTATATAATAAGATCACCGATAACAAATATCATTCTTGGTTTAGTGTATGTGAAACAAATTGAAAGGTATGATCTATGAATCTTAATTATCGGTACAACAAGTTTGGACTGTAAATTTATTCGGTTCGCACCGGTTCTACTACAACATGACGAGAAAATTCTGACTCACCCTAGGTGTTTTGGTCGAAGATTGGTTTGGGATCACAGAATAGCTGTTGACATTAGTGATCTTCTTCTTGATACTTCAAGGTTTATAGAACAGACTAGAGTTTGCGTAGTCGAGACTTAATTTATTGCATTTATGAATTAATTATGCACGTTTTTTGGGTAGCCAATATTAAAACTATATTAAGAATAATAAACTGAAATTAAGAGCATATATACAAATATTATATTACTGAACACGGACGAAACAATCTACGAATAAATATTGTAAATTTGTCAACACTTTGGCAATCTACAATATGTGGATGTTGAAAATAATCGTGATAATCTTGGGCTGGGAACACAAGCGTGAATAAAAATGCGCCACAAGCAACGAAGTTGACTATTATGAGAATAAGAAGTCACAAAATTGGAATAAAAATCAGTTGATGACGTTTCAATGGTTCAAATATCTAATGAAACTTCTGTATACCGGAAATATGTTTAATCATCCTTTCTTTATAGTTTAGTGAATTCATAACTTGTTGTGGTTTTCTCTATTGATTCAAAACTCTTAGAATTTTCGAATGCAAAATGCGTCTCTTTCAGACAGGAAACGTTTCCTCTGATTCAATTCGAGAGGCGTTCGCGCGATTTTTGGCGTGCACACCTGCCTTCTTCAGGTCAGTTCATACGTCTTCTGTTGTAGAAGCGGTGAACGTATCCGAAGAGGAATGCACATAAATCATGAAGAAAGCAATTACTGGGCGCTGCATTCCGTGCGAATTTTTCAACCGCGAGCGACTCGCTTCATTGCTCAAGGCAGTACATAGATCTTTTGGTGAATGCGATCATTGATGAATGCATTTCTCTGGAACAGGACTTTCTAGGAAGCTTGGTGTATTAATTGGTAGATTGTAAGGTGGATCGGAAGTAATGTCGGTTTTCAATTGAATTCAAACGAATAAATTATCAACAAGTTTTTATTTTGAATTAATAATGTAATCACATTCATCATTAACAACCTTTGCCCTCTAGTTCTTTTGCAAGTTTTGTCTTGCACAGTGCGGTCTTGCATTGTCGTGTTGCAGAATAACGCCTTTTCTGTTGACAATCGCCAGACACTTTTCGATTAAATATTGGTTCACTCACACCAACTGTTCACAATGAAGACCTGCATTAACAGTTTGTCCAGGTTTTAGCACTTCAAAATGAACAATTCCGCGTGTACTCCACCAAACACACAGAATCGCTTTTCTGGATGTAAACCTGGCTTCGCAGTACTTCGTGATGATTCATTTGGAGAGAGCCACTGCCTTTTGCGTTTTAGATTACCATATAAGACCCATTTTTGCTCTCCAGTGATCTAGCGATCAAAAAATGGATCTGTATGGTTACGTTGAAGCAATACGCTGCATGTGATGGATCGGTTGGTTTTGTTCTCTTCGGGCAGATTATGAGGGACCCAAACTCCTGCTCTGCTTATTTTTCCAATCTGCTGCTAATGTTCTTGGATGGTCGACCAAGGTTGGTTAACGGCGGTTTAGAGTGCCTCGATTGTCTGATATGGATTTGGTTCTACTTCTGCCCTTAGCATGTCGTTGTGTAATGTTGGTTTTCCTGATCGATAGGAGTCAGAGAGATCGAAATTACCGGTTCTGAACCTAGAGAACCATCTCTACGCTCTTCTCCTGGTATTTGGCTGGCAATTTCATTCCAAAAAAAGTCTTACGTTTAATTATTTAGAAGTGAACATGAAGTTCAAGATCGACGTCTAAGACTTATGGCTATTAGAGACCGATTTGCGACAACTCGATCTTTGGCTGATGAGTGGTTAGGAGAACAAGGCCATCCTGTAACTGTTCGAACGTTTTACCGCCGGATAAGGTCTTTTGGACTGCAGCATTATCGACTCCATCTTGTGTTACCTCTGACGATTGAGCATCGTCAGCAACGATTACAGTGGTGCAGAGAACGTCAACATTGGAATGTGGAATGGCATCAGGTCGTCTTTTCTGATAAATCTCTATTCTCCTTGGGTACACATGAAGGCCGAAGAAGGGTTAGAGGACGTCGGGGAGAAAGAGGTGAACCTCTGTTTGATATTGGGCGTCATGTACACCGGACAGTAGGCGTTATGGTATGGGGTGCTATTGCACATGCAAGTAGGTCACCTTTAGTCTTTATTCGAGGTAACATGACAGCGCTGCGTTACCTTCAAGAAATAGTGGAGCCATATGTTCTCCCTTACCTTAACTCGAGAATCCAATATTTCAGCAACATAATGCTCGACCTCATGCTGCCAGAGTTAGTTTAAAATTTTTCGAAGCGACTCATCTGAATCTTTCACCATGGCCGCCCAGATCCCCTGATCTTTCGCCCATAGAGCATGTTTGGGACATCATGGGTAGAAGGCTTGGAAATTCACCCCAGCCGGACTTTGGCGCCTCTGAGACATGAACTACAGATAGCTTGGGATACTATCCCTCAAGAAGAAATAGACCATCTTATTGCATCAATGCCAAGACGTGTTGGGGAGTGTATATAGATAATCGCGGTGGACAAACACATTATTAACAAATTTTTCAAAAAAAAATTGTGAACCCTTCGTTTTTTTTCTTAAAATTTCAATAATTTACTTCTTGCTATACTATCTATGTTTTACCAAAAAAAATTTGAACAGCTCCTTCTGGGTGTTGCAGTTTATTTGTCAGTTAGTATATTTAGAAGTGAACAAGTCACAATAACCTTAAAATGTCTTTGACACGACTCGAAGTACACAATAAGCTGACAAACGACAATCAAATATCGACATGCGCAGAAACGACATTACTTTCCGGCCTCCCTTTATTTCGTTCTTTAGATTTGTTGTATTGTACATCGTGAAAATTTTTGAATAATTTCAGAGATACCGTGATTCAGAAGCTACAGATTGTTTTCATTTTATTGGTGCGGATGATTCAAAACTTTAGAAAGAATTTCGGATGTTTTTCTTCAGTCATTTTCAGGAGAAATTTTTTATTAAATAAAATAATAAAGACTATTTACACAATTTATGAATCAACGACAATTTTTCCACCCCTTATACATAAAATATGGATTAATTTGCTTGAAGTTAAATGTCTTTTTTATCATCTTTAGTTTCTATTATGTGTTTCTTAACTTGTGTCATCACATTTTCTTCTATATTTTCTCCACACATGTTTGAATTTGTAGTAATGTATCTGATAATGATGGTGAATACCATATTATAACGTGGTGATTATCATCACGTAAAATTGTCTATTTCCTGTCTAATTCCTGAATGTTTAATCAAGTTTTATGACGAAAAAATCATTTATTAATTAATTTGACCCTCATCATTCTTCCAGAGCATCAGTTCCTGAATCGGGCGATACGATACAAGAGGGTGATCTCAAACAATACCACGTAGATAGGACGTTTGCGGATCGTCGTTACAAAGTACAGTCGGCCCGTACCTACTTCTACCTCAATGAGGCCACGTGCGAGAGGAACATGGAAACCTTCATCAAATGTCTGGCCGCCATCAAAGGTAAATGAATGAAGTGAAAAAAACGCGATTCTGTAGTGTAAACCGTCCGAGTATCTCGAATATTAACGTGTATAGGCCTATAATCTGTTGACTTTTAAATGCATAAACCAAAACGGTCGTTTTATGTTCTAAGCGCCGATGGCATAAACCATTTACTGACTGTATTATATTTCATTACTTATTTTGTAAAGATTTTTTCACGATTGTGAGACCTTTATTAGTTTTATAACACAATGGGTATAGAAAATAATTTCACACTTTGAATATCAAAACAGATTTAATCTATTAGTCTTCTACAATTTTAATTTCAAAAAATTAAAAAAAAAACTTCTAGAATTAAATGAATGTCTTAAATAAGCACTGCTTATATTTAATAGACGTATAAAAATTGAAATTCACTATACAATATCAAATAGAATAAAAAAACCCCAAAAATAAATTATTATAATAATTAAAATTAAAAATGAGTAATATCGAATGTTTCTTTCCAAACATACGCACCTGAACTCATCAGAAAGGCACGTGGTACGTATGTTTTGCCCTTGACAACATGTTCAGTTTCTGGTCTTATATTTATGAAACCTAAATCTTTTTTAAAAATACACAACATAATTTCAAGAAGTTCTCCAAAACTTATTTATTTGAAATATTTAATATGTTTAAATATTTAAATAAGTTACTTCAAAAACTCTCAAAATCATTTAGCACATCCTCAAAAACAATTAAAAATTCAGACAAGGTCAGTTCAACTTTACATTTATAATATAAATTCAATTAAAAATGAATAAACTTGTAATCTTACCAGACAATTTCTGCAAAATCTGTGAACGCAAATCAACTAGGTAGGTACGACTGGTATCCAAGGCAATCTATGTTTTATGCTAAACACAGAAATCGCACAAAGATTGTAAGGCATTTTATGGCCTTCATTAAACCACTGGAAACTGTATAATGAATTTCATTATTCAAAAACCCTTATCTGAATTTTTAATTGTTTTTGAGGATGTGCTATATGATTTTGAGAGTTTTTGAAGTAACTTATTTAAATATTTGAACATATTAAATATTTCAAATAACATTTGAATATTAAAACAAATTGAAATATGTTTATCTTCTACAATTTCAATTTCAAAAAAATTTTTATTCAAAAAACTTTTAGAAATAAATTTATGTCTACACAAGTACCGCTTACATTTAATAGACGTTTATAGTCAAAACTCAATATATAATGTCAAATGGAATAAATAACCCAACAGATATACGAAAGTAATTAAAATTAATAAATAAATATTTAAAGGAGACAAAACTTTGTTTCTGGTCTTACCTTTAAGAACACCAATTGCCTTTTAAAAACATGAACACACTTAATGGATTTCTCAAAGAATATAATTTATTTGAAATATTTAATATATTTAAATATTCTAATAAGTTATTTCAAAAATCTCTAAAAAATGTGCACTATATCTTCAAAAAACAAATATAATTCTAAGCAATTCCGTCTTCAGTCCTCTTTTAATATTCCAAATATCAAAATCAAAAACTTAACCTATATCTCTCACGTGTTAAAAGACTTAAGCTTCGAAATACAAATCAACTATATAATTCAAGATTGATCTATGTTCTAACAAAGTCAAAGAATAGTGTGAGTTATTTTAAGGTTTATTTAAATTCATTGACATTCCATAATGAGATTTATTGAAGCCAAAATATAATTATATATTATATATAAAATAAAATAGAAAGGCCTTTTACTTGATAGAAGAAATATAACAACATTTGAATATTAAAACAAATTGAAATATGTTTATCTTCTACAATTTTTATTAAAAAAACTTTTAGAAATAAATTTATGTCTACACAAGCACCGCTTACATAAATTTATTTCTAAAAGTTTTTTGAATAAAAATTGTAGAAGATAAACATATTTCAATTTGTTTTAATATTCAAATGTTGTTATATTTCTTCTATCAAGTAAAAGGCCTTTCTATTTTATTTCAAATAAATTAATTTTGGAGAAGTTCTTAAAATTATGTTGTGTATTTTTGAAAAAAATTCAGTTTTCATAAATATAAGACCAGAAACTGAACATGTTTTCAAATGTTTGTCAAGGGCAAAACATACGTACCACGTGCCTTTCTGACGAGTTCAAGTGCGTATGTTTGGAACGAAACATTCGATATTACTTATTTTTAATTTTAATTAATAATTTATTTTTTGGGTTTTTTTTTATTCCATTTGATATTGTATAGTGAATTTCGTTTTTCATACGTCTATTAAATATAAGCAGTGCTTAATCAAGACATTAAGAAATTAAAATTGTAGAAGACTTACAGATTGAATCTGTTTTGATATTGAAAGTTTGTAATTAATCTTCTATCAAGTAAAAAACCGCATCTTATTATTTTATTTTAGAAAAGAATTTGTTGTTGAACGCAGATTTCGAATGTAAAACTTTTCAGTTAAAGCGTAGTTTTTCGTCTTGTTTACTCTTTTGTCACTTCTGCATATTAGTTGCGATTTTATGGTAGCTGAAAGTGTTCGTACGAGCATCGTGATTATGAACGCACCAAATGCATAAATTCACTGAGCAGAAGATCCAAATTCTTCAGAGTGACCGTTGCAGAAGTTAACCTACAACATTAGGATATCCGAGCAAAGTATTTTTCATCTTTTAAAGTAATATGGATAGATAGAAGGTTGTTGATGAGCAGTCACATCGCACCAAATGTTCATAGTGCTTCTTGGAGTATTTTAAGTGGGACATGATGATTGGCCAGGTTCCTTCCAATCTTCTGGTTAGTTGTTTCAGAAGTGGTTGAACTAGAAGATTTGTATGCAAAGCTAGCTTGGTCCAGTTGCATCGTTCCTTCATGATATCTTCTACAAACAATACGTACTCAGAATTGTACATGTCGGCATGTCGCTTAATCGACGTTGATGTACCATTATTATCATTGCTGTCCCAGGTTTCTACTCGAGTTTTGACACTCCATCAGACCCCAGAAAGCTGAAAAGGAATAATGGAGAACCTACGTCAGTACAATCGGGGAGGAACCAGTAGGGACCACAACCCTCCAAAAGGGATCGCCGTGTCGATCCCCGCACCCAGCTGCATGAGCAAAGTATCCCTATTTGGTGGTTATGAAAGACCGAAGCACAGAAACAACACAAGTAACAGCTTTCCTGCAGGGATCCCCCTTCCCAAGAGGATCGCTTCTGCTGTTCGACTGTTAACAGCGAGGCTTTGAGGCATCGTAGAGGAGTGGCTTAAGGATCCAAAAATGGAGGCGAGCAGAGAGCGAGTTTTCCTGGATGTAAAGCGTCCTAAGTCTCTTCTTGTCCTCTAGCTAGCGCGCACCGTTCCTAAGCTAAGAACGGGACAGCACAGAGAGTCCGCTACCACAAAGAGTCGTAAGTTCCTTTTTTCCTCCTGAAGCGCAGACCATTCTTCGTCTTCGCTCGTCAGATGAGAGTTTTGATCCTTGTTCGCACAATTTGACAGGAGGAAACGACGGGTCCCAACCGATTCTCTGCCCATATACACGTTCCAGGAGCGACAAGTATGGATTAAAATACTCTAATCGGTTTGTCCTTCATTCAGAGATTAGAACTAAGGGGTGGGTCATTTAAGATCTGCATTTTTTATCGGCTATAAATAAAAAACTAATGAATATATTTTCAAAGTTATGAGATTATTAGAAAGGTTGAACCAGAATGTAATCCATCATATTTTTCTGCTGATTCATGATATCTGTGACCGAACGTACGTAACGTTTGGCCCTTCTTTCAATCGGAACGTTTGGGGTCCCGTTATATTTAGATAGATCAGTTCAGGGTCTATTTAACTCCTGAGATAATGACCAGTGTTTTTTGGCACATCGATGCGTGTTTGGGTAACAGAAGTCGTGTATGCAATTGGTCAGGACGGTTATTTGCAGGAACACTGACGAGGTAGTAAGAAATCATCTATCAAACGACTTTGTGTCAGGACCATTATTTTATTATTCATAAAAATTTCACTGATCTGTTCACACTATTAAGTGAAGTCAATCAGGATGGTCGTGAGCTTAAAGCTTAAAGTGAAACAACTTAATTTCCGCTAATTTATTTAATTTCACAACAATTATTTAAATATTTTAATATTAGCCTTCTACATATTTAATTTCAAAAAGTTATATTCAATAATTATAACTTCAGGAATTAAATTAAAATAATGTCATATAAGTACCACTTATATCAAACGTCATATAAAATAAACATTCATTATAAGACATCCAAATGATATAACAAAATCCAATAAATAAAAATTGTTAACCAAAATCCTATAAATTAAATATTTTGAATAAACAAAATTTTGTTTCTGCTGATCAATCTTATGAAAACAAATATCTTTAAAAATTTTTTAACATAATCTTAAGAATTTCATCATCAAACTATCTTAGAATATTCAATATTATTGGATATCTAACTAAGTTACTTCCTATAAAATCTCAAGATATATAAAAACATTACTGAAAAACAAGTTTTAAGAGAGACTTTGCTTCATCAGTAAACAACAAATATTTACTCACCTTCAACAATTTAGAAAACTTCTGGTAAATGAATACTGAAAAATTTAAATGGAGTAAAGTTTACTACAAATAAATAATTCTGTGGTTTACCCTTGATCTAATAGATTGAAAGACAATTTAACGGCCTCTGTTAGCACAAGGACTATCTGTATAAAGAATGTTAAGGAAACCAAATAATTATATATTATGAATAAAATAACATAAATAGAGAGGCTAATACATGAAGAAGGTATATAAAATTATTTAAATATTTTAATATTAGCCTTCTACATATTTAATTTCAAAAAATTATGTTTAATAATTATAACTTCAGGAATTAAATTAAAATAATGTCATATAAGTACCATTCATATCAAACGACATGTCGTTTGATGAAGTGGTACTTATATGACAATATTTTGATTTAATTCCTGAAGTTATAATTATTGAATATAATTTTTTGAAATTAAAAATGTAGAAGGCTAATATTAAAATATTTAAATAATTTTATATATCTTCTATCAAGTATTAAGCTCTATTTATGTTATTTTATTCATAATATATAATTATTGGTTTCCTTAACATTCTTTATACAGATAGTCCTTGTGCTATAACAGAGGCCGTTAAATTGTCTTTCAATCTTTTAGATCAAGGATCAAGGGACTTACAGCAGCGATATTTTCTTCTGCACGTACAGTCCTTTGTCTTGTTATTGTTTTTGCATCGAGTAGAGAAAATGTTGTCCTAAATCTATCGATAGTTCGACGAATAAGCTGCTTTGATGGATGATTATGTAAACCATAAATTTCACGAATTACTCTATAAGTTTGGCGAATGATTTTGAAAATAAATTTCAACAATTTGTAAACGTTATTGCAGCGTGAGTCTTTCCATTATAATTTGTCAATGCTTACCGAACAGAAATGTCAAAACAACATGGCTTCTACCTTCTGTCAAATCACAGTTATTCCTATTGAAAGTTCTATCACTCTAAAAAAATACCCGATATGTCTACAAAGTGATACAGTGTATTTAGGACGTGTTTTAAAATTTAATTTTAAATGTTGTCATGAGATTTAGATTAAAATCTGTATAGGTTCTGGAGAATTAATTCCAGTTATTATGCTGTTATATTTAACAAAGACTCAGATAGTTATGAACAAATTATTTTAAATTATGATATTCAAAGTAACAGCAATTTTTCTAACAAAAAATGACGATTGAAAATTTTGGGAAAAAGTAGTTATTCAAGCGATATTCTGGTATTTCCAGCCAATGACAGTACGATGTGAAGGAAGTCAACAGAATCTGCACTTGTATCTCAAATGTTGGTAAATATAACTGAATGCGAAAATATAATATGGAATTGGATACCTGACTTTTTCAGTACATGATTGCAAACCTTGATACGTTTCAAACTTTTTTCGCTCCGGCAAGAGGGATTCTTTTCAAGTTGATGATGAACAGTTAAAATTCTTACTCGTTTACTTTACCTTGGGTGTTCTGAAAATCTGGAGGGAAAATCAAAAAACCGTTACAATAAAGTAGAAAGCACTAAAGGAATAATACAGTGAAAATACGATAAACTAAAACTAAACTAGATACAAAATCTGAATATGGCCATACATGAACACAAAATAATTAACGCTAAATGTTCATAGCGTTTATAGCGTTGAGTGCTACCGGAACCATAGCCAGAGTCCTACGATGGATTAAATAAAATAATATAAAGAGTTTTCTAATAAAAAGGTTCATTTTGATATAAAAAAAAGAGTATATTTTAAGAGAAATCAAGGGATGTTTATATTATTGTTAAGAGGAAGATATTCCATTAACAATTCATGAAAAATTTTCCATGACCAGTTGCGGCTATATGTCCTCGATAACTGCTTGAATTCCATCTTTAAAGTCTTGAATCGATTGTGGAGCATTGGCATAGACCTTATCTTTCACGTGCGACCAAAGAAAAGAAGTTAAATGTGTTTAATCACAAGATCTTGGTCGACAATTGTGATTTCACGATAAGGAATCTTTTCTTGCAAAATTGCGATTGTTTCGTTGCTTGTGTGGCACGTAGCCCAGTCTTATTTTAAATAATCATCGTCCACATCAATATCTTCTTTCACTTCCGGCCATAATAATCATTTTTCGTCATAATCGTTAAACCTGGGTTTTCGACAACACTGCCTAATGAAGTTATGGCATGACGAAACAAATGTGGAATCGAACGACAGTGGAAATCAAGAACTGTTTCTCATTTTTGAATTTAAGTTTTGAATGTTTGATTGTATTGGTTTCTACTTGTCGGAAATACATCTTGATGATTAAAGTAAAACAACTTAATTTCCGCTAATTTATTTAATGAAATAACATCAATAGAGGTTAATACTTGACAGAAGGTATATAAAATTATTTAAATATCTTAATATTAGCCTTCTACAAATTTAATTTCAAGAAATTATATTTAATAATTATAACATCAGGAATTAAATTAAAATAATGTCATATAAGTACCACTTACATATATACATATAATATATACATATAAAATAAACATTCATTATAAGAGATCCAAATGATATAACAAAATCCAATAAATAAAAATTGTTAACCAAAATCCTATAAATTAAATATTTTGAATAGACAAAATTTTGTTTCTGCTGATCAATCTTATGAAAACAAATACTTTCAAAAATTTTTAACATAATCTTAAGAATTTCGATAGATTTAGGACAACATTTTCTCTACTCGATGCAAAAACAATAACAAGACAAAGGACTGTACGTGCAGAAGAAAATATCGCTGCTGTAAGTCATAATGTTGATGATGATTCAGATTTGTCTATTCGTCGAAGTTCACAACAAGTTGGACTCTGTGTATCCACCACATGGAAAATTTTGCGTGCAGATCTTGGTCTACACCCATACAAGATCAAACTGGTTCAAGAACTGAAGCCACTTGACCATAATAAGCGTCGTTTGTTTGCTGATTGGGCCCTAGAACAGCTTGAAGTTGATCCACTTTTTTATCGTAAAATTGTGTTTAGCGATGAAGCTCATTTCTGGTTGAACGGCTATGTAAACAAGTAAAATTGTCGTATATGGAGTGAAAACAATCCTCAAAAAGTTCTACAGGTTCCATTGCATCCTGAAAATGCACTGTATGGTGTGCTTTATACACTGGAGGCATCATCGGTCCATATTTCTTTTAAAACGATGCTGGAGCTAATGTAATAGTGAATGGTGCTCGTTACAGATCGATGATCAATGATTATTTGTTTCAAAATTTGAATGGTATTGACCCAGAAGTGTTTTGGTTTCAACAAGATGGTGCTACACCTCATGCTGCTACCGTAACAATTAATTTATTGAAAGAAAGATTTGGTGATAACGTTATTTCGAGAAATGATCCAATTAATTGGCCTCCAAGATCATGCGACATAACTCCACTGGATTATTTTCTTTGGGGTTATGTCAAGTCATTGCTGATGAACCAGAAACAATAGACGCTTTGGAAGCCAAAATAACTCGTTGTTATTGATTAAATAAGGCATGAATTACTCGAAAAAGTGGTCCAAGATTGGTCTGGTCAAATGTGGTTCCTCAGAGCTAGTCGTGGTAAACATATGCCGGAAATTATTTTTAAAACATAAATGTCATGAAATTATCTTTCAAATGAAAAAAAAGTTGGCTTCAATCTTTATTTAAATGTGTTTTATTTCAATTTAAAGTTCTATCACGCTGAAAAAAACACCCGATATATATTATTATCACATGTGGTGGAAATTAATTAAAAAAGAATCAAATGAAATATAAAATAATGAACAAATTATTCAGACATCACCTCATACATATATATGTTTCATCACCAAAAAATGTTCAACATATAATTCAAAAAGGCATTTTTTTATTTTCCTTTTTTAAAGAATGTATAGCACATTCTCCTGAAAAAGAACCTGATTAATTCGGATCCAAAATCTCTTCAGTAAGGAGTTATTTGAATAAACAAAATAATCATTTAAAAATATATAAAAATACCTTTTTATCACAATACATTTCTGCAACCACTAATCAATTTTGGGATAAGCATGACCTATACGAAAATTAGGTTATATTTTTTTATTCTGTAATATGCAAATACTTCTTCGTAGTAATTTTCAGTTTCTTCTCGAAATAACTATTTTTTCCTTCTTTCAGGTTCAACGTACGGAACGGGAATTACAGCTATTAAGTTAACAGCTTTAGGTAGACCGCAACTATTGGTAAGTAATATTGGATTAAGTTGACTTGATCGGAAGTAATTCTACAGTGAAAAAATTTAAAATTTCTACATATGTATTAAGAAACATAATTAAAATAAAATTTTTGGAACTGTTGAAGTATAAGTACAACAAAACCAGGTAAATTATAAAATACTAAACTCAAAATATAAGCAATTATTCCGATGTTTCGTGATTCTTCTAACCGTAACATTTGAGATTAAACACAAAAATGAGTTTAAAAACTTACAAGGTCGAAAAAGTTTATGAAACAAAAATCCCAGTGCAATTCTGTAAAATAGATTACACAAAGAACATTAAATTTTCAAATTTAAAAGACAAGAAGCTGAGATTCTTTTTCCCAGCTAACTCAATTTTTCAATATACAATTAGATGTTAAAATGTTAAAAATAAAAACAATCGACTTGATAATAACTCGAAGTTTATGAATTAACTTGTCATGAATGTTAAATATCACACAGATTTATTCTGTTAACCTCTTTATTCAAGAACTTTCAGAATTAAATCAAATAAATGTCTTTAGAACACACTGTGTCAATTTAGTAGACATATAGAATTAAATTAATGAGAAGCGGTTTTTTGCTTGATAGAAGGATTATTACATACTTTGAATATCAAAATAGATTAAATCTGTTCTACAATTTTAAGTTGAAAAATTTTTTGATTCAAAAACTTTCAGAAATAAATTAATGTCTTATAAGCACTGCTTATATTTAATAGACATATAAAATCCAAACTCATTATACAATATCAAATGGAATTAAAAAACCCAGCAAATATAAGTTGTCAATTAAAATTAATGAATAAATAAATATTTCAATCTTTCGTTCCATTCGAAACATACAACAAAACTTCATAAATTTAAAATAAAATAAAATTGTGAAATATATAAATCGTAAATGAAATAATATATTTTTTAACTCTAATATGACTGCTATTTGACGTTTGATGTATCTGATATTCTGGGTTATTTCTCAATAATTTTTTTAATATTATTTTTCAATAATATTTAAATATTAGATTCTCTCTGTCTATGGTTAACGGAAATTCCTTGAATTTAAAAATTAATGAGAAATTTTAATTACTGCTTGAAAAACAATAATAAAATATTCCGTTCAATACTACGGGTTATAGTTAATTAAAGGAAATCAAATGTGTGTGAAGTTCCAATTAAATCGCCGTTCCAATTTAAAACTGCATTTGATCCTACACCGCTAATGAATGAAGTTAATTGTTTTATTCGCGGAGCGCTGTAATTTGATATTCTTTTGAAAAAATCCCTATCAAACTTGCTTTTTGTACAGAAATTATGAGCGTCTGCGCAAAAAATATAATTTTTGCTCAGGAAATGGAATAGAGTGATTTATTAGTACAATTTGCATTCTAAATTTTTTTAAATGAAATTTGAATATCAAAACGGATTTAATCTGTTAGTCTTTTACAATTTTAATTTCAAATAATTTATTCAAGAAACTTTAAGAATTAAATTAATGTTTTTATAAGCACTGCTCATATTTAATAGACGTATAAAATCGAAACTATTATACAATATCTAGTTTCGATTTTATTAAATATGATCAGTGCTTATAAAGACATTAATTGAATTCTTGAAGTTTCTTGAATAAATTTTTTGAAATTAAAATTGTAGAAGACTAACAGATAAAATCTGTTTTGATATTCAAATTTTGTAATAATCCTTCTATCAAGTGAAAAACCGTTTCTTATTATTTTAAGTTAAAGTTTGAAGGAAAATTTGAATATCAAAACATATTTAATCTGTTAGTCTCCTATAATTTTAATTTAAAAATTTTTATTTAAACACGTTTACAATTAAACTAATGTCTTATAAGCACAGCTTACATTTAATAGACATATAAAATCAAAACTAAATATATAAATTGTCAATTAAAATTGATAAATAAATATTTGGAGGCGACAAAATTTTTTTATGATCTTACAATTATCAAAACTAAATCCTTCTCAAAAATACAAAACATAATTTTTAGGTTTTCTCAAAAAAATAATTTATTTGAAATATTTAATATATTTAAATAAGTTACTTCGAAAATCTTTGAAAACATGTCTTACATCCTCAAAAAACAATTAGAATTCAGATATATTCTTCATCGGTCCTACTTCACATTTAAAAAATAAAATCAATTAACAGCAAATAACTCGCCTCCAAGACCTCCTGGGTTTTCATTCAGAATTTTTTCTTGTTGTGTTTAATTCTCAATGTCTGAGCTATCTGAGGATTGGCAACAATTATGAACTACGTATAGTAATTCATATTTATAGTTGAGTATATCACATCTGTTTAATTTTTTGGGTTTCTCAATTTCAATTTGAGGACAAGAAGATCCGCCAGTCACCCGCGATTGAGTAGAGAGCACCGGGCTTTAAGACGGGCTTTTCGAAAGAATGGGGAAAGATTCAAAGAGCAGTCCAGTTGAATATTGGTCATCATTTATAACACATACTGAAGTTATTCTAGTGCTGAAAGACTGGCATAGTAGCTTCACTTGTTAATGCATTGTAAATCCTATATTCCCCGAATGATTTTCGTTACCTGTATATTATTATATGTACGCAAATTCCACTTCAAATTTTGAGCGGTCTATATTGAAAATCGACATTAGTTCGCACTCCATTATCATTCACATCCAAAGAACGCATCGCTTTCAATCTACCGGAGGCCCAACTGAAGAATTTTAAATCGTTCCAGTTACAATTGTCCGAGGTCATCATGCGGACCCGTAAGATAATGGCCGACATCGTCGGAGGGGAGGGTAATGTCCTCTCTCATCACATGAGACCAGAGATGCTAGAGAAAAAATTCGCCGACGCGAATTTCAAAGACATGGACGGCGTGAGGGAGTTCCTGAAGAAGGTCACCTACGACAAAGAGGGGTAAGTACCGTAGCGATACGGAAAAAGATTCCATAGATACCCGTTGGATCTTCATCATCATTTTGGTTTTTCTTTGTTTTCGTTAACTAACGAGTGTTTCGTTTTTGGCCGTACAGTAACGATGAAGACGAGTGAGTATTACCGCCCCCTAGGAGCTTTGGTGGGTAATACTCACTAATCGTGTAGATGTCGCTCGTGGAATTACCTTTTGCTTTCCTTGTTGAGCTTATTTGTTATGAAAATAGATTGATAAAACTTTGTACAGAATTTGCGCACTCTCTGATTCCTCAATTTTTTGCTGTTTGATTGCCATTGAAGTCCTTTTACACTACCGTTTTTAGGGGCGGGGGCTTTAGAAAAAAGGAAATGGGCTGTATTTTTTAGGGGGCTTAAATAGAATTGACAACAAATGAAACTAAAAAAGGCTCGCTTGGCGGATTCTCTAGCATTAATCTTCGATTCTTGCTTGCCAGAAAGATAAAGGGTTATCCAATAGGAGGTTTAATTTTGAATAGCCCTCTATCTGGGAAGCTGTCACTTTTGAAGCCGTCATCTTTTGACATGTGACAAGCGGAAGCTACGCCGTTACTAAGAATGGAACGAGACACGCTTCCACGCCGCATTGAATTCGTTAAAATTGACTACGAAAATGGTGAAAATTTTTCAGCAACGACGTATCTTCGCCGTTTTGGTTCTTGAAATCCATTAAATTCTTCAGTGATGAGGCCAATTTTCGAATCGCAGGCTACGTCAATAATGGAATGAAATAAGAAATTAATTTGTTTTCTATCACTTTTTAATACTACTGATATACAGTGTGACTCGAGTTTCGTAGTGTTTACTACATTTTCAAACTGAATGAACAAATTAGATCTCAACTATTATATATCCTGATTGTAGGCTTCGGCAGAGCTTCGAAGAGAGGGGTTTTCCAAAGTTCCGTCTGTTCGTTTAGTAGGTTTATTATTGGTACGTGCCTCTTATATTTTTTAATTTCTATGGATTCCAGGATGTCAAGTTTTTTCCCTTTCGCTTCCACGTGCAAGATAACAAGGTTGTTCAATTCTGGGAACGTGTGATCTGTATTGAAGAAATGGTTCGCAAAATGGGAATTATTCTTCCGGTTTCTAAAAGCAGATTGATGCTCTTTGTACCTTTTATGGAAAGGTCGACCCGTTTGTCCTATATACACACTATTACACCGTTGACAACTTAATTTATATACTCCAGAATTATTCAGTCGGTTCTCTTTGTCTTTCGGATTAAAAAAGAGATTAGAAATTTTATGGGAGGGTGTGAAAGCTGTTACTATGTTAATTATTGACAAAATTTGAGCTATTTTTTGTGAAATTAGTCCAAAATATGTTAGTTTTATGAATTTATGATCTGATTTGGAAATGGGGTGAATTTGTTTACGAATTAGTTGCTTTTGTTTTTTGTTTATGATGGAATTTATAGTTATTGTTTCGAACTGATTTTTTGTGGCTATTTGTCTGATTGTATTCAATTCCCTCTTTAACGTATTATTATCTAAAGGAATTGAAAATGCTCTATGTACCATTGATCTATATGCAAATAATATTACGTTAAAGAGGGAATTGAATACAATCAGACAAATAGCCACAAAAAATCATATTTCGATTCATAGTTCGAAACAAAAACTATAAATTCCATCATAAACAAAAAACAAAAGCAACTAATTCGTAAACAAATTTACCCCATTTCCAAATCAGATCATAATAACAATAAATTCATAAAACTTTAATATTTTGGACCTAATTTCACAAAAAATAGCTCAAATTTTGTCAAAAATTAACATAGTTACAGCTTTCACACCCTCTTATGAAATTTCTAATCTCTTTTTTAATCCGAAATACAAAGAGAACCGACTGAATAATTCTGGAGTCTATAAATTAAGTTGTCAACAGTGTGATAATTTAAAGCCACGAAATAATGTAAATATTGTAAAATCAGTGAAAGCATAATTTTTTCAATAATTTTGACAGAAGCTAGTAAGCTTTGGAATTCAATTTTTCGAGAAACTATAAAAGAACAAAACAGAGGAAATGTCAATCAGTATGAAAATACTCGACAGCATATTCACGTCTCTCTGAGTAAAGAATTTCTCTATTAAATAATCCTGTTATAAAACCTGAAAAGAAATTAATATTATTGTGAATGGAAATGTGATCAACAAATACGTTACCTGAGTGTTTTGAATGGAAAGATCCCACATATAAATCAAGAATTCAATAACTTAAATTCAAAAAGAAGCAATCAACGAAGTGGAATGGAAAATCCGAACATTCCAGAAACATTCTCAAAGAATCCGAACAAATTCCTGAAATAGAGCAAAGCCAACATCAGGAACATTGTTAATGGATGATTAAACTTACCAAAGGTAGAAATGAGTTTATTTATGTAAAGTTTTCCAATTTAATTCCAAAAGTAAATCATTGTTTGTCTACGTTAGTACTACAATAAATAGAATTAAGGTTAGTAGGTTAGAATATAGAATTTAGACATTTCGATTATTAGTCACTGATTTTTATATTTCAAATTACCTTGATTCAATATATCAAAAATTAACGTATTGAAAATTCAAATTGAACCCTCCCTGATAAAGCAAATCAAAAATATTTAAATTGCAATGATTCAATTCCAAAGTTATAATATTAAGAGTTAGCTGGTAACACTCAATACATACAACTAGATACAAGGGTGATCTAACTATTATTCATACTGAAAACTGAATTCAATACTTTTCTGAAGAGGTCTAGAGACCGAAAGCTATCAAAAGTTGGAATTCTTGTTCAATTATTTTTCCTTGATCCTTTATTTTAGATAATTTTGGAATAGTGGATCTTCTCGTATTTGTATGTTTATATACATACATTTATAGTTCTTGTTGATACATTTGAATTAATACGTTTCATGTCGGGATGTAAAATGGTTTTTTTTGAGACATTGAAAAAGATTTTATATTGATTATATATAAGGATATCAATTTGATAGTTTTTGTATATAGTTTCAATATATATTGTAGAAGTTAGAATATATAATTATGAATTTAAAGTCATCGAACGAAAGGATCACAGGGTAGGTCTACCGACGACCTTTGACGTGTTTGAGCAGAACATTTCGAGAAAAATGGCCGCAATACGGTTGCAGTTTCTTTGTCAGTTAGTAAATTTGAGATACTCGAGAAGGAAGAATTAATCTTTGAAATATTCTCACTAATCAGAGATTCGCCAAGGTGTCCTTCTACCACTTGACAGTATGCAGAGTTGTACATAGCTCGGCAGGTCAAGCAAGCTTAGCCAAGCTCGTTCATCTCTAGTTTTCACACGATTGTCGCATTTTAGTTGCCGAATACATTGTCTCTCTTGTCTTCAGAATTCTTCACTTGTTCCCGTGGTCCGGAATCGTCGACGACAACAAAGAACTGAGCAGCACCTTCAGGATACCCGATCTCAAGGAGGGACGGATGGTCAGATTGATCAAGCAGATGACTCCCAAGGAGGAGGAGATGTTCAGAAACATGATCCGGAGGTAAGTACGATATATCGTAAATATTGTTCGAACTCAACTTCGCCACTTCAACTTAATGAAGAGTGATTCCCAGATATTTCTTTTTTGTGACAAAAAGGAACCAGCTTCAATAATTGTTGATTTTCTCGGTCATGTTCGAACAAATTAACATTTCAAAATTGAGACGTCTTAATAATGAATACTTTATTTCTTATCGCAATCTGCATCAATATACAATACATTAAATGTAAGAGTGACGTCAAGACTATGTAATTACTTTCTACTTGGTCCATTGACAGATTCATTCAAGGAATAAGGTTAGAATCTTAACAAAAAGTCTTCAGTCTTATGACATACAGTCTGTAAGACCCAAACATCTCATCAGTCGGTTGTGGTACTTTATACACATGTATTGTGGATGTTTTTTCGTCAAAGTCGGCCGATAACGAATAATGAAGATCACTGGATCTCATAAGATGACCTTAGAACTAATTTTTTGAGGACCTATAGACGGGTAGTCTCAACCAGTACCATAAGAAGACGGTTGTATTCCTCAAATTTGAGGGCAAGAAGACCTTTAAGAGTACCTTGGCTATCACCTGGACATAGAGCTAACCGTCGGTAATGGGCAGAACACCACCAAGACTGGCTTTTACCAGTCACGATTCGGTTTACAAAGTGATAGTCGACGAGAAAGGGTTTGAGGAGGTCCAGGCAGACTAGAGCTACTCAATTTCGCCCGGAAGTTGTGCCCTTTCATGGCGGATCAATAATGTGCTGGGGGGTATAATGTTCGATCGCCGTACCCCTCTTATTATCTTTGAACGAACAATGACTGGTGCCATCTACGTAGAAAACATCATTGAACCAATCATTGTCCCTCTGCGCAGCGAATTTGCGGTTAATTTCATTTATCAGGATGATAACGCTCCACCAAACCGCACACGAAGAGTTTAAAACATTCTTCAAGAGAACTATATCCAGACAATGAACTGGCCAGCAAACTCACCAGACATGAATCCCATTGGGCACGTATGGGATTACTTAGGCGGGGCAATATCCAATCGCCAAAACCCACCTTCAACATGTCAGGAATTGAGTTTAGCCCTTCAGGGCATAGATTGTTTATTTCTTGAGAAACCTAGGGAGGCCATGACTTTTGACGATGTGTGCAGTTTGATCACCCACTGTATGTCGTAGCAAAATTAAATAATAGAGAAATGGCGATAAGAGTGGGCTTTGGAAGAGTCCTTTTTGCGGTATAGAGAATGAGACTTTTTATTTCGACTTGGATGAATCTTTCAGTCAGAAATTGATTGATCACTTTCATAAGGTTGGTTGGGCATTGCCTCAGCTCCAATGATGAGGCTCATTTTCACCTCTGATGCTACATTAATAAGCAGAATTATGGCATTTGGTGCTCGGAAAATCCAAGAATGATTGTTAAAAAGACGTGGGTCTAATACATTTCCCAGTGGCATTCCATGTTCGCGTTGATCTACTGAAGATTTAGCTTTTTCTCCATCTTTCTTCACTGCTTCCTTTCTTTTAGGCAGGATACCATAACAAAGCATTTCCTCTAACTCCCATCTTCTTGAGTTTTCTCAATAGGTGTGATCTTGACTAACCGTCATAAGTCAGCGATGCTACACTTTTTTTTAGCTTCTATATTTCCTGACATTCCTCATTTTGTACGTGTCTTCTGAAATTCTAGATTGATTCATCTCCAAAGAACCTTCGAAATGTTTTCACTGTGTTAATTTCTAGCGTTCTAATCGTCAATTTCTGATCTGAATCAGAAGATGCCATTATCGAAAGGACTCAATTTCTAGGTCCATTATCTTCAATACTTCTTCACATATATAAGCAGGCTTCTGTAGACTATCATACGGAGAAATCAGGTCTTCTCATGTAATTTTTTTCTCGATTCCTTTAGACTCACGACAATTGTGAGTGCTGCCCGAGAAATGGACGTCCGCATCATGGTAGACGCTGAACAGACCTACTTCCAGCCGGCAATCGCTAGGATAACACTGGAGTTCATGAGGAAGTTCAACAAGGAAAAGGCCATCGTCTTTAACACTTACCAGTGTTACCTCAAGAACGCCCTTAATGAAGTCTCCACCGATTTAGAGCAGGCGAAACGTCAAAACTTTTATTTTGGCGCCAAACTCGTTAGAGGCGCCTACATAGAACAGGTGAGTTTTCATGGGACATACTTCAATCTGCCACCAGGGTCGGTCTCAGTTTAAATCTCATTAGTGGGGCAAAGCCTTTGCTGAATCATGCGTATCTTTACCAGGAAAGAGCCAGAGCAGCCGCTCTAGGCTACGAAGATCCGACGAACGAGAACTTCGAAGCCACGTCCGAAATGTACCACAAGACCCTTTCTGAATGCCTGCGAAGGATCAAGGAGTTCAAGATTAAGGGCGAGGACAAGAAGATTTCCATCATGGTCGCCTCTCACAACGAAGACACGGTGAGATTCGCCATCGAGAAAATGAAGGAACTGGACATCCAACCCAACGACAAAGTCATATGTTTCGGACAACTGTTCGGAATGTGCGATTATATCACCTTCCCCCTAGGTAAGTTTACCTTGATATTTATGAAAATGCAAGTATTTTTAGAGTTCTGCTGCCTGGAAGATATTGAATTTTTCATCATTTGATCTCATAGAATGGTTTGACGGTCCAATACGATCGTTTTTCATTCAAATCAATGTGGAATCTTGAAACCAAAAACCACAGCGAAGGCTATGATGAAAAGATGAAAGGAAATTAAACTAAAACGCTCTAACTTGCACATGAAACATCCCATTTCGTAAATTGCCTCAGAGTGCGCCAATGAAAAGATAACTAAAACTTGTCTTTCCTGAATGAATCCCAAATAGTCAACCTGATAGTGAAAATGCAAACTCTTACTCCCTATCTATTCATTTCAACTTTAGAATTAAAATAGCGACTCCCATTTACAATATAATAGAATTTTACGGTTAGCTTGAGGTCCGAGATTTACGTAAGGACTCATCTTTGAAGTTCTTCTGGAATATTGTTCTCCAGGGTGTCGCAATGAGAGTGCTTCCTCCAAGAATAGTTCCTATTCTGCATATAAGCAGGTGTTCAGTTTCAAATTGTTCCAAATGACCAGTAGAGCGTCCGGAGCCAAGATGGTGCGGTATTTAGATAATTCAAACAAAAAGGCACTCCAGTTCAGTTCTAAGAAAATCCGGTACTAAGACTGTAAATTTCAAATCTATAAGATAGTGCCTCCAACTTATGATCTCACTCCCAGTGACTCTAGATATTATTAAAATTATTCACAAGGTAATAAACATGAGATGAAATATCCAGAACACAGGAATAAAGGCACGTTATTCGATCATGAGCATGAGAAGGGAAATTAAACCTGTAGAGAATGAAATAAATCAAAAATAATAATTTCCATTCACAAAAGCAGAAAATATTTATCGGGATCTACGTATTACTCAACGCCTTCTGAGGAGACGTTTTATAAGAAACAATAAAAATTCAATATTCCACGATTTTCATGGATAAGGTACGTTAATTCGATAAAAATACCACTATGTCTTTCTTCGTGTAACCTCACAATAAGAAAGAAAGAAATCCAGGAAATTCTACGCTTCTTGAAAACAGTGCAACTCTACAGCGCATGCGATAACAGCGTCGACCTTTTATTGCGGAAACTCCAAACTTCTTGATCGTCTTAGTTTAATCACATTATTGGAGCATTTTTTAGCGATTGTAATTCAAATCAACAGTGGAGCGTTTTTTAACGTTACAATCTGTGCAACATCTCACACGAATAATTGCTGGAATTAATTCTCCTGAACCTCTACAGATTTTAATCTGAATGAATCTCATGAAAACATTTAGAATAAAATTTTAAAACATGTACTAAATACTCTGTATCACTTTATGGGCATATATATTATCATCACATGTGGTGGAAATTAAGTAATAAAGAATCAAAAGAAATATGAACTAATGAAGAAGTTATTTGGACATCACCTTATACATATATGTTTCTATTGGATGTTAAGGAATCACAAGTTCCATCACCTAAAATGTTCAACAGATAATTCAAAAAAGCCTTTTTTTTATTTTCCTTTTTTAAAGAAAGAAGAAGAAAGAAAGAAAGCACATTCTTCAGAGAAAGCACCTGCTAAATTCGGACCCAAAAATCTCTTCAGTAGGGAGTTATTTGAATAAACAAAATAATCATTTAGAAATATATAAAAATACCTTTTTTTATCACAAGACATTTCTGCAGCAACTAACCAATTTTGGGATAAGCATAGCCTATACAAAAATTAGGTTATATCACAGAAATATACAATGAAAGAAGATGCGTCTTGTACTCTGCATTATATAACCGCCACGTGCATGTGATGTAATACAAAGAAATTTCTCAATTATTAATATAATATATAAGTTGAAAATTACTATGAAGAAGTATTTGCATATTACAGAATAATAGATGGAGTTATTATAATTCTCCAGAACCTCTACAGATTTAATCTGAATAAATCTCAAGGAAATATTTAGAACTAAATTTTGAAACGTCCTAAATACACTACATATATCATTTCATGCTTATCACGAAATTTTTAGTTGTCGCAGATTTGTCTAGTGATAAAAAAGTTATTTTTATATATTTTTAAATGATTATTTTGTTTATTCAAATAACTCCTTACTTAAGAGATTTTGGGTCCGAATTTATCTGGAGAATGTGCTATATTTTCTTTGAAAACAGAGAATAAAAAAGGCCTTTTTGAAATATATGTTGAACATTTTTTGGTGATGGAACTAAATGTTTTCAGAGATTTATTTAGATTCAAATCTGTAGAGGTTCTGGAGAATTAATTCCAGCATATTATTCTATAATATGCAAATACTTCTTCATGGAAATTATCAATTTATATATATTAATAATGTCCAACATCTATTCATAATATCGTCTGGTGCTAGTTTTTTCCTTTTTAAGGTAACCAAAGTGAATGACATCACGTGCATTCCGAAAAATGTCTTTATGATCTTGTTGACCGACAAGCCCACCTCGGCCTGCTTTGATGTACGTTTCCCCGGAGAAATTAGTTGCTTTGATTTTGCTTTAGTCTCTGGTTTATTGTAAGGAATTCATGTTTCGACCAAAGTTAAGAAACATCGCAAAACTCCTTGGGATCACGGTTGCATATCGCCAAACACTACTGTGGTCACATGGTTGTGCTTATGGTAGAGTGTACGAATAGATTTCTGGCATAACGATCTCTTTCAGTCACCTGTGCTAGTATCGGGTGTTTTTTTATAGTGATAGAACTTTCGATAAGGATAACTGTGATTTGACAGAAGGTAGAAGCCATGTTGTTTTGACATTTCTGTTCAGTAAGCATTGACAAATTATCATGGAAAGTCTCACGCCACAACAACGTTTATAAATTGTTGGAATTCATTTTCAAAATCGGTGTTCTATTCGCCAAACTTTAAGAGCACTTCGTGAAATTTATGATTCACATAATCGTCCATCACATGAAAAATTTTGCGTGAAGATCTTGGTCTTCACCCATACAAGATCCAGCTGGTTCAACAACTAAAGCCATTTGACCATAATAAGCGTCGTTTGTTTGCTGATTGGGCCCTAGAACAGCTTGAAGTTGATCCACTTTTTTCTCGTAAAATTGTGTTCATTAATGAAGCTCATTTCTGATTGAACGGCTATGTAAACAAGCAAAATTGTCGTATATGGAGTGAAAACAATCCTCAAGAAGTTCTGCAGGTTCCATTGCACCCTGAAAAATGCACTGTATGGTGTGCTTTACACGCTGGAGGCATCATCGGTCAATATTTCTTTAAAAACGATGCTCGTTACAGATCGATGATCAATGATTATTTGTTTCAAAATTTGATTGGTATCGACCCAGAAGTGTTTTGGTTCCAACAAGATGGTGCTACGCCTCATGCTGCTACCGTAAAAATGGATTTATTGTAAGAAAGATTTGGCGATAACATTATTTCGAGAAACGATCCAATTAATTGGCCTCCAAGATCATGCGACATAACTCCACTGGATTATTTTCTTTGGGGTTATGTCAAGTCATTGGTTTATGCTGATAAACCAGAAACAATAGACGCTTTGGAAGCCAACATAACTCGTGTTATTGATGAAATAAGGCCTGAATTACTCGAAAAAGTGGTCCAAAATTGGTCTGGTCGATTGCGGTTCCTCAGAGCTAGTCGTGGTGGACATATGACGGAAATTATTTTTGAAACATAAATGTCATAAAATTATCTTTCAAATAAAAAAAAATTGGTCTCAGTCTTAATTTAAATGTGTTTTATTTCAATTTAAAGTTCATTCTAAAAAAAACACTGGATACTACCACAACTGAATTCATTAAACCAAATCTTAACCATTGGAATTGACAGTGTAGAGTCTGTTTAGTGTTTGTCAAGACTCTGTTTTGGTTTCAGTAAAAAAATAAAGATGGAATAGCACGCGAAATTAACTTTGTTCCATATTCGTCGGAATTCAAGAGGTTGCTTGTTTCCAGTGGCTGTCAAACACTATCCAATTGGCACAGCTTGCTCCAATTTTGATAAAAGTGTCAGTTTCATATGGTAGTTGGCGGGGGCAGTGTTGCGTTTGAAATTACTGGAATTTCAAAAAGCAACTGATTTATTAAATTGCCCTTATATGTTTCTATGAATATCCGTTCATGTATCTACTTATCTTCGACAGGTCAATCAGGATACTCAGCATACAAGTACACACCTTATGGACCCGTTAAAGAGGTTCTTCCATACTTGTCCAGGCGCGCTCAGGAAAATAAGGGTGTTTTAAAGAAGCTCCAGAAAGAAAAGAAACTACTTGTGGCGGAAATCGTACGTCGTCTAGTTACTGGAAGGTTCTTCTATTCCCCAAAAGGAAATTACGTTCCCGTATAAGGTAAGAATTATTCATTTTTTATTCTCGAATATCCAATGAAAAATACTCAGGTATCTCTTGGACTGTTTGATTATCACTGGTTAGTTTATGTGAAGGGTCTTTCAATGGGAACGCCCCGTGTTTTAATTGACCTTACTCACGCATGGCGGCCATTGTTATTTGTGATATTGACAGTTGTATTTATCAATGTTCACCATCTAATCATGGAAAGTTACTCCAACAAAGTTTACAAATGATCCAAATTATTATGAAAAATCGCGATCTTTTACTCTTACTTTAACTCCAATTTTTGGTCGTTATAATCCGGATATAAGAATAGTTGAACGTGTAGAAGTTTGAAGCAAATTTACACTTCATGTTGGTACAGTGCCAGTGAGACGAAGAAATGTAAGAAGTGAAGAGAAAATTGCTGCCGTACGTGAAAGACCGGAATTTATCGATGTCTCGACGTTCACAAGAACTAGGCGTCCCCCAGAGGTCTTTGTGGCGAATTGTACGAAAAGACCATACAGAATTGTTTCAACCTAACCTAACCTAACCTAACCTAACCTAACCTAATAACTCAAACCAACAGATCATTTACAGCGTCGTGTATTGAGTAATTGGTGCTTAGAAAAGTTAGGAGATGATGCAGATTTTCATAAGAAAATCATTCTCAGCGATTAGGCTCATTTCTGGTTAAACGGTTACGTTAACAAGCAGAATTGACGTATCTGGAGTGGTGATAAACCTCAAGAATATCAAGAACTGTTAACAAGCAGAATTTCCTTATCTGGAGTGGTGATAAACCTGCAGAATATCAAGACCTGCCGTTATGTTCTGACAAACCTACTGTTTGGTGCGGATTTTATGCTGGAGGAGTCATTGGACCTTATTTTGTTTTCAACGAATTTCATGAGGCGGCAACTGTCAATGGAAATCGTTATCGTTCAATGTTGACTGATTTTTCATGGCCTGGTTTGGTTCGTCTAGATTTGCAGAATTGAAATCGTTATCGTTCAATGTTGACTGATTTTTCATGGCCTGGTTTGGTTCGTCTAGATTTGCAGAACATGAGATTTGGACAGGACGGTGTCACTTGTCATATTGCCAATGACACAATGACTTAATTGAAAACAAAATTCGGTGATTCGATTATTTCAAGAAATGAACCGATGAATTATCCGCCTCGTTCCTGCGACTTGAAGTTATTAGTTTGCCGCAATCATCCAGCAAATTCAGAAGATTTACCGATCAATGCTGAACGAGTAATTGCTAATATACGACCTGATTTGTACGAGTCATGGGAAATTTGGTTCAACGACTTCAGTCGTTTCCGTGGTGGACATTTGAATGATGTTTTGTTTCATAACTAAAGGTGTCCATTGTACTTCATAATGAAATAAAAATTTCACTAATTTTCGAATAAATAATGCGTTTTATTCACAAAACAAAATGAGGCGCTGTTAATGAAAGACCCTTCACAAAAAATGTTAACAAGCTAGTGTTTTATCAGGGGTATAAATGAGTTTTTGCGGTTTTTTTTCGAAAATTGCAGCCTTAATGTGAAAAACTGGTTGCCGATAGCAGAGTGGTTAAAACTTAGGACTGGATACTGGGTTCAATTCCCGTTTGAGGAGGAAATACATTTTCTAGTTGGACGAGTTTCGACCACCATTTATCTGTTGGGTCAAAAATTAACAGCACCGTGACCTAAAGTGGCGTCAAGACGCAGTAAAAAAGCCTTAACAGAACACAATTCAACTCCCACTCCACAGAAGCTGAAAAAGCTTCTGAGGGATCTTTACAGAACATCTAAGAGTATCAGGATAATACATCATATTAATGCATTCGAACTTCACGGATCCCATCGCGAAAAAAGGCCGACTATGCATGGATCGATCCATTTTTTGACAATATGTGTCATGCTGCGAAATAACTTTGTCGTGTCTGTCGGCGCATTGCTGTCGTTTTCTCGTAATGCTCGGCCCAAATGCATTTGAGCCTTTCGTTCGGTTGTAGCGGCTCATAATTCACTACACCCAGCTGATCCGACCAAATACACAGCATGACCTTTTCGCCATGAATATTCAGCTTGACAATTGATGATGAGGCATCCATACCTCGCTCGACGTTTTGGATTATCTTAATGGACTCATTTTTCATCGCCAGTCTCAATTCGATGCGTCTTTATTCTTTGCCGTTTGAGCACTTGTTCACACGTGAAAGCACGGCGTTCGACGTCTCTTGGCTTCGGTTCATACGACAGCCAATTTCCTATCTTTCGAATCATTCCCATTGCTTTTAAATGATGGCAAATTGTTGGTTGAGTGGCTCCAAGTGATTTCGTCTTGCGTGTGTGATGGATCTTCATCGAGCCTTGCCTCTTATTTTTCATCCTTAAACTTCGGTGGCGCTGCGGGTCGTCATTCGTCTTCAAAATCAAAATTGCCACTTTCAAATCGGACAAACCACTTTTGACAGGTTCGTTCAACTGGAGCATAGTCACCATAAACTTCTTCATCTTTTCGAAAGTCAAAGGCTTGTTTCACCTCTCACGTGACCTCTTGAGATGCTGATGACCAGCTATCCTTCCGTCTCTTCGGAGGGCGTCCCGGTGAACTCTTAGTAGCTCGCTTGCGATTTCGTGCAATTTTGTCCAATCTCTCATCGCCCATTCTTGACACATGTTCATTCCAGTATCTTCTTCTTGCACGTGACCATCTCACCACATCTAAGATTCCACACTGCTCTCGAATGCCTTCACTTTTCCTGTGGTCTCTTAAGGTACCTGTTATAGTTCTCAAGGTCCTCATCTCGTTTGTACGCATCATCCTCTTTGTTTCGGATGTGTCGGCTCTGGTTCCAAACGCACATGTCAGGTTTTTTAACCTTATGACCTTTCATTGATTTCGCCATATTATCGATTTCAAGGCACTCGCTATCCTGGCTGACTCATTGACTTGCTCTCTGACACCACCCAACAAGTTTCCCCATGACGTCACTTTAACCTACAACATTAGGATGTCAGAGCAAAGTATGGCTGGTCACATTTTAATGTAATTTAGATAGATAGAAGAACTTTTGGTCAAGAAGGTTGTTGATGAGCAGTGACATCGCACCAAATGCTTCTTGCAGAGTGGAACATGATACATTTATTAACAATCGAAATGATATACTTCTTGATGCTAATACAGTGGCAAAAGTCTTCAGTACCCTATGGTGAGGCTTGCTTTACTCCACTTGAGTGAATTGGCCAGGTTCCTTTCAGTCTTCTGGTTAGTTGTTTCAGAAGTGGTTGAACTAGAGGAGATTTGTATGCAAATCTAGCAGGTCTGGTGCATCGTTCCTTTATGAAATCTTCTACAAACGGTACAAAAATCATTATATATAGTTGCATTGGTGACACACTATGATGCATTTGTATTTTTGATTGAGCAACTTGAATAATGTTCAAATTCTAGACTAAACTTTCATATGGTTTTGATTGAAGTTTTATAGATAAGTTTAATTTTATTCTATATAATTATAATTATGTAGAATTGAGTTTTATACTCTGGAGGAAGGTAGGATTCTCTTTCTAGGAAACAATTGAGTTCTTGGAATCTCAGATCAACTTTTCCTTATTTATCTATTGTCCAGATGTTGATGATGTTTCAGATAATACTGCATCGTTAATTTTGACTGCTGGACATTTTCTTTTACTCACTGTGGTCAAGTGGTTTTGTAGGATGGATGTTATTGGATCTTAATGGCTAACCAAGATTATTGTTATAGTGGTGATAGGTCTGATGTGTACGAAAGGTGAAGTAAAGTTTCTAGTTAACTTCCCTGGGTAACACCTGCTTTGATTGTTCCATAGCTGGACTATTCACCATTTATCTTGATTTTAAAAGTGCAATCTCTTGGTTAGGATTTGAAGGAGCTGTAATGCGATGGAAATTCCTAACAGAATAACATCAACACTATTTTTGAAAATGAGACAAAAACTCCTAGTTAGTGGTATCTTGGAACTGGAAAAAGCGGTGTATAAATCATATTGTAATGAATGCCCTTCATTTAACGTATGCAAGACAGGACGGTCTATAATCATACATACGAGCAAAAGAACATAAAGAATCTTCTTCTTCATATTTTCGAAAGCCAAAGGCTTATTTCACCTCTCACGTGACCTCTTGAAATGTTGATAACCAGCTATCCTTCCATCTCTCCGTAGAGCGTCCCGGTGGTCTCTTAGTAGTTGGCTTGGCTTTTCTGCAACTTTGGGCACATGTTCATCCCAGTATCTTCTTCTTGTGCGTGACCATCTCACCACATCTCACACTCCTCTCGGATGCCTCCACTTTTCCTGTGGTCTCTCAAGGTCATCTTGTTGGTACGCTTCATCCTCTTTGTTTCGGATGTGTCGGCTTTGGTTTCATGGTTTCAACCGTATATATCATGATCGGCCGTACACAAGTTTTGTAATTCTGACCTTCTTCTTACTGGTCATAAATTGGTTTCGCCATATTATCGATTTCAAGACACCCGCTACCCTGGCTGACTTATTGACTTGCTCTCTGACACCACCCACCCATGACGACACTTTGACTCCCAAGTAGCTGAAATCTGAGACTTGCTCTATTAGTCTGTCATTAACTACCAGCTTGCATCGACGCGGCTCCCTCGATGTCAACATCCACTAAAATACGATTACTTTAGGCAGCCTTTTTCTTCATATTGAAGTAAAACTTCCCGCAAAAACACCTTATTCGTTACAAAAGTTGACATTTTCAAAACACACAAAAACTATGTTGATTCCACTTCAGATACTGACAAGAAAGCTTAATGATGACATTTCAAAATGAAGATGAAACAAAGAAATAATGAACTAGTAGCGACATCTGTTATCAAGACCGCACGAACTTATTTATACCCCTTATTAATAAGTAATGTCAAAAATCATCCAATTTTGGAGTACAGGATAAGAAAAATTGTTAATTAGTCTCTTTTTTCAGCTTTTTCTTTGTACGTGTCAGAAGTTCCCAGGAAATACCAGTTGAGCGTGTACAGCTAATTCAAATACACCTTGTAGATAAGTAGTCAATTAAATGAGGAAAAAGTCCAACATGTTTCGTATTGGTTTTCATGTTGAGTTACTTTTCGCATTATTTTTTTGTGATTCAAGGTTGTTAAAACACAGATAAAACAGAATTAGAAGCTTGAATAGGTTGGTTATTTCTATTAACTTTTCGGGCCTAAAAACCATGTACAGTATTTGTGTAAAAACTCTCTCAAATATAAATTAGGTATTATTATTAGTCGTTTTATTGTGCAAGTTTTGTGAAAATGTTGGACTGACCATCGCCTCAAATATTGCATCAGCGAATGTAAGCAAAGGAAAGAACGCAGGTTGTAAATTTTGCGTTTCTGTTTCGTTGTTGAACTGTTAAATGAAAAAAAAAATATTTGAATGGCTCCATTGAAATTGTAATCCAAGGTTTCTTTAGAAACAATGAAAATTTTAATTTTGTGTAATTTGATAAATTGATGTTCAGTGTTTATTAACAATTAGAAAATAAAATTCATATGTTTTCCAAAAAGAAAGGATTGTGTCCTCACAATATGATGTTCTGACAATAAGTACAACATAATAAAGTTTCGAGTGTTGTGTCACTTAATTATGTGTTTTCCCATCTCTCTCCTTTCAAAAGAAGCTACCATTTAAGTGATCAGTATTTGAAGATAGTAAAATGGGTATTTCAATGGGAGCATTTTATTTTAGAAGATTGATTTCGAAATTTTTCTCGAATATCCATTTGTACATTGAATGTGAAATTTAGGAATTTCTTTGCGATATTCCTACTTTTCTTCCGAATTATGACTTCTGATTCGACTTCTTTAATTTAATTTCATAGAACTCTTTATAATGAACAATAAAACATTTCATTTTAGCAGATTGAATTCATAATTTTCCTCGAATATCCATTTGAACATTTAGGAATTAAGAGTAGTATGCAGCATTGATGGTACGTTGAGTGCGCAGGAAATCGACGTACAGCACGCCCTACCGGTTCCAGAACACAGTACACATTACCTTACCCGCAGACCAGGTTGTCTTTGCTTTGACTGGCGCCCCTTCCTCCTCGTTACTCGTTACTTGACACCTTGGTTTCGGGTGTGTAATAGTGTACCCATGTTTCCTCTATAGTGAAGATTTGCGTTAAAAAAACCATCCCCCTTTGCCTCCTATCGCGTCAGTAAGCGGCGACAAACTTTCAACTGCGGTAATTTTTACTCAAAGTTCAACAGTTTAGGAACCCATCGCGCCGTCATTTTGCGATATTGAAGGTGTTCGTGGATGATAGACTCTACACTACCAATACTGATGCCGACTTCAGCCGAAATGTCTCGAACATTCATCCTAAATGAGTTGTTCTACGCGCGAATGTTGTCTGGTGTGACGCTGGTTCGCGGTCGACGACCATGCGGCTCAATCTCGACGGTTTCGCGGCCATCCTTGAATGCTTTGTCCCATTTAAACACGGTAGCCCTACTCAGGCACTCACTACTGAACTGCTTTTGCAAACGCACAAAAATATCCGTGTTTTTAACGTCTTCTCCCACTAAAAAACGAATGATAATACGTTGCGCTACGGCAGTCGGCACTTGACGTTCACTCATGATCGTAGCACTCGCGTGAAACATGTGCTCCGACGAAAACAAATACCTCACTGTTCGTAAGAGACCCAGCTATCACATACTCAAGCCACGACCTTCGAAACATACATGCGCGCCATCTACAGAGTTTGTCTCGAACATATTTGAATGAGCATGTGGAATATTGTAAAAAACATGATTCAATATCGATTAGATTTCCTCGAGAGTCACATATTACATTCAAAAATCATCATATTAAACAAAAAGTTCCATATGTAATTGGTGCAGATTTTGAATTATATTTGAAGGATAGTTATCCGAATAAAACAGCTTTTTCTAAACCATTTAAGTATCACCCTATGAGTGTAGGTTATTACTTGAAATGTAATTATGACTCATCTCAATCATTTTGTAATAGTTATACTGGAGAGAATTGTATTGAATGGTTCAGTAATGAACTTGAAGTGATAGCAAAAAAATTGAATATCATAATCAAGCATGTTGAGCCCATGAAATCTAATAAGAGGAAAATTAATGGAATGTCGAATATGTGTCATATATGTAGGAAGTCATTCAGTGTTAAAAATGAAATCGTTATAGACCATGATCATTTCACGGGAGGAATTAGAGCACCTGCTCATAAAATAAATAATATACAACATAAATTTTTTTTTATGATACCACTCGTGTTCCACAATTTGAGCGGTTATGAGTCCCATTTTTTGATGAGACATTTTTCTGAATTTGCTTATACTACTCTGTCAAGAAAGTACCGGGAATTTTCAATTAAAACAACATTTTTACATTTAATCGTCAAAATTTATTGAGTCGCCTTCAAAATAGGCTCCATTTGCTCCAATACATCTATGCCAACGGCACTTCCAATTATCGAAACATTTTTTATAGGCGCTTTCCGGGATGGACTTTAGCTCTCGCGCCGAATTTTGTTTTATGGCTTCAATCGACTCAAAACGGGTGCCACGAAGGGGCAATTTTAGTTTTGGGAAGAGGAAAAAGTCGCAGGGAGCCAAATCCGGCGAATACGGTGGTTGCTGAAGCACGTTTGTTGAGTTTTTGGCGAGAAAGTCAGTCACAATCGTAGCTCGGTGAGAAGGCGCGTTATCGTCATGCAAAATCCATGAATTGTTCGCCCACAAATTTGGCCGCTTCTTACGGATACGCTCACGCAAACGTTTCATAACGCCTAGGTAATACTCCTTGTTTACCGTCTGACCCTCTGGAACGAATTCGTAGTGCACCACGCCACGGATATCGAAGAAAACAATGAGCATCACCTTCATTTTCGAGCGGCTTTGGCGTGGTTTTTTCGGTTTCGGCTCATTTTTTGCCACCCATTCCGATGATTGCCGGCTTGTTTGCATGTCGTACTCGTAGACCCAGGTCTCATCACCAGTTATAATGCGTTCCATGAATGTAGAATCGGAATTACAGCGATCCAGCATGTCTGAAGCAACCTGTTCGCGATGACGTTTTTGAAGAAAATTCAGGTCTTTCGGTACGAGTCGTGCGGCCACCTTTCTCATGCCCAAAATATCAATCAAAATCGTACGTGCGGACTCGTGGGATATCTTAAAATCATGTGCTATCTCTCTTAAGCTGGTACGACGGTTTTCCAGCACCCTTTTCTTAATTTTATCGACGTTATCTTGGATCGAAGCCGTCGATGGGCGACCACTTTACGACCGTCCTTGAAGGCTCTGTACCACTGATATGCACGAGTTTTCGATAGAGCATTATCACCAAAGGCCTTTTGCAACATTTTCAATGCATCGGCACCCGAAAATTCATTTGCAACACAAAACTTTAAACAAATTCTTTGCTCAACGTAATCACCCATAGTAAAAATCGGCACGCACTCTGACATCGACTGACTTAATCAGCTGTTGCAAACACACTAGTTGACAGATCCCGCTCAAGCTTGGCATAGTAATTAAGGACAGTGGTACCAACCTAGGAAAAAAAAATTTCACCTGCCTCATTGCCCCGCCAGATTTAAATCGATAATTCCCGGTACTTTCTTGACAGAATGTATAAATGTGTAAAAATAACTGTTATTTTTAGTGAAAACAAGATTTCAACCTAAAAGTGTCACATGTTATATTTAGTTAGTTGTTAAAATGTGGATTGCGAAACCCGAAGAAATAGCATTGTTTTTGATTTCTTCCAGAATCATGACATCAAATCGTCTATTTTTTCAATTATAAAAATAAGAAATGATTACATTCTTATAAATCAAAAACGTAAGCTATAATGACGACATCCATGAAAATTTGCATCGCTTTGGAAGCATCCAATACTGATAAGAAGAAAAATACATACAAATTCAAATGGATCCAAACTACGGGAACGGAAAATACATATTATGAAATACCAGGATATATCTGACCATCATGAACTTTTGGCTCTACCGAAGGTGAAGAATATCTTGAAATCGATTAAAGTAAGAGGTTCATTTCGTACGTGTGTCATTTCATTAACTCCGGAATTGAAAGAAATATATTTTGATGCCGAAGAAGATGTGATGTTCAAGAATGAATATTTACAACTGATTTATTCACCCGCATACGTGAGAACAGTATTTGGACAAGAATCACCAAAACCACAGGACTTTCAAAAAAAGCAAGGATTTAAAGAGGATAAAGGACGATTTTGCGCTGAATAATTTTGATGGTGAGAGTGTTTCAGTGAATTTGTGGTTAGAAAAATTCCAGACGGAATGCACGCGTTGTGAAGTAGAAGAAGATAGAGACAAAATTTTGATTTTACGGTTGTTTCTGGATGGAATAGCGAAAGAATGGTTTGATTCTAAATTAATTACATTAGATTTAGACAAAAGTTTTCAAATATGAAAAGAAAACTGCTTAGAGAGTTTTTGTGAAACGAGTCCGAAATAATTTTCCAACTGACATATTAATTGATTTAATTGTGATAAGTTTGCCAAATATTTTATAAGATAGAATTGATCGATCGAATGTAACAACTTTCGAGAAATTGTTGGGTGAGTTGCGAAAGCTAGAAAGTTCAAAAAAATATGACAACGATCGAAATAAAGAAAATCATAGAATGAATAAATCTGCCGAACAAATTCCTTCCTATTCAAAAACAAATAGAAAACCAGTTTAGAAGGAACCATGCTCAATTTGTGAGAAGAATGGTTTTTCAGGTAGATTTCATCCGGAGACTTTATGTCGGCTAAGGAATAAATCCAATAATTTTGAACAAAAGAACGTACCCAGTAACATAAAAACTGTAAACAATGTTGGGGTACAGGATGAATTAAATCAGGCCATTTTAAACCAAAAAAACTTAAACTGCTGCCATTGATAAAAATGAAGGTGTTTATAAATAATAATGAATCATGTGGAATTTATGATTCGGGCTCAAATGTTAGTTTTCTGAATTCCAAAGTAGCAGAAAAGTTATGTCTACGCATTCAAGATAATAGAAACACATTCAAAACAGTCAGTGGCAGGGCAAAATTTTCAGGAAAAATAATTACAAAAATGAGACTCGATAATATCAAAAAAGTAGTTGTACTTTTTGTAGTTAATGAGAAAAATTTCGAGTATGATATTCTACTCAGACTAGACTCTATTTCCAATTTTCAATTAGAACAAGATTTTGATTTGAATATTTATCAAAGATTAGATATGAATGAAGAGAGAAAGATCGATTGTGTCCATAATAATAATGATAACAATGATTACACCATCAATTTCAATGAAGGGATACCAACAGAACATTTCGAAGCAAAATAAGACCATTTGGAAATGAATCAGAGAAATCAAATTGAACTTTTAATGAATAAATATGACCATATTTTTGCAAAACAAGTTTGATATTGGTCAGGTGCAAAATAATGAGGCACATATAAAACTTTTAGAACACAAATTTATAGCAAAAAAACCATACAGATGCTCGAAGGGGGATCAAAAAGAGAATTCCAAATAAGAAGATTGTTGAAAGCGAATCTGATTGAGGAGTCCTCCTCACCTTTTGCATCACCAGTCACTTTAGCATATAAGAGAGATGAAAGGTCTAAAACCAGATTATGTGTCGATTTTCGTGAACTCAATAAATTAATTGTTCCCGAACCACAGCCTTTCCCATTAAATGATGAAATCTTAGCCAAGACCCGAAATGCAAACTTCTTCACTAAATTAGATGTAAATTCTGCCTTTTGGTCGATTCCTATTCGTATCAAAGATAGATATAAGATTGCTTTTGTGACACGGAATGGTCACTGGCAATGGAAATGTTTACCTTTTGAACTTAAAACATCCCCGGCCATATTTCAACGTATATTGAATAATATATCAGAAAATATAACCTGAATTTATTCTACCTAAATTATATAGATGATATTCTAATATTTTCTTCAACATTTGATCAACATATAGAAGATTTGGAGAGTCTCTTGAAAGCAATATGTAATGAAGGATTCAGACTTAAATTTATCAAGTGTAATTTTGCAGAAGAAGTCAAATATTTAGGACATATTATAGGAAACAATACAGTACGACCTATAAATGACAATTTGATTTCCATTAGGAATTTTTCTTCACCAGATATTCGGAAGAAGATAAGGCAATTTTTGGGTGAAGTTAATTTTTATCACAAATACATAAAAGATTCAGCTAGATTATTAGAAACCGTTGCATAATTTACTGAGAAAAGATGTAAAATTCAATTGATCATTGGTTTGTCAGGAAGATTTTAATGAGGTTAAGGGACATCCATTTGTTCTGAGCCAATTCTTGCAATTTTCGACCCAAGTGATACTACTATATATACCGATGCCAGTATTTAAGGAGTAGGAGCTGTTCTTAAACATAAACAGATTAATGGTGAAATGAAACCCGTAGCGTTTTTTTCTAAAAACTAAATGAATATCAAAGGAACAAGAAAGCAATATTCCTGGCAATTGAAGAGGCAATTAAATTTTGGAAATATTGGCTAATAGGACATGAATTTATTGTTGTTACTGACCATAAGAAGGGAAATAATTTCGTACAAGACCAGATGAAGAGCTGGGTGACATGATGAATTTTCTATCACAATTCGATTTTGAGATTAGATATGAACCAGGAAAAGGAAATGTAGAAGCAGATTGCGTTTCCAGAAACCCAGTTCTGGAAGAAACGGAGAATATGGACGAATGTATAATAACAGTTAATTTGGTGGAATTAAATGAAATGAAAACGATCAACGGAATAATCTGTTAAAGATAAATAATATGGGAAGAACTGTTATACAGATAGAGATACATTACAAATTGCACAAAATAACAAAAAAATAATTTTATTCAATGATTTCGGAAAAGAGTTAATCAGAAAAGTGCACAAGCATTATGGCCATATTTGTGCTAGTAAGATAAATAATAAAATCAGAAAGTTTTATTACATTCAGAATATGGATTCACTGACAAAAGAAGTTTGTGGATCATGTGACATATGTTGTAAAAATAAAACGAGAGTAGGGCAAATGTATGGCCTCCTTTCTCAATTAGGCCCAGCAAAGGAACCATTTGAAATAATGTCGTTAGACACAATTGGAGGTTTTGCTGGAAACCGCTCTTCAAAAGGATACCTTCATCTCCTAGTGGATCATTTTACTCGATATGCATTTGCGAGCACAAACAACCGAAGATTTCATCAAATTAATTTATAAAATTCAAGATAAACGATCAATAAAAACAATATTAACAGATCAATACCCAGGAATAAATTCGGAAAAATTCAGACAACATATGAGAAGTTTGAATATATAATTGATTTTCACAACAGTAGATTGTCCTTTTTCTAATGGTCTGAATGAACGACTAAATCAGACATAAGTGAACAGAATAAGGTGCAAACAAAACGAAAAGAAAACTAGGGCATGGACGAAAACAGCCGATGAATGTATTGAAGAATACAATAGAACAGACCATTCTACAACTGGATATAGCCCAGAATATTTACTTTGTGGCAGAACTGATCCCATTGCTCCAGAAGAACTTATTGAAGAGAGAAATTTACCAAACGATAAGGAAATAGCATGTAAAAATTCTTTACGCTATCATGAATACAATAAAAGACTGATCGACAAGAATAGGAAATATTATGATTTTAAAATTGGAGACTATGTTTACGTTGAAAATAAATCAAAACTGAATAGAAAAAAACCTGATAAAATAAGAATAGGACCTTTTCCAATAGTGAAAAAAATTTCTAACACCATATATGAGATAAATATTGGAAATGAAAGAAAGGACAATAACTATTTTCAGGTAACTAAGTTGCTCCCATGTGAAAACCCAAACATTTAATACATACGTACATACTTTGTGTGGGGGGATGTAAAAATAAAACTGTTATTTTTAGTGAAAACAACTTTGTAACTTCTATGTTCTATGATTTATGTTCTATGTCTAAGATTTTAACCTAAAAGTGTCACATGTTATATTTAGTTGTTAGAAATGTGAATCGAGAAACCCGAAGAAATATTTAAGTATTTGATTTCTTCCAGAATCATGATATCAAATCGTCTATTTCTTCAATTATAAAAATGAGAATTAATTACATTCTTATATACTTCCATTGAATGAGGAAAAGTACATTGCCTTCACAGTCGCAGATTATGAAACTCAAATCAAATTTAAGTTCATTGATATCATACAACTTATGGGAGCGTCACTTGAAAAGTTAGCTTCTTACATGGAACATGATTCATTCATTTATTTATATTCAAATTTCCCTAACTTAACTGCAAAGGTATATATCCTTACTAGCTGACCCGGCCACGCGTTGCTGTGGCTAAAGTCTGAAAAACTTGTTATCATAGCACATTGAAATAATAAGTGCTAAATATTTTTTAATAGAGGTTAAATAAAAACAATAAAAAAAAATATTTGTACAACTATTTAAAAAGTGTAGGAAATTGTGTATCATTTTTGCATTGACGTTTTAATTAAATTTTATAATTATGTGATAGCTTATATGACACGTTCGTAGATTTACCATAGCAGCGCCATCTATTGATTACTTACTCAACCCAGTCGAAAGGTATCGACATCTGTTAGAATCATTTGGAGTTAACAGATAATTGTGACTGTCAAATAATAACAGACAAATAATTAGCAATAAATTAAAATTGCGACTATAATTTGAGATTTAAACTATCCTACCTCTCAAGTTGGATCGAACTGCACATGGTGTGCGAATTTTATTATAATCGGTTAAGTGGTTTAGGAGTCCATTGAGGACAAACATTGTGACACGAGATTTATATATATTAAGATTAAGATTATATAAACAATATTGAAAACTTGAATGAGACTACACTATGATGAATATATAACCGATGAAGAATATTTACATGCTCAATAAGTTTGGTTCACCTTCAATTGCAAAAATTTATAAGACTATTCAAATTTATATCTCAAAACTGATGTTCTCCTCCTAGCTGAGCAATTTCGTCAAAATTGTCATAACACTTACGGATTAGATCCTGCCTGGTATTATACACTTCCAGGATATACATGGGATTGTACGCTGAGACATACATCAATGGAACTACAAATAATCAAGGACATTGCTATGATTTTATTCATTGAACAAAGTATAAGAGGAATCAGTCAAGTTTGTAGTAAACGACAGTAATTTTTATATGGTGTTATTTACCGACAATAACCTGTATTAGCCTAAATGAGAATTGTTAGTCACGAAATCTACTGATTAAGAAATTCGGTGTATCATTTAGTCAACAGATGATGGTGGTGAACTTTCTCACAAGAAGCGGATACTTTTTACATTATCTGTATTCATATAAGCTGTTAATAAGATGTACTAATAAGAAAATAAAAATTCCTAGTTAAGAAATTTACCGATTAATATCTTCAATGCATCAAAGAGCCAACAGATGGCGGCGGCGAACTCTCATAAGAAACGGAAACTTCTTAGATTGTCCATTTCATATATGCTGACATCTACTGACAATAATATGTACTAACAAGAAAATAATAATCCCTAGTCAAGAAATCTACTGATTATTATGTCTATTGCATAAAAGAGCCAATAGATGGCGAGGATGAACTCTCACAAGAAACGGAAACTTCTTACATTGTCTTTTCATATATGTTGACATCTAGTGGCAATAATTAGTACTAACAAGAAAATAATAATCCCTAGTCTAGAAATCTACTGATTAATATCTCTTATGCATCAAACACCCAGCAGATGTCGGGGTGAACTATCTTTTAAGGGAAACTTAAAACGTTGCAGTTTACAATGGAATGACCGGTTCTGCACGAAAACTATTACCACCTACCCAGCAGTTTCAAGTCTCTGAGTTGTCTTTTCCAGAATTATACAGGTATTGAAAAGACAGTCGCAAAGATACGAAATTCAATGTTAATCAAGACGTCCAGTGGAGCAGTGGAAAAATCAAAACCTCGGCGCGATGCGATCTTCTGGGAAATGTTTGATCTAAATGTTCCCTAACAGCAAGTGTATAATGTCGGAGCGCTCTTTCTTGCATAAACCAAATATTCATCCAGTGATTTGAAGGTAGCACGTCTAGAAACTCGGTCAAGGTATTTTGAAGAAAGTTGAGGTATGCGGCTTCTGTTAAATTCCGTGGTTCAGTAATTTTTGTTAAAACCCATTGACAAAATGTCCTTCTGGCTTGATGATCAGGAGGATTAAGAGCCTGCACACGTTGAATATGGAAAGGATAGAGAAGTTGTTGATACATATTTTTCAATTAAAAAAATGTATATGAGACAGTAATTCATTTCCACATAAAAACTCTAGGTGTTTATTGGAGTTTACCGCTAAAAACTCCAATAAACACCTAGAGTTTTTATGACTTGTGCTTCCATTATTTGGTCACGTACCTAAAAATGTATTTAAACTCGGTTACACTGAGTACCATCAGACAGTACAATGTAATACCTGAAGAAGCCACATCGTGGTGAAATAATTGTTGTAGTACAAACATTTTTGTGGAAATAAATTACTGTCTCATATACATTTTTTTAATTGAAATGAGTTTCCACCAAGTAAAGACCGAATCTATCAAATACATATTTTTTAGACTGCGCATCACGCCTGTCTGATAAGTTTCAGATGCGCAGACTCGGAAACGAAACGCCGTCTCCCGAATCAAGAGGTGGAAGCTCCCCCGCAACATCCGCATTATCCTTCAAGAGCTTCAGATACTTTACTGACCGAAACATCGTGTTATACACAACATAATTTCTAACTTTATTTTTTGACGGGATTTGTAGTTGTATACATGTAAAAATAAAACTGTTATATTTAGGAAAAACAACTTTGTAACTTCCATGTTCTATGATCTATGTTCTATATCTCAGATTTTAACCTAAAACTGTCACATGTCATATTGAGTTAGTTGTTAGAAATTTGAATTGAGAAACTCGAAGAAATAGCATTGTTTTTGATTTCTTCCAGGTTAGTGAGCTATTTTTTTTATTTCTTTGTATGTTATTATTTTATTTTTTATATGTTATTCTGGTATACTTCAAACTAAGGAAAATAAATTCTTCCAGAATCATGACATCAAATCGTCTATTTCTTCAATTATAGAAATAAGAATTGATTACATACTTATATATTAGGAGTACAAATAATTTTCCGCCGTACGGAACCCAATTTCCTTGTTTATGAATCATTCCTAATGATTTTAAACGATGTGAGACTGCTTGCTCAGTGACTTCTAATGTTAGAGCAAGTTCTTTTTGTGTTTGAGATGAATCTTCCTCCAATAATTCCTCCAATTCTGCATCCTCGTAAATTTTTGTCCTTCCACTGCGATCTTTGCCTTCTACGTCGAAAACACCGTTTTTAAACTTTTGAAACCACCCTCGACACGTTCTCTCACTCAAAGCACCCTCACCATATGCTTCTACGAGCAATTGATGCGCCTCAGCAGCAGATTTCTTTGAATTAAAGAAGTAAACTAATATTTCCCGCAAATGACGCTTACTTGGCTCAAATTTTGACATTTTCAACTTATAAAAATTATATTTTACCAATATAAAATCAATGATATTAATAGGTTATGTTGTTCTTGAATGTCCAAACTATTTTTTAATCCGGTTATCATCTGCGAAAGCTAACCGAAACTGCGTGCCGCGCCATCTACAATAAAACGGCGGAAACTTATTTGTACTCCGAATAATTAAACGGGTTAGAGTATTTGTCTCGATCATATTTAAACCTCGTATTTTGAGGTCTAGAATTAGCTCCCGTTGTTTTTTAACACCCGCTGTATACTCCTCTGATGCTCAATCCACTATATACTCCAAGTGCAACTTAAAAATTTTAATATTAAAATTACAGTAAAGGATAATTCAATATGACATCTTGTCTCGCAAGCTCCAGCAACATAGGATCATCGAAGAATTTGTTGATTGAAACGTCTTGACTCAGGCCCTTCCTCCTTCTCGTTTTGATCATGAATTCCCGAGCTAAATGAGTTGCGGGTTGAGGTTCTAAAGGTCTTATAACAATAGACTTATCCAAAGGATCCCCGGGTACAATCTAAAATAAACGATGAATACAATAAATAATGTGGTTATTAGTCACGACCTGTACATTATACAAGTGGATACAGGGTGCCCAAGTTATCTCTGGACAAATTTCACAAGGTGATTCTACAGGCAGTTTGCAACACAAAAGTTCCTAGAGCGTGGGGTCCATTCATCCTTCTTTGTAGGATTATTCAAGATTTTACTATTTTTTAACGTTTCACAATTTTTTCATTAAAAACGTAGCATAACTTGAAAACTATCCGAAGTATTCCAAAACAATACAGTTTATTTTTTTGATCAGCACTTTATTTTAACTTTCAAATTTTGTTTGCTTCTACAGGATGTCCCAGAAGTCGACGTCAAGCCGGAATCTGGTAACAAGTCATAGTAGGCATCAGAAAAATATTAAAACAAATTGTAGAAATTACTATGTTTCACTACCAATAAAAATATATATTACACATTTTCTTGTGACTCGAGTTTCGGGAAATGAACTATCCCATCATTAGACAACTGAAGACCTAACAGTGCTGCAGAGGTATTTAAACAAAAGTGATAAATATTTTGAATATTTCAATAGATTCTAGATAACACCTAATAGTGGTACAGGCGTTTACAAGCGGAACGTGATAAAAAACCGGGTTAAAAAAGAGGGTCCTTCTAACAGATATCGGAATGTCGGCAATCGACAAAGAAGGTTGTTAAACAGATTTGAGATTTGAGATTTAAATATCTCAAATAATTTTTGGGATTACATAGCTCCGTACAGTCATTCATTATTTTTACATTATTTTGTTGTATATCTCAAATATTTGGATTTACATAGCTCCATAGAGTCATTCATTATTTTTTACATTATTTTTATTGTGAACGAATTTGAAAATTTCAATAATCAAGCTTCCTTTCATTTGAATCTACATGTAAAATTTTCTTCAGATTTTTTTTGTCGAAAGGAATTACTGTTTTCTAAAGAATGAGTGGCAAAAGTTGAATTTTTGTTTATTTTTCATTAAATTCATTTTATGTTCGTTGAAAAAGGTTTTAAACAGATCTCACTTTTTGAATATCTCAAATATTTTCGATTTACATAGCTCCGTACAGTCATTCATTATTTTTACATTATTGTTATTGTAAACTAATTCGAAAATTTCAACAGATTCTAGATAATCGAGTTTCTTCCCTTATGATTCTACATGTAAAATTTTAAGATTATCTATTGTGGGGAAGGAATGACCTTTTCTAGACAATGAGTGGCAAAAGAAGAATTTTATTTATTTTTTATGAAACTCATTTCATGTTCGTTGAACCTCGTCTTGAAGGAACGTCCTGTTTGTCCTAAATATTTATTACTGCACGTAGAACAAGATAACTCATAAACTCCTGATTTGTGTATGTTTGGAGTAGGGTCCTTTGCGTTAAATAATACCGATGATAATTTGTTTTGCGTTTTGAGGGCAATATTGACATCTGATTTTGAAAAAGTATTGGCCACTTTTTGACTTATGCTACCAAAGTACGACAGAGAAATGATTTTTTTATTTTCTTCAGTTTTTATGATGGGATAAATTTGGCTCATAGCTATTTTAGATAGTTTCTGTCGAATTAGATTATCTATTATATTGGGGTTGAAACCGTTGTTCGCGGCTTTTGATTTTATAGTTTGGACTTCAGCTTCGCGGTCATTTTTTGATAAAGGTAATGCGAAGGCTCTATGGATCATCGATTGATACGCTGATATTTTTGATATATTTCATTGGTAGTAAAACATAGTAATTTCTACAATTTATTTTAATTATGATCATCTACCAAATAGTAATGGCTGAAACAATTCAGTATCAGAAAAATATTACATTGCATTTTCTACTAGGAGTACAAATAAGTTTCCGCCGTTTTATTGTAGATGGCGCGGTACGAAGTTTCGGTTAGCTTTCGCAGATGATAACCGGCTTAAAAAATAGTTTGGACGTTCAAGAACAACATAACCTATTAATATAATTGATTTTATATTGGTAAAATATAATTGTAATAAGTTGAAAATGTCAAAATTTGAGCCAAGTAAGCGTCATTTGCGGGAAATATTAGTTTACTTCTTTAATTTAAAGAAATCTGCTGCTGAGGCGCATCAATTGCTCGTAGAAGCATATGGTGAGGGTGCTTTGAGTGAGAGAACGTGTCGAGAGTGGCTTCAAAAGTTTAAAAACAAGTAGAAGACAAAGATCGCAGTGGAAGGCCAAAAATTTACGAGGATGCAGAATTGGAGGAATTATTGGAGGAAGATTCATCTCAAACACAAAAAGAACTTGCTCTAACATTAGAAGTCACTCAGCAAGCAGTCTCACATCGTTTAAAATCATTCTTCTATAATAAATATTTAATCTGTGTTAAAAAACGGCGGAAACTTATTTGTACTCCTAATATTATTCGAGAAAATGCACACCCTGTGATGATTTTTGAACTCCTGTTTCTACAATTGTTTACTTTCTTCAAATTTTATTTTCCCTATGTAATCGCGAATAGTGCTTCTGTAATCTGTGATCTTCAATTCTAAGCCAGCTTGGAAAATAATGTCACTTGTTGCCGAACCAAGTATTAAAAATTAATATTTCCCACAACTTTAACTGACTGTATTGAAAAAAACTGTACTACATTAGTTTGGCAAATTACTTTAAAAGTAAGCGCATTTATTAGGGATTCTAAAATGGTATTGCTACATTATTTCTTAGATCGGCCAAAAAAACGGTCTTTCTTAATGAAACACAGTTCCGAACAATTTCTACGAACTAAATAAAAACGATTCTAGTCATCCAATACTGGTTTGAATGAGATGGGGTGAGTCCTTCCATAAAATGTGAGTGAGACAGATAGTGACGCCACTATTTGGTAGTGACTGTTAAAAAACCAATAGTCGTAACGATACACCCCTTAATGCTATTATTAAGGGCTCAAACTTTCACGATAATTTTTTTTATCATCATGAATGATATTTTCACAGTATCATTAAAAAAAATAGTTGTTTTTTTTGGCCCAGTCTAGTGTACTTGCAACTTTTGGCTTCGTTTATTAGATTTGTTTGCTTGTAATTTGGTTAGTTTTGATCTCGACAAACTTTGTTTTTACCTGGACTAACCTGTGATTGTGTATTGCCATCATGTCTGTGTATACCACACAAGAATATGCCAACATGCTCCTCGTTTATGGGGAATGCAGATGTAACGCTAGTGCAGCTTCGAGCGATACTCTAATGCTGATCATTATCCAGATCATCGAGTTATTACGAATGCGCACCGCCTACTCTTCACAGCGGGCCGACTTCCAAACAAAGTGTTTGGTGAAGGAAGAATTTGCTTACCTTACGACGACATTGTGCTCCAAGCAGTTGAGGAAGATCCAAGTACTTCGCTACGTGAAATTCAGCAAAACACCCATATCACGTACAGCGAGTACAAGCTCTGTTACCTCGAGATTATGAACCTCGGGTAGCGTTTTGACAAACCATCCTACAAAAGAACCGTGAAGTCCCACAATTCTCACAAAAAATTTTGTGGCCGGACGAATCGACATTAAAAAAAGATGGTTCCATTAACCTACACAATTTACACGAGTGGCGCGTAGAAAATCCGAATTTAATGAGACTAGATAGATCTCAATATCGTTTTGAAGTGGACCCGTGGACTGGAATTTTGAACGGAAAAGTCATAGGACCTTTTGAGTTTCCAGAGGTCTTGAATTTATTTAGGTTTTTTACGAAATCAGTTGCCAAATTTACTTGAAGACGTGCTACTTAGTATTTTCAGAGAAATATGGTTTAAGCAAAATGGGTGCTCAGCGCACTAGTTAGAGAATAAAATTTGAATATTAAAACAAATTGAAATATGTTTATCTTCTACAATTTTAATTTCAAAAAAATTTTTATTCAAAAAACTTTTAGAAATAAATTTATGTCTAACAAGCACCGCTTACATTTAATAGACGTATATAATCAAAACTCAATATATAATGTCAAATGGAATAAATAACCCAACAGATATACGAAATGAATTAAAATTAATAAATAAATATTTAAAGGAGACAAAATTTTGTTTCTGGTCTTACCGTTAAGAACACCAATTGCCTTTTAAAAACATGAACACACTTAAAGGACTTCTCAAAGAATATGATTTATTTGAAATATTTAATATATTTAAATATTCGAATACATTATTTCAAAAATCTCTAAAAAAATGTGCACTATATCTTCAAAAAACAAATATAATTCTAGACAATCCCGTCTTCAGTCCTCTTTTAACATTCCAAATATCAAAATCAAAAACATAACCTATATAACTAACGTGTTAAAAGATTTAAGCTTCGAAATACAGATCAACTATATATTTCAAGATTGATCTATGTTCTAACAAAATCAAAGAACAGTGTGAGTTATTTTAAGGTTTATTTAAATTCATTGACATTCTATAATGAGATTTATTGAAGCCAAAATATAATTATATATTATATATAAAATAAAATAGAAAGGCCTTCTAAAAGTTTTTTGAATAAAAAATTTTTTTTGAAATCAAAATTGTAGAAGATAAACATATTTCAATTTGTTTTAATATTCAAATTTTGTTATATTTCTTCTATCAAGTAAAAGGCCTTTCTATTTTATTTTATATATAATATATAATTATATTTTGGCTTCAATAAATCTCATTATAGAATGTCAATGAATTTAAATAAACCTTAAAATAACTCACACTGTTCTTTGATTTTGTTAGAACATAGATCAATCTTGAATTATATAGTTGATCTGTATTTCGAAGCTTAAGTCTTTTAACACGTGAGTGATATAGGTTATGTTTTTGATTTTGATATTTGGAATGTTAAAAGAGGACTGAAGACGGGATTGTCTAGAATTATATTTGTTTTTTGAAGATATAGTGCACATTTTTTTTTAGAGATTTTTGAAATAATTTATTCGAATATTTAAATATATTAAATATTTCAAATAAATTATATTCTTTGAGAAGTCCTTTAAGCGTGTTCATGTTTTTAAAAGGCAATTGGTGTTCTTAACGGTAAGACCAGAAACAAAATTTTGCCACCTTTAAATATTTATTTATTAATTTTAATTACTTTCGTATATCTGTTGGGTTATTTATTCCATTTGACATTATATATTGAGTTTTGATTATATACGTCTATTAAATGTAAGCGGTGCTTGTTAGACATAAATTTATTTCTAAAAGTTTTTTGAATAAAAATTTTTTTTGAAATTAAAATTGTAGAAGATAAACATATTTCAATTTGTTTTAATATTCAAATTTTGTTATATTTCTTCTATCAAGTAAAAGGCCTTTCTATTTTAGTTAGAGAATATCTAAATGAAGAATATCCCGGCAGATAGATAGGGCGATCTGGTACAATCTCGTAACCAGCCCGTTCACCTGATTCGAATCCCTCAGATTTTTCTTACTGGCGAGCAGTGAAGGAAAAAATGTGTTCAAAATAAAGTGAAAATGAGCTTCGGTTGAGAATTAGGGAAGCAATGCAATTCGTCAATAACGGAAGATTCACCCGTCTGATATCTCGATCTATTTTAAGAAGATGTCGTGCATGAATTGCCGCTGAAGGAGGATAGTTTGGCCATCTTTCCTGAATTTATTGAATATTGCCATAAAACGAAACTGAATTTCTTTAAGAAAAACCTTTTTGTGTCCAATCTAAAAAAGAATGTAGTTAGTGTTATAGCATTTTAGAATCCTTATTAAATGTAATAACTTTTGAGGTAACTTCGCAAACTGATGTAGTACAATTTTTTTCGTACAGTCAATTTAAGTTGGGCCAAATTTTAATTGTGTGTACTCGGTTCGTCAAAAAGTGACATTATTGTTCAAGCTGGACCAATTGGTTTCGAATTGAAGATTACAGGTTACAGAAGCACTATTCGGGATAACATAGCAAAAATAAAATTTGAAAAAAGTTAAAAATTGTGGCAACAAATCATCACAGGGCGTTTGTGTGCATTTTATCGAATAAAAGAAAGTGCAATATGATTTGAAAAATACAGGACTGATTCCGGCTTGACGTCGACCTCTGGGACACCTGTATAGTAGGCTAAGATTCTTTAATACGTAAACTATAAAAAAGAAACATCACTGTTGACGTAAAAACAGCACGACTCACCTGCCAATGATGAAACACGGACAAACAGAAGGCCTGACCCTGCGTGTGCGTCCTCAGGTCGGTCTCGAACCCGAAACTGTCAATAGCAGGAATGAACGCCTTGATCGTATACAGGGGAGATCCGGGGACCGGCGCGTCTTGCGTCACGTGACCCCTTCTCTTGGCCAGCACCGTGTAGACGGCTGAAACGCAATCGGCGGGCGCCTGAACCTCGACGAACAGGTAGGGTTCCATAAGCCTAGGCGTCGCCATGAGGAAGGCCGAATAAACGACCCTCCTCGCCGTCGGGATGATTTGACCGCCGCCCCTGTGAAGCGGCTCTTGCGCAATCACGGCGTCTAGAATTTTGAACTTTGTGTTCCGGATCGGCTCTTCGCACAGGGGACCTTCTCTGGTACCCCACTGGAAACCTTGGACTATGGAGTCTTTCACCGAGCTGAGTAGACCTTTATCGACTTCGGATGGCAAGGTGTCGTCCACCAGAATGTTTGGGCCTGAGAATGGAATAATTAATAAGTACTCTTTTTCGTACCACGGTTAGTTTACCGCAGTATTTGCCTATTATTTCAGTATTTCGAAAGGTTGAGTGGACTGTATATTTGATGTAGTTGACGAAGAGTTTTACTTCAAGGGCACTTGTATGTAGTTATCTCTATGATGAACTAGCTTTGTTTATCCAATAAGATAAATCAACGAAAATGATAAGGAATTAAAGTAAAACACTCGTACTACAGTATAAAAGCAGCGAATTATATGATTTACTGTATATAAACGAAGTTAAAGGAATGATTATTACACTAACAACAAATGTAACGAATTTGCCAATACTTGCAATCGACTGGATTACTATATTACCAATAATAACCGCGTTAGCTTGGACCCAAATATCACAAGCTACGTACAACAAATTTGACTATCCGAATGATCGTGCATAATGTAGCTAGTGCTACATGCGACAAATTTGATTATTACTCGAATAATAATGCATGATGCAGCAAAGGCAATGTGATCGTGTCTACGAGCATATGTTCTTCTACCAGGGCAGGTTGCTAGCCTCACCACCGAACCCTCCTCTTTTATCCGGGCTTGGGACCGGCTATGCTACTGCTAACTAAAATCAAGATAAACAATGAACTCACAGCAGAGGTGAATATAACATCTGGTATTCGCCAAGGAGACAGTCTAAGCCCTCTACTTTTTAGCATAATAATGGACAAAATTGTGGAGAAAGTAAGAAATGCAGGACAGGGATACAGGCTTTCTACGAAGCTGATAAGAATTGTGTGTTATGCAGACGACGCAATATTGATTTCGGACAACGAAGACGACCTACAGAGAATGGCACATGCATTCGAACTAGCAGCAAGAGAGTACAATATGAGCATATATAATCTTTAGTTGTCGCAAGGGAACCCATAAGATGTAAAATTGTAATAAACAATTAAATAATCGAACAAGTTTCGAAGTTCGAATACCTTGGGGTGGAAGTTTCTAGTTGCGGAGACCTGAAAACAACTGTACGCAAACAAGCCAAAAAAGCAGCTCATATATCGGGATGCTTACGGGATGTCATTTGGAAGAATAAAGATCTGAGATTGGACGGGAAAATCCGCATATATAAGTCATGTGTTAGGCCTATTATGACATATTCTATCGAGACGAGAGCCGATACAGCGGAGACGAAGAGGATTCTAAGGACCACGGAAATGAAAACGTTAAGAGCAATAGCTGGGAAAACATTACTGGACAGAATACCAAACAGTCAAATAAGAGAGCGATGTAAGGTTCAGGATGTTGTGCGATGGGGAAGACAGAGGAGAAGAGAGTGGAATCAGCATGTAAGCAGAATGAGCCCTCAAAGATTAGCCCGAATAGCGAGGGATTTGAAACCAACTGGAAAAAGACCACCAGGACGTCCCTTCAAAAGATGGTGAGACAGTTGGCAGTCCACATCACAAATACGGCTGCAGAACTAAACGAGAGGATGAAAGAGGGAAAAAATCGTGAAGAACAGGCCTAGGGCCTAATATAAGTAGAAGAAGAAGATGCAGCAAAGACTACATGCGACCACTTTGAATATTACGAATACTAATGCATGATGTAGCAAAGGCTACATGCGACCACTTTGAGTATTACGAATAATAATGCATGATGTAGCAAAGGCTACATGCGACCACTTCGACTAATAATGCATGATGTAGCAAAGGCTACATGCGACCACTTTGACTATTACGAATAATAATGCATGATGTAGCAAAGGCTACATGCATCCACTGTAGCGATCTACACGTCGAATTTATTCGCTGGTATATCACCTTTATCGAGAAGACCGGTGAATGAAGAAATTGGGATATCTGTCCATCAATGTGTCGTCACGTGCGCGTTGATATGAAGGAATTATTTCTTTTCCGGTTCACGATTGCAGAGTAAAGTTGAAATCTGAATGTCATAAAATTTATTTTCTCGTTAATTAATTTTTCTTGAAGATTAGAAGTAAAAACCCTCAAAGAAGGGTTTTTTTTTGGACTATCTTTTCCTGGAATTTATTTTTGGATTGTCTTTTTCTGGATTTTTTAATGGAACATTTTTCCTGGATTTCTCTTGGAATATTTTCCTGTTATTTGTTCCTGGAGTTTGGAAGTTTTCTTGGTGAGGAATAGTTACACGCACACTGGTTGCCCGAAGACGTTGAAGCTATTAAGTTCAAAGAACTACATAACAGCCTGCTTGAGACGACCTACAAAACCACGACCTGTTTTGATTGGCAAAACATCAGCCTGTATTCTAAACCAACCAGGGAAGTAACGTTGAAAAATTTTTTATATCTTCATATCACATTAAGGAACTTCAAATTTTTGTATATATTAATAATAACATTCCCATTTTATATATATATTTTTCTACTTTTATCGGTAATAATATTATTGAAACTTACTCTAGTGTTAGATAGTAAATTGTATATTTCTTCTAAATGTATATATGTAAATTGTAAGAAAAATTACTTGTGGTAAATTAAACGAGTGACTTGTTTGTCAGGGAGTTGTGTCTTTTCATTTTGTGGAATTGTGAGATCAGGCTCACGACCCAGTAAACCTCGGGCTCGGGCATTTTAAAATATAAATGTAGCTGAATTGTTACACCACTTTGACTATTACGAATAATAATGCATGATGTATCAAAGGCTACATGCGACCACTTTGACATTACGAATAATAATGCATGATGTAGCAGACTACATGCGACCGCTTCGACTAATAATGCATGATGTAGCAAAGGCTACATGCGACCACTTTGACTATTACGAATAATAATGCATGATATAGCATTGTTTTTGATTTCCTCCAGGTTAGTAAGCTATTTTTTTTGGAGCGAAGTTCCTTATCGCGCGTTGCGAACGGGGGCTAGATGGAAAAAAATTAAGACCAAAAGTTGTAACGACACTTTTTGCTATAGTTTCAAGCCGTGCAGCGTGCACATGCAAGCCAGTTATTTTCGTTTCGTCTTTCTATTTCGCATTAAACAGTGTGGTGTCGCGACGATTATTTTTGTTGAGCGTATACAGGTTTTTTGTACATAATAAATAATAAAAAAATTTTTTAAAGATAATGAATCCTGACAATGTTTCTGCACAAGTTCCGGATATTGCTGATGGAGTTAAGTAAGTAGATATTTTATACATACAATGTATTTTTAACAAGTACGCATTATAACCTCTCTTTACTATTGTGCTAACCCGCGCATTTATTTTAATAATAACACTGGCAGATTTGTTTAAAGGCAACTCTGAAGTACATCCATTAGAAACAGCGCAAAAGAAAACGATGCAAGAAATCATAAACCTCGGTAATGAGAATCCTCCGCACACCGAGTGGCAAACAGTCCATCATAGAAAGCAGAGAAACTCAAATAAAATAAACCCTGTATCTGGACATAAGAATAGCAACGAAGAAGAGAGGGCAAAAAAAGGCAACTATAGGCGAAAACCCGCTAGAATTGGAACAGCACCTACGAATGGACAAGGTGGCAATGATTTTCAAGGCACGGGAAAAAAAGTATGGTTATTCTTAAACCGAGTAATGAAACATGTTAAACCAGTAGCTATCCAGGAATTTATTAACAGCAAACCTGGATTTGAGGATGTACCGGTCGAAGTGAAAGAGTTGCCCGGAAACCCAGAAGGCTTGAAGAGATTTGTAGTGTCAGCACCTCTTGCACACAAAGACGAAATGTACAAACCAGAATTTTGGCCCAATGGTGTGGGCATCAAAAGATTTGATTTTAATAAATATAAAACTCAAAATTTTCCCATAAAAACCGGGGAAACTCCAGTAAAGTAAAGTCAGGCTCCATTTCTCACTCTCCAAATTTCTCTGTTTTACATCAAAACGTAAGATCCATAGGAAATGCCCATAACAGGCTGGACGCCTTGGTCCAACAGGAACAGCCGATATGTTTGGCAATAACAGAGCACTGGAGAGATCAGAAGGAAATGGAAAAACATGTATTCAATGGTTTCAGACTAGTCAGTGCCTTCTGTAGGGGGAAAGGCGAACATGGTGGTTCAGCGATTTACTGCTGCGACCAGACAGAAACTAAAGAAAGAAGAGATATCAAATGTATCAGTGTCGCTAACGTATTCGAGTGTTCCGCGTGTGACATTTATATGAAAAACAATAAGAAAATTGTCCTATTATGCATTTACAGGCCGCCCAGTTTTTTGAAATGTAACCTAGAAGCTTTTTTTGAAAAAATCAACTTCATTTTGGATAAACTCACTAGAGAAAATGCCACATATATTATTGCGGGTGATTTCAATTTAAATTTGTTGGACACAGCGGATGCAAGTGTTCGTACATTTTCATCCATCCTGGAGTCATTCAGTGTTAAGGTCACGGTGAGGGAGATCACAAGGACAACTGAGGAGGGGGGCAGCTGCTTGGATAATGTTTTCACGAATATACAGCAAGGTAAGACAGATGTTGTCGAAGCACATGTGTCCGACCACTCTGCACAACTCTTCAAAACCACCTTTGAAACCATAAATCGTCAGTCACACAGGATAGTAAGTTTCAGGGAGTACAGCATACCTTCGGTCAGTGCATTTTTGACTTCTCTCCGGCGGGGCATTGGTGAAGCAGACCTGGTCAACCCCACTCACGGTGTGGATGACATGTGGGATGCTTTTTCCGACTGCTTCGGAAAAAACTTTTGCGATAATTTTCCATTAATAACGAAAAGGGTTCCAATTTTAAAAAAACAATATAAAGTAACACCTGAAATTAAAAGCTTAAAACTGCGCCTAGATGGTTTATTTGTCATGGCTCAAATTAACTCGGAATTTAATGAACTATATAGAAAGTCCAAAAGAGAATATGACACAGCCATTACGAAAGACAAACAAGCATACTATAGCTCAATGGTGAAAGAATCCATTAATAAATCTAAAACCACTTGGGATATTATTAATAAACTAAAACCAAACCCCAAAAATTCTAGAGGTAATACAATACCTAAGGGCAGCCTAAAAACGATTGTTGAAGAATTTAGTAATCACTTTACAAATATACCATGTGAAAACAAACACCAGAATCTTACAGATTTCAAAATGAAGCAGTTGGAGAGGTCCTTTTACGTGTTTCCGGTAACGGAGGAAGAGGTTGTGGCATGTATACGGGGCCTACAGAATAAACCATCTGTAGGTTTTGACCAGATTCCTATGCGAGTCATCAAGAACTCGGCTCATATAATTGCGAAGCCTCTTAGTTTCATAATAAATAAATCTTTCACGGAGGGGGTCTTTCCCGAAAGATTAAAAATAGCTGTTGTTAAACCTCTTTACAAGAGTGGAAACCCGGATGACTTGGGGAGCTACCGTCCCATTAGCCTTCTCAGCTCATTTTCCAAAATTTTTGAAAAAATATTAGCCACACGTTTGATTAGTTTTTTCAATAAGTTCAAAATATTTCATAAGTCTCAACATGGTTTCATGGCACGTAGAAATACAGAAACAGCTATATACAAGTTTACAACCGCAATTCTGAATTCAATAGAAGCTGGAGAAGTGCCCTTGTGTATATTCTTAGACCTATCTAAAGCATTCGACAACGTCAACCATGAGCGACTCCTGTTGAAGTTGGAAAGATACGGTATCAGAGACAAACAACTGCAACTTATTCGAAATTATCTACATAACAGAAAACAAACAGTCACCATACACAGAGACGGGAAAAAATATCATTCGGCTGAGAGGACCGTTGGGATGGGGGTTCCCCAAGGGAGTATTATGGGACCTCTCCTCTTTGTCCTTTACATCAACGATTTTCCGAGAGATATTGAAGGGCATCTGTGGGATGCTATCCTGTACGCAGATGACTCGAACATAATGGTCAAATCTGATCGGGTTACACAACTTGTGGCTGAGGCACAGGATGCCCTTAGGTGTGCTGATGAGTGGTGTTGTCAGAACGGGTTGAAGCTTAATGTCACTAAAACGGAGTGCGTTGCTTTCTGCACTGACAGGAGCGGCTTTCCGATACCCGGCAGTTTGCGGACCGAAAATGGACCTGTGTCTATTCGGGGAGTCGCGAAGTTTTTGGGGGTTCATGTTGACTTCAGCTTGAAATGGCACAAACACATCGATGTTCTATCCGGGAGATTAAACTCTACTATATACAGTATGAAAATTTTAAGATATCAATTAAATACGGACACATTGAAAATGATATATAACTCCTTTTTCCAACCGTTACTCACATATGGAATTGTTTTCTGGGGAAGTTCATCTCAAGTGGATAGAATATTCGTTATTCAAAAATGCGCCTTGCGGATCCTGCTGAATCTAAAGTACCGGGAGTCATGCAGAGGACACTTCAAAAGAATGGGCTTAATGACATTGACGGGGATGTATGTGTATAGATGCATCTGTTTTATTCAGGATCATCCAGAGTTTTTTGAAAACCTTAAAAATGAAAATAATACTAGACGGGTGTGTCCCTATCATTGTCCGATGCGTTCCCTCACCTTGTCTCAGAAAGGAATGCAGTACATGTGCATCAAATTATTGAACTCACTTCCTATAGGTATTATGAAGGCGAGAGAGGGCAAACATTTTAAAAGTGTGGTGAGAAATTTTATTATTGCGTGTGAACCCTATAGTATATTGGAATTTTATACATACTGTAGGAATCAGTCAGGGCTATGAGACCTTTATATTGTTGTTGACCTGTTGTATGTTTTGCTGTCACTTATCCTTCATACTGTGATATGTGCAATGACTCTTTGCAATAAAAACGTTTTCTATTCTATTCTATTCTATTCTATGACGTGTACGAAAGAATAGACAGACAGAGTGCATATATATATATATATATATATATATATATATATATATATATATATATATATATATATATATATATATATATATATATATATATATATAAATGAGTATGTATGTATATTAGACTGGGCCAAAAAACGACTATTTTTTTATGATACTGTGATTATCGTGAAAGTTTGAGCCCTTAATGATAGTATTAAGGGGCGTATCGTTACGACTCTTGGTTTTTTAACAGAAATCGTATTTTTTCACTCAAACCTCGTCAATTATTAATCTAAAAAATTTGAGCGATGCGTATTTTCAAAGGAAATTAAATTTTCTACAAAAAAGCTCTCTATGTAAATTAATGTAAAACAAGCCGTTTACTTGTTATCGTGCTTTAAACATTGATTAATTTTTTCAATTTTGCCTTTCGATTTTGCATTTTTGTAACTACCAGAAATATCAATATTTTTATGGTACAAAATACGTATTTTAAAGGAAATTTAATACTGTACAAAAAAAATTTCCTAACATATTTCATTAATTTCACTCCTTCCAAAGTTATTCGACGTTGAAGTTAAATTCAAAATTAATTTATCATTTTTTTCGCGTTACACATGATTTCAATCACTTGATTGAAAAATTTATCACTTAAATATTGTAAGTAACTTTTTTCTGTTGGACCACTAAACTTTTTTTTATAAAATCATAATTTATCAATGTATTATTTTGCTTTCTAACGATCAGTTATCTACATTGTAGATAATTAATCGTAAAAAAGCAAAATAATACATTGATAAATTATGATTTTATAAAAAAAAGTTTAGTAGTCCAACAAAATGAAGTTATTCTCAATATTTAAGTGATAAATTTTTCGATCAAGTGGAAAAAATCATGTGTAACGCGAAAAAAAAACAATAAATTACTTTTGAATTTACCTTCAACGTCGAAAAAACCCCTATTAGGACCAAATTTTTTGCAGACAACCCTATATCAACGTGTTCGTAATAAAACAGCGCTTATGCTGATATAAATTTTTTTTCTATTATCATAATAAGTGAAAGTAACTAGCATCGTCATACCTTTTTATACCTGACAGCCTAGCAGTTTGTCCAGGTAAATTATAGACAAACCTACGTTACCACATTCTATATATGGGTGGGCAGTATATAACAGCAACAATCAGATCATATGCGAGTGTTTGAACTTTTATTATAGTGGCTTGTTAATGATCATATTCGTATTTTTCTTGATTATTATTGCAGTATTGTCCGGTTGATTTGTACAACAAGTTTGCTATATTAATTGCTGACATCTTGTACATTGTGTAATTCCAGTGATTTTCCTTGGGGGTTTTATTTGTATTGATCTATTCTGCAGATATTGGACTTTATAGATATCTTTATTGTTGCTGGCAGGTTCTAAGTCATTTTAATAATGTTATTTTCCGTACATAATGGCATAATGTGGGTGAGCCTTGTTGCGGCAAAATAACTTATGTGTAGTCTTAAATTTTCAACTAGTATCACCGCTACTGGAAAACCCTTTACATCCTAAATAGTGAACGACACATCAAAAGAAATAAACCTGGTTTTTCGTTCCACATAATCTCAATTCATTTTCTCACCTGTGGCATCGGGACCAAAGGCCCAAATACTTCTGGCGGCTAGCAAATCCCAGTCGTATTTCGTCTGGAAAAACTCTCCCAACTTCTTCTTGTTCCATCCTATCTGGACGTTCTCGTTCTCGATGTCTTCGGCCAATCCCTTCTCGAGCGGTTCCGCGATCATGGTGAGCTTGTTCTTCTTATTGGGCGTCTCTGCGAAACACTTCAAGCTGGAAGTTTCGACCACAGTTTCGCAAAAAGCTACCACAGGATCCGCGACTGGAACAAACAGAAATCTAATTTTACAGGAGTGCAACTTTCAAATAGAACAGTAAAAATATCTCAAATTATAGATGCTATTAATATCCAAAAAGATTCAAATACAAGTTAAAATAGGAGGGTGACCGAAAAGTAATGTCGTTCCTTCGCATGTCGATATTTTATTGACATTTGTCAGCTCATTGTGTACTTCGAAGTCGTGTCAAAGATACTTTAAGGTTATTGAGACTTGTTCACTTCCATATAATTATATATATATAAATATAAGACCAGAAACTAAACATTTTGTCAAATGTTTGTTACATGCAAAACATACCTACCGCGCCTGTCTGACGAGTTCAGGTGCGCATTTTTGGAACGAAACATTCAATATTACTTATTTTTTAATTTCAATAAACAATTTATTTTTGTTGGGTTTTTTTTTATTCCATTCGATATTGTATAATGAATTTTGATTTTATACGTCTATTAAATATAAGCAGTTCGTATTATAAGACATTAATTTAATTCTAAAAGTTTTATTTTTGACGTGACAACGTCTTATAAATTGGTTTGCCGGGTGACACTTCAAGAAACTGCGTTACGCTCCGCTCACGTTATGCGCTCACAATGAGAGCGAGTGAGAGGCACGCGTCCCTTCCACTCGGGCATGGTTAGCCCGCCTAAGAGCGAGAGAGACAGACATAAAAAGTGAAAGGCACGCGTCCCTTCCACTCGAGCACAGTTAGCCCGCCTAAGAGCAAGAGAGACAGAGCGAGAGAGAGAGAGAGAGTGAGAGAGATAGGCATACACACCGGTTCATGTCTTGCGCTTCTATTTCGCTTAGGCGCCTGCATACAAGTTTACACGTTGCCAGTTAATTGTAAAACGATTGTGTAGTGATAATGTGAAGGTAGTTTCGTCCATCGCAACAATTCAAACAGCAAAGGTAAATAATTTCAGACTGATAATATAACATGATGAAATAAATGACTAAGACATAAGTGAATAGGTTATGTTGTAGTAATGACAATGTTGTGGTAGTTTTCAATCAAAAAAGTAGTAGAAATCGTTTCTCAACCAATAATAATTTGTTTAACTTGAAAAAATGAGCGCGACTTGCTATGTAAAAAATTGAAATAACAATGTTTAACCTCCAACCTGTCAAATCGAAACTTTCAAACATTCAAACCGAGACGACTAATCACTGCGCAAGGTCGTAAGCGCGCGATTTACAAATTCAAAGATCAAATGTGAATTAGTTTTCTCCTTTTAGAAAATACACTTTGAATTAAAATCGATTGATATTAACAATTAATGTGATTTAAATAAATGTTCTAACTTTTAAATTTAGTTTTTATATTTATAACAATGTAAAACAAGTTAAATTTATTAATAACTTATAACAACTGATTGATAAATAAAATTTTGTTAATATGAAATTCAGTGCGAGATTCTTTGTATAAATTAATGTTTTAAATATAATTCTTTGTATAAATAAATGTTTTAAATTGTTACTATTATTTCATCCTTCTTCCTACTATACGAATGAATATTCACATTAAAATTATTTTACCACTCAAAGTCGTTGTCACGTAAAACTTTCGCCCGTATACCGACTTTACAGGCAACAAATTTTTTTTATTTTTTTGAAATTAAAATTGTAGAAGACTAACAGATTAAATTTGTTTTGATATTCAAAGTTTGTAATATAGTCTAGTCAACAAGTGCCTTTTGGGTCAATTTTTTTCAGCAATCTCCGAAAATTATGATCAAGGTGTCATTCGATTCGGAATGGTATCTAGATGATTTTTGAAAAAAATGAAGTTCCGCTTGCAAAAATTGCAAAAGTTATTAACAATTAACAAAAAGAAAAAAATTGGGTTAATTTTTTTGTGAATATCTCAAAAACTAATAAAGATTTTTGAAATAAAAAAAAAGATTCAAAAAGAGGAGGAAATTTCCTAAAAAAAAGTGTCTACTCCCGGAATTGTAGTCCCAGTATTAATAATTTTCCCGGAGGGATGAAAATACGGCCGAAAACGGGTACTCTGGCTTTCGTAAGCCACGCTTACTTTGGACACTTTATTAATAAAAATTATTTAAACAGATTAAATATGAAATTTAATAAATGAAAAAATTCAGGAGTATACTGGATAGATGAATGAACAATAATCCGCCGAAAAAAAATTTTATCTCAATTTTTCAATTAGTTATGCAATAGTTAATTAATAATTTCTTTCTGCTTGGACATGAACATTGCAAGTATGATAATTGTTAAACTATTGACTTGAGATTTTTTTCCTCTCTTGGAGCAATTTTTGGAAGACTTCAGAATAGATCCCCGTTGGAAAAATTTTAAAATGTTTATTTTTCAGTTTTTTATTAACAATTTTCGTTGTCGCAAAATTGAAAACTTAGATTAATTATCGAAAAAAATTTTTTTTTCAAAATTTTATTAATGGTCCGTTTTTATGTTGTAGGAGGCTACATAGAAATATTTTTTTTGATTTTCATCTCTTATTGTTTAAGAAATTTTTATAAACAAATGCGTTGTTTATAAAATAATTGAAATTTTTTTTAAGGAATATCAATCTTTAATGCAAATAATGATTTTAAAAAAATGTTTCCTTAAAAAAAATTTTTTATTGCTTAAAAACGTATTTGTTAATTAACAATCGTTTTCTCCTACTTCTAACTAATATTAAGGAACCATTTTTTCTTAAAAATCATGATTTACTTTTCTTTTCCATATAAAAAAAATTTTGTTTTGTTTAATTTGTCTTTGTTTATATAATAAACAATTTGTTATAAACAAATAAATTTTTAATTTATATTTTTTTCCCTATTCTTACTGCCACAAATACAGACATGATTTTTTTTTATTATTACAATAATAAAAAATTAATAAAAACAAATTAAACAAAACGAAATTTTTTTTTATATGGAAAAGAAAAGTAAATCATGATTTTTAAAGAAAAAATGGTTCTTTAATATTAGTTCGAAGTGGGAGAAAACGATTGTTAATTAACAAATGCGTTTTAAAGCAATAAAAAAATTTTTTTGAGGAAAATTTTTTTTTAAATCATTATTTGCATCAAAGATTGATATTCCTTAAAAAAATTTTCAATTATTTTATGAACACGCAATTGTTTATAACAATTTTTTAAACAATAAGAAATAAAAATTTAAAAAAAAATATTTCTATGTAGCTTCCTACAACATAAAAACGGACCATTAATAATATTTAGAAAAAAAAAATTTTTTCGATGATTAATCTAAGTTTTTAATTTTGCAACAACGAAAATTGTTAATAAGAAACTGAAAAATTATACATTAAACATAAAAACATAGCTAGAGAATAAATGAAGTCCGATTACACTGAAAATTTTCTTGTTTTATCTCATTTCAAGTTGCTCCACCCGCGTCTTAGAGGTGACATGAGTCTTGAACAGAGTATAAATAGAAAGACACACAAAATAAACCAATAAAGATAAATCGAGGAGCTTGTTTGTGGATTGAGAAGCGAAGTTTAAATAAAAAACAAGAAATCAAGTCAAAAAAAATTATCAAAGACAAACTATTTAAAGTAGAAAGAGGTAGTCCGGTCTATTTAAGCCTAAAATCAGGAGGAAGGTTACATAAATTCCCATAAAGCTGAATATTGGCATAGTTGTTCAAAACATCATTATAAAGAAAATCTCAAAAGTCCTCATCGTTTCGAGGTGTGCTAAAAATTTGGCACGGGGTCAAAGGTCAAAAAAATGAGTTTTTTGCGATTTTTAGCGAAACGGTGAGTTTTTTCGCAAAATTACCCCAGTACAAAATTGTAGATCACGAAATTCTCTACAAAAAATATATTAATAATTTTTTTCCTAAAAGCCACCATTTTGGAGATATAACGTTCCGAAAAGTTGGATCAGTCGTAATCCCTCTATTTTGCACACGTACGCCACATATGAAAGTCACTAAAGGTGTAATAGAACTAAAATAAGTTCGCTATTATTTATTGTAACTTGCTTATGTAAAATATAAGTTAAACTACGAGAATCTCAGGTATAATGAAACCCCGTTCCTAAATTTGTACGTCAGTATAACCTTGGGATAACATCTGTCTTTTATTCTATTGTCCGCGTGGCTAGGGTCGTATACCTGCTTTATGTTGGCATGCCCAATATATGAAATACATACAAATTTACTGCTGAGAATATATCCGTTGAACAAGCTAATGATGATGCTGATGTATTGATTATTGAAACAGCGATAAAGAAATTCAGTGTGACAAATACAACTGTTGTTGTTGGTGAGGATGTTGATTTACTCGTCTTGCTTACTGCTCGAACTCCAACTGAAAAAATTATTTATTTTTTTAAACCCGGAAAAGCCCAAAATCAATCGGAAATATATTCATCAAACAGTTTATCCAATTTTCCTAAATGTCAAAATCATGTATTGTTTCTACACGCAATAACTGGCTGCGATACGACATCTGCTTTTTACAGGAGAGGAAAAACAACAGTTTTCAAAATGTTTGAAAAAAAAGATTTACTACAATGTGCTGAAGTTTTTAAAAATAGTAATTCAACTCAACAACATGTTATCACCAACGGAGTTCAATTTCTTCTTGCTATGTACGGAGCCCCCAAAAAAACCACTTGCTTAGATAAGTTGCGATACACATCTTTCGTGAAAAATACGCGTAATAAAAAACAAGTCAACTTAGCTTCTCTTCCTCCAACCTCAGTAGCTGCTCATCAACATCTGTTTCGGGTATATTACCAAGTTCAAGTGTGGCTTGGTAATCAGCTGGACCCTAAAGACTGGGGTTGGAAGTTGATCGACAATACACTAGAGCCAGTTCAAACTTTACTTCCACCAGCACCTGAGAAACTTCTCAACACAATATTTTGCAACTGCAAGAAACGTTGTAGTGCAAAATGTGGTTGCAGAAAAGTTGGACTGTTTTGTTCCCTGGCATGCACACACTGTCAAGGCCGATCATGCTCGAATGTTGAGTCACCAACTCTTGAAGATTCGTTTGATACCGATCAGGAATCGCTATTGGGGCAGTTTACGTGTGAAATAGAACAAGAAGAAGAAGAAGAACAAGAGGATGAACAGGAAGAAGAAGGAGAAGAAGATCAAGAAGAAGAAGAAACAGAAATCTTGGACAGTTATGAATCAGACGACTAACTTTTTATTTTAAGTATTTTATTTAATTACACCGCCGTTGTTTTTGCCCACTATAATATATAATATTATTTTGCAATAGTTTTAAAACATATAAAATCTCAGCAGACCCGTGGAATAGGCCTACTGGGGAAACCACGTTAAAAAAAACGCGCTTTGTACACTACCTCATAGGTGGCGTGGAAACGTGTGCAAAATAGAGGGATTACGACTGATCCAACTTTTCGGAACGTTATATCTCCAAAATGGTGGCTTTTAGGAAAAAAATTATTGATATATTTTTTGTAGAGAATTTTGTGATCTACAATTTTGTACTGGGGTAATTTTGCGAAAAAACTCACCGTTTCGCTAAAAATCGCAAAAAACTCATTTTTTTGACCTTTGACCCCGTGCCAAATTTTTAGCACACCTCGGAACGATGAGAACTTTTGAGATTTTCTTTATAATGATGTTTTGAACAACTATGCCAATATTCAGCTTTATGGGAATTTATGTAAACTTGAATGTGTAAATAGACCGGACTAAGGAAATGTCATTTAAGTAATTTATTGTAATTTCAAGGTCGTGTTCATAATTTTTGAAGTTACTAATTAAATTTTGAATGTTTTTTCTTTGTATTATGTTTAGTACTCTTTTGTTTTAATCGACTAAAGTGAATGAATTGAAAGTAGACTTTAAATTGTCTGATATCGATCCATCGCTAAAAACGATATTTATGACCCCAATAAATCGATTAGGAATCTTCGTTTTTACGTCTTTCTTTGCAACTTTTCTCCTCATAAGAACCTTAATCCGACTTCAATGAAAACTTAAAAGCAAAATTTTCTGAATTGGTCCAACCCTTCCAGAGTTAGTTTTACACTCAACAACATATCATTACCCTTTATATCGATTTCAGAGTACATCTTCCTCAAATCGTGCATCACGCAGTCTAGGTAGAGTTCACCGGTTCCCAAGACCACATGTTCTCCCGATTCCTCCACTTTGGTGGTCAGTAACGGATAAGACTTGTTGACCTTTCTCAATCCGTCCAGCATCTTCGGTAACTCCGAGGGATTTACTGGTTCCACTGTTGAAAGAAGAAGCGTTAAAGATATCCACGAACAAGACAAACTTAGGACTTTGACCCACCTGCAATTTTTATGATGCTCTGAGTGTTGAATTTCAGAGGTCTGAAGATGTACAGTTCATCGTGTATGGTGAGATCGGTGATTGTGGACGTTTTCACGATAGATTGGTCTATTCCCTCTATCAGGACCCAATTACCGGCTGGGACTCTGTTGAGTTCGATTTTATACCTGCAAGGAAAGATCGATTACACCAACACATGATTTGGAGATTTGGTATTACACTTACACAACAAACTCAGTGACACAATTTGACCAAAATGACCTTTTTATACACAAAAGGGACTAATGGTTCGAAAGCTACATAATGTTAATTACAACAAGCAAGTAAATGAAACAAATACCCATCTGACTGTTTGAACAATTAGTAAAGTGTGTACATCGACTTGGACTTCCCTTAATTCTAAAGATGGGAGATCCTGAAATTTCGTTGGTTGCCGATTTCAGGGTATCATGACGTGAATGTCGAATAGACTTACCAAAAAGGTGGAAAGGTAGAAAAACCATGACAAGGTAAAACTTTGTAAAAAGGTTGTGAAGACTTTGTTAACCTTGGTTCAAAATAAACCTTTGGGTGACAACTGTTTGACATTCTCGGAATTTTTTCAGATTCTTTGCTTGACAAGCAGACAACCACAGAAATTAATGCTACATTTGAGACAATAATAAAGCAAAATACAGATCAAAAATCTCTATTTTACTATAACCAGTGTCATACCTTGCTTCATAAATCCAGAGACGTCCAACTGTTAGAATTCGGGAATCTTCTTCATCCTGTAACGTATAATTCTCTCCTAGTACCCTAACATCAGTGCCCGCGTGAAGGGTTCCGCTCATAACCCTTCCCAATACTTGAAAGAAGGTACAATCCTCTGTGGGATACATTTTCGAGCTATGTACCTAAAGAAAAAAAATGTATATGTCGTTAATATATATCTACAAACTTTACCATTAATAAACCATCTTGATCACATTTTATCATATCCTCATGAATTTTACTGGTAGTAGGACCTGTGTAGATGTGATTCACTTTTGTTTTGGCATTGTCCAAAGGTGACTTGATATGCTCCACACACATATTGACGAATCCTAAAAATATATTTCGTCATGTACAGATTATACAGAAAAGACTTCTGATTTGAATTTATTTGATGATAAAAAATCTAGAAAACTCTATGGAATGAACATGACAACTAAAATTTTAATTGTAGATACTCCCAAATACTGCCAATTTTAACTTACCGTTGAAATCCCCCAGGAATTTATTGCAGACCAACCTTAGCAGTGGTCTGATATTCAGCTTCATCTCATTCTTATTCAATTTTATGCCTAGCTCGTCTAAAACATCTGGTAAGGAGGTATCCACGTCTCCGACCACCTGGGCAAACACCTTATACAGGGGTTCGAGAATAAACTCAACGAAACTTCTTTGGGCTGAATTATGAGGTGCTTTTTTCGTGAATTTACGTCTGAAAAGAAATCGTATAATAGATTAATGAATTTTGTGAATTCCCATCCAATAACTGCCAACTAAAAATGAAAACAATGTTCGGTATAGCACAGACTGTATACTGACAAAGTCTAAGAAGGTACTGAATTGTTTCAGCCGTTACTATTTGGTAGTTGGTCATAATTAAAACAAAAATATATATTACACATTTTCTTGTGACTCGAAACAGTGGTACAGTGGTATTTAAACAGAAGTGATAAATATTTCGAATATTTCAACAGATTCTCGGTAATACCTAATAGTAGTACAGAGGTTTACAATCGGAACGTAATAAAAAACCGGGTTAAAAAAGAGGGGCCTTCTAACAGATATCGGAATGTCGGCAATCGACAAAGAAGGTTGTTAAACAGATGGTACCCATTTAAATATCTCAAATAATTTTTGGGGTTATATAGCTCCGTACAGTCATTCATTATTTTTACATTATTTTGTTGTATGTCTCAAATATTTGGATTCACAAAGCTCCATACAGTCATTCATTATTTTTTAAATTATTTTTATTGTGAACGAATTTGAAAATTTCAATAATCAAGTTTCTCTTCTTTTGAATCTACATGTAAAATTTTCTTAAGATTTTCTTTTGTCGAATGGAATTACTGTTTTCTGAAGAATGAGTGGCAAAAGTTTAATTTTTGTTTACTTTTCATTAAATTCATTTTATGATCGATGAAAAAGGGTTTAAACAGATGTTACTTTTTGAATATCTCAAATATTTTCGATTTACATAGCTCCGTACATTCATTATTTTTACATTATTGTTATTGTGAACTAATTTTAAAATTTCAACAGATTCTAGATAACCGAGTTTCTTCCCTTTTGATTCTACATGTAAAATTTTAAGATTATCTATTGTGGGAAAGGAATGACCGTTTTCTAGACAATGAGTGGCAAAAGTAGAATTTTGTTTATTTTTTATGAAACTCATTTTATGTCCTAAATATTTATTACTGCACGTAGAACAAGATAACTCATAAACTCCTGATTTGTGTATGTTTGGAGTAGGGTCCTTTGCATTAAATAATACCGATGATAATTTGTTTTGCGTTTTGAAGGCAATATTGAGATCTGATTTTGAAAAACTGAATGACTGTACGGAGCTATGTAAATCGAAAATATTTGAGATATTTAAAAAGTAACATCTGTTTAAAACCTTTTTCATCGATCATAAAATGAATTTAATGAAAAGTAAACAAAAATTAAACTTTTGCCACTCATTCTTCAGAAAACAGTAATTCCTTTCGACAAAAGAAAATCTTAAGAAAATTTTACATGTAGATTCAAAAGAAAAGAAACTTGATTATTGAAATTTTCAAATTCATTCACAATAAAAATAATTTAAAAAATAATGAATGACTGTATGGAGCTTTGTAAATCCAAATATTTGAGATATACAACAAAATAATGTAAAAATAATGAATGACTGTACGAAGCTATGTAACCCCAAAAATTATTTGGGATATTTAAATGGGTACCATCTGTTTAACAACCTTCTTTGTCCATTGCCGACATTCCGATATCTGTTAGAAGGCCCCTCTTTTTTAACCCGTTTTTTATCAGGTTCCGCTTGTAAACCTCTGTACCACTATTAGGTGCTACCGAGAATCTGTTGAAATACTCAAAATACTCTTGAAATATTACGAATTATCGAGTGTTTGAAATATCAAATGGTTTGAAATTTGTGAGAGAAAATAAATAAAACTTCGAATTATTAAGTGTTGGTTAATTTTTATTTATTAATATAAAAATGACAAGAATTAAGAGGTACATTCGTGTACATATGTACATGTATTCGTAATGTGAATTAATTAATCTTTCGAAAGAACTTTGTTATACTGGTTTGCTTTAAAGCACAATTCTGCTGCTCACACTGCTCAATAACTTTTTTTAAGAGAAAAAGTGCCTGAAATGCTTTTTCATCACTTTCGTTTTGTAGACAGAAGCTTTGTAAATGATTATCAAATGAGGATCTTGCTTCCTAAACTGACACCTCTGATCTTCATCGTTACTTTGCGTATCTGTCGCAGATAAAATTTCGCCATCGGTTAGTGAACCTGAGACAGCAACATTTTCATCCACTTGAACAAAATCAGAAAAACTCACACCGCTGATGTCAACTAATGGTTCTATTGCTGGTTCTTCATCATCTATAAGTATTGGAAGATTTTCTTGATTTTCTTCTAAGAAACCGGATTTTTTGAAGCAGTTGAGAATCGTTAGGGGTGTTACAGCTCTCCATGCTTTGTCAATTAGTAAAATAGCTGTCAGAACCGTGATATTTGCAGTTAGCTGTTTGTCGAGAGATTCTAAAACGATCTTAACAATTTCTTTGTGATAGAACGTCTTAAAATTATGGATAATCCCTTGGTCCAATGGTTGCAATTTGGAAGTTGTATTTGGCGGAAAGAAGTAGAGTTCCACGTTAGACAATGTAGGAGGACTGTTGTGGACAGTAACTAAAAATAGTAAAATTTTCCGCTTTTGTCGTTTCATGTCCCCATTAACTGTTAAAAGCCAATTGTTAAAAAGTTCTGTCGTCATCCAAGCTTTTTTGTTAGCACGATAATCAGTTGGAAACGATTTCACTCCTTTGAAACATCGCGGTTTCATTGCTTTTCCTATCACTAAGGGTTTAAGTTTTTCCGATCCATCCATATTTACTGCAAGTAAAACTGTCAACCTCTCTTTACTATGTTTTCCTCCGTGACATTTTTCATCTTTAAAAGTAAGCTTCTTGTCCGGTAAACATTTAAAAAATAGGCCAGTTTCATCAGTATTAAAAATGTCTCGGGCATCATAGTTTTCAATCAAGGTCTTCAATTTACCGTGCCAATCTAAACAAACTGCATCATCAACACTTCCACTTTCCCCACGAACTTTTTTAAAAACAACTCCATTTCTCTTTTTGAAATTTGTAAGCCACCCTTCACTTGCCGCAAAGTTTTTGATGCTTAGAGTAGACGCGAACTCTTTTGCTTTTTCCTTCAACAAGTTCCCGCTAATAGACACTTTTTGTCCTCTACACTGTGTTAGCCAAGTGACCAGGCTTTCTTCCAGACGAGGAAATTCACCTTTAGTAGTTCTTTTCCGTACTCCAGCAGTTTGATCAGCATTAATTTTCTCCTTGTGCTTTATTATTGTTGAGAGAGTACTCAGAGGAATCTTAAATTCTTTTGCAACATCACTCTTCTTCTCACCTTCTTCTACTTTTTCGATTAACTTTTTCTTTTCAGCAATCGTCAAACATCTATACTTTCTAGGGCTCATAACTAACACTAACTTTTAATCTGCATACCAATGAAAGAGTAACAGTAACTGAATAACTAAACAAACCAATTCGTAAGAAGTGTGTGCGTCAAATAGTCAAACTAATCCTAACAAAAACAAAGGCTTGTGTATCTTGATACAAGTTTGAACTTGTCGCATACAAGTTTGAACTTGTCGCATACAAGTTTGAACTTGTCGCATACAAGTTTGAACTTGTCGCAAAATGTACTTACAATCTTTCTGCCTCTTCTCTCTGCAACTTTGAACTGTCGAGTGTTGGACGCTGATGAGTTCGAATTAACGCGTCGTTTCGTTAAATAGCAATGATTTTTTCGTTCGAATTACCAAGTGTATGAAAATGTATTGATTTAGTTCGAAATATGAAGAGATTTAGTAGGGAACTCGTGATAACTTTGAATTATAGAGAGGTTCGAAGTATCGCAGGTTTGGATTAACGAGAGTCGACTGTATTTCCTTTGACTTACGTTTTGCTGTTGAAATAAATATCTCCCCAGAGTCTCTTTGAGAATTCTTCCACATTAACTTCTCCGTAATACAACAGGTACAAATTTGCGAACGACTTCAAAGTGAAACAAATACTGTACTGTGAACTGGCAAAACATACATTACCAAGAACTGGCGACACTATATGCGGATTTGCATCGTCAGAATACAACCTGAAAAAACATTACATAAAAAATAAACCAAAAAAAAATGATCACGCTTTAAACATACGTTAATAATCCATTAATTTCTTCTATAATATGCCTCAACTTATAGTAAGCATCCTGAGGGGGTAACTTGAGTTCCAACATCAACCTATCGATCTTATTTATGCAGACCGTTATCTGCATCTGTTCTTGAACAGCGTGCTTAAGTAATCTTTCAGTGTTTAACATAACTCCTTCGGCCGCATCTACGAATATGACGACACCATCGCAAAGTCTCATAGCGGCAGTTACTTCGTCGGAATAATTCACATGTCCTAGAAATTAAACACAAATTACAACACAACACTGAGGGTCCAAGATTCAAGCTCACCTGGCGTATCAAAAATATTCATCAAGTAACTTTTTTCTTTAATATCCTGTAGTAATAAAGTAACTGGAGTGGATTTGATTGAACATCCCCTCTCCTGTTCTGTAAATAATGTATCAGTATATCTCAAATTTTTTTCTTCATTATCTTGATATCCTGGATGAGTTTGCCGAACCAAACAATCAACAAATGTTGTTTTTCCATGGTGCAAATGTCCAATAAGAGCAACATTCCTAATAAGAGTAGTATTATCCATCACGTCTGTGAGAAACCTGAAACGAACCTATTTGTATCACCCAAAACAAATAAATTCAACTACATACTCCATATTATATGTTGTTTCAGGCATATCTTGTTCCTTCAACTGGAATTTCTTTTTTTTCACCGGTTCTACGAGAGGTACATCTAAAGCTTGAGTATCTTCTTCTTGCACAATCGTTTCAACATCGGGTCCATAAATTTCCAACGCAGAAGGATAATATTGCTTATCTTCGTGGAGAACCACAGCCATGGACTGGGGTTCAGATTCGTCCATTTGTTCTTCCTAAAAACTCATTGCGAGTGAGGACTACGTATGGAAAAGACGAAAAGGTTTTGTATTTACATCGTATTCGCGTTGTTCCTCATCCTCTTCGGGCTGTTCAGTCTCCTCCTCTTCTTCCTCGCTGTCTAGCTCGGGACCGATGTAGTTTCCGAATTCATCATATAAATCTGCATCCATTTTTCAATTGAAGGAAATCCTGAAAAGCCAAAACATTGAATCTTGTTATTCTCTATTATATTCGAAACGGATATTAAATGTTTTAAATATCCGAAAAATTACTTACTCAATTACTATTGATGAATATTTCAGTGATTTGTTTCAAAAATATAAAACACAAAAACCAAACAATTTCGAACAAGTAGCGTTTAAAAATTGAGGTTATAGTTAGGTTGTCGCCGCTGTAGGACTCTACTTTTAGTCGCCTACACTTGCGCTACCCCAGAGGCGGTAGCAGAATCTAGTAAGAATATTATACAGTAGGGCCTCAACCTAATAGATGTCGCAACCTATATAATATGATATAGGACAATTTTTATTGAGAATGGAGTTCATTGTACTCATCAAGTGATGTCGATAAATTGAGATTAAGTAATAAATACGTATTCCAATCTTAGATTACACAAGACCTATCGGATTTCATCATAGCGCTTACACAAAAATTTAGAAAAATACAAAACAGAGTAATCATAAATATAAAACGAGAAATTGTAGCTTGATATAGGATTACCTATTATTCTATGAATAGTTTACGCAGAGTCGGATTTGCACATTTCACCGAAATAATAAGTCTAAGCCTTAAAGATATATAGGTGAGAGTTTCCTGACAAAACTTCATAAACTCAGGTTAATTCTATTTACACCATGATATGGTTCATTTTTGTTTCTACCAATTATATCCAAAGGAACAGGGTGGAATTAAGGAAAAACATAATTGATCGTCTCAATATTATTTTGAAGGATGATGTTGAACTGGTTTCAGAAATGACCAAAAGCTTCAAAAATTTCTTTACATGTTTCGTGATTGCAATTTTAAGGTATTCTATTTATTAATGAATCAAATGTTTCTATTTCTATTCTTTTTTAATAATACTATCGTACTTAGCGTCCATCTTGAAGGATTTCATCAGAGTACAAGATTTTTGTGTTGAATTTATAGTTCTTCAAAAAAATATATACAGAAAATGATATTGCCTGAAAAACTCTGGGTGTGGACAACTTTGGCCCCTTAAGCAGTAGCGCAAGACCGGTAAAGCAAAACATTATTCAATATGACGGTGCGTTTACTTATTGTCAACTTATTTGAAAAACATTGGTGAGCTGCAGAGAATACGAACAGCTCCGCGTGTCCTTGTTCACCCCTTTGCCTAAAAGCTAAAACAGGTAATAGTCTAGTCAACAAGTGCCTTTTGGGTCAACTTTTTTCAGTAGTCTCCGAAAATTATGATCAAGGTGTCAATCGATTCGGAATGGCATCTAGATGATTTGTGAAAAAAAATGAAGTTCCGCTTGCAAAAATTGCAAAAGTAATTAACAATTAACTAAAAAAAAAGAGGGTTTACTTTTTTGTAAATATCTCAAAAACTAATAAAGATTTTTGAAATAAAAAAAAAGATTCAAAAAGAGGAGGAAATTTCCTAAAAAGTGTCGACTCCCGGAATTATAGTCCCAATATTAATAATTTTCCCAGAGGGATGAAAATACAGCCGAAAACGGGTACTCTGGCTTTCGTAAGTCACGCTTACTTTGAACACTTTATTAATAAAAATTATTTTAACAGATTAAATATGAAATTTAATAAATGAAAAAATTCAGGAGTATACTGGATAGATGAATGAACAATAATCCGCCGAAAAAAATTTTTATCTCAATTTTTCAATTAGTTATGCAATAGTTAATTAATTATTTCTTTCTGCTTGGACATGAACATTGCAAGTGTGATAATTGTTAAACTATTGACTTGAGATTTTTTTCCTCTCTTGGAGCAATTTTTGGAAGACTTCAGAATAGATCCCCGTTGGAAAAATTTAAAAATTTTTATTTTTCAGTTTTTTATTAACAATTTTCGTTGTTGCAAAATTAAAAACCTAGATTTATTATCGAAAAAATTTTTTTCAAAATATTATTAATGGTCCGTTTTTATGTTATGTTAAGCTACATAGAAATATTTTTTTTCAATTTTTATCTCTTATCGTTTAAAAAATTGTTATAAACAAATGCGTTGTTCATAAAAAATTATATTAGGAGTTTCCGCCGTTTTATTGTAGATGGCGCGGCACGGAGTTTCGGTTAGCTTTCGCAGATGATAACCAGCTTAAAAAATAGTTTGGACATTCAAGAACAACATAACCTATTTATATCATTGATTTTATATTGGTAAAATATAAGCCAAGTAAGCGTCATTTGCGGGAAATATTAGTTTACTTCTTTAATTTAAAGAAATTTGCTGCTGAGGCGCATCAATTGCTCGTAGAAGCATATGGTGAGGGTGCTTTGAGTGAGAGAACGTGTCGAGAGTGGTTTCAAAAGTTTAAAAACGGTGATTTCGACGTAGAAGACAAAGATCGCAGTGGAAGGCCAAAAATTTACGAGGATGCAGATTTGGAGGAATTATTGGAGGAAGATTCATCTCAAACACAAAAAGAACTTGCTCTAACATTAGAAGTCACTCAGCAAGCAGTCTCACATCGTTTAAAATCATTAGGAATGATTCATAGTTAATTTGTGTTCAAAAACGGCGAAAACTTATTTGTACTCCTAATAATTAGAAATTTTTTTAAGGAATATCAATCTTTGATGCAAATAATGATTTGAAAAAAAAATTTTTTCCATAAAAAAAATTTTTTATTGATTAAAAACGCATTTGATAATTAACAATCGTTTTCTCCCACTTCTAACTAATATTAAGGAACCATTTTTTAAAAAATTATGTATTACTTTTCTTTTCCATATAAAAAAAAAGTTTTCGTTTTGTTTAATTTTTCATTGTTCATATAATAAACAATTTGTTATAAACAAATAAATTTTTAATATATATTTTTTCCCTATTCCTCTTTTTGCCATAAATACAGACATGATTTTTTTTTATTGATTTTTTTATTATTTGAAAACTTAATCCGGACTCTACATCGTCAGAAGGAAAATGTTAGAGCGAGGGTGTGCGCGTAGGTCTTACTGGTTAAGAGGCCGTTTACATTCCTTAATATGTGAGAAATGTATTTGTTGCAATAAATGCAACAAATAATTTCTCTTCTGAAGATAATTGTTTCAATTATTGATTTTCGAACAGAAGCTCACAAATAAAATGTATAAAGGGTTCAAATACTCCACCTTGTTGAGGTAAATAATAGCCAAATCAATTATACAGAGATAATCTCATATCTTCGAATAGATTTGACTCAATTTTGCCACAAAGTTTTCAACCTTAATTCATCAAGATAAACCCATAGAAAAAAATCATTCAAGGATAAATCTGTTGATCTGTCCAAATAATTCAAGCTTGCGAAAGCTCTAAATATTTGGCAGCCTTTAGATTGCAATCGATACAAAAGGGACCAATTAATTAATTAAATCTCCTAAAATACCTGTCCAAACATTGAGTTCTTAAGGATACCGAGTTTCGAAGGAAATACTCAAATAGCTTCACTTGTTAATGCATTATAAATTCTATATTCCGCCAATGATTTTCGTAACCTGTATACGGTCGCTTATGGGAGATTCGAGCTGCAATATATGCAGCGCCCTAGCGTTTTAGTCTAAGATTAATTTTGTTTTTTGAGCGCGTCCTTGGTTTGTCAATTTGACAAGGACATTTTGAAATTTTTGAAAATGAGTGTTACGTAAGATGGAATTTATGATCTTATTAATTTAAAAAAATTCAGAACCACTCGTTTTTGGAGAAGTTACATTGAAAGAAAAATATACCTTTTCCACGCATTAATTTAGAAGCTTGCGGCTTAATTCGGGGAAAATCTTATAAAAGACAAGTTAGACCGGAAATACACACATCGTCAAGAGTCTTGGCCTCTTTAGGTTTCTCAAGAAATAAACAATCTATGTTCTGGAAATGAGATGAATATTTTTCTCTATTTCAACTGCAATACATCGGGTGTTTTTTTTTAGTCATAGAATTTTCTGGAAAGATTCACGCAGTAACAACGTTTACAAATTGTTGAAATTTATTTTCAAAATCAGTGTTCTATTCGCCAAACTTATAGAGCACTTCGTGAAATTTATGGTTTACATAATCGTACATCAGAGCAGCTTATTCGTGGAACTATCGATAGATTTCGGACAACATTTTCTATACCCGATGCAGCAACAACAAAAGTACAGAAGAAAATATGACTGCTGTAAGTCATAGTGTTAATGATGATCCAGATTTGTCTATTCGTCGACGTTCACAACAAGTTAGGCTCTGGGCATCCAACACATAGAAAATTTCGCGTAAAGATCTTGGTCTACACTCAAACAAGAGCCAATTGGTTCAAGAACTAAAGCCACTTGACCATAATAAGCATCGTTTGATTGCTGATTGGGTCCTAGAACAGCTTGAAGTTGATCCACTTTTTTATCGTAAAATTGTGTTTAGTGATGAAGCTCATTTCTGGTTGAAAGGCTATGTAAACAAACAAAATTGCCGTCTATGGAGGGACAACAATCCTCAAGAAGTTCTGCAGGTTCCATTGCATCCTGAAAAATGCACCTTATGGTGTGCTTTACACGCTGGGGGCATCATCGGTCCATATTTCTTTAAAAACGATGCTGGAGCTAATGTTTCAGTGAACGGTACTCGTTACAGATCGACGATCAATGATTATTTGTTTCAAAATTTGAATGGTATCGACCCGAAGTGTTTTGGTTCAAACAAGATGGTGCTACACCTCAAGCTACTACCGTAACAATTGATTTATTGAAAGAAAGATTTGGCGATAACATTATTTCGAGAAATGGTCCAATTAATTGGCCTTCAAGATCATACGACATAACTCCACTGGATTATTTTCTTTGGCGTTATGTCAAGTCATTGGTTTATGCTGATGAACCAGAAACAATAAATGCTTTGGAAGCCGACATAACTCGTGTTATTGATGAAATAAGACCTGAATTACTCGAAAAAGTGGTGAAAAAGTGGTGCAAAATTGGGCTGCCCGAATGCGATTCCTTACAGCTACTCGTGGTGGACACATGACGGAAATTATTTTTAAAAACATAAATGTCATCAAATTATCTTTCAAATAAAAAAAATTTGGCTTCAATCTTAATTTAAATGTGTTTTATTTCAATTTAAATTTCTATCACTCTAAAAGAAACACCCGATACAAGGAAAAAGTCGTACAAAATAGGTTTGTCCTTTTAAAAATCATCAACTGTTTGTTAATTATTGAAGTTTTATGGTACTTTCGAATCGGTTCTCGCGGCCAAGATGAAAGCGATTCATCTAAAAATCCTGGAATTAGTTTGGTAGATGTTGCTGTTATGTTGTTTCTGCAGGTGAAGGATTTCCGAAATAAAAATAGCTCCGTTGTATCAATTTTTGCCCATAAAACAACAGATGTTGAAAATATCCGGAAAATTCTTGATCCTGTTATAGAAAATTGCCCAGAAAAACGAAGAACCAACCTAATTGCCTTGCTTTTCAATCAGGTCCATAAATTTCACTCGTACAGACATTACTTGTTGGGTCACCCCCGATGTAGGTAAACTCGTCTTGCGTTAGACTCGGATCTTCATCAAGTATCGTCTGTAATTCATCAGTTGTTACTATTTAAAAATTTAATGTTTACAGTCTTTCGAAAACGGAACGAATAATAACGAGTTAAAACACCATCATATGGTGAAGAATTTCTCGATATGTTCAAGATGTCTTTAATTTGAAAAATACATCATTTGGAATGTTTTCGCTATACCTCTAATCCCTAAATAAAAAAATGTTTCCCAGAACCCTTAAACATTTCAAGTCGACGAAATCATTCCTATAAAAAACCACCAAGATCCCCCTAAAAACAAAATCCCAAATAAGCAGCAACCTAGCATAGCACACGTCGACTAAACACAGAGGGGTTCAAAGCAATCCGAACGCAACAATACGCCAACATGGCATCTCGCACACTTCAAAAACACAAAAGGACAAACAAAGGCAGCTGAAACAACAATAAGGAAGCCATCAACCCAAAGAAACATAACACCTTTCCCAGTACAATTCTCCTTGTTGCAACGCCAGCTACATCGACCTCCCTCAACCGACGTAACGCCCCGCCTACCTTCTACGCCGTTCGTCAGGCAATTCCCACCATTCCGTCCTGGGGGATCGCGATACGTCGACAAGGTACGGGGGCGTGGTCGAGCTACGACAGCCGCATGAAAAGCAAGTAGGCGGGGCAAGCCGATCGGGATATAAGGGTTCCCTTTGTGGTCCCGCAATTTCAACCATTTTTTTGTCGGGGAACCATTATCGATAGGTCCTTGGTGTTGCCCATAGGTCGATGGACGTGTGCGGTTTTGCAACTAGAGGACGTTAGTGGGGTGAGGTTGAGATGATATGATATTTGGGTACCTAGCAAGTTCTCTGATATTTCCGGTGTTGATCTCTTGGATGATGGCATTTATGGTTTCACACATTGCTTGTTTTGGTATCTACCAAGTTTCTTGCCTGACTCCTATGAAAACGCGTATTTTGTTCACCAGCATTTTCTTATATTTGTAAGGTAATTCTACAGGAAATTTGCAACATAAAAGTTTCTACACAGTGTGGTCCAATTATCTTTCGTTGTAAAGTAATTCAAGATTCTAATATTTGATAACGTTTCACAATTGTTTCACTAAAAATATAGCATAACTTGAAAACTATCATCTCGATCAGAATTCAGTGTGCACCAATGGAAAGAGCGGAAAATTCCTCTTAGACTAGGGTGGTTTCATGAAGATTTCTACAAAATACTCACTTATTATAGGGTGGTTAAGTAAAATAAAATTTTCTTCAGCCATAATCTTTGCTCAGAGTTTACTCTAAATTCCCCGTAAACCCCTGTGGAAATTATGTGCAAGAACTGCCCTATAATTAGGGTAGTATTAACCATATCTTTCAAAACACCCCAAAAGAAGAGATCTAGAGGTATAAGGTCGGGACTTTGAGCAGGCCATCTGGTTAGTCTGAATCTTCCAATCAGTTTTTCTTCAAAATGAAGCTCCGCTCATTCTCTAACTATTCTTCTATTGTGTGCTGGACAGTCTTCCGTTTGAAACAAACTGACCAGTTCGGTGAAAGAAGGATTTCTGATAAACAGAAGTTCTCGGAGCTGTTAATTCAATTACATTGGGATGTGCAGGTTACGCAGTTGCGTGGAACATCTTACTTGATTGGAAACCATCAAGTCAGAAGATACGAACTGAGTTATTCGCGAAAAAGTTGTTGATGAATTGCACCAGTTGAACGAAATGAGATGGTGCTCAATCTTGTTGGAATATGATCGTTTGATGGTCTCCTGCATTCTCCAATACTTGCACGAGGCCTGGATAAATAGCGTTCTCCAATAGATATAAATAAATTTGGCCAGTGAGATTACCGGGTATAAAAAAGGGCCGATTATATGATTTCCATAAATGCCCGCCCAACCATTTAATTTTTGAGGACGTTGAGTATGAACCTCACGAGATAATCTTGGATTTTCATCTGACCAATACTTAGAGGAAAGTAACCAAATATGGAATAGGTTCTTAATATGGAATACCTACATTTCTCTCAAGTGCAAAGTCACACACGCAATAAAAGTGATCTTCCGTCTCATTCTGCTCCCGTTCACGCATACAAGCCGTGGCAAGTCAGTCGAGGGAGTCCTGGCATCGATGAGAGAGTGTTTTGTTTTGTCGCTCCCACATAACTTTCTAAGGTATGTAAAAAATAATTATTTTTCGTCCAGAAAGTTCACATAGTATTGTTTTTATAGTGTTTAGAGACAGTTTAGATGTTCTTTTGTATGTTTTAGCGGTATTAGATGGTATTACTTTCTTAAATATAAAAATTTAAATGTCAGTTTGAAACCGTTGGAAAATCCAAATATGGACAGATCGCGGTATCTAATTATGAACTATTCCATAATTGGATACCATATCCATCAGCTGATTTGATGACATTGTTAATTTTTGTTTTTGTTTTATCAGAATGGCCGGCGTGAACTCAAAGCGAAAAGCATGGAATACGGAGCTTATGGCGGAAGCCATAAAATTAGTAAAGGAGAAAAAAATGGGTTATTTAAGAGCTGCAAAACATTTTAATGTGCCAAGATCTACCTTGTTTAGATTATGCCAGAAAAGTGAATTTTCTCTAGAAGAAGCCGCAGCTACTACACTCGGAAGGAAAACTGTCTTAGGGACAACCCTTGAAAATCTTTTAGTAGACTACATTTTGTCGATGGAGAGCAAATTTCATGGCTTGACGAGAAACGATGTTCGAAGAATGGCGTACATGTTAGCTAGACGTAATCAGTTGAAAAATCCATTTGGTGAGACTGGTATGGCTGGCAAAAAATGGCTTAAATTATTTCTAAAACGCCATAAGGATAAGCTATCAGTGAGAAGACCAACTGGCACGTCTTTTGCTAGAGCTTTTGGATTCAGCAAGGAAAAAGTAGACTCATTTTTTGATCTCCTCGAAGGCGTCTATGCTCAAGGAAACTATGGTCCAAGTCGTATATACAACGTAGATGAATCTGGGCTTACTGTAGTACAAAGCAAGATACCCCAAGTGATTGGGCATAGAGGAAAACGGCAGATAGCTTCACTTACCTCAGCGGAAAGGGGTTCATTAATGACGATTGTTGTTGCCATGAACGCCACTGGTCATTTTGTGCCTCCCTTTATTATATTCCCACGCAAGAATATGAGTGATCAGCTGATGAGAGGCTGTCCCCCAGGCTCTGTTGGCGTTGCACATCCATCCGGATGGATTCAAATGAACATATTCACTGAATGGTTCAAACATTTCATCAAACATACAAACCCTACTCCGGAATCGAAAGTATTACTTATCTTAGATGGTCATTTTTCTCACACTCGAAACATCGACGTGATAGAGCTTGCTAGGCAAAACAACGTACCTCCTCACACAACTCACAAGCTCCAGCCACTAGACAAAACGTTTATGGGACCACTAAAAACGTATTACAGTGAGGAAATACGCATGTGGATTAGAGATAATAATCGACCACTAAGCCCTTATGATGTTGTTGAGTTATTTGGCAGAGCGTATTTAAAAGTGCAAACTGGTGAGATTTCAACAAATGGATTTCGAGTAACTGGCTTATGGCCATTGAATAAAAATATATTCACCGAGGTCGACTATCTTGCTGCGCAGCAAGATGCAGTTAAAAATGGTAATACGGTCAACGTTCCATCAGGTCACCAACCTGAAGGACCATCGATGGCCAATTTAAGAACATCTGATAACTGTATGCCTTTAACGGAAGCATTCACACCCAGACAAGACATGAATATTGAACCTGTACCCTCAACTTCCGGACTTTCTCGCAGTGATTTAGGATTAGTGTCTCCATATGACATCAGTCCAGTACCAAAGAAGAAAATGAAATCTTCTAATAGAGGAAGAAAGGCATCTGTTGCAGCCGTCATTACGTCGTCACCGTACAAGAATGACCTTATAGACAAAAGCAAAAAAAAAGATGAAAAAGAAAATAAATTGGCAAAAAACAAGAATAAAAAACAGAATGAGAAGAAATCAAAACATATAAAATCTAAAGGGAAGTCTAAGCCTGAGTCAGATGCAGATGATGAGGAGGTGATGCTTGATACAGACAGTGAACCCGATGCTCTGATAGGTTATACAGCTCCAGACTCTGAAGATTCGGAGTGTATTTTCTGTGGCATGCTGTTTTCTAATGATACCCATGGGGAAACATGGGTCAAGTGCCTCATGTGTGGGCTCTGGGCACATTATGATTGCGCTGGACCAGAATTTGATACCTGGATTTGTGATTTTTGTAAATAATTTTGTTAATTTCTACATTATACCAAAGTTAAAAATTTTCAATGAGTCTCATATATGTAAGTTAAGGTTAATTTTTCATAGTATTTACAGTATTCCATATTTGGGGTACCTATTCCATATATAGGTACCTTTCTCGTTATTTAATTTTTTATAATTTATCATACCTTAAAGTAATGGATATAAGCTAAAATTGTTTTAAACTTAAGTGCAAATATATAATTATTAATAATTATCACAAAAAGTTTTTTATTTATAACACTTGTGCAAATTATGCCTAAAAATCAAAATGGTATTCCATATTTGGTTACTCTCCTCTACAGTTATGCCGGTTTCCAATGCCATTAAGGTAAAATGAACAATCGTCCGGAAAACAGATATCCAACATGCAGTTTTGATTACCGTTAATCATTCCACTGACCACTTCACAGAACTTGAGTCAACCTCATTAAGTTCCTGGACCAATCGTACCTTATAAGGATGGAATTTATGTATGTATAACATAGTGAACATCTTATAGAGAACAGGTGTAAGCTCTGGTGAACACTTTCAATAGCAGGAATTGTTGGAGGTTCCCGTAAGTACAGTGCTAGTAGAGTAAGCAGCGAATGTCCGCGCAAAGAGATCGGCTTTAGCTTTTGGTGTAGTTGAAAGTGAACCATCCGCTTCTATCGGGGAATAACTGACGCGATCCACTGGGATAGGTGGTAATTCTTGAATTATACGCTTATTTGCATTCATGTATGGTCTGATGCCTTCCTATGGCATGATTTGTCTTCGGTCCCAAAATAGGCTTCAGTTGCGGCTATAACCTCATAATTGGAGCCAATCTCTTTCCTTGAACCTCTTTTTGCGACCTGCGAACAGGTAGAATTCAGATAGGGCCAGATCTGGTGATTATAGGGGGGTAAAAGTAATTAGAATCATAAATCGTTCAATCGATCCAATACCGCAATGTACTAGTTGCTTTGGTCGGCTTGAACCCCCTCCTCTTCACTCAACTGACGCTCTTTTCGACTCCGAATTATAGTGACGAATCCACGTTTCATACAGTGACTCAAAAAATCCTTTTTAATACGTTCATATCATCAATTTGGTGTTTATTCTTGTTCCTCTGCGGCAAACACTCTTCTTTATACCCAAATTTTCATGCAGCGTTTTGAAAATGATATCTTTTGATATCTTTATGATGGCAATTTCACGATTGGAAATAACAATTTCCAAAAAATTTCGGATGTTTTCCGGTGTAGCCACCTCAGTGGGACGTCCGGGGCGCTTGGCATCTTTGTTGATCGTTCGAGCGCGTTCAAAATCCACTTACCATCGGAAAATGGTTGTTTTTGATAGGCACTTTTTCCGGTAACACTTTTCTAAGTACGTTTCAACGGGCGACGCAACATTATATTGATCTATCGACTAAACAAGTTTAATATAAATTCGTGAAGCCGTAAACCTGTTGAACTTTGTAAATTTGTTAGTCGACTTTATGAATAAAGAAAGTGTCAGAAGATTTCAAAACCAAATTTATTTGATAAAATAGAAAAAGGCTTTTTACTTGATAGAAGAAATATAACAAAATTTGAATATCAAAACAGATTTAATCTGTTAGTCTTCTACAATTTTAATTTCAAAAAAATTTTTATTAGAAAAAACTTTTAGAATTAAATTAATGTCTACAATAAACACCGCTTATATTTAATAGACGTGTATAATCAAAACTCAATATACAATGTCAAATGGAATAAATAAACCAACCAATATAAAAAAATGCATTTAAAATTAATAAATAAATATTTGAAGGAGACAAAATTTTGTTTCTGATCTTACCATAATGAAACCAATTCCTTTTTAAAAACATAAAACACAACTTAAGGATTTCTCAAAAAATAAAATTTATTTGAAATATTTAATACATTTAAATATTCAAATAAGCTGATTCAAAAATCTCTCAAAACATGCACTATATCTTCAAAAAACAATTAGAATTCGGATAATCTCTTCATCGGCCTTAGGTAATATTTAAAATATCAAAATCCACAAACAATCAGTATATCATACCAGAGAACTTGTTTAAAAATTATATTTATATATGTAATATATATATATATATATATATATATATATATATATATATATATATTTATGCTTGAAAAGATCTCATTCTGGAATATCAATGGTTTAAAGAAAACCTTATAATACCTCACAGTTTTCTGTGATTTTGTGACGAACTGAATACCTGGATTTTTAAAGTTAGTCTGTTTTAAACAAGTTCCGTGTTACACTCTAAGGTATGATATACTGATTGTTAGTTGATTTTGATATTTTGAATATTATCTAGGGCCGATGAAGAGATTTTCCGAATTCTAATTGTTTTTTGAAGATATAGTGCATGTTTTGAGAGATTTTTGAATTAACTTAATTGAATATTTAAATATTTCAAATAAATTATATTTCTTGAGAAATCCTTAAGTTGTGTTTTATGTTTTTGAAAAGGAATTGGTTTCATTATGGTACGATCAGAAACAAAATTTTGTCTCCTTCAAATATTTATTTATTAATTTTAATTGCCTTTTTGCTATATTGGTTGGTTTATTTATTCCATTTGATATTGTATATTGAGTTTTGATTATACACGTCTATTAAATATAAGCGGTGCATATTGTAGACATTAATTTAATTCTAAAAGTTTTTTGGATAAAAAATTTTTTTGAAATTAAAATTGTAGAAGACTAACAGATTAAATCTGTTTTGATATTCAAATTTTGTTATATTTCTTCTATCAAGTAAAAAGCCATTTTCTATTTTATTTTATACATAATATATAATTATATTTAGGCTTGCATAAAACTCATTCTGGAATGTCAATGGTTTAAAGAAAATCTTATAATACCTTACAGTTTTCTGTGATTTTGTGACGAACTGACTACCTGGATTTTTAAAGTTAGTCTGTTTAAAACAAGTTCCGTGTTACACTCTCAGGTATGATATACTGATTGTTAGTTGATTTTGCTATTTTAAATATTATCTAGGGCCGATGAAGAGATTATCCGAATTCTAATTTTTTTTTGAAGATATAGTGCTTGTTTTGAGAGATTTTTGAATTAACTTATTTGAATATTTAAATATATTGAATATTTCAAATAAATTATATTTTTTGAAAAATCCTCAAGTTGTGTTTTATGTTTTTGAAAAGGAATTGGTTTCATTATGGTAAGATCAGAAACAAAATTTTGTCTCCTTCAAATATTTATTTATTAATTTTAATTGCCTTTTTTATATTGGTTGGTTTATTTATTCCATTTGGCATTGTATATTGAGTTCCGATTATACACGTCTATTAAATATAAGCGGTGCTTATTGTAGACATTAATTTAATTCTAAAAGTTTTTTGAATAAAAATTTGTTTGAAATTAAAATTGTAGAAGACTAACAGATTGAATCTGTTTTGATATTCAAATTTATTTGATTTCAATAATACGTTGAGGACAGATGGGGAGTTATTAGTAAGTTTGACAACAAAGTAAGTAATTGCCGATTTTAAATGTAGATGACGGTAGTGACTCTTTACGACTTCTGTAACTGTATAGTATATTAGCTTTGAAATGAAGCTTTCTCAAAAACCTAATTGAGGATAAGTTTTCAAAAATGATTTGAAGTAAAACACTTTATTTCCGCTTATTTTTATTTTTCAACGACAATTGTTTCGTCAATTACATATTGACTTCGTCAGGTCAGGTCAATATGTAATTGACGAAACAATTGTCGTTGAAAAATAAAAATAAGCGGAAATAAAGTGTTTTACTTCAAATCATTTACGATGAATTTCCGTCAAGTAGAGACCGAAACAATCAAGGATAAGTTTTCATTTTCCAAAAAAAAAGGAATTATTTTCCGAACAACCCAGTACATAAAAGTGTAAAGTGATGGTTGTTTTTGCGCAAAAACTGAAATGAAGATGGAAAAATCTAAAAGTTTGGAACCCGACAACTTTCAACTAAGAACGATGGCCCTATTTCGACTGCACATTAATATTCAGAAGATTATTTAGGCCCGTATGGAGTCAATTCTTTTCCGTAAATTCTGATGGACACCAAAATAATAATAATAATAAACTTCATTTGACATGAATACTGATTCATGTCAAATAAAGTTTATTATTATTATTATTTCGGTGTCCATCAGAATTTGAAAACATATGAAAACATATACCCCGTACCTTGAACATTAATTACATTAATCTATTGCAATGTATCTCTAATGTTTTCTTTAGAGTGATAAAACTTTGAATTGAAATAAAACACATTTGAATTAAGATTGAACCCAATTTTTTTTATTCGAAAGATGATTTTATGACATTTATGTTTTGAAAATAATTTCCGGCATATGTCCACCACGACTAGCTCTGAGGAACCGCATTCGACCAGACCAATTTTGGACCACTTTTTCGAGTAATTTAGGCCTTATTTCATTAAAAACACGAGTCATGTTGGCTTCCAAAGCGTCTATTGTTTCTGGTTTATCAGCATAAAACTTGACATAACTTCAAAGAAAATAATCCAGTGTAGTTATGTCGCATGATCTTGGAGGCCAATTAATTGGACCATTTCTCGAAATAATGTTATTGCCAAATCTTTCTTTCAATAAATCAATTGTTACAGTTATCCCTATCAAAAGTTTTATCACTCTAAAAAGACACCCGATATTAGGATGCGTAACTAACTTTTCGTATTTCTCAAAAATGAACGCGATAAATGAGGCATGTCGCCGGACAAAAATCTTTTCCGAAAAATTAGTCCTATTAAAATAAACATACCTACGTCCAACAAAACCTCATTCAACATTAAATTCCCAAAAACACGTCTCACAATAAGCGGAATTAAAAAGAAGAAAGCCAGAGCCCGTTCTTTATGTCAAAATCCCTAATATCAGACCCAGGTCGTACAACAAAGCTTTCAGAATAATGAAAGCGACAGAGTGCCCTGAATCCGTCCCGCAACAGGCAGAAAAGAGACGAAATTCTACCCAATTCTTAGCCAACCTGCAGGTTTCAGATGCCCGACAGAGATAAAGCACGTCGTTCAGACAAGGACGCGAAATTCCGCACGAACCGGCAACGTTTTGTACAAACATACGCTGTACTTTGGGCCGTCGGACTCCGTCGGGCAAATTCGGAGGCTTTATATAATTATTCTGTGAATCATTCCAAGTATATAAGGGAGCCGTGCTTCTCTACCGATGCAATGTTGTCTCTCTTTCTATACGGTGTACGGGAAAAAGGCGGGTATATAATTATTTCTTCCATTTCACAGATGTCTTGTGATATATTAAAGTAATTACGCCGATATGAATTGAGATCAGTGTTTCTCACTTAGGTCTTATGATTTATTGTTGTACTTTATCCTTTTCTGCTTGCAGTGGATATAAAGTTTTATTTTTTTGGATATTTGGAGATTGATCGACCTGGGAAGTTCGATATCAGAATTGGGGGTCTAAACAGGCCCGTATTGATAGATATTGTAATTTAAGAAGATTAATACTTTATAGGTTCGTTTTGTTTGTATAAAGTGTGGATATTTTTTAAATTTAATGATTTTAAATGTGAATAACAGTAGCGTTTCCTTTGAATAACTTCTCACGTAGAGAAATATGATATTAAGTAGAGTTTTAGCTTTTATCAGTAGAGAACCAAAGGGTTAGGGAAAAAATCCATTATTTTACGTGAATTTCAAGACTTTATTTAATATGTTTAGAACTGTCCGATTTGGGTCAAAGGTGCACCGTTTTGTTCTATAAATTGTTGCCATTTTAACGGTATCTTCACAATGCCTGCTTTGTAAAAGTTTTGGACCGTAATACATATTCGAGTAAAAATCACCAGGACGAAATATATGGCACCAATTCTGGCACTCGTTCTTGCATAGCTTCATCACCATATAAATCTGTTACCTTTCAAACAGATTACATCTTGTTTTTCCGAAATAATAAAGCAGACTACATTTTTGCTTTCCAAGTTTCAATTGAATCTCAATAAATATCCTCAATTAGGTTTTTGAGAAAGCTTCATTTCAAAGCTAATAAACTATAAAGTTACAGAAATCCTAAAGGAACACTACTGTCATCTACATTCAAAATCGACAATTACTACAACTAATAACTCCGCATCTGTCCTCAACGTTTATTGAAATCAAACAATTTTACAAAGTTCAACAAGTTTACGGCTTCACGATTTTAGTTTAGTCGATTGATCAATATAATCGATTCATAAAATTTTTTCGGGTAGTAAAATTGACTCGTAGGTTGAATGGACCGTGAGAGGGCGTGTCTATTTGTTGTTTGTGATTTCGACAATTGGGCAAAACTAAGAAATGTCACATTTTCTTTCGTTCCGAATAAAGGAAAACTTGCACGGGAATAAGAATGCTTTTATCAGTTAGATTGGTTTTTCGACTTTCCACTTGTATCAGCAATTTATTTGCAAGCCTCGCAGGAAAAAAGCCTTTCGACTCACAAAAAAGTACATTTTTTTTTCTATGGTCAGTTGTCATGAGACCTAGTTAAAACGGAGTATATTCCGACTAGCTCTGAGGAACACCATTCGACCAGACCAATTTTGGACCACTTTTTCGAGTAATTCATCATTCATCAATAACACGAGTTATGTTGGCTTCCAAATCGTCTATTGTTTCTGGTTTATCAGCATGAACCGATGACTTGACATAACCTCAAAGAAAATAATCCAGTGGAGTTATGTCGTATGATCTTGAAGGCCAATTAATTGGGCCATTTCTCGAAATGATGTTATCGACAAATCTTTCTTTCAATAAATCAATCGTTACGGTAGCAGTATTAGTTGTAGCACCATGTTGTTGAAACCAAAACACTTCTGGGTCGATACCATTCAAAGTTTGTGACAAATAATCATTGATCATCGATCTGTAACGAGCACCATTCACTGTAACATTAGCTCCAGCATCGTTTTTAAAGAAATATGAACCGATGATGCCTCCAGCGTGTAAAGCACACCATAAAGTGCATTTTTCAGAATGCAATGGAACCTGCAGAACTTCTTGAGGATTGTTTCCACACCGTATACGGCAATTCTGCTTGTTTACATGGCCGATCAACCAGAAATGAGCTTCATAACTAAACACATTTTTACGATAAAAAGGTGGATCAACTTCAAGCTATTCTAGGGCACAATCAGCAAACAAACGACGCTTATTATGGTCAAGTGGCTTTAATTCTTGAACCAGTTGGATTTTGTATGGGTGTAGACCAAGATCTTTACGTAAAATTTTCCATGTAGTGGATGCACAGAGTCCAACTTGTTGTGAACGTCGACGAATAGACAAATCTGGATCATCATTAACACTATGACTTACAACAGCGATATTTTCTTCTGCACGAACAGTTCTTTGTCTTGCTGTTGTTGCATCGAGTAGAGAGAATGTCCGAAATCTATCGATAGTTCGACAAATAAGCTGCTCTGATGGACGGTTATGTAAACCATAAATTTCACGAAGTGCTCTATAAGTATATAAGTTTGGCGAATTGAATATTGATTTTGAAAATGAATTTCAACAATTTGTAAAAGTTGTTGCGGCACGAGTCTTTCCATGACAATTTGTCAATGCTCACTGAACAGAAATGTCAAAACAACATGGCTTCTCCTTCTGTCAAATCACAGATATTCCTATCGAAAATTATATCACTCTAAAAAAAAAACACTCCTATCGCCAAGTTATGCAGCTGAGTCTACAGTATTTTTATGCTATAGCTGTAAAAAAGTTGAAGGATGAATGACTTAATATAATTTCGTAGGTAAGACACAGTCGCCTTAACATTTACTAGTGTAGTCAACCGATCAATATAATCAATTCACAAAAAATTTTCAGGTAGTTCGAGAAGCAAGTAGGTTAAATGAACCGGTATAACATTTGCAGCGAGATGAAGTGTCTAATTATTGTCTGTGATCTACGGAAATCGGGCAATATTGAGATGTCACAGTTTCTTTCTTTTGTAGCAAACAAACGGAAAATCGTACAGGAGTGAAAATGCTTTTGTCAGTTAGATCGATATTGCGATTTTCGATTCGTACCAGCATTTTTGTTGTAGGCCCCATTGTAAAAAAGCCTTTCGACTCAAAACAAAGAGCATTTTTGAGGTTAGTCTTCTGTGGTCGAGGTTCAAGGATGATTTGATGCTTTAATTCTTGGTATAGGATATTTTTAATATCTTGAGGTGGACGCAAGGGCATTATTTATGGTTTTTTCTTTTATTATTAATTTGATTTCATTTGCTTCTTATAAGAAGGCACACTCAGGAATAAAGGAACAAAAAAAAAGAAAAACCTAATATATTTCAGATTTTTTACTGAAAACTGCAAAATATTTTACATTCTCCTTAAACTAAGATAATTTTACATTTTTACAATCAAAAATAAATTCAACAATAATTTAGTTAACATTTCAACAAAGCGAGAAATCAATCGATCCAATATTTTCTTTATATAAATTAACGAAAAATTCACAATGTACATATTTGTTGTCTTAACTTGATTCAATTTCACCCTTTCAGTCATTTTACGTATACGAAATGATTAACACATTCACGAAAAGCGGAAACCAACTTTTCCTCTTCAACTACCTCCACGATATGTGTATAATTCTGGACAAAACAATTCGAAAAAAGACGACCAAGTGGAACTATCAAGGAAAGAACGACTTCCGCATAAAAATTCAGCAAGAATTACGAGAAAATTGCTGTCTAAATATGACTCAAATGTAATATACACAGGAAAAAATGCACCATAAGTCGTACTTCCTGAAATACCTAGAAGAAAAACACCAGAACACAAAGGAAGAGAACAGTCTCAAATTCCTGAAGACCACGGGCAGAAAAGGAACAAAAGAAACTCGCAAGGATCAAGAACAACTGACCTGAATTGTTGAAAAATGATAAAGCTCATCACTATAACACTGACAAAAAGAACATGATGATCAGGACCTCCAAAGCTCAACCCTTTCGTCAATTATCCTTCAAGTTGCCCATGATCTGATTTTTGGTAGCAGCCAAGGTCTGGAGGTACTTTTCGTACTGAAGTAGAGGCGCCTGATTGATGTTGAACCAGTTCTGTCTGTTTTGCAGCTGGTTCATCAGCATAGCTTGGTGAAACGCGGACATCTGTTTGCCAGACATCGAGTTCAGGTAGCCCTGAGGCATGGCTGCGTTGAAGTTCATACTGGCCGATAGCTGCGCTAAGTTTTGAATGTTGTACTTTTCCAGTAGTTGGTTTGCAGTTAACGCCGGAGTGGCCGCTGAAGACGTTGACGAAGATGCTGACGGAACGTTCGACCTAGGCGAAGGGTTGCTTCTTCTGGGCTTAGGCGAGGAGTTGCTGGAACTTGGTTTGGGGGAAGGATTGCCCGACCTATGATTGGGCGAAGGATTGCCCGGATTAAGATTGGGAGAAGGGACATTTCGAGGAGAGAAGCTCTGAGTAGGCGGCAACGATACTAGTTCAGTCCTAGGAGCAGGAGAGGCCAAACTAGGTTTGGGAGAATGCATCATCTTGGGATTCCTGGGCGAATTCCTCCCCGTCTTAGCTTCAGTGGTCTGCGGGGAAATAGGACAAGGCTGCACCAAGTAACCAACGCCTTGCGTAACATTAGATTTGGACTGCTCCACAGCACTTCTAGGAGATGTAACAGGGTTTTCTCCATTCCTGCTGTGTACCCCATGCGACCCCATGGTACCATTCCCCATGTAAGGTTGCTTTAACAAATCCCTTGTCTGCTTCCCTACCGAGACTGTATAGTTCAACCCTAGACTGCTAGAGTGTAAATTCGCCAGTGTCTGATGGGTCGCATTTTCGTACTTCTGGTTTTTCTTTGGAGGTTTCACTACCCTCTGATTGTTCAGCCTGGGTATCGCTATCTTTTGTACGTTCGGCACAGTTATTGGCGACGTTGCTGTACTTGAAGTTGAACAGGCGGCAGCGCTTGGTGTTTGCGAAGGCATGGGTGCTTTAACGGCATTATTCTTGCTATCTTGTTCGAACTTCGTCTTCTTATAAAGCTGCTGGGCGATTTCCAAGATATTCTTTTTACCAGAACCGCTAGACGCGTCCATGTTAGAAGTCGATGACGAAGAACCTGTCTTCTTGATCGACTCCTCGAAAATCTTTTGAAAGCTCTGTTGATCTTTCTGCATTTTGGCTAATGTTTCCTTCATCTCTTTGGGCATATTCTTCATAATTTCTATCTGATGTTTAGGAATGTTCATGAGGAGCGGAGCACTGCTTGGTAACTGTTTTGGAGTACCACAAGTCGATGCAACTGTCTCTTTCGCCTTCAATTCTCTATCCGAAGGATTTTTGCCCTCAAGATTCTTAGATACAGTTTCGTCACGTTTTGCATTAGGTGTCTTGGTACTCTTCTTGTCTTCAATCTTCAGTATTTCGATGAAATTTTGAACTGGAGGCATTTGAACGGGCTGTCTTGAGGCCTCTCCGTTTTCCTTCAAAGTGATAGATAGAGACGATGGTATGTTCAGGCGGCAGGTCTGGAACAACGAACGTAGCTCGTTCCCGTTCTGCTTCATCAAGTCTTCGGGCGTTTTAATTGTTCCTGTCGCTTTGGCGAGGTTTAACGGTGGAAAACCCGGTTTCTGCTGCAGTATGATCTTCGTTGTTTTCTTCTGTTCCACTTTCGCCCTTTTGGACTCGTTTTTGATGGGACTACTAGAAGGTTTCCTCTTGAGGACGTTGGTTTCCTGCTTATTCGTTGAAGCCAATTTCGTGGGTTTCGACGGTTCCTCGTTGGCTTTGGTTGCATGACTTGAATTCTGAGGAACAGGTAGATTTTGCTGTGTCGAAGTTAGGGAGGAAACTACAATGTTCTGTTGTTGCTGGTGAACCAGCTTCGCAATATTATCGACGACTTTCTTGGCAGTCAGTTCTATGGATTTCAGAAATTCAAATTTAGTTTTTTCCAGCTCTTTGTCCATTGGAGGTAAATCGTTTGTAGTAGAGGTGACCTCGGGAGAAGGACTCTTCTGTTTTGGTTCTCGGTTTGGTAGTGTTGCTTCTGGTTTCGATTCTGGCTGGTCATTTATTGGTGGTGGTACTTCCTCTTGAACTGTTCCGGAAACATTCGTTTCGAGCTCGGTTTTCATTTTGACATCTTCAGAAGAACTTGTAGGCATCGCGTCCGTGCACTGGTCATCTTTCGCGTCTTTAGTATCACTATTTTGTCTCGCACTCTGATCGATGACGTTAACTTCGATCTGTTTACAGTCTTTATCCGATAACTTTTGTATCTTAGTCACTATTTCAACGTTATTAGAACGTTTCAGAGTTATATTCGTATACACTTTGCCGTTATCACAAGATTCTATCGAGACCTTAGTTTCTTTTTTGAACCGCGTTGTGTCCGGTTTAGTCTCCATGTCGGCTTGACTTTTACTCGCACTAACAGTTTCGGTACATCGATCGTTCGTAATGTTCTTTGGGTCCGACACAGGGTGATCATTCTCTACCATAGGTAGTTTTTTACTACCACCACCTCCACCATTAGACTCCTCACGAGTCTCTTCTTCTTCAAGTTCCGAAATATATCGCTTTCTCTTCGTTTCCTTTCCCTCATTTGGTTTATCACAGATGGCGTTGTCTTTCCTGTCCCTCTTGGCCGGTTTAGCTACTGGTAGCTTCCTAGCTACGCTCTTCTTAGGCGTCTTCTTATTCTTATCCTTGGCGTTTCGGGCTGGTGACTTTCTGGTTAATCTGTGGGGGGTAGACAAGGCGAGTGGCTGATGTAGGAATGGGGAGTCATCGACAGGCGTGAAGACTTTGGTGAGGTCTGGTAGCTCGTCGTTGCCTTTCTCGATAATCCTGAAGTAAAAACGCATGGGTTCGTTCTGGAAAAGAATGGTTTTGGTGAGCTATAGAGATAGTTGGTTTAAAATGGAATACGTTCGGTACATGACTTGAAACGACTTGAGAAAAATGGAAGGATAAAAGTAACGTTTAGTTTAAAAAAATGGATTTGAACGTCATGAATGCGATTTGAAACAATTTAGTTTTTTCATTTTCTGGGGATGAGAGGTCGTCAATGAACATAAAGTAATTAAGCACTCAGAAGCCAACATTCGAGACGTTTTGTTGTGATTTAGAGCGAAGAGTAAACCGTTTTCCAATAAGAAGTTTCATTTTGAATAGCTGCTACTTGGACAGCTGTCATCTTTTGACCTGACAAGTAAAAACTACGCCATGAAACGATACACGCTTCAACGACGCATTAAACTTGTTAAAATTGACTACTGAAACGGTGAACATTTTGCTTCACTCAGATATAAAGTTGCTTGTAAGACTTTTGAAACGTCGCATCGCTGTTACTTCCCTTTACAACCCGTAATTTGTTCCCCCTTCAAACACATCGAATCAAGTCAAGTTCAGCGTTTTAATGATATTAATACGAACTTACCCTTTTCCATGTGTAAATGTAGGCTACGTCTATGAGGGTGTAGTGGTCTGGCAGAGGGAGAGGCACCCTCTTGTATAGGATATCGATCTGGAAAGAACATCAACGTTCATTTAAAATGCGTTTTTCGGCTTGAGCTCTCGCCAACTGATCTACGAAGCACTAGATACACTGAACACCACACATGCTTTCTTTGATCTACATTACCAGTTTGGTGCGTTACTACTAAGGGATGCGTGTTATATTAGAATATTTTCCTAGAAAGTAAATTTTACACTTCAAACTCAATATTAAGGTTAATAATACCCAGCAACCTCCGTTAGGATGATGCGAAAACTAATAAACACACAAAGTAAGACGACGGATCAAATATTTTTAGCTAATATCAATGTCTAATACTCAATATAAAACAAGCCACAAATTTGCGTCAGTTACTCACTTGGAAAAGATCAGTGTTAACGTTGTACTTGTTGCGTATAAACTTCTTGATGACGTCTATACGACACATCGCCGGACACTGGAGGTACCTTTTGAGCAGCGACTCTACTTGCGGATTATCGGACGCTCCTTCTTGCCTTTGTTTTAGGTCTTTCAGAATCAAACTTGTTGTGGCATGATCGCTGGAAGAAAAGAAATCTGTTTAGTTTTATTTAATTAAAACATGTTGAAATTTCACATTGAGCAAAGAATCCGAGAAGAAGTTGGAGGGAATGGCGATAAGAACGACCTCCTTCATCGCTATAGTAATATAATAATAATAATTTATTCAATACAGTAAATATCACAGAGTACGAATAAATTTTCAACCCATCTGGACGGCAGTTTGTAGAAAATTGTTATTGCTGTTAACAACTTAGGAATCATTCCATCAATGCAGATAGAAAACTTAAGATTTGATTGTAAAAAGACACCAAGTAGCCCCATGTGATTGTCCGAAAACATCTTTAGTTCAAACAGTGTTTTATCACTGTTCATCATCATTTTGTTTGCGCTGAACCATACTTGGGCTTCCTTTAGTGTCTTCTTGTCTTTATCTTCCAATTCCTGGTTGCCCATCGCTTTATTCAGAAAAGAAATGTCATCAGCGAAGAGGACGGTTTGATCTGATCTCACATTAGCTGGCAAGTCATTCATATATATCACAAATAAAAGGGAACCAACACAGAACCCTGCAGTACACCATGACTCACAGTATCCCAAGAAGAAGACTTGCCTACCAAGTTTATTTTCTGCATCCTGTTTGTCAGATAACTTTTCATCAGGTCAAGAGCCTTATTTTGTCCTCCATCAAAAGCCTTTCCTATATTTTCAAGCATCTCCTTCAGTGCAGTCTCAACTGATTTGCCCATCAAGAACCCATGCTGTTGTTTTGCAGAAAATTTGTGATGTTTGAAGAAACTCAGTAATCTAATTTTTAATATTATCTCAAACAATTTTGAGAGCACAGGAAGTATCGATACTGAGCGATAGTGTTCTTGTAATTCTATATCTCCTCTTTATGGACAGGTACTATTTTAGCCTTATTCAACTGATCCGGCAAGTGCCCCAGACATTTGTTGAGCATACTACATAATGGTACCTCAATGCACGGAAAAATCTCCTCAGTAGAAACGGTATTAGTCTTAGTTTTACGCAAGAGATTGGATTTTCTTTATCTTTCTGAAATACTAGCTCCGATGTTGGTGAAGTATTTGTTCAATTCATCTGGTTTGAGAGTTGTCTCGTCCTTGATTTTTGTTTTTCTTATTTATCAATTTCCAGATAATATTATTTTTGTTTTCTGCATTTCTTATCTAACGTAGATTATAGTTCCTTTTCAGCTCTGTTAATTTCTCGGCATATTTCTTTCTGTGAATGTTATATGCTGATCTGGATAAATCATATTTCCTAACCTTCATTATAGTTTCCAGGGCTTTTCAATGCCGGACCGGTAAAAATCATTTGGTTAATAGGAATGTGGTATCGTATTGTATTTGATTTTCAAGCGTTATGGACTACCCTCCAGTACATCTGAGTTCTATGCAGCAACTAACTGAATTTGAGGATTCACGGAACTGAATTAGCTCTTTGAAGAGCATTCTTTTCGAGTTATACACTGGATCATTCATTATCATAACGTGCATATCTTTCGATTACTCCAATTTTCGACTGGACGGTCGGAATTCTCTGTCTTATGCATTGAACATCCTAATATTAAAACGTGATTTTACAAACCTGTATAAGTCATAACTTATTCTGAAATTAACAGTCTGACCCACAAAAACAAACACTACTGTCACATATGCAAAATTTTCCACTCCAACAAGAGTACAAAACTGAAAAATTCATTTCATACCGATTCCATTCTTCAGAAAAAACCACAAACGGCTAAAAACCGCAACAAAACGTTTTCTCAGACCGTCTGGCCGATATTCACGCGTAAAAAAGGAACACGCGCTTTAACGCTTCCGTATATATAATACATAGATGTCGCGCGCGTCTTACAAAACGCGCACTAAAGACTTCCGCCCGGTTACAAAAAATAGGGGAAAGGAGAAAGCGAGAAACGTACGGGGTACATCTGCGAGATTCACAATTACCACCGCCTTATTATACGGGGGGTGGTTATGATGGATGTCGACGGAACAGTTGTTCTACGTCCGCGTTTTAGTGCGTTTGTATCAATTTGTACGGGGCGATAGGATCTCTCGTGGCCGGTCGGGCCGTTAATAGGTAGCGATAAAAAGATCTGTCGATACGATTGCATGATTAAGATTCATTACAAGTACGTTGATGGAGGATAACGACTTCCTCGTTTCGAAGACGCAAGAGCGGGGCGGACGTTTAGGTTATGAATCAATTAGAAGAATAGAACGTAGACGGGTTTTGAAGTAAGTACGATATGGTTTCGAAATAAATACTAAATAGTAAAGATGAAATCTTTAATTTGAAGAACGACTGTTGGAAATTATGTTTGTAATAACACATCATTTAAATCTCCTCATCTGTTTAGTGTACAGGATAGAATTTACAGGTTTTGAGTTTACTTTGTAAAAGATGGATTCAAAATTAAATATACAAAATCACATTTATGAAAACTTTATTGTATACTGGTTTCAAACGGACAGTTGTCCAGCACGCAATACTGAAATAGTTATAGTCCGTCTAGAAGCTATCCGGAATTCATTATTTTTCATAATTTTAATATAATTCTTTTTTGTAACATTCTAAGACAAAAGTAATGTATAAAATGGGTTGTGCAGATAGTCGGCTATGACCAAAGTTGCATGGCAACACTGTTTGTCAAATATTGTTGACAGTCAACAGGTATACAATTTATGAAATAATGTCGCATCTAGAACAAAGAAAACAGGTAGAATATTTGTATAAAAAAGGTTTTGAAACGTTACAAAATGAGTGCAATTGACTGAACTGGGAAAAAATAAAGCAGATAAAAAAAGGTATGGATATGAGACATAGACCAGATTCAGGAAGACCGCGTGAGTTTAAAGGAAACAATTTAAACGCTTTTTGGCCCCAAGACGACACAATCCGCACCTGGGGTTTCGCAAATTGGCTAACAGATTTGGAAATCAATCAAGTACATCCAGAAACCGTCCGTATGTCACTGAAAAGACAAGGCTACATATCAAGGAAACAAAACAAAATTCCTATAATGATACCTTTACCAAAGGAACGAAGGATAGAATTTTGTCAACGTTTTCAAGAAGATAATATCGGGTATTTTTTTAGAGTGACAGAACTTTCGATAGGGATAACTGTGATTTGACGGAAGGTAGAAGCCATGTTGTTTTGACGTTTCTGTTCAGTAGGCTTTGACGATTTATCATGGAAACTTTCACGCCGCAACAACTTTTACAAATTGTTGAAATTCATTTTCAAAATCAGTGTTCTATTCGCCAAACTTATAGAGCACTTCATGAAATTTATGGTTTACATAATCGTCCATCAGAGCAGCTTATTCGTCGAACTATCGACAGATTTCGGACAACATTTTCTCTACTCGATGCAACAACAGCCTTAAGACAAAGAACTGTACGTACAGAAAAAAATATCGCTGCTGTAAGTAATAGTTAATGATGATCCAGATTTGTCTATTTGTTCACAACATGTTGAACTCTCTGCATCCACCACATGTAAAATTTTGCGTAAAGATCTTGGTCTACACCCATACAAGATCCAACTGGTTCAAGAACTAAAGCCACTTGACCATAATAAGCGTCGTTTGTTTGCTGATTGGGCCCTAGAACAGCTTGAAGTTGATCCAATTTGTTATCGTAAAATTGTGTTTAGTTATGAAGCTCATTTCTGGTTGATCGGCCATGTAAACAAGCAGAATTGCCGTATACGGTGTGGAAACAATCCTCAAGAAGTTCTGCAGGTTCCATTGCATTCTGAAAAATGCACTTTATGGTGTGCTTTATACGCTGGAGGCATCATCGGTTCATATTTCTTTAAAAACGATGCTGGAGCTAATGTTACATTGAATGGTGCTCGTTACAGATCGATGATCAATGATTATTTGTTACAAAATTTGAATGGTATCGACCCAGAAGTGTTTTGGTTTCAACAAGATGGTGCAACAACTCATACTGCTACCGTAACGATTGATTTATTGACAGAAAGATTTGTCGATAACATTATTTCGAGAAATGGCCCAATTAATTGGCCTTTAAGACCATGCGACATAACTCCACTGGATTATTTTCTTTGGAGTTATGTCAAGTCATCGGTTTATGCTGATAAACCAGAAACAATAGACGATTTGGAAGCCAACATAACTCCTGTTATTGATTAAATAAGGCCTGAATTACTCAAAAAAGTGGTCCAAAATTGGTCTGGTCGAATGGTGTTCCTCAGAGCTAGTCGGGGTGGACATATGCCGGAATATACTCCGTTTTAACTAGGTCTCATGACAACTAACCATAAAAGAGTAACCTTACTTTTTTGTGAGTCGAAAGACTTTTTTCCTGCGAGGCTTGCAAATAAATTGCTGATACAAGTGGAAGATCATTTCTGGTTGAACGGCTATGTAAACAAGCAAAATTTCCGTATAAAGAGTGAAAACAATCCTCAAGAAGTTCTGCAGGTGAAAAATGCACTGTATGGTGTGCTTTACAAGCTGGAGGCATCATCGGTCCATATTTCTTTGAAAACGATGCTGGAGCTAATGTAGCTAATGGTATCGACCTTATGCTGCTACCGTAACAATTGATTTATTGAAAGAAAGATTAGGCGATAACATTATTTCGAGAAATGGTCCATTAAATTGGCCTCCAAGATCATGCGACATAACTCAACTGGATTATTTCCTTTGGGGTTATGCCAAGTCATTGGTTTATGCTGATACAATACAGGAACAATAGACGCTTTGGAAGCCAACATAACTCGTATTATTGATTAAATAAGGCCTGAAGTAGTCGAAAAAGTGGTCCAAAATTGTTCTGGTCGAATGCGGTTCCTCAGAACTAGTCGTGGTGAACATATGCCGGATATTTTTAAAACATGTCATAAAAGTATCTTTCAAATAAAAAAAAATTGGCTCCAATCTTAATTCAAATGTGTTTTATTTCAATTTAAAGTTCTATCATTCTAAAAAAAACACCCGATATATTGATTTCTCGCAAATCACTTTATGAATCATTTTGCATATAAATGAGGTAGACAAATGAACTTGGCTTAATTTTCACAAATTTCGTGAAACTTAAGCACCAGTGTTGCCAGTTCAAAATGCAAGCTCTAGATGACCCATCATCTAATAATGCTGTCGACTCTTCTCTTCAGTCCGTGAAATTTAAAAAGAGCGAGAAATGTCGAAGGCGCGATCGGATAATGGAGCACCTGTTGCTCGAGAAGGCGCGTCGCTTGAGGGGATGAAAGAGACGTCGTCCTTCCCAGCCGGATCCCTCGCCCGTTTTTCACGGACTCCGGAGTGTTAGCGTCCGATGAAAAACCCTTCGACTTCTCCTAATTTATTAATTGAACCGCTGACGAAAGTGCGGCGTTGGCAACGGGGCAACACCGTGTTTGTTTTGCGTCCGGGGTGGGGGGAAGGGGGAGATTTAATTATTCAATTCGCGGACGGATTATGCCCGGATCTCCATTTCTACCTGTCCCGGTGTCTCTTTTTACGTTTCATTATTCATCGATTCGTGATTGTTTATGTTTGCGAAGGTTAATTGGCGACGAATGGTCAATTTCGACGCAGCGTTTCATTCCACCGGGGTTATTTTCGTACTCCTTTGATTGTCGTTTCAAAATAATATGTGTTTTGTTGACTAAATTCATGTGAAATTAACAGGTTTGTTTATATTTTTCGCTTTTCATCATGATCCCTAATTTTCTGGCGTTGATAGTTCAATAAAAAGGCTTGTTACTTCTTCCTAAACGTATTGCAAGTCATCATATTAGTATCTGAATTATGAATTCGAGTCTACTTGGTGAAAGTTCTAATTAAGAATTGAAAATTAATATCACAAACCCGAAAATCTTTCGCTACATACAGTCGGAAACGTAGGAAATTCAATGTTAAACTAGAGAAGGAGGTATATCCAGTGGAGCGATGGAAGAATCAAAACCACAGCGCGATGCGAAGAGGAACAAACGACTGTTCTCTCTAAAGGAAGTACTGGGGATGCTTTGAGCAGTGCAGAGCCGAGGCGATTTTGTAAATGTAATGATGTTTTAAGTTAGGCGTCTACATACAATTAACCTACCTAAAATGGCCACAGTAAGCAAGACAAGACTGCTTTAGAACGACAACAAAGTAGAGAAATGAACAAAATGAAGATTCCAACCTGGTGGAACTTAAAAAAGATCCCCTCTGCACGAAGGGCACAATAACTGCTTCTATGATTAAATCACGATACCTTACCGCTATCACGATTCCATTAATGAGGATGAGATCTGTGTGCTCATTAAAACAAATGCCTCCCTAAACGCACACAGAGCGGCCACCGAAAACAGTTGTTGACGTCATGAAATGTTTATTAAACAACACCAAAATCCTCCAATCAGACTGACAGACGAAATCTGGACTCATCCGTGAACATGTGAATTCTACCATTTAGTGTATTGGCACGTGAGCGAAGCTTTTCCACCAAGTCACTAGTTAGCAGTCTGCCCCAAGAGGCAGAAAGTGTGATAAGGGTTACGCCTCATCACCTACAACTGGTAGCAGCGAAGCACTATCCAACCTATACTGGCTCTGCAGTGTCAGTACCCAAGTTGTTTGGGGCGCAACTCCCACGCCGAAGAGGCTTCTTATCCATCCATCCGAACCCATTCCCATGAACTAACATAGTCTCAAGATTGATGCCTCAATTGATCCTGGTACGAGCACCGTCAATCCAGCCTGTACGTCAAGATCCACGAACCCTTGTGAAGTATTTCAATTGATACTGGATTCAAGCACTAACGGACTAGCAGTATCGTCGAGATCCACAAACTCCAAAAACGTCTCGCTATTGATCCGGGTTACCCTCCCAAGGTAACGCAGTATGCTACATAGCGCACTCGCCCATTGGACATAAAAATCCGGATATTTACTGCAATAGTGCAGAGTACGTTAGTTTTAAGGGAAAGACCCTATGCTGCGACGGACTCCCTTGCCACTGATTTAATCAACGCGGCTCAGCCCTTCATTTCACCCTTACGGTGAAACTAGGGCCCCATTCGGTCGATCTTCCACCACACAGAGCCAGTGACTGGCGCAAATGGCATTACTTTAGGCAACAAGACTTAACCCTCCTTTTCACTGGGATGAAACTAGGGTCCTAGTCAAGACAAGTGCCTCCAGCGCGTCAAGCTATAACGCCATGGGGGCGTCCTCCGTGAACAGTCAGGATCTCCATCTGTGCGCGTCCCAGTTCTTATGTTCAACGATATCTTACAGCCCGGTGCTCTCTTCTCAATCGTGAGTGCCCGACGAATATTCTTACCCTCAAATTGAAACTGTGCAACTTATTCCGGATTGCTTGACCAGAAACTATCCTACCGGTAGCTTGCTGGGATGAGCTATTAATTCGGGATTCTGTGAAGAAGGGATTTAGCCGTCCAGTTAACCGTTTTAGCCGATCTTGCTCTTTTACCCCCATGAGTTTATGCAGCACTTCCACTAATATGAAACCCGAAGACGGTTAGCAACTTCTTGAGTTAAACCTTCGTTTAACAAACACAAATTAAAGTTGGACGGCTTGTTAAACTCGTGACTATTAATCCACAATTGATACTACACAACACCATATCGATTACAATAGCACATTATCGCACATAGGGACTACAAAAAAAGATCATACACCTACAAGATATTAGTTTTTTGTAATTTTCTGTGTCATAAGGACCATATTTTTTGTGTATGTAATACGCACACATACGCCTCTCCACATAGTATGTACAGCAATTCTGAACATTTAATTCAAGTGCAAATAGTGGGTTTTGTCTCGAATATCCACTTCAATTTTTGTTCCTATATTATCATTTTTTTGTAAACTGGGTAAAAAGCTCTGGCGTTCTTTCGCAAACGAAGACTTAAGCTGCTTCAAAGGAAGCTTTATACCCAGAAGGTAGCTTAGATAGCCTAGTTTGACTATAAATGAGATCATTGGTTACCATTGATGACAATTTGTGTTTATGGTTCTGAACGCAATTCTCTGAAACTCTTAGAAACATTTGAATCTTTCGATACTCTTTCATTTTGTCACAGCACCCTCTTTCACATCAAATATTACATTCTGGCATTTCATCATCAGAAATTCACACGTTCAGTGTACCGGGATCTACGAGCAACTCCTCTTCTCCATCCAGTACGAAACCCAATAATTCCCACAATGTCCAGTTGAGCCTTCCGGATCAAGTGCTCGTAAAGACGATGGCAATTTCGAGGACCGATATCTCACGTTAAGGACGAGAAGAACCAGAGAACGTTTGCCAGATGAAGAAAAAAAGATAAACCTCCGCGTGCCGGGAGGGTGAGAGTTGGAAGTGCGAGGGGAAAAGGTAAAGACGTAAGCTCAAGGGGTTCGCGCGCATCAATCGAGTTGGCCGAGGAACTTTCCGTTCTCCTCCTATTCGCTCGTTCTCTTCTTCCGTTTAATTTTCCTCCGTCGCGGTAGGCTATGCGAGAGGAATTTCCATTAGCGCTTTTTCGGGGGGGACGTATAAGTCACCCGATGAAAGGTTGAATAAATATGGTGCTTTGCCTACCGATGTAAGGGAGTGGAGAACGCTATTAGTATGGAATGCCGTTGATAAAGAAGGCGTTGAATCAAGACACAGTAAACAAATATCTCCTGTATGAAGCAGCAAGATACTGTTCGAAACTGTAGATGTTTCAAAATATAAGAAGACCAGGTAGGATATGTGATACAATAATGATATCAAATCGCCAAAGAGGCGCTACAAGTATGGATTCCATACTTTCACTTTAACAATGAAAAATTTTATGTGCTAACAGGATCAAGATTGAAGTTGCAAGTTAAGTCAACCTTATAAAATAAGACTAAGCTATATGCGTTACTTAACTCGCTATTCGTTTGTAACCCTCAGAGTTATAAGAAATAAAGTGTAACGACACAATCCCGGAACCCATCAGGCAGCATATTTTTTAAAGATTATCGCAAAATATTAGCGAAGTGCCTGAACAGATAACGAAGTAGACACAGTCACAAACTATTCAGGATGGATCTCATCCAACGATACGTCTCGCGAAGATAATAGTCGATTAGAAAACGAATACAGATAATAGCAGTAATATCGGAATTTACAGACCCACGTTGGGCGCCAATCTACACTCAGTTATATAACGCAACCTTATTAAGTCCAATGCACCAATTATTTTGCACTGTGTTCACTAAACGAGATATAAAACGGAAAAGAATAATATGATCGTTTGTTAGTTGACGACTACTAGAAGTTAGCTCAATGAAAGAACACATTTGATATCACCGATGTACGTGAGCGTATAACGATGTACAAATATATCCAGTACGGATCTCATCCAACGATACGTCTCGCGAATATAACAACCGATTAGAAAACGAGGTTAGGTAAAAGCAGTAATATCGGAATTTACAGACCCACGTTGGGCGCCAATCTACAATCGGTTAACTGGATCGATAAGCCTTATTCAGTCCGATAAACCAATTCTATCGCATTGTCCTCACTCATATAAAACAGAAAAGAAGAATCTGATCGTTAACTAGTTGACGACTACTAGAAGTTTGCTCATCAATAAAACGCCTTTGATATCAACGAAGTACCTGAGTATATAACGCAGTGGATAACCACAAATATATCAAGTACGGATCTCATCCAACGATACGTCTCGCGAAGATAATAATCAATTAGAAAACGACGATAGGTAATAGCAGTAATATCCGATTTTTTGTATCGCTCGGCATTCGAAGAAAGCGACTACTGGAACGACAAGAAGACGGCGCGACCTTAAACGACTAAAGGCCGCGTTCAATCTACGGTCGGCGTAAATAACGATCGTTACGACAACGAGTTGCGCTCCCTGCCTAATTGGACAAGATTAATTAGCAATCTGAAAGCGACTAAAGGCAGAGGGAAGCCTCACCGTCGTAATTTAGACAGTTAGAGTTTCACCGTGAGGGAGTTTCCCAGTAAGCAATATTTGTTTTTTAAAAAGTTATGGCAGCCATATTTGAAATGGACATAACCGCAATTTGTGTTCAGTTTGACAATTCATAATGAAAATTCACACGTTTGGTTATCATCAAAAAGTTATTCAAATAAAAACCGAACATATAGCTGCTGTTTTTTCAGACTGATAGAACTTTAAACTGAAATTAAACACATTTAAATTAAGATTGAAGCCAAATTTTTTTTTATAATAATTTTGTCATATATGTTTCGAAATAACTTCCGGCATATGTCCACCACGACTAGCTCTGAGGAACCGAATTCTACCAGACCTATTTTGGACCCATTTTTCGAGTAATTCAGGCCTTATTTCATCAATAACACGAATTATGTTGACTCCCAAAGTGTCTATTGTTTCTGGTTTATCAGCATAAACCAATGACTTGACATTGAAAGTAATCCAGTCGCATGATCTTGGAGGCCTATTAATTGGACAACTTCTCGAAATAATGTTATCGCTAAATTTTTCTTTCAATAAATCAATTTTTACGGTAGCAGCATGAGGTGTAGCACCATCTTGTTGGAACCAAAACATTTCTGGGTCGATACCATTCAAATTTTGAAACAAATAATCATTGATCATCGATCTGTAATGAGCATCATTCAATGTAACATTAGCTCCAGCATCGTTTTTGAAGAAATATGGACCGATGACGCCTCCAGCGTGTAAAGCACACCATTTGGTGCATTTTCAGGATGCAATGGAAGGGAAATTTTGCTTGTTTACACAGCCGTTCAACCAGAAATGAGCTTCATCACTAAACGCAATTTTACGATAAAAAAGTGGATCAATTTCAAGTTGTTATAGGGCCCAATCAGCAAACAAATGACGCTTATTATGGTCAAGTGGCTTAGAACCAGTTGGATCTTGTATGGGTCTAGACTAAGATCTTTATGCAAAATTTTCCGTGTGGTGGATACACAGCGTCCAATATGTTGTAAACGTCGACGAATATACAAATCTGGATCATCATTAACACTTTGTCTTACAGCAGCGATATTTTCTTCTGTACGTACAGTTCTTTGTCTTGTTGTTGTTGCATCGAGTAAAGAAAATGTTGCCCGAAATATATCGATAGTTCGACGAATAAGCTGCTCTGATGGACGATTATGTAAACCATACATTTCCCGAAGTGCTCTATAAGTTTGGCGAATAGAACATTGAATTTGAAAAAAGATTTCAACAATTTGTAAACGTTGTTGCGGCGTGAGTCTTCCCATGATAATTTGTCAATGCTTGCTGAACAGAAATCTCAAAATAACATGGCTTCCAGCTTCTGTCAAATCACAGTTATCGAAAGTTCTATCACTCTAAACAAACACCCGATAGTAACAATAATATACACATTCGTGGTAGAACAACATATTATCACACTAGTTTCTTTCGTTTCCAACTGGAAAAAAAATGCAATAAAACGTTACCTTACGTTCCATTGCAGGTATATATTGACCTTGTACACATACGGTATTTTTGAACGGGTCTGCAACGTTCTAAGAACCTTGAGAATCATACAGGTCGAATAAACCTTAATGTGCCTTTCAGTGTGTACATAACTGAGTGATACGCTCGTTGAACAAGTGTGTAAAAATGCATAAAGTACACGAGGCGTAAGATTTTGTCACATTAAGGCACGATTTGAAGAGGTAAGTATCAAGATATCCAACGCTCAAAGTGTGTTATAGTAGAAATAGATTAATCTAATTCAAAGCACGCTCTCAATTAAAAATCTCAAATATAACAATTTAATTTGAAAGCATTAGTTCAAGATATCTTAGATGCTTTTAAACGGCGTTTTGCTGTTTGAACAAGTAGATATTTTAGTAGGTTTTACACAAACGGACAGGAGTTATAACGTGATAATTGTTATCAGATGCAACGCTTTTTGTTCAGATTACAACCAGATCAAATAGACATAAATTTGCGTTTCACTGTTTGAGTAGGTCAACATCAATATCTGTCGTAGATATTTTAATAGGGCTTGCACAAACAGACATAATTTGTAACGTGTTGTTTGACTACAGTTTTCATCAGATACAACGATAATAGGTCAAATTACATATAGGTCAAATGGTTCTAAGCGGCGTTTTGCTGTTTGAACAGACAGAAGACTACCGCAGATATTTTAATAGGTTTTGCACAAACGGACAGGAGTTATAACGTAGTCATCGTTATCAGATGCAACGCTTTTTGTTCAGATTACAACCAGATCAAATAGACATAAATTTGCGTTTCACTGTTTGAGTAGGTCAACATGAATATCTATCGTAGATATTTTACTAGGGCTTGCACAAACAGACAGAACTTGTAACGTGTTGTTTGACTACAGTTTTCATCAGATACAACGATAATAGTTCAAATTACATATAGGTCAAATGCTTCTAAGAGGCGTTTTGCTGTGTGAACAGACAGAAGACTACCGCAGATATTTTAATAGGTTTTGCACAAACGGACAGGAGTTATAACGTGATCATTGTTATCAGATGCAACGCTTTTTGTTCAGATTACAACCAGATCAAATAGACCTAAATTTGCATTTCACTGTTTGAGTAGGTCAACATCAATATCTATCGTAGATATTTTAATAGGGCTTGCACAAACAGACAGAATTTATAACGTGTTGTTTGACTACAGTTTTCATCAGATACAACGATAATAGTTCAAATTACATATAGGTCAAATGCTTCTAAGAGGCGTTTTGCTGTTTGAACAGACAGAAGACTACCGCAGATATTTTAATAGGTTTTGCACAAACGGACAGGAATTATAACGTGATCATTGTTATCAGATGCAACGCTTTTTGTTCAGATTACAACCAGATCAAATAGACATAAATTTGCGTTTCACTGTTTGAGTAGGTCAACATCAATATCTATCGTAGATATTTTAATAGGGCTTGCACAAACAGACAGAATTTTTAACGTGTTATTTGACTACAGTTTTCATCAGATACCACGATAATAGTTCAAATTACATATAGGTTAAATGCTTCTAAGCGGCGTTTTGCTGTTTGAACAGACAGAAGACTACCGCAGATATTTTAATAGGTTTTGCACAAACGCACAGGAGTTATAACGTGGTCATGGTTATCAGATGCAACGCTTCTTGTTCAGATTACAATCAGATCAAATAGATATAAATTTGCGTTTTACTGTTTCAGTAGGTCAACATGAATATCTATCGTAGATATTTTAATAGGGCTTGCACAAACAGACATAATTTGTAACGTGTTGTTTGACTACAGTTTTCATCAGATACAACGATAATAGGTCAAATTACATATGGATCAAATGGTTCTAAGCGGCGTTTTGCTGTTTGAACAGACAGAAGACTACCGCAGATATTTTAATAGGTTTTGCACAAACGGACATAAGCAGCAACGTGATGTTTAACTATCGTTTTTAGTTGAAAAGTTGATTATTCAGATACCATACAGGGTTTAAGGCCGAGACTAAAAGCCTTACGGAATATGACGAAAAAATTAGGAAATCAAGACCACAACCCGATGATATATTGGACAGATATCGCCAGAACATGGCAAAAATGCCATACACGGATCTCGAAATATCTCGTCGGCAAACACGGATCGAACCGCGGTCGCTTCTCATCCTCACCTGTTGTTAACTGGTTTGGCGTCCCGTTGTTCCTCTCTTCTTCGGCCGATCCGTATTGCATGCTAATGAGAGGGGAGTTTCGGGTCGCTAATTGCGTTAACGCCGTAATTCCGATACGGCGCTTGGTCGACATCGGCCGATTGAATAAATCGACCGAAGAGGGCTAATGAGCGGGCGTGTACGGGGTCCGACGAAAAATACGCTGTTGGTGAGTCTAACGAGGTGCAATAATTGTTTTTTTCCGTTCACGTATCTGCTTCTCGACATAATGTTAATTTAATTAGGTATGCGAGTTTTCTTACGTGCTTAAGGGAACGGGAAAACTATCAGGATAATTGAGAAAACTATTATTTGTATCGAATTGCTGTCCTTTTTACTTCAATAAAGATACAATAGATCTAGAGATAGTCGCAAACGACCTTTGTTCGACGAAATGTAGATGCCCCACGTTGGGCACCAATCATTCAACGAGATTTAAAAAGGAAAAGTGAAAGTATCTAACACACAGGAGTCTTTGCATCTGTAAATATTATCCGAAAACCCAATTTCAGCTGTAAGTAATGAAGATATGTGGAAGAGTGGCCGTGACTACTGTATTCGTTTAAAAATCATATAATAGATTGAGGGAAAATGCATTATTTTTGTGCGAACTTCAAGACTTCGTTTAACATGTTTCGGATTGTCCGATTTGAGTCAAATAGTAGGGATACGACTTTAATATTTGGCCATAGCTACCTGATGATTTCAGAGAATCGGCCTAGTTGTGAATACTGCCACATTTCCCACCTAACTGTTGAACACCTGTTTTCCCGCTGTATTATGAAGAATATCATCACCGACATGGATTTAAAGATCTACTCCAAGATATCCTCAGCTCAGGAGACCAAATTGGAATTGTAGTCAATTTCCTCAAGGAATGCCATATCTTCTTCTTTTTAATCCGCCGTCTCCGAATTTCGAAGGTTGGCGATGCAATTGGCTAATGTAGCCGTTGCAACTGCTGCTTGGAAGATATCAAAACCTTACCAACGTCTTATATCTTTGAGCCAAGAATTCTGTCTCTTACCTACAGATCTTTTCCCATGTATTTTTCCTTCTATAATAATTCTGAGTATTTCATACTTTTCTCCTCTCATTTAATGGCCTATATATTGGGTGTTTTGCTTTTTAATGCATCTCATCAGTTCCTTGGTCTTGTTTTCATACGTCCAAGTGCTTCGGTTACACTCGATAGTTCGGTTATACTCGATATCGGTGTAAATTTTTTTTCGGTTCACCAGAGCGACTCGGCCTCAAGAGCAACGAAAGTAATTAGGAACGAACGTACAGAGATCGCTCTATTATAATCTAGACTGCGAGAGAATCGTTTTCTCCGGTCAATTAACCGCCAGAAAAATCCCAGTGAGTCGATCGGAAGGTATGCACAAAGGGGCGAGACGAACCTGGGTCACGAGAGAGACGGGAATAGAGAAAGACGAAGAGACGCGGGGAACAGCTGTTCGCGTTTTACGGTTGGCGAGCCGGGACGGCTTTTGCGTATGCCCAAACGACCTCTTCAGATCTTCGGAACTGATGAAGTTCCTTCCCGATTGGAGATAGGAAGCCGAGGTTCAAAGTTATTTAGTGCGTCTTCACGGGAACGGTTGCCTTCGGGATTATTTATGAATAAGATAACATTGGGGATATAGAATTTCCGTCAAATATACGAAAACCGCTGGGGAAATAGCTAGGTCAAATAACTACAATATTGTACAATTCTTAATATCAAGTAACATTTTATTTGATATTGAAGATGTGGCTGAAAGATGGCAGGAATACATAGAAGAACTATATGAAGATTGGACTCGAATAGAGAAAGAGATGACACAGAAAACTATTTAGAGAAGAAAGAGGATGTAGTGGCTGATATGAAAGGACCACCACGCGAAATCAAAAGCTACATCTTTAACCTAGATAATCATATTGACAGGGACGGAAGCTTACACACAAGTTATTACATAAGAATCTTTCCCTCCAGCCCTTCAAAACCCTCCCAAATAGATCTAGAGGAAGGTGAGATGTATAGGTGGGAATGGACGGTCGATCACCAGCCGATCACGTCCTAGCACAGAACATCGAGAAGGCCGTGCTTTTCGAAAGGATTACACGCAACGCCGTCGAAGTCGCAAGAGTTGCATTCTAATTTTCAATTAAAACGGGTTTCCGTGTCGCTCTCATCGGCCACTTTCGCACGAAATTAATTCGATCGATCGCCGTGTAACTCGATGAAGATGGGACCGACGCGGAACCAGGCAGCGAAAGAAGATCCCACGACAGAACTAGTTCCCGACCGCTGCAGATCTAGATCTCAAGAAGTTCAATACAAAACGTAGCAGTACGAAAAGTAATGCGGAACATTCTCTAGAATTTTCAGCAATTGCTGCCTTGGAGTAGCTGGTCATTGGTAAACGGATCTTACGACACTGCAAGAACGAAATATATAATGTTTCATTCTATCCTTATCGACTTTGAACAGACTGTGAAATTATTATCTATTCGGTAATCGAACGCGTCGCTTGTAACATTTCGGTCCAAGCTATCGCATATTACTTCGGCAATAATCACCTTAGTCTTTGGTGACTTCTGCCCACATTATTGCATTACTGTCGAGCTTTTGTCGCTTGTGTATCCACACAAGATTATCGCGACTATTATAAACATAGTAATCCACATACTGCTCACTTTAGGTATCATATATGAATGTGGACAGCTCAGTGGGAGAGCATCGGGCTCGTGACAGGGAGGTCCGGATTCGAATCCTGTTCAGGTAAAAAAGAAATTTTCTAGTTGGGTGTCTGCCACCATTTCACTGATGGGTCAAAAATTAACAGTGCTGTGATCTAAAAGTGGCAGTAACAAAGCCTACCCAGAACACAACTGAACTCGCACAAGCTTCTGAGGGATTTTCACAGAAGATATAGGAGTAGCAGGATAATAATAATAATATACAGTGATACCAAAATATAATTGTTGTTTAAAATAATAAGAAGAGGTTTTTTAACTGATAGAAGGAATATTACACAATTTGAATATCAAAGCAGATTTATCTGTTAGTCTCCTTAACTTCAATTTCAAAAAATTTTATACAAAAATTTTTAGAATAGACGTATAGAATCAAAACTCAATATAAAATATCAAATGGCATAAATAACCCAACAAATATAAATTGTCAAAATTAAAGAATAAATATTTGAAGGGGACAAAATTTTGTTTCTGATCTTACAATTATGCGAACTAAATTCTTTTCAAAAATACAAAACAAAATTTTAAAGACTTCTCAGAAAATATAATTTATTTGAAATATTTGATATACTACTCTGTCAAGAAAGTACCGGGAATTTTCAATTAAAACAACATTTTTACATTTAATCGTCAAAATTTATTGGGTCGCCTTCAAAATAGGCTCCATTTGCTCCAATACATCTATACCAACGGCACTTCCAATTATGGAAACATTTTTTATAGGCGCTTTCGGGGATGGACTTTAACTCTCGCGCCGAATTTTGTTTTATGGCTTCAATCGACTCAAAACGGGTGCCATGAAGGGGCAATTTTAGTTTTGGGAAGAGGAAAAGTCGCAGGGAGCCAAATCCGGCGAATACGGTGGTTGCTGAAGCACGTTTGTTGAGTTTTTGGCGAGAAAGTCAGTCACAATCGTAGCTCGGTGAAAAGGCGCGTTATCGTCATGCAAAATCCATGAGTTGTTCGCCCACAAATTTGGCCGCTTCTTACGGATACGCTCACGCAAACGTTTCATAATGCCTAGGTAATACTCCTTGTTTACCGTCTGACCCTCTGGAACGAATTCGTAGTGCACCACGCCACGGATATCGAAGAAAACAATGAGCATCACCTTCATTTTCGAGCGGCTTTGGCGTGGTTTTTTCGGTTTCGGCTCATTTTTTGCCACCCATTCCGATGATTGCTGGCTTGTTCGCATATCGTACTCGTAGACCCAGGTCTCATCACCAGTTATAATGCGTTCCATGAATGTAGAATCGAAATTACAGCGATCCAGCATGTCTGAAGCAACCTGTTCGCGATGACGTTTTTGAAGAAAATTCAGGTCTTTCGGTACGAGTCGTGCGGCCACCTTTCTCATGCCCAAAATATCAATCAAAATCGTACGTGCGGACTCGTGGGATATCTTAAGATCATGTGCTATCTCTCTCAAGCTGGTACGACGGTTTTCCAGCACCCTTTCCTTAATTTTATCGACGTTTTCTTCGATCGAAGCCGTCGATGGGCGACCACTTCACGACCGTCCTTGAAGGCTCTGTACCACTGATATGCACGAGTTTTCGATAGAGCATTATCACCAAAGGCCTTTTGCAACATTTTCAATGCATCGGCACACGAAAATTCATTTGCAACACAAAACTTTAAACAAATTCTTTGCTCAACGTAATCACCCATAGTAAAAATCGGCACGCACTCTGACATCGACTGACTTAATCAGCTGTTGCAAACACACTAATTGACAGATCCCGCTCAAGCTTGGCATAGTAATTAAGGACAGTGGTACCAACCTAGGAAAAAAAAATTTTACCTGCCTCATTGCCCCGCCAGATTTAAATCGATAATTTCCGGTACTTTCTTGACAGAATGTATACATATATAAATGAGTCACTTCAAGAATCTCTCAAAACATGTATAATATCTTCAAAAAACAATTAGAATTCCGATAAGGTCTTCATCGATTCTACTTCACGTTTAAAAAATAAAATTAATTAACAACAAATATAACTTACAGACCTAGTGTTACCTCGTTTGAACACAAACTTTAAAATCCAAGATATTCTATGTTCGTCTCAAAAATCACAGAAAGCTGTATAGTTTTCTTTAAACCACTTGATATTTCATAATGAGAATTTTTATTCAAACCCAAGTATAGTTACAAATTATATATAAAATAAAATAATAAGAAGAGATTTCTTACTTGATAGAAGGAATATTACAAAATTTGAATAACAGGTTTAATCTGAGAGTCTCCTATAATTTTGACTTGAAAAATTTTTAGAATTGAATTTATGTCTTATAAGCACAGTTTATTTTTAATAGACGCATAAAATCCAAACTCAATATAAAATGTCAAATGGAATAAATAACCCAACAAATATAAATTGTCAATTTACAAAAATACAAAACATAATTTTGAGGACTTATTTAAATATATTAAATATTTCAAATAAATTATATTTTCTGAGGAGTCCATAAAATTATGTTTTGTATTTTTGAAAAGGATTTAGTTTTCATACTTGTAAGATCAGAAACAAAATTTTGTCCCCTTCAAATATTTATTTTTTAATTTTGACAATTAATATTTCTTTCCATTTGATATTTTATATTGAGTTTTGATTTTGTACGTCTATTAAATATAAGGTGTGCTTATAAGACATTGATTTAATTTTAAAAATTTTCATATAAAATTTTTTTTAAATTAAAATTATAGGAGACTACCCGATTAAATCTGTTTTATAATTGTTGTTGTTATAAGTGTTGAAGTTCTTATCAACTTCCTTCGTTTATCCTAATAGATAAACAAAACTAGTTCATCGGCGAAATAAATACATACAAGTGTTCTTGAAGTTAAACTCCACTACATTACTTTAAATACAGTCCACTCAACCTTTCCTATATTAATCATTGCGAATAATTAGCTTGTAATTGTTTATAGTTTCGAAGCACTGAAATAACAATAAATCTATTGCGGTAAACTAACCGTGGTACGATAAATATATAATAATGAAACTTTATCTTATGAAATAAAAGCGCCACGTTGGGCGCCAACTGTTATGAAATTACTTCACGAGATACAAATTCCGCGTTGAACGACAATTGTTATTCCAAAATCCGTTATATCGTTTAAGATATATCACCCCTTTGTCCAGCTAATTTGGCATAAAAATTAATTGCTTACCATTGGAATCTGTTTTATCTGGCTAACTTCGCAAGTAAATTTTGGTTCTAATACCTATTCATACATAAAGTCCTATGTAAGTTCTCTTGACATTCTGGGCTACAGCAACAATGTTTTTAGGTGTATGCACTGGACGAGAACGTGAACGGGTTGTTTCATCAAGTAACAATCCAGTCTCACGAATTAGCTTCATAAGTTGATCCACAAATTGCCGTTTCAATTTTTCACGTAAATTTCAGAGCTTGAATAAAAGATCCATCACATTGGAAATAAATTTTTAATATTTACCAGTTTTGTGCAAAAGTAAATCAACCTATTTCGTTAATGTCCAATATTAAACCAAATTTCTGTCAAAACACGCATGATAGAAATTTTTCCAGACTGGAAATAATCACTACTTGTTAATTAATATAATAAAGTTTGTGGGAATTATCTCTTATTTACTATTTATTGTATCAAATTCATTTTTCTGCTAGTATTTTTTGTTGATAGTATTGAACAAGAGGGATATAAGCATTAGGCACATAAATTCTCGGTGTCATACAGGAGGCATTAAAAAAGTTATAGGAAATTGATCTTTTGTTCCACAGATTATATTGACGTCTGTGCAAAGTTACACAGTTTATCGTCTTGCCCAGTTGAGCCGCTTCCACGTCCCAGCTATCCCATAGAGAGTTACGTTAAGTATTGTTTACACGGTCCGATGGACCGGAATTTCTCACTTGAATTATTCATCGTTTTATGCAGATTTATGTGACTACGTAACGATATACCTCTCATACGCCAGATTGAAAGAGATACATCCCGTCCATTGTCAGTTCGTTCGATCGTGGGTTCTTGTTGATGTCCCGTCTGGCGTTATACTTTTTTCGCTATGTGTTCAACGAGCATCAGCCGTCGATGGCGCAAATCGCTTAATTGGAGTTTGCAGAAGAGAGAATTTCACGCTGCAGCAATAGGCATTGAAACGATATTCATTTATGTGAATCTTACAAAATTCATATTCTAAGAGAACTGTGATCGACTGGAATTCATTCCTCATATTAAGTCAACCCATGTACATAATTTTCCAAGCAGTTTCCTTATTTTGAAGAGATACATTGATTTTTTCCCTGTTCCGTCCCATTAGAGACGGCCCTGTCGTTCGGCATTAGTTTGTCATCGATACTTAGGTATTTCACGTTGATATTGCGATCTAGCAGTTTTGAGATTTGTTTCGAACTGTTTAGTTTTACTCGACACTTCAGATTATTTGTTTCTAATCATTATATATGACCTTAGAAAACATGGAAAGTCAATTAGAGATTTGAATATATTTCACCTCTGAATGGACCTTCCAATCAGTTACGTTAATTTCCCTCTTTTTGTTAGAGGGGATGTATCGAGCACCTCCAACGTTCAGTCTTTAAAAAGACTGTAAGATCATTATTATTCTAGAAATAGTCAACCTTGTCACATGTACCCTTTGCTACATTATGCACTATCCTTCGGATAGTCAAATTTGTTGTACGTAGCTTGTGACATTTCGATCCAAGCTATCACAGTTATTATTGTTAATATAGTAATCCAGTTGACTGTCAAAGTATGGGTAAATTCATTACATTTGTTTTTAGTGCAATAATCATGCTCTTGACTTGGTTTATACACAGTAAACCAAGAATTATGATTCATTGTTATCATGGTGTATTACGAGTGTTTACTTCAATTCCTTACAATCTTCGTTGGTTTACCTTATTCGATAAAAAAAAACTAGTTTCATCATCGAGATAACTACATAAAAGTGCCCTCGAAGTAAAACTCTTTGTTAAACTACATCAAAATACAGTCCACTAAAACCATGAAAATTAATCATCGAGATTAATTAAATTTCAATTGCCTGTTATTTCAAAATACTGAAATAATAGGCAAACTACTGCGGTAAACTAACCGTGGTACGTTAAATCCCCTGTAACATACGTAATTAAACTCAAAACTCATCGATTGGAGAAACATAACCAAATTAATAACTATTGCGATTTGTGTAATCATCAATCGCACGAAATGGACGTTGTCCACTGGATTTCATATAAGAAGGAGTAAAAGTTAATACTCCAATCTATAGACAGTTAGCGTTCAAAGATGCCTTGAGGCCTTGGGAGGTAAATAATACAAATAAGAAGGCTAGTTGTTACAGCAGTACACCGTCCATGGGCTTTAAAAAAAACGTTGTCGCCAAGAAAATGGCCTTCATTGTCTCCAGACTCAAACCACTTGGATTTCTGCATTTGGGGGTATTTTGAGAGCATGGTGGAAGCAAATGACTCAATTTTTGATAATACTCTTATCTAATCAGCATTTTTAAAAAGACCATTATCCCATGAGGGTCACTAGTCGAGAGATAACAAGTTCGAATCCCAGAGAATCATATAGTTTCACTAGTTGGAAAATTTCGGAAAACATCGGGAGAACGCCAGTGATAAAACAAATCAGAGAATTCTACCTGACTGTCATCAAGCGGGCGCTTTTATAATTTTTCACCACATTTTCAATCAACCGAAACCGTTCTTCTTCCCCACCACCGTCAGACAGCCACTTTGCTTCCACTAAAAGCGGACAAACGTCGGAAGGGCTTGAACCGCAGCCCCTAATTGATCGTCTGATGGACTAATTAGCCTCACAGACGTCGCCCGTTTGCGACGTCGAGACGGACGTCCGTCAGCGACACCGGCGTCGATCCAATTAACTCGCGAAGTTCACGACCATCCTTTATGACGGCTTCGCGCGCGCGGTCAGACCTGGAAAAGCTCGACTTTTCCGAATTTCCCGTAGGGAAAACCCTTTTGTCGCCGCGGCGCTGGGCCGTTAGCGAAAATATTTGCAGTGTCCGTTATTAAGTCTGTCTCGGCGGACATGCTCCGCAAATAAGGGCTGAAGATAATCGGATTTGGGAAAACTGGCGGTAAACAGACGGACTGTAGAGCGGTTTTCCTTCCTTTGATAAGATTCTTCGGTCTAACGATGGTGCAGATATATAACAACGGACATTGTTGAGAGAGGACTGTTGGTTCTTGTTCGCTTTATATCCTTTTATATTATCCACTCGTTTTAAAAGAACCGAATGATGTAATAATTTAAATAAATTGTTTCGTACCGCGGTTAGCTTACCGTCGTATTTTGTTTATTGTTTCAGTATTTTAAACAACAAATAACAAGTTTATTGATCGCAATGACTGGTTACACTGTGTTGACGTAGAGCGGTTTCGTTTATCTAATAATAAGATAAACCATAACGATGATGATGAAGTGAACAAAGCTCTAACCTAAATGATAACAAATATATTTTGGGTATCATTGTATTTGACACCAAGCCAAAAGTATTCGGCAATCGACAAATTACGACTTAAATTACGTTGGTAATATGCGAATTCTTGGGCCGCAAGCCACAAACGACCAAGTTGACTGTTACGAGAATAACACACTGACTACGCCTCACTGATTATTGTTCATCCAAAAATAAACTTCACTATCCTATACTAATAATCAGAGCAGTAATCGTTCTTAAATTACAATCTAAAGAAGATTAACCCCCATAAAAACTCTTTATTTTCGAATCTGAAAGCTTTTTTGCGATGGGGTCTGCAAAAAAAGTGTGATAACGGTTTAGATGTGGAAAAACCGACCCAACTATTAGACGTATTTTCAACCCCGTACGATTTTTCGTTTATTCGTTAAGAATGAAAGAAAATGTGACATTTCTCAATTTTCCGCGATTTTCGGAGATCACAGACAACAATTAGACACGTCCTCTCGCCGCAAATGTCATACCGGTTCATTTGACCTACCGGCTCATTGAACTACCCGAAAAATTCATCAATCAACTAAGCTAGTTATTATTATAATCTCTAGCTGCCCTCCTGAAGCCTGTCGCCCACGCGTCATTCCAGCGGCCTTGCCTCTCTCTCCATTCCAGGAATTCGCGCGCCAGTCGGACCGTCAAAGAAAGAAGAGGGAGCTTTCTCATCTTGTATCGTGAAATTACGACAGCTCGCCCTACGGCGAAGTCTTTTCCTTATCTGCCTCGCTCTCACGATGAAGACGGCGGAGGTATCAGATTCGGCGAAAGCAGGAGGGTTCTTAGCGTGCCCCGGGCCGGAAAGGTGGATGTTTTAAGAGCGCCCGGGGTTATTTGTAACACGCCGTTTCTTACAGTGGGTACAAAATGCGCGTTTCTGAAACGCGGTCGTTCGATGAATTGAGAGGTATGGACTATGGCAACAGGATATATTCATACAGTGCAACTAGCATCTGTAAGTACAAATACCACAAAATGCTACTACACAGACTGTGCCAGTCACTATCGTAGTGATCTTGCCCGAGCGTCTCTCAGGCAGAAATACGTGCAATCGAAAGATGCGTGGAAATTAACCAAGGCAAGAACCATCAGAAATGTATGACATACCTGTCCACTCTGAAGGTCAACCTACTATTAAAACTTTAAGCTTCCATATGATTGATTCAAAACTATTATGGGAGTGCCGAAGGAAACTGAATGAAGAGGGCAAACATAATAGTGTCTCTGTAGTCTGGGTTCCTGGTTACACGGGGATCGAAACGAACTGAGGAGGCCAAGAATCTACATCTTCACTGGCTCGGAACCCTTCTGTAGTATAGGAAAATGCACCTATATGGAAGAGTTTTGAAAGAAGGAAGAAACACTCTGGCGGAATCTACAAGGACTGGATCACTCCAAAAAGTTTCTTGGAAACTTCGATACTAACAGATCCAAAAAGTACGTGGATCTAAGTTAAAACATGCTTCATTTCCTCGCTGCTTCCTTCCTGGAAATTGCCGCCTTAGGAAACATTTCTTGAGAATAGGTGCAGGAGATACTGAGAAGTGCTCGCAAGAAATGCTTTGGACAAGAAAGGTGTAGCAGATACTGGAGTTCATCAGATCTCTGAAACTGGAAGGCGAGCTGTACTGCAGCTTTGAACGACCTTAAGGTTACAGTGCAAAGTAACCCCATTTGAATCTACAGATCTACAACCCAACAAATGGAGTGAAATAATAAATATCTTAAGATATTACGTTATTTTTTGCAAATCAACTGTTTACTGAATGTTTCGAGATGGTACCATAAATTGAAGGTAAATGAAGCTACACCCATGCAAGATCCAATTGGTTCAAGAACTAAAGCCACTTGACCATAATAAGCGTCGTTTGTTTGCTAATTGGGCTCTACAACAGCTTGAAGTTGATCCACTTTTTTATCGTAAAATTGTGTTTAATGTTCGAAGCTCATTTCAGGTTGAAGGGCTATGTAAACAAGCAAAATTGCCGTATATGGAGTGAAAAGAATCCTCAAGAAGTTCTGCAGGTTCCATTGCATCCTGAAAAATGCACTGTATGTGTTTTATACGCTGGAGGCATCATCGGTCCATATTTCTTTAAAAACTATGCTGGAGCTAATGTTACAGTGAATGGTGCCCGTTACAGATCGATGATCAATGATTATGTTTCAAAATTTGAATGGTATCGACCCAGAAGTGTTTTGGTTCCAACAAGACGGTGCTACACCTCATGCTGCTACCGTAACAATTGATTTATTGAGAAAGATTTATTTCGAGAAATGATCCAACTAATGGGCCTCCAAGATCATGCGACATAACTCCACTGGATTATTTTCTTTGGGGTTATGTCAAGTCATTGGTTCATGCTGATGAACCAGAAATAATAGACGCTTTGGAAGCCAACTTAACTCGCGTTATTGATGAAATAAGTACTGAATTACCCGAAAAAGTAGTCTAAAAAAACACCTGATAGATAGTAATAAAATAGAAAGGCCTTTTACTTGATAGAAGAAATATAACAAAATTTGAATATTGAAACAAATTAATATATGTTTATCTTCTACAATTTTAATTTAAAAAATTTTTATTCAAAAAAACTTTTAGAATTAAATTAATGTCTAAAACAAGCACCGCTTATATTTAATAGACGTATATAATCTAAACTCAATATACAATGTCAAATGGAATAAATAAACCAAAAGATACACAAAAGTCCCTAAAATTAATAAATAAATATTTAAAGGAGACAAATTTTGTTTCTGGTCTTGCCCTCAAAACGCCATTTGTACCTTGAAAACATGAACACACTTAAAGGACCTCTCAAAGAATATAATTTATTTGAAATATTTAATATATTTAAATATTCGAATAAGTAAATTCAGAAATCTCTCAAAGCATGCACTATATCTTCAAAAAACAAATATAGTTCAAAACAATTCCGTCTTCAGTCCTGAAATATATTCAAAATATCAAAATCAAAAACTAACCTGTACCAAACCACTCAACACGTGTAAATGAATAATGTTTCGAGACATAGATCATCTTTATAATTCAAGATTTATCTATGTTCTAACAGAATCAAAGAACAGTGTGTATATACGTCTATTAAATATAAGCGGTGCTTGTTTTAGACATTAATTTAATTCTAAAAGTTTTTTTGAATAAAAATTTTTTAAATTAAAATTGTAGAAGATAAACATATATTAATTTGTTTCAATATTCAAATTTTGTTATATTTCTTCTATCAAGTAAAAGGCCTTTCTATTTTATTTTATATATAATATATAATTATATCTTGGCTTCAATAAATTTCATTATACAGTGTCAATGAATTTAGGTAAACCTTAAAAATAGCTCACACTGTTCTTTGATTCTGTTAGAACATAGATAAATCTTGAATTATAAAGATGATCTATGTCTCGAAACATTATTCATTTACACGTGTTGAGTGGTTTGGTACAGGTTAGTTTTTGATTTTGATATTTTGAATATATTTCAGGACTGAAGACGGAATTGTTTTGAACTATATTTGTTTTTTGAAGATATAGTGCATGCTTTGAGAGATTTCTGAATTTACTTATTCGAATATTTAAATATATTAAATATTTCAAATAAATTATATTCTTTGAGAGGTCCTTTAAGTGTGTTCATGTTTTCAAGGTACAAATGGCGTTTTGAGGGCAAGACCAGAAACAAAATTTGTCTCCTTTAAATATTTATTTATTAATTTTAGGGACTTTCGTGTATCTTTTGGTTTATTTATTCCATTTGACATTGTATATTGAGTTTAGATTATATACGTCTATTAAATATAAGCGGTGCTTGTTTTAGACATTAATTTAATTCTAAAAGTTTTTTTTGAATAAAAATTTTTTAAATTAAAATTGTAGAAGATAAACATATATTAATTTGTTTCAATATTCAAATTTTGTTATATTTCTTCTATCAAGTAAAAGGCCTTTCTATTTTATTTTATATATAATATATAATTATATCTTGGCTTCAATAAATTTCATTATACAGTGTCAATGAATTTAGGTAAACCTTAAAAATAGCTCACACTGTTCTTTGATTCTGTTAGAACATAGATAAATCTTGAATTATAAAGATGATCTATGTCTCGAAACATTATTCATTTACACGTGTTGAGTGGTTTGGTACAGGTTAGTTTTTGATTTTGATATTTTGAATATATTTCAGGACTGAAGACGGAATTGTTTTGAACTATATTTGTTTTTTGAAGATATAGTGCATGCTTTGAGAGATTTCTGAATTTACTTATTCGAATATTTAAATATATTAAATATTTCAAATAAATTATATTCTTTGAGAGGTCCTTTAAGTGTGTTCATGTTTTCAAGGTACAAATGGCGTTTTGAGGGCAAGACCAGAAACAAAATTTGTCTCCTTTAAATATTTATTTATTAATTTTAGGGACTTTCGTGTATCTTTTGGTTTATTTATTCCATTTGACATTGTATATTGAGTTTAGATTATATACGTCTATTAAATATAAGCGGTGCTTGTTTTAGACATTAATTTAATTCTAAAAGTTTTTTTGAATAAAAATTTTTTAAATTAAAATTGTAGAAGATAAACATATATTAATTTGTTTCAATATTCAAACCTGATAGATAGCTCATGAAGTTTGCGAGCCTCCATCCTAGACTCGCTGTAAAAAGTTCGGGAACATTTCCGGAATCCGAGCGGCCATCTGTTGCTTAGGTAATCTCAGCCGCGCGGAAAATTAACGCATCGAAACTTCATCCTAGGACTCCGTTAACGCGTCGAATTAACGACGCCTCGGCGACGGAACGTGAACGTAAAGAACTACTACGAATGAACGATGAACTTCGAACGGTTGCTGCAGGGTCATCGACATCCCGCTTAATTAGATGAAAGTGCTCGAAGGAGGAATCGTTCTCGTTCCCATCGGGAATTGCTGCCGGAAAACGGGAGAGGTAATTAGCGCGTACGCGTCGCTTCTGGAAATTGTAAGTTTTGTGTGGGAATTTCCGATCTAAAATAGCTTCGGACGTTATTTGGAGGTTAGGCGGCTTTTTCCTTAAATGGGATGTAGATTACGTCATAATAAAGTTTTTCCTAAAGGTACGTTTGTACGAAAGTTGTAGAAGAAGAGAGTATTCATCCTCAGAGATAACGTAAATTTTCGATGTTTAATTTTATCTTCACTTGATGAAAGTAAAAGATAATGAAAAGCTTCAATTAATTGTATCATAAAGGATCTTCAACGGGAACGCCACATTTTTAAATTGACATTACTCACGCATGGCAGAGATTGTTTATTTGTAACATTGACAGTTGTATCTGTCAATGTCTACCATTTGGTCATGAAAAAGTACACACTCCAACAACGTTCACAAATAATCCAAAATAATCATGAAAAATCGCGATCTGTTACTTTAACTTTAGGTGCTTGAATTCCAATGTTTGGTCGTTATAATCGGCCGGATGAAAGAACAGTTGAACGTCCAGTGAAAAAGTTCGAAACAAATTGCACACCTCATGATGTTACAGCGCCAGTGAGACAAAGAAATGCAAGAGGTGAAGAGAATATTGCTGCCGTACGTGAAAGTGTTCGTGGAGACCAAAATTAATCGATTTCTCGACGTTCACAAGAACGAGGCAACTCCCACGTCTTTGTGGCGAATTTTACGAAAAGACCCACAAAAAATTGTTTCAACCCAAGAACACGAACCAACAGATCATTTAAAGCGTAATATAACTCATATAACTATTGTGAAACTTTGCTTTTCTGAATTTGTTCTTTAATATACTATTATCACGATAAACTAATGTGGTATGAATAATTTACATAAGATATACGGGTAGAATGTTCGAAAACAGAACAGAAAACATTTGATTTATATTTTCTATAATTTTTTTTCATTTTATATAGAGTCCTTCACATTTTTTAATATTGTACGATAATCGAGGTCTCCACATAAATATCTTATGAAATAGAAAGTTTTTTTTGACATTTTAAATGAATTTTTCGAATTAAATAAGTTATGTAGAAGTTTTGCAGGTTTCTGTTTCTATGTTTAAAATTGAATATAAATTCTTGTCAAGAATAAACTCATCAGAAATAATTTCATTCCACAATTGAAAAATCACTTCAATCATAAAAATAATTCCATTTATTTCAAGCACCATTTGGAAAAAAGACAATAAATAATATTGAATAAGGTTATTCCGATTTTCACAAATTTTATTATTATGATAGAACGATAGTTTAGTTAACACAGTAGCATCTTCAGGTAGGTGGTATATCTTACATTTCAACTAAATTCGTTTTCGAAATCGCTTATTATTTATAATATAGCAGGTACAAAATTCTAAAGACTAAAAGCCAAAGAAAGTTGTCATTAATAATAGCTATTTGTTTAATGATGTTGAGCTGTAAAATATAACTTCGATCATAATCATAATTTTGAAATCTTGCATCTACAAAACCACACTAGAATTTCTGGAGACAAAAAATTCCTTAAATAAATATTCATTCATTCAAAACGTAATACATCTTAAGAAGCTACCGATACGCGTCAGATATATTTTACAGAATTATCCATCATTCTTGATGACAGACTATGAACATTCTTTACGGTGAAGAACTAAGATACCCACTTGATCGGGGTTTCGAAAAATGGGAGTTCCCAAAACCGGAAATGTGAGTAAAGACACCCAACCATTAGTAATTCAATACTCGTGGCGTTCAGGGAGGCAAAAAAAGTTATTCATCGAAAAAAATTGGATATAAAGGAATTTCAAGGATGCAATACCCATATTTGGATTTTGACAATAGAGAGCATCAACATTAGAGTCTTTTGAATTCTAATCAGAAGGAAATAAGACGGTAAAATAGAAATTATTCCGTTATTTAGACATTAGAACATTTAGTTAATCTAATACATAAAGGGAAATAAAAGAGTAATTTTGTATGTGTACTGATGTATTAAGTTAGAGTTAAACTTTCGTTCAACCAACACACTAATTGTTCAAGATGAACGGCTTCTAAACGCATGTTGTTGAACTCGTGACAATTAATGCACAACTGATCGATTGCAATAGTATATAGTCGCACATACGGCCCACAAAAAAAAGGTCATACACCTACAAGAAATGAGTTTTTTGTAATTAAGCCGTTCAGTGTCATGAGGGCCACATTTTGTGTGTGTACGTTGTGTAATAGGCGAACATACGCCTCTTCACATGGTATATACAGAAATCCTGAAAATTAGGTGAAGACCAAAATATATCGATTTCTCGACGTTCACAACAACTAGGCGTCTCCCAGACGTTTTTGTGGCGAATTTTACGAAAAGACCTTGGTTTACATTCATACAAAATTGTTTAAACCCAAGAACTCGAACCAAGAGACCTTTTAAAGCGTCGTGTATTCGATGATTCGATTATTGCAAGGAATGAACCCCTAAATTATCTGCCTCGTTTCTGCGATTTAATAGCACCGGACTTCTTTCTTTGGGGTTACGTTAAGTCATTGGTTTACAGCAATCATCCAGCAAATTTAGGAGATTTACAGATCAATATTGAACGAGTAATTGTTAACATTTTCGCTAACCAGCAAGAGTTTTAATCTGGAATCAAGAAGAATAATACCCTTTCAGAATACAATCGGGATCGCCATTAATCTTTAACCCATCGTAATCGAGAGAGAACATAATGAAACAAGAGATTGGGGAGCCCCTAAACCATCAACATAAAAGGGAGAACCTATAACCCAGCCCTGGAAACATTATAAATCTATGAATCAGTCGGATCGAATCGGAATCGTATCCATCATAGATGTGCATTAACCGTCCCGTACCACCATACCCGAGTTTCGGTCTGTACGTAATTCCCATGAGCGGTTATCGATTTTACGTCACGGGATCTGATGTAGGCCGACCTGTATACGGGACGCTATCCGAATTTCCGAATTCGCGAGCACTGCCACTTCCGTAGAAGTGGCGTAAGGATTTTTTCGATGTTATCTGGGGAAAAAAATTAAATAAAAGCGATTACACTCTTTTAAGGATCAAATATCCCGCTATTCTTGTAATCTCATCGCAGGTCTCTTGCGTTTGCACACTGTATAGTATTTAAGTGTTATTGTATAATGCATAACCTAGTAGCCTGGTCGCTTCCAAAAGAACTGAGTTGCTCTTTGAAAGGAGAGTAGCCATAGACTTTAGAACATGTGTGTATTTCTACCTATAAATACCTCAATATGTTTTCTATAATTGTTCGAGTGTAGCATTTTTTAATCCCTGACACAGGTATATTTCACCTATAGTCCACTATTCATTTTGGTTATATCTTAGGGAATGGAATGCAATATTGATTCCGGATGTACGGGGTTTTAAGATATATTGGCAATATTTCTAACACTCTCTCTATTCTCCAGGTAATTTCGACCTCATTGAAATTCCATTTCCAATAAGCTAACTGGAAATTAACACTCCTATTTAAATAATTATATCAATCATTAATTTGAGTCCACTTGATGAAAGCCCCGAGACTAAATTGTAGAGAAGAAGAATTCAGATGCTTCTGTGATATATTGGTTGATAACTCGATAATGAAATTCTGTGTTTCAATCTCACAGTTATTACCAGGCATAACACGTTTGAACAGAAAGTGGGTTTTTGTCCAGAATTTTTTCTTGAAGAGTGAGTATTAATCTTACTGTTAGATAATTTTGATTTCAGCAAAATTTTATTGAATTACAATGTATACATTGTTTAACTATCAGGTGTTTTTTTAGAGTGATAGAACTTTGAACTGAAAAAAAAAACACATTTAAATCAAAATTGAAGCCAAGTTTTTTTTATTTGAAAGATAATTTTATGACATTTATGTTTTAAAAATAATTTCCGGCATATGTCCACCACGACTAGCTCTGAGGAACCGCATTCGACCAGACCAATTTTGGACCACTCTTTAGAGTTATTCAGGACTTATTTAATAAATAACACGAGTTATGTTGGCTCCCAAAGCCTCTATTGTTTCTGGTTTATCAGCATAAACCAATGACTTGACATAACCCCAACGAAAATAATCCAGCGGAGTTATGTCGCATGATATTGGAGGCCAATTAATTGGACAATTTCTCGAAATAATGTTATCGCCAAATCTTTCTTTCAATAAATCAATTGTTACGGTAGCAGCATGAGGTGTAGCACCATCTTGTTGGACCCAAAATTTCTGGGTCGATACCATTCAAATTTTGAAACAAATAATCATTGATTATCGATATGTAACCAGCACTATTCACTGTAACATTAGCTCCAGCATCGTTTTTATATAAATATGGATCGATGATGCCTGCAGCGTGTAAAGCACACCATACAGTGCATTTTTCAGAATGCAATGCAGAACTTCTTGAGGATTGTTTTCACTCCATATACGGCAATTTTGCTTGTTTATATAGCCATTCAACTAGAAATGAAATTTATCACTATACACAAGTTTACGATAACAAAGTAACTTCAAGCTGTTCTAGGGCCCAATCAGCAAACAAACGACGCTTTTATGGTCAAGTGGCTTCAGTTCTTGAACCAGTTGAATCTTGTATGGGTGTAGACCAAGATCTTTACGCAAAATTTTCATGTAGTGGATGCACAGAGTCCAACTTGTTTGAACGTCAACAAATAGAGAAATTTGGATCATCATTAACACTATGACTTATAGCAGCGATATTTTATTCTGTACGTACCATTCTTTGTCTTGTTATTGTTGTTGCATCGAGTAGAGGAAATGCTATAGGATAGTTCGACGAATAAGCTGCTCTGATGGACGATTATGTAAACCATAAATTTCACGAAGTGCTCCATAAGTTTGGCGAATAGAACACTGATTTTGAAAATAAATTTCAACAATTTGTAAACGTTGTTGCGGCGTAAGTCTTTCCATGATAATTTGTCAATGCTTACTGAACAGAAATGTAAAAACAACATGGTTCCTCCCTTCTGTCAAATCACAGTTATCCCTATCGAAAGTTCTACCACTCTAAAAAAACATCCGATATGTTACACTGTCTCGATTTCTAGAACTTTTTATTATTATAGCTCATACTTCTATCGAATTCCTATCGAATTCGAAGATTTAATTGAAATGTAGTTCTTTCACATTCTCAAACTCTAAATTTCTCTATAATTCAGCTCTGTTGTCACTCCCAGGAACTAAACGGCCTACTACCTAGCCGTTTTCACTACGAACCCGTCCTCCTTGTCCATTAAAACCTATACAGTAACATAATCGGTATTACGCGTTACGGGCACGTTAACCAGTGGCTCGTGGTGCGGCGAAAGTGGCCTTTTTAAAGGTCTCTTTACATGGTAAATGTCAGACGATGTGGGAACGCGGCTAATTGAACGTTGCTTCTTTTCTGTCGGACCACGGTTATGCGATACTACGCCAGCTATACAGAGATCTTCCCGTGAAGATGTTACTGTTCCGAAGCCATCTTTCATACGTGTTTCGTACGAAATTTGCTGGTCCAGATCAGAATTGATACAATTTAAAATGGTTATAATGTCAACACTGTACATCATTTTTGACATTTTCCATGTCATTTGTGTTCAGTAGGTTATGCCATTTAATCGTGGAAAGATACACACTTCAACAGCGATTAAAATTGTTGAATTATTCTATCAAAATCGGTGCTCATTTGTGAAAACTTTGAGAAATTTAAGAATTCATGGACGACATTATTCCGTCAATCGATTCACTATTCGTCGTATTGTAGACAAATTTGAAAATGAATTTTCTTTACACGATACAAGAGTACCAGTACGACAAAGAAATGAAAGCACACAAGGGAATATTGACTTGGTTGCAGCAAGTTCAAGATAAAATCCAAATTAATCGGTTCCACGTCGTTCTCAACGATTAAATCTTTAATAAAGTAAATAAAAACAATTCGGCTTAAGTTTTACTGTTTATTTGATGTCTGTTGACATATATTTTAGCCCATTTTCAAAACTGAAGAGAACAAAATTTAAAATCCTATTCATAATTATTATTATTATTATTATTATCCTGATACTCCTAGATCTTCTGTGAAGATCCCTCAGAAGCTTTTTCAGCTTGTGCGAGTTAGGAGTTCAGTTGTGTTTCTGCGATCTTGCGCCACTTTAGGTCACAGCACTGTTAATTTTTGACCCAACAGTGAAATGGTGGCAGATACCCGTCCAACTAGAAAATTTCTTTTCTACCTGAACAGGATTCGAACCTGGACCTCCCGGTCACTAGACCGATACTCTCCCGCTGAGTTATCCATACTTACAATGGTAGGATAGATCCAGGTACAATTTTTGACAGTGTAAAAATATGGTGTTAGTTGGTTCCTAATCTTTTACAGATAAGAGCAATGGTGATAAATTAAATTGAAGTTGTTCATTTGTTATTGAAAGCTTCTTACCATGTGCTTAACAAATGTTCAAAATTTCTGAAAGGTCCATTCTTCTGCTTTTATTACCTACGTGTAAAATCTCAGTTCTACTGAAATCTATGAAATGGTTGTTATTTATACAATGTTTCGAAAAACCAGATGTTATTTTATCATGTTATATACTTTTTTCATGTTCTTCTACCCTTATGTTTATAGATCGTCCTGTCTGACCTATGTAAAATGCAGGGCATTCAATACAATATAATTTGTATACACCGCTTTTTTTCACAGGTTTTATGACAGTCTTTGCTATTGACTAAGAGTGAACCTAAGTTTTTCTTATTTGTACAAATAATATTAATATTATTTGTATCGGGTGTTTTTTTTAGAGTGATAGAACTTTCGATAGGGATAACTGTGATTTGACAAATTATCATGGAAAGATTCACGGTGCAATAACGTTTACAAATTGTTGAAATTTAATAACATAAATAGAGGTTAATTCTTGATAGAAGGTATGTAAAATTATTTAAATATTTTAATATTAGCCTTCTACATATTTAATTTCAAAAAATTATATTTAATTATTATAACTTCTGAAAATAAATTAAAATAATGTCATATAAGTACCACTTATATCAAATGACATATAAAATAAACATTCATTATAAGACATCCAAATGGTATAACAAAATCCAATAAATAAAAATTGTTTACCAAAATCCTATAAATTAAATATTTTGAATAGACAAAATTTTGTTTCTGCTGATCAATCTCATGAAAACAAATATCTTTCAAAAATGTCTAACAAAATCTTAAGAATTTCATCATAAAACTATCTTACCTAGAATATTCAATATTATTGGATATCTAAAGTAACTAAGTTACTTTATATAAAAAAAATTTTATAATTTTTAATTATAATTTATTGTCAGAAGTTATAATCATTAAATATAATTTTTTGAAATTAAATATGTAGAAGGCTAATATTAAAATATTTAAATAATGTTGAAATTTAGTTTCAAAATCAGTGCTCTATTCGCCAAACTTATACAGCACTTCGCGAAATTCATGGTTTACATAATCGTCCATCAGAGCAGCTTATTCTTCGAACTATCGATAGATTTCGGACAACATTTTCTCTACTCGATGCAACAACAAGACAAAGAATTGTACGTACAGAAGAAAATATCGCTGCTGTAAGTCATAGTGTTAATGATGATCCAGATTTGTCTATTCGTCGACGTTCACAACAAGTTGGACTACACCCATACAAGATCCAACTGGTTCAATAACTAACGCCACTTGACCATAATAAGCGTCGTTTGTTTGCTGATTAGGCCCTAGAACAACTTGTGGTTGATCCACTTTTTTATCATGAAATTGCCGTATATGGAGTGAAAACAATCCTCAAGAAGTTTTGCAGGTTCCATTGCATCCTGAAAAATGCACTGTATGGTGTGCTTTACACGCTGAAGGCATCATCGGTCCATATTCCTTTAAAAACGATGCTGGAGCTAATGTTACAGTGAATGGTGCTCGTTACAGATCGATGAGCAATGGTTAATTGTTCCAAAATTTGAATGGTATCGACCCAGAAGTGTTCTGGTTCTAACAAGATGGTGCTACACCTCATGCTGCTACCGTAACGATTAATTTATTGAAAGAAAGATTTGGCGATAACATTATTTCGAGAAATGGTCCAATTAATTGATCTCCAAGATTATGCGACATAACTCCACTGGATTTTTCTCTTTGGGGTTATTTCAAGTCATTGGTTTAGGCTGATAAACCAGAAACAATAGACGCTTTGGAAGCCAATGCCAACGAAAGCCCTGCATTTTACATAGGTCAGACAGGACGATCTATGAACATAAGGGTAGAAGAAAATAAAAAAAGTATATCACATAATAATATAACATCTGCTTTTTCGGAATATTGCATAAATAACAATCATTTCATAGATTTCAGTAGAACTGAGATTTTACACGTAGGTAATAAAAGCAGAAGAATAGACCTTTCGGAAAGTTTGGAAATTTGTTTAGCATATGGTAAGCAGCTACCACTTACAAATGAACAACTTCAATTTAATTTATCACCATTGCCCTCATCTGTAAAAGATTAGGACACAACTAACACCATATTTTCACACTGTTAAAAATTGTACCTGTGATCTACCCTACCATTATAAATAGGATTTTATGTTTTGTCCTCTAGATTTGAAAATGGGCTAAAAACCCGAAACATTTATGTCAACAGACATCAAATAAACAGTGAAACTTAAGCCAAGTTGTTTTTATTTACTTCATTAATTTAAAAATGTTTCACCAAATGATATGCTAGAAATCAATATCAATTAAATCTTTCTCACTGGACGAGAACTGTTTCATAACGTAACGATCCAGTTTTCACGAACAAATTGATCCACAAATTGCCGTGAGGGCATTTAATTTCTATGGAATTTCCCAGGTGAATTTCTAAGAGTTTGGATAGAAGATTCACCACTTTGGATATAAGCATTTAATATGACCCAGTTCTGTTGAAGCGTAAATCGACCCATTTCGTTAATGTCAAATATTAAACTAGTTTTCTGTCAAAACACGAACGACGGAAGTGTTCCCCTTACTTCAAAATGCAGACTCAAGATGGCTCACCTTTGAGATCTTCAATACAACTTTTTGACTTCAGCAAAGTAATTACATCTGTGGCTATAAAGTCTTACGGTTTCGAGAAAGACCTTGATTTCTGAGGTAAAACATCTTTACAGATATTTTGGATAACTCATCTTATAAAGGTAAAGGAGAATGAAACTTAGAGAAATTATTTTCTTGCTTTTTTGCTTTGCATTTCTGAACGATAAACAAAAAATGGTAGATCACAAAACTTTCATCGCACGTGTTACAGACAAGGCAACACGAACCAAGAAGCTCGCGACTAAACATATGCTAATTATAACGCCCCGCCAACTTCCTCGGTCTAATTTTCACGAAGTCAATCTCATTTTCCCACATCGCTACAAGTCTCCCCTACCCCCAGAGTCTGGAGTTCCCAGTCCCAATTTGCAATTTTTCATCCAGACACTGTTCGCGCGCACGCGGTTAATTATTCCAGAGCTAGGTACACACACATTTGGCGCGAGCTCCGTCGGTTAATTAACATAAATCTAGTCGTCGCTTCGCACTCGAAATACACAACGTGCGATATCGCTTACGAGTGTTTCGCGCGAACTTTGAGCCTTGGGATCGTTTCTCGGCGGCTAAATAACTAGACGTTATCTAAGCCAAATATTTTGGAGGAGTTGATTCTCTGGCGTGCTCTCGAGCGGAGATTGCGAGTGTACGTCAGATGTGGTTTTGTTTACGGAGATTCTTGTGTAAATAGAGCCGAGTTAGGCGTTCAAAGTCGATAGCACTCGTGTTCGTGATTTTCGATAAAGTAATTCAATATGACAGAGGTGGATTGTGTTTTTAGCATCTAGAATCAAAAACGTTGGAGACTTCTAACATGAAAAACGCTTCTCTCCAAGAGTTTAATCGAAAATTTTCATAATAACATTAATAATATCTTGATAATCAACAAGACGAGTTGGAATCGAGTAGCAAAAGACTGCTCATATGAGTTCACTGTGAAATACAACTGTCGCTTCAAGTTCTTTTGCCGACCTAAGATTGTCTTCTAGGCTTTCCTTCAGATCGTATTTGCGGCATGCTTTTACCAGGGAAATAAAGTTGATATGTTGTACTGTTAGTAAGGCATGTATTACAACATTATTCACGAGTCAATCCCGTGAGACTTTTATTGAGTCTTCTGATAACAACTTTGTCTTGTCTTCTGAAGCAATTAATTCTTGGAGAACTGCCCATTTTAGGTTGAACGTTACGCTGTCTTAAGAAGCATTGGTTCCATTGGGTTTGCTGTTCTCGAATGGATTCAAGTTTCAGGGCGACCTTGAGATCTATTGTTATACTAAGTTCGGAGAATCGTGCTGAATTATCGCTTGATCAGCTAGATCGTTTCGAAGTATGCCCACATGAGATGGAATCTAGCTTATGATGGAGATATTCTTGCTGTTCCTTAGCTCCACCCACCAATTGTCTCTGTACCTTGTGGTAAAGGGGGTGCTTGTCATGACTGAAATCCTAGTTTCATAATGAAATGGAGGATATGGTTATGTTACCTAAAGCAGAGACTCTCGACCCAACTTCCTTACTTTGTTTCTTTCTTGCATACCATACCATCATGTTGTCCCACAACCGTCCATATCCTTCAGCAAGGCCCCTCGTACGGGGTAGTTGTGGCTCTGGTTGACTACGGAGTCACACCACCCTGCGATCGATAAGAGTTTTGCAATCCATACACAGGCGAAGATGAAACCCTGCTGAATCTCAGCGTGGGCTTTCCAACCTTCATCACTAATCCGCTGAGGGATCTGAAATGGTCCGCTAGAGGAAAAAGGGAGAAACCGTCGTTTCGACCGGGGTGAGATCTCGGAAGAATCGCTCTGCTCGCCCCCAACTTTGGCCCCATCTTTAGATCCTTAAGCTCCCGCGTCGTACTCTCCCTTTTTCCTCCGACCAATCCTGATTGGTCCGCCGGAGGAAAAAGGGAGACTACGACGTTTCGACCAAGGTGGGATCTTAAAAGATTCACTCTGCTCGCCCCCAACTTCGACCCCTTTCGTGGATCCTTGAGCAACTTATCTGCTGCGAAGTCGGAAATGGGAGACTACAACGATTGGACCGGGGTGGGATCTTGGAAGACTAGCTCTGCTCGCCCCCAACTTCGGTCACATTTTTAGAGCCTTAAGCGGTCAGCGCAACAGCGGTCCTTCGGGGGAGGGATCCAAGCTTTGAAGCTGTTCTTTGTGTTATTTCGAGGCTTCGTTTTTTCACAACCACCAAATAAAGACACTCTGCACATGCGGCTGAGTGTTGGGGTCGACACGGCGATCCCTTCGGGAAGGGGAGGTGGTGACCTATGCTGGTTCCTGCTTGGTTGTACTGGCGAAATTTCTCTATTATCTTCCTTCAAAACTGCCTTTCTTTCTCTTTCAGCTCATCGGGAGTCTGCTGGAGTGTCAAAACTTGAGCAGAAACCCGAGACAGCAATGATGACAATGGTACTTTAACGTCGGTGAAGATCTCTGGTCATATATCGACTTGTACGACTCTGAGTATGTTCCCTAGCTCATGCCACCTTTCTTAGATTCTTGGAGTTGTCATGGTTTAGAAATATATGCAGTGGACTGATCTCAACTATGAGGAGCAGATAATAATTGCCGAAAACAGATATGAGTTTGCAATGGTGATATCCAACGTTCACACAAAAAGGAAAGTTATGTTTTAGGTTTTAGATTTTGTGGAAGAATAACAACTAAAACAAACACAGCAGTCTGAAATTCTCAAATTCTCCTCTAGCCTGCATTATCAAACTTTTCTTGGTCGTCACCTCAAGTTCGATCTTTATGATGACATCTCGTTCCGTGAGCTCGATATAGGGATCGAGGCGGATTAACTGCTTCGGGGTAAATAAATATGCCGAACGGCTTTCGATGACGACCCGTCCGGCCGGTCTGACGTGGCGGCGCTACAGCTCGAAAAAGCCGGAATGCGACGACAGCGCAACAACTCCTCGTCCAAAGATATGATCTGTTATTTTTCGAGATCGCCATTAACGGGAGTCTCGTGGAATACCGTCAGATACCGATAGGATCTAGCCGGCTACGCGAGAGGATAACTAATGAACAAAAACCGAATCATCCTCATTAAGTAGACAGTTGAATAAGGAAGGTAACGTTGATCATTCCTCCTAGTCTTGACCATAGGATGAAAATTCGTGCAGCCATATTTTTATAGCAATTAAGAAGGGCACATATCCACTGTAATGTCTCATATCTTAAATAAATGTTTAGTGGCAATCAGGATATTCATATTGTTTAATCAAACAGGCATATCTTCAACAAGAACACGTCCGAAGATGACCAAATGTTTCGCAAATCCCTATATTGGTCGCAAATCGTTTGAGTTTTGGTGTTTTACTTAATCAAAGTGGACTCTATTATCGTTTCTTGTTATCTACTAGATCAAATTAGTAGGTTGTTAATGTAAACACTCTCATAGAAAAAACCGATTCATATTTTCTTGTTTCTCAACCTGAGACAACAGGAATGAAATCAGTTGTACACAAACTTAATGATACAATTTGACAATAATTACATTTTTAAAAAGGGAAAACTTTGTGCGATGCTATTTAAGCACAATGCGAGGGGTGTTCAAAGTATTCTCATTCACTAATGACACTGTCTGAGAGTATAGATATATCGGGTGTTTTTTTAGAGTGATAGAATTTTAAATTAAAATAACACATTTATATTAAGATTGAAGTGAAATTTTTTTTATTTGAAAGATAATTTTATGACATTTATGTTTTGAAAATAATTTCCGGCATATGTCCACCACGACTAACTCTGAGGATCCGCATTCGACCAGACCAATTTAAGACCACTTTTTCCAGTAATTCAGGCCTTATTTCATCAATAACACGAGTTATGTTGGCTTCCAAAGCGTCTATTGTTTCTGATCTATCAGCATAAACCAATGACTTGACATAACTCCAAAGAAAATAATCCAATTAATTGGACTATTTCTCGAAATAATGTTATCGACAAATTTTTCTTTCAGTAAATCAATTATTACGGTTGCAGCATGAGGTGTAGCACCATCTTGTTGGAACCAAAACACTTCTGGGTCGATACAATTCAAATTTTGAAACAAATAATCATTGATCATCGATCTGTAACGAGCACCATTCACTGTAACATTAGCTCCAGCATCAGTTTTAAAGAAATATGGAACGATGATGCCTCCAGCGTGTAAAGCACACCATACAGTGGATTTTTCAAGATGCAAAGGAACCTGCAGAATTTCTTGAGGATTGTTTTTACTCCATATACGGCAATTTGGCTCGTTTACGTAGCCGTTCAACCAGAAATGAGCTTCATCACTAAACACAATTTTACGATAAAAGAGTGGATCAACTTCAAGCTGTTCTAGGGTCCAATCAGAAAACAAACGACGCTTATTATGGTCAAGTGGCTTTAGTTCTTGAACCAGTTGGATATTGTATGGGTGCAGACCAAGATCTTTACGCAACATTTTCCATGTGGTGGATGCTAAGAATCCAACTCTTGTTGTGATAGACAAATCTGGATCATCATTAACACTATGACTTACAGCAGCGATATTTTCTTCTGTACGTACAATTCTTTGTATTGTTGTTGTTGTTGCATCGAATAGAGAAAATGTTGTCCGAAATCTATCGATAATTCGACGAATAAGCTGCACTGATGGACGATCATGTATACCATAAATTTCACGAAGTGCTCTATAAGTTTAGCGAACAGAACACTGATTTCGAAAATAAATTTCAACAATTTGTAAACGTTGTTGCTGAGTGAGTCTTTCCATGATAATTTGTCAATGCTTACCGAACAGAAATGTCAAAATAACGTGGTTTCTACCTTCTGTCGAATCACAGTTATCCTTATCGAAAGTTCTATCACTCTAAAAAAACACCCGATACCTATTTTGAAGAGGGGACGAAAGAATAGTTACCGTTGTTTCAAAAGAGAAATGGAGGATATACCCTACCCATGAAACAACAAATGATTCAATTTATGGTATTCATAGGCTAACAGCAGCATTTTGAGAAGTAGAGGGTGTAACACGGGAAAATTATTCATCATCATTGTCATCAAGAAGTCGGCATATCTTGTACAACAATATGACTCATGGTAAAACCTGCCAACCTACCACAGGGCTCCATTTTGGGACCCCACTTTTTCTCCTGTACATCTCCGACTTACCTACCTGTTTATGATTCATGCTGCTCTCAGTTTGCTGATGACACGAAATTGTACGGTATTCCTGGGGATCAAATATTGCAGCTTGACTTGGACTCTATAGCACTCTGGTGCGAGGACTGGCAGCTTCCTCTCAATATCGAGAAGTATGTACTTTTGCACATGGGTGCCAATAACCCTCGTCTCCGGTACAATTTCTGTGGCCAAGGAATTTTCTTTACAAGTAGCCATTGTGATCTCGGTGTTGTTATAACAGACGATTTGTCCTTGGTCGGAGCACATACTGTCTATTGTCAGCAAGGCCAGAAGGTCTCTCTTTTTAATATAGAAGGCATTTGGTGTGTGCGATCTGACTACGTGTAGCTCTTTATAAGACTTATATCCGTCCAATCTTGCGAGTTCGCCGGACCAGTTTGGAGTCAGTGTTGTGTCGCGACGCTGCGGTACTTGAGAGATTGCAGAGGCAGGTTACGCGGTTGCCTCTAGGGTATACATCGACCCGATTACGAAGCGAGGCTCGCGATAATGGAACTAACGTCGTTCGCTGACCGTAGAGTGCGCGGGGATCCTATTGTTACATTCCGGGCCCTTCGTGGAATTCGGTGTTGACATGCGTCATCTGTTCGTGATCAACCGGGACGAACGTTTGCGTGGTCACTCTTTCAAACTCAAGAAAGAGAATTTTTCGACGGTTCGTAGGCAACATTTTCTCTCTAACCGTGCGTTTGGTTCCTGGAATGGTTTGCCTGAGAGTGTCGTTTGTTCCGGTTCGGTGAACGCGCGGTGAATTTCTACGATGGATCGCTGAGGCAGCAGTGTTGTGATCGCGGCGGTCTGTCATTTTTTTACAACTTCTGAATAACACCTTTTTTTTTTGTTTTTTTTTTTTCTCTTCGAGGCACTTCTTGTTTTTCAATATCTAGTATATTTTTTGTGAGTTTATAGGCTTTGCCTCAACTCTCATCATGGTATAATAATAATATGTAAGGACACCCAGAAGACTTGCAAGTTATCAACGAATTCGATAGAAACCCCCTGAAACGCTCGTGAAAATCATTCTGTAGCATCTCAAGTGGACTATTTCGAATGAAATGAGCGAGTTTTACAAAAAAATCAAGACCTGTTCACATTTTTAACAAACCCCGGTTAACTTCATACTTCACGGAGTGGTTAGAACAATGTCGAGCTGCAAGAACAAAACATCTCATTTCCCCCTCGGAAGAATAAGAACGTAATTCACGGAAGAACGATAAATAAGACTATCGATCATAGCGTGCTCCTGTCACGGATACAACTGGTGCGCAGATACCGGTTCGCACGTCCACAGCCACCTCCTCGTTATCGTGCCGTCCTATTCAGCGCGTTCGCGAACGGCGGGTTGCCCGCAAGGGCGTGACGCCCACGCGGACGAGATACTCCCACGCGGCGAGACGGAAGGGACGCTATTAAACGGGCTTCGGACTCCGACGTTCAGATTTCGACGGCGGGCATCGGGAGGACTCGGAATGAGTTCGGCGACGCTTGAGATCGGTACAGTAGGATTTTTCGTCGCTCGCTCGACTGGGATCCCCTCGCGCTTCACGGATCGCAGCTATCGGTGGAGAAGTTGGTTCTTTTTTTGATTTTCCGCATTACACAAGGTCTGTGAGGAACGTACACATCGGAATTGAGCTTTTGTCCCGATTGATTCGGCTGAGATCCATAGGAATTAATCTAAAGATTTCCTGGAAGAAGCACTGCAATTCAAACACGTTTTTCAAGAAAATCCGAGAATGCAACATGACGATGACCTTCGATATGGATTATGTCGGGTGTTCTTTCAGAATGATAGAACTTTCAATAAGGAATTAATCAGCTTCAAAGATCATGCGACATAACTCCACTGGATTATTTTCTTTGGGGTTATGTCAAGTCATTAGTTTATGCTGATAAACCAGAAACAATAGACGGTTTGGAAGCCAACATAACTCTTGTTATTGATGAAATAAGGCCTGAATTACACGAAAGACTAGTCCAAAATTGCTCAGAGATAGTCATGGTGGACATATGCCGGAAATTATTTTTGAAACATAAATGTCATAAAATTATCTTTCAAATAAAAAAAAATCGGCTTCAATATCAATTTAAATGTGTTTTATTCCAATTTAAAGTTCTATCACTCGATACCTTGAAACAGTATGAAAAGACCTCGGCGGGAAGGATTACAAAGGTCAGCCAGTGCAAGAAGTTAAGCCTCGTGACTATCCGGCTAATGATCACATAAACGAAGATGAGCATTTTCCCAGAAAAACCATCTTTAGCGATGAAGCTCAGGCTTTATTCAGGATTGGAAACAATTCTGCTTTCATTCATAGTATGAAGTATGAACTATGATTTTTGGTACAGATCAGCCGAATTAATTTATTTTAGTTCTGCTTTCGCCTCACATTTTTTTCAAAACAAATATATTGTCCCAGAATTGGAAAATCTCGAAATACAACATCTTCAACAGAAAGACAAAGAGATTAAGAATCTTGGAATCAACAGGAATTCTTGAAAACAGCAATAACCCACCCATTAGTCTTCTAAAAGAATAAATCTTTGTGAAATTCCCAACTTCTGGAAGTCCGAAAGAAAATAAACATCCCTGAAATGAAATATGGAATCCTTAAGCACAATTTGTAATACACCAGTTGCGACAATCTAGCAATACTACGAAACTTGAGGTCACTCTAAAAAATTTCAATGAAAAAGTGATAGTGAACAAAGTATCGGGTGTTTTTTTTTAGAGTGAAATTGAGATAAATGGCATTTAAATTGAGATTGAAACCAATTTTTTTTCTTTTGAAAGATAATTTTATGACATTTATGTTTTAAAAATAATTTCCGGTAATGTCCACCACGACTAGCTCTGAGAAACCGCATTCGACCAGACCAATTTTGGACCACTTTTTCGAGTAATTCTTGACTTATTTCATCAATAACATGAGTTATGTTGGCTTCCAAAGCCTCTATTGTTTTCGGATTATCAGCATAAACCAATGACTTGACATAACCCAAAAGAAAATAAACTAGTGGAGTTATGTCGCATTTTGTTGGAACCAAAACACTTCTGGGTCGATATCATTCAAACTTTGAAACAAATAATCATTGATCATCGATCTGTAACGAGCACCATCCACTGTAACATTAGCTCCATCATCGTTCTTAAAGAAATATGGACCGATGATGCCTCCAGGGTGTGAGGCATACCATACAGTGCATTTTTCAGGATGCAATGGAACCTGCAGAACTTCTTGAGGATTGTTTTCACACCATATACGGCAATTTTGGTTGTTTACATAGCCGTTCAACCAGAAATGAGCTTCATCACTAAACACAATTCTACGATACAAAACTGGATCAACTTCAAGCTGCTGGGACCCGAAAGATGGTGAACAATGCCTGGTCAGGACGAAGTCAGGGGAAAGCCTGATGGAGGTCCGTAGCGATTCTGACGTGCAAATCGATCGTCGGAACTGGGTATAGGGGCGAAAGACTAATCGAACCATCTAGTAGCTGGTTCCCTCCGAAGTTTCCCTCAGGATAGCTCGCGCTCGTTGCGTATGAGTCTCATCCGGTAAAGCGAATGATTAGAGGCAATGGGGTCGAAACGACCTCAACCTATTCTCAAACGTTAAATGGGTGAGATCTCCGGCTTGCTTGAATGTGAGACCGCGAGATTACGGATCAGAGTGCCAAGTGAGCCATTTTTGGTAAGCAGAACTGGCGCTGTGGGTTGAACCAAACGCCGAGTTGAAGCGCCTAAATCGACGCTTATCGGATACCATGAAAGGCGTTGGTAACTTAAGTGCTCGATAAGTTTGGCGAATAGAACACTGATTAAGAAAAAAAATTGCAACAATTTGTAAACGTTGTTGCGCGTGGGTCTTTCCATGATAATTTGTCAATGCTTACTGAACAGAAATGTCAAAACAACATGGGTTCTACCTTCTGTCAAATCACAGTTATCCCTATCGAAAGTTCTATCACTCTAAAAAAAAAAAAACACCCGATATTTCTCTTATTCCACTTTAGCAATAAAAACGTTCACTAGACAATAGTGCCAGATTAAGGACAGAAAAGATGGAAACCGCACCTAATATGCAACCAAATTTTTGATTATATACGTCTATTAAATATAAGCGGTGCTTATTGTAGACATTAATTTAATTCTAAAAGTTTTTTGAATACAAATTTTTTTGAAATTAAAATTGTAGAAAACTAACAGATTAAATCTGTTTTGATATTCAAATTTTGTTATATTTCTTCTTCTATCAAGTAAAAAGCCTCTTTCTATTTTATAATATGCAACCCCCACATACGCGCCTTAATCAACTTCCGTAAATTCTAAAAAAACAGCCTTCCACGTCTTCCCAAATTCAATTTCGAAAATCCTCCCTAAAGCCGCACCGAATTCATTAGTCCCCGTTTCCCCTAAAAATATGCTTTCAGGAGACATCAAAGGTACGGTGGATCCAATAAAGCGGAAAAACGACCCGAAAATTCGAGATCCGGCTCCGTCTAAAAGTGAAGTTTCTTTCGCTCCTTCTTGGCCTACTTTGCGTTATGCAAATGTGTCGCCTATTATGACTGGATTCGCCAGACGAACGCCGGACTTTTTCGACGCTCCCTGCGTCGTTTCTCAATTCCTCAGGGGAACGCGTACCTCGGAAATTGACGACGCACGAGCGCCGTATCGCGTTAGGGTCGAAATGGAGGTCCAAAATCCAATATAGGCCAAAATATGTTTGGATGTCATTCGGGTAGATTTTTAGGTGTTCATAGACTAGTAATCTTCCCCGAACAACTCTTGTAGGCGCTTTATGAGATTCAATAATAAGTATGATGACTGATTATAAAAATTAATCTATCGGAATGATTTATTATAGTATACCTAAAAATTATGCCATTCGGGTAGATTCTTAAGCTGCCTACAGGATAGGAATCTTTTGCGAGCGACTTTCGAGGGTATTTTAATGGATGCAGTTATACGCATGATAACTTATTTTGTAAACCAATTGCATCGAAAATATTTAACTTAAAAGAATATGTCATTCGAGTAGATTCTCAATGTGCGGATCGACTCACAATCTTTCGCGAGCGGCTTATTCGTACACGATTTATTGAATGCATAACCTATTTTGAAGAACTGTTCTTTTAGAAATATCTATTATAATATTTCCAAAAAGTTATTCGAGTAGATTCCTATGGTGCTGATAGACTCGCAATAATTCATGAACAACTTTGTACGAGTTTCAGTGAATGCAATAACGTATGATGACTAATTTTGAAAAAACCTTTTTATTAAAAATATCCATTATAATATCTTCAAACAATATGTCATTCGGGTAGATTCATAAGGTTGGATTAGCAATCTTCTGCAAGAGAGTTTTGTATAATATAAGTTTCAGTTAATGCAATGATAAGCATGATGTATTTCCAAAAGCTTTTATATTGGAAATGTGTATTGTAATATGTCATTCGAGTAGATTCTTAAGGTCCTGATGGATCTCGGAATTTTCCGTGAGTAACTTATTCGTACGCAACTCATTGGATGCAATAATGTGCATGATTACTTATTTTGAAAAAATATTTTATTAAAAATATATAACATCCCCAAACAAAAATCTATTCGGGTAGATTCTTAGGGTACTGATAGACTCGCAATAGTTCACGAGCAACTTTGTAAGAGTTTGACTCGATGTAATAACGTATGATGACTAATTTTGAAAAAACTCTTCTATTAAAAACATCCACTATAATATATTCAAACAATACGTCATTCGAGTAGATTCATAAGGTTGGATTAGCAATCTTCTGCAAGAGAGTTTTGTACAAGTTTCAGTTAATGTAATAATACGCATGATTTATTTTCAAAAGCTTTTATATTGGAAATGTGTATTGTAATATGTCCAAAAATATGTCATTCGAGTAGATTCTCAAGGTCTTAATGGATATCGGAATCTTCCGTCAGCGACTTATTCGTACAGAATTCGTTGGATGCAATAATGTGCATGATTACTTATTTTGAAAAAATATTCTATTGAAAATATTTAACATATCCCAACAAAAAGTCATTCGGGTAAATTCTTAAGGTGCTGATAGACTCGCAATAATTCACGAGACACTTTGTACGTGTTTGATTGGGTGCAATAACGTATGATGACTAATTTTGAAAAACTCTTCTATTGAAAATATCCACTATAATATCTTTAAACAATATGTCATTCGGGTAGATTCTCAAGGTCCTGATGGATTTGCAATCTTCTGCAAGAGAGTTTTGTACAAGTTTCAGTTAATGCAATAACACGCATTATTTATTTTCAAAAGCTTTTATATTGGAAATGTGTATTGCAGTGTGTCCCAAAATATGTCATTCGAGTAGATTCTTAAGGTGCTGATGGATCCCGCAATATTCCGTGAGCGACTTATTCGTACGTTATTGGATGCAATAATGTGCATGATCACTTATTTTGAAAAAACTATTATATTAGAAATATATATTATAACATCCCCAAACAAAAAAACTATTCGGGAAGATTCCTAAGGTGCAATACTTCACGAGCAACTTTTGTACGCGTTTCATTGCATGCAATAAAACGTATGATAACTAATTTCGAAAAATATCTTTTTTTAGAAATATCCATCATAATATCTTCAAACAATATCTCATTCGAGTAGATTCTCAAGGTCCTGATGGAGCAATCTTCTGCAAGAGTACGCGTTTCAGTTAATTCAATATTACTCAGGGTTTATTTTCAAAACCTTTCATATTAGAAATGTCTATTATAATATTTCCAAAAATATGCCATTCGAGTAGATTCTTAAGGTGCTGATGGATCTCGCAATCTGCCGTGAGCGACTTATTCATACGCGTTGGATGTGACCATATGCATGATAACTTATTTTGATGAAATCTTCTACCAGAAATATATATTATAACATCTCCAAAGAAAAAGCCATTCAGGAAGATTTTTAAGACTCGCCATACTTCAAGAACAACTTTTGTACGCGTATCTTCAAACAAAATGTCATTCGGGTAGATTCTTAAGGTGCTGATGGATCGGCAATCTTCCGCAAGCAACATTTCTACGCATTTTAGTTAATGCAATAATATCCGTGATGACTTATTTTGAAAAGCTAATTTATTGGAACGCTAATATTTCTAAAGATATGTCATTCGGTTAGATTCTTCAGGTGATGGTGGACCAGGCAATCTTCCGCGATCGATTTATTCGTACCCGTTTCATTGCATGGAATTATACGCAGAACTACTAATTTTAAAAACTATTCTATTTCTAAATATGTACTATATTATAATCAAACAATTCCGGTAGATTCTTTAGGTGCTTCTAGATTTCAAGCTATGATAACGGCGTTCCAATACTGTTCTGTCGAATGTTTGGATACATTCGGTCATTAGTTTAACAATTATTATTATTATCCTGATACTCCTAAATCTTCTGTGAAGATCTCCCAGAAGATTTTTCAGCTTGTGCGAGTTAGAAGTTCAGTTGTGTTCTGGGTAGGCTTTGTTACTGCGATCTTGCGCCACTTTAGGTCACAGCACTGTTAATTTTTGACCCAACAGCGAAATAGTGGCAGACACCCATCCAATAGAAAATTTCTTTTCCATCTGAACAGGATTGGAATCCGAACCTTCCGGTTACGAGCCCAATGCTTGAGCTGTTCGCGTTCATTAGTTTAACAATGTTGATGATGTCACTAAACAAATTTTGTATTAGTCTTCAGTAAGAGGATCCCGATCGCGTCAACATCTTTAAGAAAAGCCTAGGGTATAAGTGAACACCCGCATTCCCGCTTCGAACGCGTTTCCCGCCGACGAATGGAACTCGATTCGCAGAAACATAAATCTGCGTTTTATTGGCGCCGTAACTGGCGTTGGCGCATATCGCGTATATATCGACATACCGCCGATTCCGCGTATCGCGGTACGGCCGATATCGATATATGGAGTACGTGTTGCTCTCGGCTTAAATCAAATGCGAAAGAGCGTTCGCCGTTCGACTGTTATTGCAGGCCGTCATATAAATAACAATTATGATATTGTTACTGCTAATGGAAATGGCAGAAGATACGACTTGAAATATAAACAGCGCCTACGATGGTCTATAGACGATGAATATCTGCGTCGATACTTTATCAACATGAATACTTCCTTATCGATTTCTAATCCAATTTTGTCCACTTCATCTTCGAAATAAACAACACTACCGACCGGCCCATAACCTGATTTCGGCAGACTATCGGCGGGAAGGCGAATTCATCGAACGCCCATTCTTCTAGCCAGAATGTCAACGCCACACTCACCACCGTACCAGAAGCACTCTTGAATGATTCATAATATGCATAATAGATGTGTTTGTCTCGCATTTGATACCTGCACGTTCGATATCGCGCAGATGACCGCGATAAATAATTTACCGTTTCCTTCGAGCATTTGACTTGCTAAATATCGCGACGGCAGTTGCCGCCACGGTATTATGCCCAGGAATGTCATTGTGAGGACGCAGCGTAACACAACGCGAAAACGAGGTGCACTTATCGTGTCGTCGAATTCTGCCGGGTATGCTTCATCGGAAGGACTTCGAAAAATACCTTGAAATGATATATCTTTCCCTTGAAACGTCAGAAGTTGAGGTACTTTTGCAGCTCACTCTCCGACTTAAGCCACCTCAGAGAAGTTAAGAGTTTTCTAACTTTACATGTTTCTTGGAAGTCTATTCCACATTCACGTCATGATACCTCGAAATCGTCAATCAACCAAATTCGAGGATCTTGTGCCTTTGTAATGAAGGGAGGTCAAAGTCAGTGTGCTTAAATAACATTGCACGTTGTCTTTGCTAATGGTCCAAACCTTCGGTTGATTACTCGTTTAACATTCGCTGCAACTACTCGTTTAGTAGAGATTGTAGCTTTCGTTGCTGGTACTCTAGGGATTCGAATACTCAATTTGAAGCATCAAGACGTTTCGAGAACGCCCAGGTTTAGTATGATCTCGAATACTTGTATTCAGATTCTTTGAAGAGTGGCATTTCTGTAGGAAAGAGAAAAAACAACATACAACTAGCTACATCATCTTCCCCCGAGCCAAAGGTCGTACATTACAGCTAGCAGTCTGTCCGTCGGTCCGTGCCGATGACAGGCCTAATTAACCACCGGGCAGTAACGACAAAACGGCAAGCGGTTCAAGAGGGCGCGTCGTGCTGCCACGAACCCCTTCCGCTTGCAATTTATTCGCAGGCGATGTCGGCCGGCAAACGAACCGAGGATAACGCGAAAAAATTAAGCTAATCTCGGATACACGAAAATAATGAGATCGAAATGCGAATCCGTGCAAAACGGACTTTTTTGGTCCGTTAAAAGCTCAAATGAAACGAGGGATCGAGATTTAGCATTTATTCAATTGAAAGGAAAAATTGGGATCATTTCCAATAATCGAGGGATTCTTTATCGTGGAAATTAAAGATTGAAAATCATTTTCATCCGAATTTATTCTAAACAAATAATATGCTGAAAAATCTATGGCAAACAATTCACATGTAAGCAAGCACATGAAAAAAACATATAAAAAATCTCAGCAAAGTTTCGGACCCTAATAATACTAATGGTATTCGAATACTCTCCACCAAGTTCTCGAATTCGTTTTAAAAGAAGCCACTATTGGACTGGTCTCGAATTGAAGTATTCGAGATTGCGCAGGACATTCTACTCGCTCCTGAATGTTCCTGTTTAATATATGAATACCGATAGGATTCGAATACTTGTATGTCAAGCGTGAGCATTTATTCGATGGTCTCGAATACGTGTATTAGAGATATATCCTCAATATATCAATTTTAGAATGAGCATTACTTCAATGGTGCAACCTCTGCATGATCTCGAATACTGGTATTCGAGATATGCATGATTCCAAAAACTCTCGGATAATTGTATTCCAGATATCTCATCGAAATGGTCAGCTTAGATCCCTCAACGACAATCTCCGAAACAGACAACCGTAGACGAATCCTGTTTCGCTTTCGCCCCGCATACGCCCCTCGGAAGCGACGCGGGGACATTTCGGATACATTATTCATATCGCGGGCAATATATATCGATCCTCGAAGGGATGCCCCAAAGCAGAAGTGCACCAAACCGTGGCGCGGGCGGATGTTTGCGCCGGGATTGAACGGGGATTTAATTTAATTTTGATTGGTTTTTACTCAACGGTAAACGCTCCGTTTCGGACGCGAACGCCCGCGACCCCCTGGGGGTTCCATTCGATTCGGACGGGGAAAAAACATAATGAGGAAGAATTGATGGACTATAAACTTTCCCGTCACACCATTCGACGAACTGCCCTTAGGTTGTGATCGGTTGATGAACGAAGAGCAATCATTTCGCTATTTGAACACGAAGCTTATTTTATTTTTGCGTGAATTTCAACACTTTATTCCACATGTTTGAGAAAAATTCTGGTAATCGATTTTCACAATAATATCGCTCAGGAAATTTTACAACGCGAGAAGATGATGATCATTTGGTGCCAGGTCTGAACTATATGGTGGATGCATTAGAACTTTCCAATCAAGCTCCCAGAGTTTCTGGCGAGTCAGTACAGACGTGTGTGGTCTGGCATTGTCCTTAAGGAACACAATACCTCTTCTGTTGGTCAATTCTGGCCGTTTCCGTTCAATCGCCTAGCTTCAATCGGCCCAGATGTTGACAATAGGGATACGAATTTAATATTTGGCCATGTTAAAGCAACTCATAATAAATGATTCCCTTCCAATCTCCTCCAACACCTTGTCAACAGAAAAAATGCAAATGAGCAAGCAGAGAGAACCAGAAGCTCTTCCGGGAAAACTAGAATCTCCTGCAGAAGAATCGAAACACGTGTAGGGGATATTTGGGAAAATATAATAAGCTGAACAACATATACAGTTTCAGAAGATTCCATGTTTAAGATATATTTTTGTTGGAAATTCTTTGGAAACTTAAGGCAAAAGAGATTTCATTAAGATCAGCCAGTATCTCTTCATAGGACGCATGAGCTGCTCTAGAAGCAACTTAGTGGAACTCGAAGCGAACAACGATTCCAGATTCTATGAGGAAGCTTAAAAACCTCTGAACACCTAAGCAAATTAGCCATTAGGAGACTAAAGAATACCTCAGGCATAAAATTGATGCTCTTCTAGCTGTATGAGTTCGCTGTAACCCTGAAACTGTATAAGAAGCAACTACTTGAAGCAAACAGAGAGTATGAGATTACTATAAGACTTAAACAAGAGATGAATGAATCGTAGTGAACCAAAAACTATTGATCTCAATTTAATTTATCCTTTCGAATCAATCATCAAACAAACTCAACTGCAGAGCCAATAAGAGACCTGCTGAATTCTCCAATACCTCGTCAACAGAAAAAAATACAAATGAGCAAGCAAAGCGAACCAGAAGCTCTCCAAGAAAATTAGAAACTCCTGCAGGAGAATCAGAAACTTAAACAAGGGATTTAAAAAAAAAATAGAATAAGCTGACAAACAGATACTGCCTCAGAAAATTCCACGTTCAACATATATCGGGTGTTTTTTTTAAGAGTAATAGAACTTTCGATAGGTATAACTGTGATTTGACAGAAGGTAGAAGCCATGTTATTTTGACATTTCTGTTCAGTAAGCATTGACAAAACCAAAATAGCCATTAGGAAACCAAACAATAGCTCAGGCATAAAATTGATGCTTTTCTGGGTGTATGAGATTACCACAAGACTTAAACAAGAGATTACTATCCAGTAACCTGAAACTCTGGATCTCAATCTAATCTAACCCCGCGAATCACTTATCAAAGAACCTCAACTGCTGATCCAATAAGAGACCTGTTGAATCCTCCAACACATCTCACATCCATCCGATAAGAACGAAGTCGATATCGAGATCGGATCTTCGTAGAGGCGGTTTAAAAAAACGAAAAACACTCACTCGCGACGGGTCGTTAGCAGTAACGAAACGTCGACCGACCCGATACTTCATCCGGATTTATCGAACGGAAAAACGACTCTATTTTCCGGGGACGGTCATTAAACCCGACCGCTTCGAGTAGGAAAGTTTCCGAGATATGACCGGTCTCTCGATTTTTCTCGACGGAAGGGAAATTTTCGCGTCGTAAAGTTTGGATTTATGGGGGATATTTTTCCGATGGGGGAATCCTCGCTTTTCCGATACGGAGAGTATGAAAAAGAGCGCTGTGGTGATGTCGAGTTAAATGCGAAACAGAGCTAAGTTCTGGATATCAGTTGATTCTTGGATTTCCCAGGAGGCCGAAGGTCTTAAGAAATTCGATTCCATCAATTCCTCGAAATTCCCAGGAGATTTTGCGAATATTATGAGTATTCAGACATCAAATACCGTTATTTTGCGACTTTCATTTGAGCGTAAGGTTCATTATGATGTTTCTGCTTCAATTTTTCGTCGTTGGTCCTTAGAGCCGGATTTCCAATTTAGATTTACCCAAAAAAAGGGCACAACAGAAGTGTGAGGGGATTTGAAACATTTCGGCAAAGAAAATGCTTCTCCTGAAACCCCTTCCTCCGAAACTTTCCCAGAAAACCATTATGCAAAGCAGGTACGGTTCCGCCCGGATAATAATCTAACAGAGGCGAAAAAACAAATTATAAAAGTCGCTCCGGTTCGACAGGCTTCCTCCCAGACTTCAAACACGTCTCCGGCATGCAAAACAGTCCGGGGGCTACTTCCGTTCCAGAGTCGTCTTCCGTTCGGACCCCGGAGGACCCGACGGGGCGTAAAGAGTATTTAAGGGAGGGACGTCAAATGTGTCGCCAAAGGACGGATGTAGGGCTTCTGTTTTTCGGGTCCTTGGGTTCGGTACGCGAGCGGTCCCCGAAGAGCTGGAACGCGAACGTGAATTTTGTTTACAAGCGGAAAAGTTTTGTCTCGTACTTTTTTTTATTCCATGACGACTCGAAGTAGAGAACATTCATTCCTAAGGGAAATAACTGGATGCTATGTAAAATAAGCGCAAATAAAACAGAAGTCTCTTAATTTCTTACTGATAGCTTTGTTCGCGGGTGCAATTTCGAACTCATTCTGATCCCATTCGTAACTCATACAGCAAAGTGCGTCAATTTAAAACCGTAATTTCCTTTATTGTTAACGTGATCGAATTTACAAGGACACAGTATTGAGCCCTGAGGCACACCTCTTTCTATAAGTAAGACATCTGATGTTATATCGGGTGTTTTTTTAGAGTGATGGAACTTTTACTCGAAATAAAACACATTTAAATTAAGATTGAATTTCCTGCATATGTCCGTCACGACTAGCTCTGAGGAACCGCATTCGACCAGATCACTTTTGGACCACTTTTTCCAGTAATTCAGTGGAGTTATGTTGCATGATCTTGGAGGCCAATTAATTGAACCATTTTCTCGAAATAATGTTATCGCCAAATCTTTCTTTCAATAAATCAATTGCAGCATGAGGTGTAGCACCATATTTTGGAACCAAAACACTGCTGGGTCGATACCATTCAAATTTTGAAAGAAGTAATCATTGATTATCGATCTGTAACGAGCACCATTCACTGTAACATTAGCTCCAGGATCGTTTTTAAAGAAATATGGACCGATGATGCCTCCAGCGTGTAAAACACACCATACAGTGCATTTTTCAGGATGCAATGTAACCTGCAACTTCTCGAGGAGAAAATTTTGCTTGTTTAAATAGCCGTTCAACCAGAAATAAGCTTCGTCACTAAACACAATTTTACGATGAAAAAGTGGACCAACTTCAAGTTGTTCTAGGGCCCAATCAGCAAACAAACGACGCTTGTTATGGTCAAGTGGCTTTAGCTCTTGAATCAGTTGGATCTTGTATGGGTGTAGACCAAGATCTTTACGGGAAATTTTCCATGTGGTGGATGCAGAGAGTCCAACTTGTTGTGAACGTCGACGAATAGACAAATCTGCATCATCATTAACACTATGACTTACAGCAGCGATATTTTCTTCTGTACGTACAGTTCTTTGTCTTGTTGTTGCATCGAGTACAGAAAATGTTGTCCGAAATCTATCGATAGTTCGATGAATAAGCTGCTCTGATGGACGATTATTCAAACCATAAATTTCAGGAAGTGTTCTATAAGTTTGGCGAATAGAACACTGATTTTGAAACTAAATTTCAACAATTTGTAAACGTTGTCGCGGCGAGAGTCTTTCCAGGATAATTTGTCAATGTTTACTGAACAGGAATGTCAAAACAACACGGCTTTTACCTTCTGTCAAATCACAGTTATCCCTATCGAAAGTTCTATCACTCTGAAAAACCACAGATACATGACAAATATACTACTCTGTCAAGAAAGTACCGGGAATTTTCAATTAAAACAACATTTTTACATTTAATCGTAAAAATTTATTGGGTCGCCTTCAAAATAGGCTCCATTTGCTCCAATACATCTATGCCAACGGCACTTCCAATTATCGAAACATTTTTTATAGGCGCTTTCCGGGATGGACTTTAGCTCTTGCGCCGAATTTTATTTTATGGCTTCAATCGACTCAAAACGGGTGCCACGAAGGGATTTTGGGAAGAGGAAAAAGTCGCAGGGAGCCAAATCCGGCGAATACGGTGGTTGCTGAAGCACGTTTGTTGAGTTTTTGGCGAGAAAGTCAGTCACAATCGTAGCTCGGTGAGAAGGCGCGTTATCGTCATGCAAAATCCATGAGTTGTTCGCCCACAAATTTGGCCGCTTCTTACGGATACGCTCACGCAAACGTTTCATAACGCCTAGGTAATACTCCTTGTTTACCGTCTGACCCTCTGGAACGAATTCGTAGTGCACCACGCCACGGATATCGAAGAAAACAATGAGCATCACCTTCATTTTCGAGCGGCTTTGGCGTGGTTTTTTCGGTTTCGGCTCATTTTTTGCCACCCATTCCGATGATTGCTGGCTTGTTTGCATATCGTACTCGTAGACCCAGGTCTCATCACCAGTTATAATGCGTTCCATGAATGTAGAATCGGAATTACAGCGATCCAGCATGCCTGAAGCAACCTGTCCGCGATGACGTTTTTGAAGAAAATTCAGGTCTTTCGGTACGAGTCGTGCGGCCACCTTTCTCATGCCCAAAATATCAATCAAAATCGTACGTGCGGACTCGTAGGATATCTTAAGATCATGTGCTATCTCTCTCAAGCTGGTACGACGGTTTTCCAGCACCCTTTCCTTAATTTTATCGACGTTATCTTCGATCGAAGCCGTCGATGGGCGACCACTTCACGACCTTCCTTGAAGGCTCTGTACCACTGATATGCACGAGTTTTCGATAGAGCATTATCACCAATGGCTTTTTGCAACATTTTCAATGCATCGGCACACGAAAATTCATTTGCAACACAAAACTTTAAACAAATTCTTTGCTCAACGTAATCACCCATAGTAAAAATCGGCACGCACTCTGACATCGACTGACTTAATCAGCTGTTGCAAACACACTAGTTGACAGATCCCGCTCAAGCTTGGCATAGTAATTAAGGACACCACTGTCCTTATTAGCTTATATATATATAGCTTAAATTTTTTTTCCTAGGTTGGTACCACTACCAACCTAGGAAAAAAAATTTTACCTGCCTCATTGCCCCGCCAGATTTAAATCGATAATTCCCGGTACTTTCTTGACAGAATGTACATAATTCTTAATCCTAAAATGAATACAATTCCAGACAAACCTAAAACTTTCATTCCCTTTCATCAAGTTCGAGAGAAAGTGTTCAGGTGCAAAGTTCCCGAAACCTTACTTGGACCACGTTAATTCTTCGAGTTCATCCAAGTTTCATTCAACAAAATGAGAATACCAAACCACCTTATACCCCCCTCGAAAACCCGATACTATCTTCTATTCATAGGAACCGACGTCAGGCTCGTCGCGATGGATAAACCATCACAACCCACCGTTACCCTATATCACCTTTCGGGCAGCCGTCTCTGGCATCCCTTTCGCCCGGCATAAGGGTTGCTATACGGAAGAAATCGAGCGAAATCGAATGAATCAGAGAACCCTCGCGACCACTTTGGGACGTGACGTCGCGTATCTTCGGAACGAGCGACTGCAAAGCCGCAGAGGGGGAAAATAATGTATTTTTCATATCCGCGGTTTTCCCTTCAAATTTCTTCATTCTGGAATATAAAGTGGCGACATATGAGGGAAATGGGTTCGACGTTCGTTTCGAGTTCAAAGAGGTAGGACCCATGTTGGGCGCCGTATTATCGTATTTGCTCGTCTGTACCACAACGTCTGTATTTTGAGTAAAATTGCACTCAATCAATCGTGATTGTTAAATATAAAGTGATTATAGGTAATTGGTTTTGCATAAGCCCATACTTATTCATGTTTTAAAATGCTCCGATTATCAGTTATAGTACACAATCTCAAACATGCAGTGTGAAAAATCCTCAACAATAAACAGGTGATATAAAAAGAAATATGAAAATCAAAACAGATTTAATCTGTTGTCTTCTACAATTTTAATTTCAAAAAATTCTTTGAAGAGACTTTAAGAATTAAATTAATGTCTTTATAAGCACTGCTCATATTTAATAGACGTCAAAATTCATCATACAATATCAAACGGAATTAAGAAAAACCAACGAATACAAACTGTCAATTAAAATTAAAATATAAATAAGCAAATATTTTTTGTTTCGTTCCAGGCATGCGTAATGAACTCTTCAGACAAACTTTACGAAGCCCTGTTTGTTACAAAATAATACAAAATGTATTGTTTTCTGATCCCATTTGAATGAAAAATAACTCTTTCTCAAGAATATAAAACATAATTTCAAGAACTTCTCAAAAACTAATTTATTTGAAATATTCAATATATTTAAATAAATTACTTCAAAAAATCTCAAAACATGTAGCACATTCTCAAGAAATAATTAAAGTTACGATAAGATCAGTTCAACATTACATATAAAAAATATAATAAAATCAAATAAACAATGTATAGACTTACTCGGTGAATCTTAGGAATACACTGCCCTCAATAGAAAATAAAAGTAAACAATTTCATAAATCCAAGGTGCTTATGTTCCACGTTCACAGAATCATACAAAGCTATTGAGGGCAGTGTATTCCTAAGATTCACCGAGTAAGTCTATACATTGTTTATTTGATTTTATTATATTTTTTATATGTAATGTTGAACTGATCTTATCGTAACTTTAATTATTTCTTGAGAATGTGCTACATGTTTTGAGATTTTTTGAAGTAATTTATTTAAATATATTGAATATTTCAAATAAATTAGTTTTTGAGAAGTTCTTGAAATTATGTTTTATATTCTTGAGAAAGAGTTATTTTTCATTCAAATGGGATCAGAAAACAATACATTTTGTATTATTTTGTAACAAACAGGGCTTCGTAAAGTTTGTCTGAAGAGTTCATTACGCATGCCTGGAACGAAACAAAAAATATTTGCTTATTTATATTTTAATTTTAATTGACAGTTTGTATTCGTTGGTTTTTCTTAATTCCGTTTGATATTGTATGATGAATTTTGACGTCTATTAAATATGAGCAGTGCTTATAAAGACATTAATTTAATTCTTAAAGTCTCTTCAAAGAATTTTTTGAAATTAAAATTGTAGAAGACAACAGATTAAATCTGTTTTGATTTTCATATTTATAATAATCCTTCTACCAAGTAAAAAACCATTCCTTCTTATTTTATTTTATATAAAAAGAAGTTATTTCTTATTTATTCAATTTTCAACCTATACTGCCTGTTTAACGTGTAGAACATAATTCATTAGAACGGCAAGGTGTGTATCTCAATTTAATCAAAATTCATGGGGTGTAACACGAGAAGATAAAACATCCTAGATGATTTGCATATATGCCGACGAAGGCAGATGATAAACAATGCAGACCGCGTCAGCAAAGTGCCACAACAGGTTGCAGAAGGGACATAAAACCGGATAAAAGATCCTCTCCCCATTGTGAGCGGACACCCCATTACGTGAATCGCACATGGTGTTCCATACTGGGACACTAATATCGATACAAAGCTGGAGCAATGCTGTCTATTCAACGAGAACGCATGCAGTTGGTTCATTATATCTGAAATAATGGACTTTCCGAAATGTGCAGAGCGATACAATTTTAATTCCACCTGCATATGCACTACTCAGTGTCGCAACTGATAAAGGAAAAAACCAGAGTTAGTATTTGAGATTTGAGATATTTTGAATCGTAAATGGCTTTGTTTTTTTAGAATATAAAATACATTTTTAACAAGAAGCTTAACTGAGAGCGAATTAAAGTAGTAACATTATAAAAATAACCGAGTTAGTACGATGTTTGGTTTTGAATTAGTCAGCATGGGAACTGCACAAAATATAGCACAAGTTTTTGAAGAGTAGGTTTACTGAGATAAAACTGAAATTATTGAAAAGAAATACGATATGTATTTTTTTATTTGACGCCATCAGAACTTCACAAAATATAGCACAAGTTTTTGAAGGTAGCTTGAGTGAGATCGAATTCAAATGATACCTAACATTGGAGCAATTACCCAGTTAGTACCACGTGCCCTGAAGACTACACAAAATATACCATATTTTTTAAGAAATGCTTTACAGAGATCCAAGTAAAAGGTAACATTAAAACAATTAGGCAGTTAGTACGGTATGCAGTTTTGACTTTGTCGATATAAGAACTACACAAAATATAGCACAAGTTTTTGAAGAGTAGCTTGACTGAGATCGAATTGACTTTATTGAAAAGAAATACGATATGTATTTTCGTATTTGACGCCATCAGAACTTTACAAAATAGAGCAAGTTTTTGAAGAGTAGCTTGACTGAGATCGAATTCAAATGATACCTAACATTAAAACAATAACTCTTTAGTATCAGATGCCCTGAAGATTACACAAAATATACCACATTTTTTTAAGAAATGCTTTTCAGAGATCCAAGTAAAAGGTAACATTAAAACAATTAGGGAGTTAGTAACGGTATGCAGTTTTGACTTTGTCGATATGAGAACTACACAAAATATAGCACAAGTTTTTGAAGAGTAGCTTGACTGAGATCGAATTGGAATTATTGAAAAGAAATACGATATGTATTTTTGTATCTGACGCCATCAGAACTTCACAAAATATAGCACAAGTTTTTGAAGAGTAGCTTGACTGGGATCAAATTCAAATGATACCTAATATTAAAACAATAACCCTTCAGTATCACATGCCCTGAAGATTACACAAAATATACCACATTTTTTTAAGAAATGCTTTACAGAGATCCAAGTAAAAGGTAACATTAAAACAATTAGGGAGTTAGTAACGGTATGCATTTTTGAATTTGTCGATATGAGTACTACACAATATATAGCATAAGTTTTTGAAGAGTAGGTTTACTGAGATAAAATTGAAATTATTGAAAGGAAAAACGATATGTATTTTTGGATTTGACGCCATGAGAACACAAAATATAGCACAAGTTTTTGAAGAGCAGTTTGACTGAGATCGAATTCAAATAATACCTAACATTAAAACAATTACTCAGTTAGTATAACATGCCCTGAAGACTACACAAAATATACCACATTTTTTAAGAAATGCTTTATAGATCCAAGTAAAAGGTAACATTAAAACAATTAGGGAGTTAGTACGGTATGCAGTTTTGAATTTGTCGATATAAGAACTTCACAAAATATAGCACAAGTTTTTGAAGAGCAGTTTGACGTAGATCGAATTCAAATGATACCTAACATTAAAACAATTACCCAGTTAGCATCACATGCCCTGAAGACTACACAAAATATACCTCATTTTTTTAGAAATGCTTTACAGATCCAAATAAAGGTAACATTAAAACAATCAGGGAGTTATTACGGTATGCAGTTTTTAATTGGTCGATATGAGAACTACAGAAAATATAGCACAAGTTTTTGAAGAGTAGGTTTACTGAGATAAAATTGAAATTATTGAAAAGAAATACGAAACATTTGTGGAGAAATACTTTACAGAGATCCAAGTAAAAGGTAACATTCAAACAAGTTAGGGAGTTAGTACGGTTTGCAGTTTTGAATTAGTCAATATGAGATCTACACTTAAATGCGAATTTGTGCCACAGTTTTTGGAGATCACTTTAAGGTGATACTGCTCTCAGTTCTCGAATGATCATTCGATTCTTGAGAGTTTATGAATGCTTTCTCTGGTACATTCGTTCGTCCAACCTTCAGTCCCTCAATGGAAAAACTTCCAGTCGATAACTCCGGAAGTATCGCACGTTAAGGGATGAATAAAACATTCAAATTCAATATACTCCTATATTCTCCCTTTTAAACCGCACTTCGTCTGAATGTCAAAGTTTCCACGAAGTTGAGAGCAGATTAGATGCGAGCTATTGTCGTCGTCATCAGGACGTGTAGAAAGAACTAGAGGGCGAGCTCAAGAATAATAAGTACATTAGGCTTCGGTGGTAATTTGAGAACTCGCGAGTAGGATCTATCGCGACGCTTTTCGCGCGGGGGGGATAATTGCCGGGAATTAGCGGAAACACGTCCAAAGTTTGCGAAAGGGAGGGCTGTATTTCGAAGGGATGAAGTGTAAAGCCTGATGGCTCTGGGAAAATGGTAATCAGGGAAGTAGTTGTTCGTACGCATCATGTTTTGGCGTGTTGTGGTTAACGCGGAAGTGTGGTTAGGACGTCATTTTCCTTCTGGAACAACAAACCAAACCAGGCATTTCAAACGGGAGAAAGGAAGTTAAAATGTTTCTTATATCTCCGAAACCATCACGGGTGCAGCAATAACTCCATCTGCAAAAACATCACTAAAGAAAACATTTCATTCTGTAGCTGTGATTAGTTATAATGTTTTGATGTGGACTGAATCTGATATACTATAGCGACGTTCAACTTTAAGAAGCACCTCCAATGTATTGTATTTATCTCGACGATGAGTTAGTTTCTAATAATAAAATAAACCACAACAAGAATGAGGAACCGTATATAAATCAAGCTAAACGGTACGATAATTACTAAAAATTATAAAAAAAATTATATATTAAAAGTATAGATAATAAGTGTCACAATATTTTGGCAATCGACAATATATGGACTACTAAGTAAAACATTTCGAATTTCCGCTGACCGATAAGGGAGGAATGAGAGAGAATATAATTTACACTGCGTTGAATTTAACTTAATACTAAGCACTTAATACATCAAAAGCATTAAAATTTTTCCATGTTTTCTAAGGGCCACATATAATCATTAGAGAACACATAATCTGAAGGGTCAAAAGTAATAAATCTTCAAAGTTGACATGGATCAGCAACAAGTCGATTGGAAATAAAACATGAAAGATTTAAGAGCTTTCACGGCCACCTGCAATAACAACAATAATGAATTATGTATCGGGTGTTTTTTCAGAGTGATAGAACTTTCGATATGGATAACTGTGATTTGACAGAAGGTAGAAGCCATGTTGTTTTGACATTTCTATTCAGTAAGAATTGACAATTTATCATGAAAAGACTCACGACGCAACAAATTTTACAACTTGTTGAAATTTATTTTCAAAATCAGTGTTCTATTCGCCAAATCTATAGAGCACTTCGTGAAATATATGCTTTACAAATCGTCCATCAGAGCAGCTTATTCGTCGAACTATCGATATATTTCGGACAACATTTTCTCTACTCGATACAACAAGACAAAGAGCTGTACGTACAGAAGAAAATATCGCTGCTGTAAGTCATAGTGTTAATGATAATCCAGATTTGTCTATTCGTCGACGTTCACAAGATGGACTCTGTGCATCCACATGAAAAATTTTGCGTAAAGATTTTGGTCTATACCCATACAAGATCCAACTAGTTCAAGAACTAAAGCCACTTAACCATAAAAAGCGTCGTTTGTTTGCTGATAGGGCCCTAGAACAGCTTGAAGTTGATCCACTTTTTCATCGTTAAATTGTTTTTAGTGATGAAGCTCATTCCTGGTTGAACGGCTATGTAAACGAGCAAAATTGCCGTATATGGAGTGAAAATAATCCTCAAGAGGTTCTGCAGCTTCCACTGCATCCTGAAAAATGCACTGTATTGTGTGCTTTACATGCTGGAGGCATCATCGGTCCATATATCTTTGAATAGGATGCTGGAGCTAATGTTACAGTGAATGGTTCTCGTTACAGATCGTGAGCAATGATTATTTGTTTCAAAATTTGAATGGTATCGAGCCAGAAGTGTTTTGGTTCCAACAAGATGGTGCTACACCTCATGCTGATCTTGGCCTCCAAGATCATGCGACATAACACCACTGGATTATTTTCTTTGGGGTTATGTCAAGTCATTGGTTTATGCTGATAAACCAGAAACAAAAGACGCTTTGGAAGCCAACATAATTTATGTTATTGATGAAATAAGGCCTGAATTACTCGAAAAAGTGGTCCAAAATTAGTCTGGTCGAATGCGGTTCCTCAGAACTAGTCGTGGTGGACATATGCCGGAAATTATTTTTAAAACATAAATGTCATAAAATTATCTTTCAGATAAAAAAAAATTGGCTTCAATCTTGATTAAAATGTGTTTTATTTCAATTTGAAGCTCTATAACTTTAAAAAAAAACACCCGATATAACGCAGGCAGGACCGTCTCCTAATAGACACTTTAATTTAAAAATTCCCGAAAACGATTATACTATTATTAAAGTACACTTCTGTTCCATCTCACACTATACATTCTGACCAAAGATTCTGCCTGATATGGGGTTCTAGAAGATACAATATACGCCGCCTCGATCATACTGTTAAACACCCTCTATTTTCTGCGCTTTGTCCTTTGTTTTCCAATAACGACATCGTCCATCGAAAAATAATTAAAATGGCGAATAGCCGTTAGCTAGTCTATTGATTTCCTGCAGTCAAAATACAGGTTTCCGTCGGCTTTCTATTCAAATTACACCCATATAAAAGCACGGTCGACAAGGGTTTGCCAATATTAACCCTTTTTGTCTGCTGTCTAGTGGTGGCGGAAGTAAAAACACAAAGATCCAAGGTCCCGAAAACAACCAGATTAATCATCTCGATCACAATTTTGTGACTGTAGATACCGTCTATCAAAAAGTTCTCTTTTAGCGGATTTAAATCGACGCCCTCTCACCGACAATCGACGTCGAGACATCAATTGACCTACCTCAACCTCGGTTCCCATTCCGCAATCAATCTCATTCGTCCCCGTCTACACGGGCCCATAACCTGTGCGTTTTATCGCCTCTCGTTCGTAAGAACGACACCTCGGGCTCTCTTGAAGAGTCAGGTTCTAAGGAAACAACAGCCAATGACCGCCGATCAGAGAAGCGCATCAGGCAGGGTCTTTCTCCTCTCTCTTGCGCGGTCCTTCGACCATCGATCCGAGCGGCGTTCTTCTTCGCCGTAAAAGGGCCGTTCGGTTTCGTAGGATTTATGCGTTTCGCGACGCTTCATTTGTGACGTTTGGCCCCCTGGTTCGTTATCTTTTTTCGCTGACTTTTACGACGTTTCGTTTAGGTTTATATATTGGGGGTTATGGTCGGGGCGATTCGTTAATTTGGCAAAGACGTTTGTATTGGGACGATAAAAAGTTAATGATCGAGTTCATATGGTCGAGATGTGTGCCATATAGATTAAATTCTTACAGAAATGAACAAAATGCTACTTCAAGTTGTCTTTTTACATTGTCTCTTCTGTTTACTCTGTATTCATTGAAATTTGTAAGAAATTCCTTTATAGTTTGAATTTTTATCTAGTAAAGGAAAGCAGGTGCTGCCCAGCAATAATCCTCCAAGCACCTGAATCAAATCAATTCATTCTAAGGGTTAAAAATTGGGTTTATAAAAATCAATTAAAGAATTTACGTCTCATTTGTTTATGTTTTATTGTTGAATAATGAATCTTTGTGTTTAAAGCTTACGCACTTTCCTAGATGTTATTGCAGATCCAAACTTAGGCGAAGATTCTGCAAAGGCCATAACAGAATTTTTCTACGATTTCACGCCAACTTCACAGTTCTGGTTACCCCAAATTCCCTACTGTTCGAGAATTGTGTATAAGACATCCCAGTTGAAAAATTCTTACAGAAAACGGCTGAAATAGTGGAGGAAGTCACGGATCCACACCGTTAAACTTCCCGAAGGCCGATAATTTGTCTCGCGAAATACGCCAACACGGTAGCGTACCTTGCAAGACAGCGCACGGTAGCCAGAAATAACTTAATCGCAAAGGCGGCCGAGACGATCGTCCGTTGTCGCGGGACTTAAGATTATGCCGCGTATGCGCTACGTCCCGTCCGCACAATATCCACCACGTCGTCGAAACCGCTACAGCGCGCCGCGCTTCTCGGAACCGTCGTTAACACACAGAGAGCGAACGACTTCGGTTGTCTCGCCTACTTATCGGTTTATCGGCCCGAAGTGTTATCTGTTCGGTAACGCGACCGCGTCTCTTCTTGTTACTATAATTATCGACGTGATGTTGTGACGGGACGAGCCGCTATCTCTGCGTGTGTCCGTTCCTCGAACAGCCATCTACGATGACCTCATATAAGACATTTTCGGGCTTTTCGCATCACATAAAATTGCCGTATCCGCCAGACGAAACTATAATAGTTCAAATTACATATAGGTCAAATTTATCTGACTTTACGTTTTGCTATTTGAATGCGATTTCATCAATAATAAGCGTAGATATTTTGATTATTTTCATCAGATGCAACATTAGTTGTCCAGATTACATTCAGGTCATATATACCTTAATTTGCATTTTACTGTTTGAGTAGGCTAACATCAGTAACTATAATAGATATATTGACAGGGTTTGCACAAATATACGGAATTTGTAACATGCTGTCTGACTAAGGTTTTCATCAGACACAACGATAATAGTTCAGACTGCATACCGGTCGAATGCTTCTAAACGGCGTTTTGCTGTTTGAACAGGAGCCTTCCACAAACGGCCAGGAGTGATCATTGTCATCAGATGCAACGCTAACCGTTTCCCTCACATTCAGGTCAAATAGACATAAGACATAGAACGATAACAGTTCAGATTACATATAGGTCAAATGCATCTAAACAGGCTCTGCCTGTTCAAACAGCAAAATATCCGCATTTTGATCGGTTTTGCACAAACCTAACGATAAAGTGATCATTTTAATCAGATGCAATGTTAATAGTTCAGATTACAACCAAGTCAAATAGACCTGAATTTACTTTTTAATGTTTGGGTAGGATAATATCAGTAATTATCGTACATATTTTGACAGAATATTAACGTGTTTAACTAAGGTATCGTCAGATACCACGATAACAGCTCAGATTACATATAGGTCGAATGCTTTTAAACGGCTTTTTGCTGTTTGAATAGGCTAACATCAGGCAACTAGCACATATATTTTGATGGGTTATGCACAAACGGACGAACAGGCTGTAACGTGATGTTTGACTATCGTTTTTACCAAATGCAAAGTTGATTATTCAGATTACACACAGGTCAAATGTCGCTAAAGTTGCAATTTGTTGTTTGAGTAGGCTTACATCAGTAACTATCGTACATATTTGCATATGGTTTGCATAAACGGACATAAGTTGTAACGTGATATTTGACTGCCGTTTCCAACAGATTCAATGTTAATTGTTCAGATTACACTTAGGTCAAATGCCTCTTAATTTGCATTTTGCTATTTGAGTAGACTAATATCAGTAATTACCGTTTATATTTTGACAGAGTTTGCACAAACTGACAGAATTTCATATTGCAGGCAGGTCAAATATATCTAAATTCGCATTTTCCTGTTTGAATAGACTGACAACAGTAACTAATGTAAATATTTAGTTAGAGAGAATAGAAACGCTACTAATAGTTCACATTACACATAGGTGAAATTCATTGACAAGGTTAACCTTAACAGATAGTATTTGAATGATTCACTATTTGTTTTCATTAGATGTAACACTAATACTTACAGATTACATAAAGGTCAAACTCTTCTTTCTTTTGTTCCCTGATCTGTTGTTCGGACCAGAATTTGCAACTTAACCTTTGACTCCCGTTTCCATTTTATACAGGGTTCCGATTACTATAGGTCATATTTATGTTTTGACATTTTAATGGGCCAAAATCAGTAAAAGACTATGTTAGGGTTTACACTAACAGATCTGTCGAAAATCAGAATTGCATTGATGCCGATGAGGCTCATCAAGAAGCGATTACGCTCATAATAATACAGTCATATATTGGTGCTCCAAATCGAACACCAAATATCTTCGACATCGATTACATAATTTAATAACAACCTCCAACTTCATCTCATTTTTAAAATCATTTCGAGAACTAATCGTGCCTGAGCATATGATATGGCAACACAGTCCTTCTCCTTCCCCTGTCGGAAGTGAGAATGAACGAATGATTGCTCGTTCCAGCGTTTAGGAAAGCGTTGCCACATCGTATCCTTGTCATAAATTCGCACGACGAATCTCCGAACGACTTTGGTTCAATCTGAAGTCTACAAAATTACTCACCCTATATACTCCAGCGACAAACTGATCCTGTCCTGTGGGTTGAAGATGGTCCTTTCTGTGTCTTCCCCTCGTTGCTCCGGCAAAACCTTCGCCGCCTCTGTTGGCCTTTCCGAGTAGAAACGTTGTCTCCTCATCATCTCGCACAGGAACAAGCCTGGTACCAGCTTGTACACGATGTCCTGCAGCGCCTTGTCCAACCTGACGTGGAGAAATAAAAGAGAGTTAATGGGAAATCGGTAGAGGGGAAACGGGAGCCGAGGGAATTGTCTCCCGGAAGACAATGAGCGAAATTTTGGGGGAAAACACTTGGCAGTCTAATTCCCCCGTTGTGCCGCAGCTGATTGTATCGTTATGAAACAAGTTGCAAGAAAATGGATAACATTTCATTTCTTTGCTATACAGGATACTTTTAGAAATGGATATTTCTTCAACTGGCATAAATTGTCCTCTTATAGAGTTTGTGGTTATTTCGAATCTGGAAACAGTTCCATCATTCGTGGTTTCACAGAAAGTAAGTTTAATTTTTGACATTGACTAGGAAATACGAGGGTGGTTCAAATATGATCGAGACAAATACTCAAATTTTTTCTAGGTAATTCCCCTCACTATTTACACATTTTGTCCACCTTTCCGGAAGTTTTTTGATGTTGGTATCGAAAAATTCCTTGGGCAACTCGTACAGCCATGTGGGCACGAAGCCCTCTACCTCGTCGTCAAACTTTTGACCTCCGAGGGCCTCTTTCAGTGGTCCAAACATGTGGTAGTCGCAGGGCGATAAATCCGGACTGTAGAGGGGGTGTTCCCGTACCTTCCACCCCAATTCCGATATTGTATCGAGCGTGAGACGCGCGCGTTATCCTGAAGGAGAATCGCACTTCGTGCTGGAATGCTCGTCCGTTTCGAGCGATAAGCGGGTTTTACGTGTGTTTTCAGAAGGTTAGAGTAGTATGCAGCATTGATGGTACGTTGAGTGCGCAGAAAATCGACGTACAGCACGCCTTGCCGGTCCCAGAACACCTTACCTGCCTACCAGGTTGTCTTCGCTTTGACTGGCGCCCCTTCCTCCTTCTTCCTCCATTCTTTACTTGACACCTTGGTTTCGGGAGTGTAATAGTGTACCCATGTTTCGTCTGTAGTGAAGATCCGCGTTAAAAAACTGTCCCCCTCCGAATCGTAGCGCGTCAGTAAGCGACGACAAACTTCCAACCGCGTTAACTTTTGCTCAAAGTTCAACATTTTAGGAACCCATCGCGCCGTTATTTTGCAATATTGAAGGTGTTCGTGGATGATAGACTCTACACTACCAATACTGATGCCGACTTCAGCCGAAATGTCTCGAACATTCATCCTAAATGAGTTGTTCTACGCGGCGAATGTTGTCTGGTGTGCTTGGCGGTCGACGATCATGCGGCTCATTCTCGACGGTTTCGCGGCCATCCTTGAATGCTTTGGCCCATTTAAACACGGTAGCCCTACTTAGGCACTCACTGCCGAACTACTTTTGCAAACGCACAAAAATATCCGTGTTTTTAACGTCTTCCCCCACTAAAAAAGGAATGATAATACGTAGCGCAACGGCAGTCGGCACTTTACGTTCACTCACGGTCGCAGCACACGCGTGAAACACGTGCTCCGACGAAAACAAATGCCACACTGTTCGTAAGAGACCCAGCTATCACATACTCAAGCCACGACCTTCGAAACATACATGCGCGCCATCTACAGAGTTTGTCGCGATCATATTTGAACCATCCTCGTACTAGGAAATTCTATCCAAACAATAAGAAATTTACGGCATTTCAGTAGAAATGTGGCAATTTGAGGATCAATTAATTCGTGAAAACTGGTTTATTAGAAATAAATTCGTGTGGTTTTGATAACAGATGTCACTACTAGTTCATTATTTCATTCTGGCAGCACCTTCATTTTGAAGTGTCATCAGTAGGCTTTCTTTTCAGTATCTGTCATTTCGCTGAAATGTAAAAAATGGTTTCTGTGTCCTCTTGAAATGTCAACTTTTGTACTAAATAATTTTTTTTGTGAGAAACTTTAATTCATTACTTCAATATGAAGAAAAAGGCTACCACAAGTCATCGTATTTTAGTGGAAGTTTATGGTGACCAGGTTCTAGCTGAATGAACGTGTCAGAAGTGGTTTGCCCGATGTAAAAGTGGCAATTTTGATTTTGAAGAACAAACAGGAGCGCCACCAAAGGATGAAGAACAAGAGGCTTGATCAAGATCCATCACAAACGAAAGAAGAACTCGCAAGAACACTTGGAATCACTCTACCAGTCATTTGTCAACGTTTAGAAGCAATGTGAATGTGCCGAAATGTAGGAAATTGAGTGCAGTATGAATTGAAGCCAAGAGACATCTAAGGTCGTTTGTTCACGTGTGAACAACAGCAAAAAAGAGGTTTTTGAATCGAATTATGATTGGCGATGAAACGTGGGTCCATTATTTTAAGCCAGAACGTCGGGCAACGTATAGATGCCTCATCATCAACTGTCAAGCGGAATATTCATGGCGAGAAGATCATGAGCAGCTACACTCAAACGGAAGGATCACAAGGGAGATCTCTAGACGAGAATTGATGCGTTTGAGCCGAGCATTATGAGAAAAAAAGCCGCAATACGCCGACAGATTCGACAAAGTTCAAAGAATGCCCACATGTTGCGTCGCTCGTTGAAACGTACTTAGCCCAGATATGGATCCTTCCGATTACCATCTCTTCCAATCGATGTAACATGGCCTGGATGAGCAGCATTACTCCAATTACGATGAAGTTAAAAATGGATAGACAGCTGACAATGGGATCCGTCAATTGCCAGAAAGATGGAAAAAGTAGCGGTTTGCAACGGACAATGTTGAATGTATAACGAATTTCTCACATTAAAGCTTGAATGATCGACAAAACGAGAGAACTGAGAGCCATCATCTCCATTCATTTCCCCCCAAACCATAAAGCGGCAAAACCGCAATGCAACAAAATTCCCATATAAAACACTCATCCCCGACTCGCCCCCATCCAACTACGTCCGCCCCATTCGTCCCCGATTTCCATACACGTCGAAAGCCGCCGCGGCATAAGCTCGCCGCCACAAAGGCGGCCTTGGCGCGGACGCCATGATTAATTATAATACGCTGCCGCGCTGCGTTATTTGTCCGGTAGCGGACGCGCGTAACATACACACACGCATTTGGACGCTCTTTATCGTGCCCGGAGTCGAGAATTAGCCCTCCGGATCTCTCCCGGTAGGCCGACAGACTGACGCTTTTACGGCGTTTTCCCCGAGGAGCGGGGGCAGAGTGTTTTAATTATTACGGGAGGCGAATTAACAGGTGACGTGATAGCCGGTCTGGCCTTTGGAGTATTGTCCGTTTTATGTTTTGCGCGTTTCGTTCGAGAGTCGGTAAGTTAGGACGCGCGTACACGTCCGAAACGCTTTGCGTCAAAGGATGCGTGTTTTTAGGAGTGGAAATGCGATTTCGGAGGTTTGTTTCACTTGTTTCGCACGTGACGGCTCGTTTTCTTTGAAGTATGATATATCTTTTAATTTCTAGGTAGCAATTACTGTCGAATTTAAATTGGGCTGGTCATTTCCAAGAGAATCAGTTAGATACTTGAAATTGCAAATAGTTTTACTACATGGGGAGTTTTTGGAACGAAGTGTTTCGTCTTTCTATTTCGCATTAAACAGTGTGGTGTCGCGACGATTATTTTTATTGAGTGTATTAGGTTTATTTATCGTTACATTTGATGATGATGAAACTAAATTTCGATTTCATCATAATCGAGTACAAGCTTCATCAACAATATCTCTAGTACAAGAGTTTCAGAGATTGTCATTAAATAAGCTTGAAACGAAGGCAAAATCAGTCATTGATTTCATTACTAGAGATAAAGGTATTTCTTGTGTACGTTCAACGTTCAAAGCCTTCGTAAACATTCAGTTGACTCTGTTACAGAAAAAACGAACATTTTGTTATTATCAGAGACATGGTTGGACAATCAAGAAGAATGTGATATACCGAATTTTAATTGTATAGCTCACTTTAAACGTGATTTTGTTCCTTCAGATGGAGTTGCGATTTATAACAACACAAATGATACGACCAATCTTGTAACACCAAATATGTCGGTCATTATGAACAATATTTGGACTTGCACGTAAGACGTACAAGTGTTGCAGATTTATGTGCAGCAGAGTGTGTAATGGAAAACGGCGTTACTTTAATCATGACCGTCATATATGTCTCACCAAATAACAAATTAATGGATATTCAGGAGTTCATTCATCGAGCACTGCTAGAGTATTCTAAAGATGTATCTCAAACGTTTAGCAGATATAACAGAAATGTAGATAAACGTCCACTCATTTTGGCCGGTGATTTTGACATCAACTTCAGTAATGAAAAATCAAAACCATTGCTACAGTTTCTGGAGGAAGAATTTGATTTATTAGGAGTACAAATAAGTTTCCTCCGTTTTATTGTAGATGGCGCGGCACGGAGTTTCGGTTAGCTTTCGCAGATGATAACCGGCTTAAAAAATAGTTTGGACATTTAAGAACAACATAACCTATTAATATCATTGATTTTATATTGGTAAAATATAATTTTTATAAGTTGAAAATGTCAAAATTTGAGCCAAGTAGGCATCATTTGCGGGAAATATTAGTTTACTTCTTTAATTAAAAGAAATCTGCTGCTGAGGCGCATCAATTGCTCGTAGAAGCATATGGTGAGGGTGCTTTGAGTGAGAGAACGTGTCGAGAGTGGTTTCAAAAGTTTAAAAACGGTAATTTCGACGTAGAAGACAAAGATGGCAGTGGAAGGCCAAAAATTTACGAGGATGCAGAATTGGAGGAATTATTGGAGGAAGATTCATCTCAAACACAAAAAGAACTTGCTCTAACATTAGAAGTCACTCAGCAAGCAGTCTCACATCGTTTAAAATCATTAGGAATGATTCATAAACAAGAAAATTGGGTTCCGTATGGCGGAAACTTATTTGTACTCCTAATAAGAATAAACAATAATCTAGCAGAATCAACAACAAAATATAATACTATCATCGATGCAGTTTTTTTAAGACATTTAAATAAAATAGAATCCCAAACATATGTTTCCTACTTCAGTTACCACAAGCCAATTATTACTAAAATTGAGCCTACTAATCAAGTTTATATTACATTATATTTGTTAAGAATAAAAAAATGTTATTATAACTTAAAAAAAATTAAATTTTATTACAATTCCTTCACTATTTAATCGAAAGGAAGGTTCCATCCGGATATCCCTTGACACCTCTCAATTTTTTTCTCCAAATTTTAATCATTTACTCCTTGCTATACTATTTATGTTTTACCAAAAAAATTTTAAATTTAAACAGCTCCTTCTGGGTGTTGCTGTTTCTTTATCTTTCAGTATATGTAGTGTGAATTAGAAATTATAGGGTTTTCCAATAAGAGGTCTCATTTTGAATAGCCCCCTATCTGGGCAACTGTCACTTTTGACGCTGTCATCTTCAGACATTTGACAAGTAAAAACTACGCCATTACGGAAAATGAAAGGATACCGGGGGCATTGTGAATCGACGCGTTGTCATTAAGCAGTGAGCATTTATATTTTTATTGGTAGTGAAATGTATCTTAAACCTGTCCTTTGTTCTACCCTTTTAAACTATCCTTATTGCCTACAATAAAATATAATACTACCATCGATGCAGTTTTTTCAAGACATTTAAATAAAATAGAATCCCAAACTTATGTTTCCTACTTCAGTTAGCAAAAGCCAATTATTACTAAAATTGAGCCTACTAATTGATTATATTTGTTAATAATAAAAAAAATATTATCATAACTTAAAAAAAATGAAATTTTATTGCAATTCCTTCACTAATTAATCGAAAGGAACTTCGTCCCATCCGGGTGTCCCTTGACACCTCTCAATTTTTTTATTCCATTCTTATAATAGGTTGGGGGAAAATCCATTATTTTACGCGAACTTCATGACTTCATTGTGAAATGAATAAATGAATAAAATGAATATACAACCTCGTATATTCCGGAAAAACTCTCTTCATTCCTATATTGAATAAACGTTCGAAATGTAACCCCCTTAAAACGTCACCTCGAACATTCAACGGCATCACCATCAATAATTGAAATCCCCACAATTTTGCCCGGAATTTCCCTAAACACATAAACAACCGATCCCGTCGCGAACCAGGTCATCCAGGACCGCGTGCCACTTTCTCCGGCCGCCGACGGACAAAAGGCTGCGTTATCCGCAAACAAAGGCCAATTGGACCTTTCTCCCGCTTTCCCATTACGCGTTTATTATCGACGCTAATCGCCTGTATTGTGTACTTGTCTCGTAACAGGTCGCTGGCCCTCTTCGTTTTCGAACGCCCCTGATTATCGGCGAAATTACAGCGACCCGGACCCGTTTGTTTTCCAATCTGCGTCGTCGCGCCTTATGCTCCGGATTCAACGTCGGTTGATTTATGACCGACTGCGCCATGTGCGGATATTGTTCCTTTTTTTTAATGGCCGTTTATTGATCGACAAAACGCAGTTGATGATCTAAAACGAGTTACAGCTCGATTGGATGTTCAAGACGTGGATGCATCAATACAATCCAGAATCTGAACAAACTATTTAATACTATGAGCTGTTCACATACCGCGTTCCGTTTACGTGGTATTCCCCCCAAAATTACCTCTTCGCACCAATAACAACGATAGAATAAGCCGCTTAAGCGATACAAACTTCTACATCATCCCCCTTATCCTTCCGGGTCAATAATTCATAAATGGGCGAAAAATCGATGGCAAAGAATAAGAATCTACCCTTGGAAACGCGATCTCTTCTTATTCCGTCAAATCACAATTTCTGTTCCATTTTCGGGTCTCCCTAATAGGAAAAGGACGTCGTGAACCACCATAGAGGATTATTATTTTCATTAATGTTCATTTTTACGAGGGATCTCCGAGGTATTCAGGATACCTTCGGGAGTGTGAGAGACCTGGGTCGATTTCATGCAGGAACCGGTATCAATTCGTGAAACGGCTGATCTGTACCAAAAATAATTAATAAGAAATATGAACTACGGTAATAGAAAGTTCTTTTTTGAGTATAGAGATGTTATACAGATGTATGTTACACTGTCTCGATTTCTAGAATAGGTTTTCAACATATTGTGATTTTAATTTCAACTTTCCAATTATGATATTAGATTAGAATTGTTGATTATAGTAGTACATCTGAAATAATCGTATGTGAGGATTCCATGAGCCAATATACAGGGTGATTTATATCTTTTCACGCGAACTGCGAATGGTCAAGCGTTGTCCCACGAGCGGGGGAAACGATTTTAATGAATATTTTAGCTTGGCTAGAGGCCGTCTGGGAACAATCGCGCCTCGAACCAGGCCGTATTACGTGAGCTTTTTCGGGGGTTGGAAAGCGTAGGGGTAGATTCCGAAGGGTTGTGAAATATGGGTGAAGATTACGGGATCGTCCCAGTGACATACTAAATATTTTAATCTGGGACGTAATCGATTTAACGACATTTTCTGTCTCTATTTTATACCGTGAATCGAGCGATCAAAATACCATATGTAATTGGTGAGAAGGAGTCAATTTTCTATGCAAGAGATGATATTAGGTATAACTCACAAAGTGACACTATACATCATTATATATATATATATATATATATATATTTAGATTAATCATACCAAGAGAGAAAGAGATCAACACTTCCACAAAATTATTGTACCCTTCTGACTATTATTTTCAATTTTGCCTTCGTTTTTACAATTTAAGCTTATACAAGAATATTTTCGTTCTTCAAAGCATCCCGAATCAAGAGCTCCTTCCGGCTAGTTACCCCTAGGATAGTTTCAGGTCAAACAACCCGGAATAGGTGTTACAATTTCAATTTGAGTATAAGACGATTCGCCAGGTACCCGCGATTGAGTAGGGAGCACCGGGCTGTAAGACATCGTTGGGCTCTTGAACATTAGAACTGGAACGCGCACGGATGAAGGTCCTACCTGTTTACGGATAAGTCCAGATTTCGTCTGTACCAGTCAAATGTTGGTGTGGCGAGAACGGGGTAAACGGTAAAATGAACATTTCATGACGTCAGCAACTCTTTTCGGTGGTGGTTCAGTTTGCTTTTCAGAAAGCATATGTTTTAATGGGCACACAGATCTTATTATCCTCACTAACGCAACCATGACAGCAGTAAGGTGTCGTGACTTGATTGTAGAATCAACTATTGTTTCCTTTGCGGCAGCCATTGTCGACAATTCAGCGTTAATCGACGGTAATGGTCGTCCACACCGGGCAAGAATTATCAACGACCGCATAGAAATGTATGGAATTAACCGAAAGGATTGGGTCGCTGTCTCTCCAGGCCAAAATTGTATTGAACATGTGATATCAATTACCTGACCCATCGCAGACATTACAACTTGCCAATGTTTAGACGGACATTTGGTAAAGCTTCCATTGATAACCTCATTGACACAATGTTGAATAGAGTAAAAGCACTACGATGATCTAGAGGAGACTCCACCCGATATTTAACCGTGTTTAAAAAAAAAACCCACGTTTTGAGCTTGCACCAGGTCAGAATCTTCATTTTACTATGTTGTCGCTCTAAAGAAGTCTTGCGCACTGTAGCCATTTCAGGCAGGTTAATCGTATGTAGACGCCCAACTCAAGACATCAGTACATATACGAAATCGTTCTATTTCCCTTTATATATTATATACAAGGTGGTCCAACGAAAACTTAACACCTCGATTTTCCGACTTTAGAATGAAAATGTAGAAAATCGCTCGAATCCGTCAATCTCTGATTCGAGGAGGAAACACTTTTCCGCTTTTTTCATCCCCATAACTTCAACCTCCCTAACGGGGGTAAGCACAACCCCTTGATTTTGAATAGGGATGAGAGGTGTTGCGATAGCTGATTTTGAATATTGTATCGACTACTATCTGACCCTAAAATTTCGCTTCAAAATATCGATCGATAATGAAATAACAGCGAAAATAGTGGAAGAGGCAATGTGGAATTTATCTGGAGAATATTATTCGTATCCGACACATTTCAAAGGTATTTAATTGTTAGTTGTTAATTTTTTGTCCAAAAAAGTTTTAATTTCTTGTCTAAAAAAGTAGACGAAGCATGTTTCTGATTTACCTCAGTCTATCGTGAATTTTTAAGAACGTTACAAGTGTGTCAAAGCGATTGTTAATTTGTAGTTGAATTAAGATGGTGTATTCCGTAGAAGGGCGGAAATGATAAAATTATTTCTTAGAAATAACGATTCTGCGCGAAGAACAGCGGCTTTATTTAACGAACGACATCCTGGAAGAAATGTATCCACTGCTTACGTTGTGCAACTGGTTGCCAAATTTGACGCTACTGGTTGAGTCGGAAACAAAAAGAGGGTGCATGAAAGAGACGACGCGAGGGACGTGGCAGCCTTAGATCAGGTAGCAATAGATCCAACCTTGAGTACTAGGAAATTGTCCGATGTATCTGGTGTTTCACGCAAAACAAGCAAGACAATCCTGAAACAACATAAATGCCATCCTTATAAGATACGATTGGTTCAGGAACTGAACCAATCCCGATCGCCGACTTCAGTTCTGTGATATGGTGACTGAAATGATTAACGGTAATCAAAACTACCTGTTCGATATCTGTTTTTCGGACGAGTGTTCATTTTACCTTAACGGCATTGTAAACCGACATAACTGTCAGTATTGGTCAGATGAAAATCCAAGATTATTTCGTGAGGTGCATATCAGGTAATCTCACTGGCCAAATTTATTCAGATCTATTGGGAAACGTATTTATCCAGCCCTCGTGCAAGTATTGGAGAATGCAGAAGACCATCAAACGATCATTTTCCAACAAGATGACGCACCACCTCATTTGATGAAAATTTTCCTCACGCTGGATAGGAAGAGGGGGGCGGACATATTGTGTGGCCACCCAGATCCAAGATGTACGCCACCCAGCCTAGTGTCACTGGATGATTTGCGAACTCGGATCATTAATGAATGCCGTCAAATTACACCAGAAATCTTGAGTAACGAACGTGAAAGTTCTCAGCAAAACTTACATTACTGCATGGAAGTGAATGGTGCCTATTTGCAGCATTTAATAAACTAATCACAAAAGTAAGGTACTCTTCCACTATTTCATCTGTCATTTCGTTATCGATGGAAATTTTGAAGCGAAATTTCAGGATCAGATAGTGCTCGATAAGATCTTCAAAATGAGGTATCGCAACACCCCCTATCTCTTCTCTAAACCAAGGGGTTGGAGTTACGGGTATGCGAGGAGCGGAAAAGTTGTTCCCGCTGGAATCAGAAATTGACGGGTCCGAGCGATTTTCCACATTTTCATTTTGAAGCCGGAAAATCGAAGTGTTAAGTTCTCGCTGGACCACACTGTATGTAAGCCAATTATACACTTCAATTTTGAGTAGTGTAGATAAAGACAATAAATCTGGAGTCTCTAAGTTGACTTGTTATGATTTCTATCATCTCAAGTCCGAGGCCAAAGTCAAACATTGATTCTAAAAAACTATCAGTCTGAAGAAGACAAATCAAAAAAAGTTGTTCTGCGTTTTATTTGAATTCAAAGATCTTTGCTTTTAAAAAAACCTGTCCCCTTATGTTACAGTCTAGACATCCAAGATTAGTGTCTAATTGCAGCATTACATAACCTGGGTATCCATCTTAGATATGTTCTCAGTCTAAACAAAATATTAATTTCAGGGGAAACACATCCGAAGATTTCGATCCTGCTGTGCAATCGATACGGCTGTATTTCGGCACAGCGTCCCATTTGCCGTAACCAGTACACAATCAAGCTCCAAATACGAAAACAACGAAAGAGAAGAGAGAAAGAGACAACTGGGAGAAGAATCCACGTGCTGCTTGGCGCACCGCATATCACTTCCAGGGCGCAAGCGCCAACGCGTTCCGTACATCAATAACGAGGACGAGTTTCACTTTTCGCATCAATGGCTCTTTTCTGTTCCGTTCCCTTTCTGCACGGAGAATTGCCGGAAAGAAAGGAGGCAAGGTCAAGTATCTCGCATCTTCCTTTGATATTGACAGATTAATACACCTCGATTAAACTCGGCTACTTCCACTGCACTCGGGCTGCCCAAAGATTTCCAGAAATATAGTCCGACTTGAAAGTATCCGAAAAAAACAAAGCTGAATTGTAATTATTTAGTATATATTTTTAATTATTGCATCAGAAAGTTGTAACAAAATATTCATCTTATTTACTTGACTAAACGTCGAGATACACTCGAAACTAGATCATCTCCATAATTTTCGATGATGGTAGTCGAGGACTGTAAAACTGACTGAATTAAATCATCTTTATTTCGTAGGGCTGCTCTTTCAACTTCAATCTTCATAAGTCCCCATATTTTTTCAATGAGACTATGATCTGGTGAAGCTGCTGGCCATGAAATGGTTGTCACTTGGTGTTCTTGCATTATAGACCGAAGTATGGCATCTTGCATTATCCAGCTCCGTTTCAAGGAGACAATCGTTAAGAATGCCACAATATTTTTCACTATTAATGGTGCCAACAATTATACAGAGAAACGTAGCACCACGCTGAGGTATTGCTCCCCAAACCATTATTTTGGTGGGAAATTTTAAGGGTAACAGGTTGCTTTGATAGGATTTTTAAGTGATTTCCACCAAGTAAGAAACAACTTTCATCAGATATAAAGACATTATCTTCTTGAAAACGTTGACAAAATTCTATCCTTCGTTCCTTTTGAGAAGGGGTAAACTCCCGACACACAATGTAATCTCGTTCGCAAATCACTTGCGCATGTGCATTTTATAATATACTAACTGACAGAGAAACTGCAACACCCAGAAGATGTTTAAATTTTAATTTTTTTTTGGTAAAACATAGAAAGTATAGCAAGGAGTAAATGATTGAAATTTGAAGAAAAAAAAACAAAGGGTTCATAATTTTTTTTTTAATAAATTTGTTAATAATGTGTTAGTCTACCGCCATTATCTATACACTCCCCAACACGTCTTGGCATTGATGCAATAAGATGGTCTATATCTTCTTGAGGGATACTATCCCAAGCTACCTGCAGTTCATGTCTCAGAGCCGCCAAAGTCCATGTGGGCTGGGGTAAATTTCCAAGCCTTCTACCCATGATGTCTCAAACATGCTCTATGGGCGAAAGATTGGGGGATCTGGGCGTCTATGGCAAAAGATTCGCATGGGTCGCTTCAAAAACGTTTAAACTAACCTTGGCAACATGAGGTCGAGCATTATCTTTCTGAAATATTGGATTCTCGAGCCGGTTAAGGTAAAGGAGAACATATGGCTCCACTATTTCTTGAAGGTAACACAGCGCTGTTATGTTACCTGGAATAAAGAGTAAAGGTGACCTATTCATGTGCAATAGCACCCCATACCACAACGCCTACTATCCGGAGTATGACACTCAATATCAAACTGAGGTTCACGTCTTTCTCGCCGACGTCGTCTAACCCTTCTTCGGCCATCATGTGCACCCAAGGAGAATCGAGATTCATCACAAAATACGACCTGATGCCGTTCCACATTCCAATGTTGACGTTCTCTGCACAACTGTAATCGTTGCCGGCGATGCTCATTCGTCAGAGGTAACAAAAGATGGGGTCGATAATGCTGCAGTCCAAAAGACCTTATTCGGCAGTAAACCGTTCGGACAGTTATAGGATGGCCTTGTTCTCCTAACCACTCATCGGCCAAAGATCGAGTTGTCGCAAATCGGTCTCTAATAGCCATAAGTCTTAGACGTCGACCTTGAACCTCATTTGTGCCCCTTAGACGTCCGGAGCCTACTCTTCTTCGATTTTGGGCATTATCAAACCACGCTTGACAACATCTCATAAGAATAGTTCGATTTCTGTTCGTGCGGTTAGCGATTTCTCGAAATGACAACCCCGCCTCCCGTGGACCAATAATTCGACCTCTCTCAAATTCACTTAATTGGCGATAAATTCCGCGTACACGTGCTCTTGGCATTTTAACAACAACTAACCATCGACTTTGGATCTCCTCGAACAGCTGGTTTGTTCTAAAATTTAAAAAAATTCCAAAAAACGACTACATATTTAAGTAGCAAAAAATTTTTACATGAAAAGACCTTCACGATTTTTTTCTCCATCATTTAATAATTTACTCCTTGCTATACTATCTATGTAACCAAGAATTATAGTTCCTTGCTATCATAGTGTATTACGAGTGTTTTAGTTTAATTCCTTACAAACTTCGTTGCTTTATCTTATTGGATAAACAAAGCTAGTTCATCATCGAGATAACTAACATACAAGTGCCCTTGAAGTAAAACTACGTCGAAATACAGTCCACTAAACCCATGGAAATCAATCATCGAGATTAATTAATTTACAATTGTCTGTTATTTCAAAATACTGAAGTAATAGGCAAAATACTGCGGTAAACTAACCGTGGTACGTTACAGAAACTATGATTTCATAGTCCATAGTATGAGGAAAAGAAAATATGGTTTTTAATGGCTTATATGAAAGGTTTAGGCAGTAGGGTCTCTAATGATCTTCATAAAATGGAAATTCCTAAGCATTAAATAGAAACAATTTAGCCAAGTTTTGGCGAACAATAAAGAAAGGAACCCCAACTTTTCCGAATCGGGAATTTATCAAATTAATTGTTATGATTGTAATGCTACATATTATATATAGGACAGACAGGCCGATGTTCACAGTATAGAATCAAAGAACATAGGATGTCTATTTTGAAAAACCAGAAATCAACCGGTTTTGCAGAACACTGAATAGAAAATAATCATTTTGAATGAGAAAGATGTTAGTTTACTACATAATGTTTATAAGAGTGAAAATTGACGGACTATTTGGAGATTCTTTCAAACAAAAAAGCCGTTGAGAAAAAGGATAATACAACAAGTTCCTAAATACTATTCGGCAACACCCCTATATTGGATGCTGTTATTTCCGTGCGCCATAAAAATACACAGATGTCCTGAAGTGTAGTAAAAGGACCTTTCTCAATTTTAAGTTTAGTTCCATTTTGTGCTCCTTCTAAAATGGTCGAAAGACCGAAACACGTGTACGGATTCTGAATAAAATGTGAAACATAAAAAGTGTGTGAATTATTTTAAATTAAATTCTTGCAATTGTAAAAACAACCAATACGCTGTCTCATTGTTAATGGCATACATCTTTACGATGAAATCCATTGATTTCTCTCAAAGTATACTCCTTTTTTTTTAAACATAATGAAATTTCAAGTAAATATCCCATATCTGTTTTAAAACATGCGGATTTCGGATCTAAAAATACTACCAACTTGGTTTCAAAATTGTCGTCGCGATAAACGATCCATGGTCCACGTTGACCCAGCAGACGTGGCATTTGCACTTGCAAATTGTATTTTCCAAATACCACTTCAACAGACCGCTTATCACCTCTCCGAGACCAAACACAATGTTGAGGAATCCCGGCTAAAAACCGCCGACGATGCAGATTGACAACCGAGCGTTGATTTACTTTTCTAGGAAATAAACAACGCTGATTATTCAAAACTAGCTTTCCTTTTGAATTGTAAACTGAAATGCAATTAGTTCTTATCTGACCACTTAATTGTAAGCATATTAGGCTCACGAAATATACTACTCTGTCAAGAAAGTACCGGGAATTTTCAATTAAAACAACATTTTTACATTAAATCGTCAAAATTTATTGGGTCGCCTTCAAAATAGGCTCCATTTGCTCCAATACATCTATGCCAACGGCACTTCCAATTATCGAAACATTTTTTATAGGCGCTTTCCGGGATGGACTTTAGCTCTCGCGCCGAATTTTGTTTTATGGCTTCAATCGACTCAAAACGGGTGCCACGAAGGGGCAATTTTAGTTTTGGGAAGAGGAAAAAGTCGCAGGGAGCCAAATCCGGCGAATACGGTGGTTGCTGAAGCACGTTTGTTGAGTTTTTGGCGAGAAAGTCAGTCACAATCGTAGCTCGGTGAGAAGGCGCGTTATCGTCATGCAAAATCCATGAGTTGTTCGTCCACAAATTTGGCCGCTTCTTACGGATACGCTCACGCAAACGTTTCATAACGCCTAGGTAATACTCCTTGTTTACCGTCTGACCCTCTGGAACGAATTCATAGTGCACCACGCCACGGATATCGAAGAAAACAATGAGCACCACCTTCATTTTCGAGCGGCTTTGGCGTGGTTTTTTCGGTTTCGGCTCATTTTTTGCCACCCATTCCGATGATTGCTGGCTTGTTTGCATATCGTACTCGTAGACCCAGGTCTCATCACCAGTTATAATGCGTTCCATGAATGTAGAATCGGAATTACAGCGATCCAGCATGTCTGAAGCAACCTGTTCGCGATGACGTTTTTGAAGAAAATTCAGGTCTTTCGGTACGAGTCGTGCGGCCACCTTTCTCATGCCAAAAATATCAATCAAAATCGTACGTGCGGACTCGTGGGATATCTTAAGATCATGTGCTATCTCTCTCAAGCTGGTACGACGGTTTTCCAGCACCCTTTCCTTAATTTTATCGACGTTATCTTCGATCGAAGCCGTCGATGGGCGTCCACTTCACGACCGTCCTTGAAGGCTCTGTACCACTGATATGCACGAGTTTTCGATAGAGCATTATCACCAAAGGCCTTTTGCAACATTTTCAATGCATCGGCACACGAAAATTCATTTGCAACACAAAACTTTAAACAAATTCTTTGCCCATAGTAAAAATCGGCACGCACTCTGACATCGACTGACTTAATCAGCTGTTGCAAACACACTAGTTGACAGATCCCGCTCAAGCTTGGCATAGTAATCAAGGACAGTGGTACCAACCTAGGAAAAAAAGTTTTTACCTGCCTCATTGCCCCGCCAGATTTAAATCGATAATTCCCGGTACTTTCTTGACAGAATGTAAGTCTTCAACCGTAGTGTTTACGTTCCTTTATCTTTTCCAAGTTGTGATTAATAAACCTAAATACTTCTTTCTAAAAACGGATTTTTGAAGTCGTGTTTAATAATTAGACGAAGATTCTAGTTTGCGTCAAAACAATATCTCTGTGAAACCGTTGACCCCTCCGTCCAACCAGTAACCTTGGACCGGCCTCAAAACGTGAAGTAACCGAGAAAGACGCGCACCGGTTCGAAAATCATTTCGCGCAAACTTCGCACACGTGCCAGCGACGCGGATGCGTCATTTTCGACTCCGAGTTAATTTCTGTGCCAACGTTAACTAGGATCTCCCATTCATTCGGTCCGTCGTCGACGTTTTTTTGTTTTCATTATTATTAATACAAATGAGGCCGCCGAAAGGGAAGGGGGGGAAGACTAATGATACCGGTAGGTTTTACGACTTCGCGTGGGTGGCTCCTTGATAGCGGGAGGCCCGCCAGACATGGCACGATATTCAACCGGCCGCTCGGTTCGCCTTGTTCTTCCTGGGTTCAGGTTATGGGCTTTGTCCGTAGGTACAAAGGAAAAAGTGGCGCGACACCGGTTCAAATGAAAGATTCGCAAACTTCAATTCTGTGATCGAAATCGCCAGCTTCAAACGGTCCAGTTGTTGACTGTGGAGTTACGAATTTAGTGTTTGGCCAAATGAAAGCAGCTCATAATGAATGATTCCTTTCCAGTCGCACCAAATGCACAGTAGAATCTTCCTGGCCGTTAGTCTTGGTTTGGCCACCTTTGAGTTGCCTCACCACACCCAAATATAGAGATTCTTTTTGAATCCAGCGTTGCGCAAATGGTTTAAAACAGTTTTATGGTCGATCTTTAGCTCCTGGGCGATGCTAAGACTACTAACATGCTGGTCCCCAGACTTGAAACCCCTAGGATTTCTGCATATGGGGGTATTTATGTAGCGAATAATACGAAGTTAATGATACGTATCGGGTGTTTTTTTCAGAGCGATGGAACTTTTGATAGGGATAACTGTGATTTGACAGAAGGTAGAAGCCATGTTGTTTTGACATTTCTGTTCAGTAAGCACTGACAAATTAACATGGAGAGACTCACGTCGCAACAACGTTTACAAATTGTTGAAATTTATTTTCAAAATCAGTGTTCTATTCGCCAAACGTATAGAGCACCTCGTGAAATTAATGGTTTACATAATCGTCCATCAGAGCAGCTTATTCGTCGAATTACCGATAAATTTCGGACAATATTTCCTCTACACGATGCAACAACAACAACAAGACAAAGAACTGTAAGTACAGAAGAAAAAATCGTTCTGTCATGATGACCTAGATTTGTCTATTCGTCGACGTTCACAACAAGTTGGACTCTGTGCATCCACAACATGGAAAATTTTGAGTAAAGATCTTGGTCTACACCCATACAAGTTCCAACTGGTTCAAGAACTAAAGCCACTTGACCATAATAAGCGTCGTTTGTTTGCTGATTGGGCCCTAGAACAGCTTGAAGTTGATCCGCTTTTTTATCGTGAAATTGTGTTTAGTGATGAAGCTCATTTCTGGTTGAACGGCTATGTAAACAAGCAAAATTGCCGTATATGGAGTAAAAACAATCCTCAAGAAGTTCTGCAAGTTCCACTGAAAAATGCACTGTATGGTGTGCTTTACACGCTGGAGGCATCATCGGTCCATATTCATTTAAAAACGATGCTGGAGCTAATGTTACAGTGAATGGTGCTCGTTACAGATCGATGATCAATGATTATTTGTTTCAAAATTCGAATGGTATCGACCCAGAAGTATTTTGGTTCCAACAAGATGGTGCTACACCTCATGCTGCTACCGTAACAATTGATTTATTGAAAGAAAGACTTGGCGATAATATTATTTCGAGAAATGGTCCAATTAATTGGCCTCCAAGATCATGCGACGTAACTCCACTGGATTATTTCCTTTGGGGTTATCTAGAGTCATTGGAAGCCAACATAACTTGTGTTATTGATGAAATAAGGCCTGAATTACTCGAAAAAGTGATCCAAAATTGGTGTGGTCGAATGCGGTTCCTCAGAGCTCTAGTGGTGGACATATGCCGAATATTATTTTTGAAACATATATTATGAAAATATTAAAAATAAAAATATAAAATTATCTTTCAAATAAAAACAAATATGGCTTCAATCTTAATTTAAATGTGTTTATTTCAATTCAAAGTTCTGTCACTCTAGAAGAAACACCCGATATCTTCTCAACAATTTCAGCTAAATCGTAAGTTTCAGTTCTTCAGACATGTTAAAAAATGACAATATAACCACAAAGACCTCGAACATCCTGGGTTCAATATGAGCAATCCAGCTCAGGTCCGCAATGAAAATTTTGGTACTTGATGGCGTATCATAATAATCTTGAGCGTCGATAGGAAAGCGACTAATAATGACTAGATCAGCGAAGGAAAGTGTTGTCCTTCTAGGTACCAAGCTACTTACTTCAAATTTGGTTTGGCCTTGTTGATGATCACCTCGCAGACGGGACAAAAACTGTTTTCTTCTAGGAACTTGATGATACAACTGCGACAAACTGTAAAAAAAAAACAAGAAAATAATAATCTCACAATCTCGAGTGAATATTATATATCCATCCAGGAAATATCCGGAATTTATTATTTTTCATACTTTTAATATACTTCTAAGACTAAAGTAATATATAACATTCTAAGACGAAAGTTATATAAAAGAAAAGTTGTGCAGATAGTTGGCTATGGCCAAAGTTTCATGGCAACGCTATCAAATATTGTTGATTGTCAACAAGTACACAATTTATGAAATAATGTCGCAACCTAAGAAAAGAAAACCGGTAGAATATCTGTATAGAAAAAGTTTTCGAAACATAAAAAATTAGTGAATTGACTGAACTGGAAAAAAGTGCTGTATATGAGACGATGAAGAGGATAAAAATGGCATGGATATGAGGCATAGACCAGTTTCAGGAGGACTGCGTAAGAATAAAGGACACAATTTAAACACTCAATTGGCGTTAGGACGACACTATCTGCGCTTGGGGTTTTGCAAATTGGCTAACAAATTTGGAAATGTAAAAGTGTATGTCCAGAAACCGCCCTTATGTCACTGAAAAGATAAGGCTACATATTAAGGAAACCAAAAAAAAATCCCTATGACACCTTTACAAAAGAGACGAAGGATAGAATTTTGTCGACGTTTTCAAGAAGATAAATTCAAAAACGTCTTCATATCTGATTAGAGATGTTTCCAAGGTGGAAATCACTTAAAAATCCTATCAACACAACCTGTTACAGTTCAAATTTCCCACCAAAATAATGGTTTGGGGAGCAAATTCCAGCGTGGTGCTACGTCTCTCTGTGAAGTTGATGGTACCATTAATAGTGAAAAGTATTGTGGCATTCTGAACGATTTTCTCCCTGAAACGGCGCATGCTTTATATCCATTTCATGGCCAGCAGCTTCACTAGATCTTAGTCCCATTGGAAACATATGGGGCCAATGAAGATTGAAATTGAAGGAGCAGCGCCGAAATAAAGGTGATTCAATTCAGTCAGTTCTACAGTCCTGGAATACCGAAAATCACCGAAAACTATGGAGGTAATCTAGTTTTTTCCGGATACTTTCTAAACGGACTAAAACACATAGTGAACACATCTTTCTCTGAGAATAAATTTCGAAGGTGGTCTACGTAAACAGAGAACACGTGCTCTGACTGCTAATACTGTTTTCAAAGGTTAATCCTTTTTCCAACAAAGGGTAGAACTCATCGAAATAAACTTTGGATGGAGTACTTAGTCAGTCACTTTATGACAATTCAGTTTAAAGGTTCCGTTTCATGTAGAACTTCGATGGGTCCGTCTGTCCGTTTAATAGTATTTCTGAGGGATCGTGTTTATTTTCGTAAACCTCTGCTGATTCTAGAATGTCTAGCTTCACGAGAGCTTTGTGGCCACAACAGTTAGTCGAGTTTATCCTGTTTCGAACACGTTTCATTTCTACATGATATCCAAGTTCAAACTTAAGGACCATAATGTTACCGAATTATCCGTTTTATAAGACGAATTGTTTTAATTGGTCCAATCGAGCCTCGTCTAGAACTGTATTTAAATAGTCACAGCTGGATCTGAATGAATCAGATAGGAAGTGAACTGCATTTAACGCAGCAATTTCAACACCTCGAAGGTTGAATTGTGAACATGATTCTTTCCCCTAAATCGACTTCATGTATTTCGTCATTGTTCTTGACGTAACCAACCGAGTAATAAGAGGGATCTACCCCACTCCAGAGATCCGATATTCAAGGGGACAAATATGCGGGCGTCGAGTACATCAAAGGGGTGAATGGGTGAATATTATCAGGCATAATCACTGGAAACGATCGAGTTGAAATCGGCCATTTTGGTTTCGAAAAAATGCAGATCGAATGAGAAGAATAATAGGAACAAACGAGAGGTCATTATTAAAATGATGATCTGTGTGGAATCTTCACTATCTTATCACTTGAATGAAAACAATAAACCAGCAAAAAATGTTTCTTGTTCGGGAGAATACAGGTGTATTCGAAGTTAATCAATTTCAGCGAATAACGAGACTCAATTTCGCCCGGGAAGTTGTGCCTCAACGGGGATCAATGATGTTCGGTCGCCGTACCACTCTTGTTATCGTTGAACGAACAATGACTGGTGCCATCTACGTAGAAAACATCATTGAACCAATCATGATTCCTCTGCGCAACGAATTTCCGGATAATTTCGTTTATCAGGATGATAACGCCCTACCACACCACGAAGGGTTCAAAACATTCATCAAGAGAACAGTATGCAGAGGATGAAGTGGCTAGCAAACTAACCAGACATGAATACAATCGAGCACGTATGGGATTACTTAGGGAGAGCAATATCCAATCGCCAAAACCCTCCTTCAACTTTCCAGGAATTGAGTTCAGCCCTTCAGGAAGAATGGAACGATGTGCCTGAAAATTTCATTAATGACTTAATTCGTGGGATGCCTAGGCGTTTCGGGCAGTTGATTGAAAGAAGAAGTGGTGAAACGGACAATTGAATTTGGATTCAGTTTTGGAATAACAATAATTAATCAAAAATAAATAATCGATAAATTTAGCTTTTTTCTATTTTGTCTCATCCTGCATAAAGCAATGAGTAACAAACAAATATATTCTATCAAATTTATTGCAGTTGAAATAAAGGAAAATATTCATCTCATTTCCACAACATAAATCGTTTATTTCTTGAGGAACCTAGGGGGACCAAGACTTTTGACGATGTGTTTGATAATTCACTTCACAGCTTTTTCATAGCGCATCAAATGACGACAGTTCAACTTGTTTTAATTATGATCAAGTACCAAGCAGTAACGGCTGAAACAGTTCAGTAAGGGAAGTACTACCCCACCCGCCGTACAGTCCAGACATTGCTCCTTCTGGTTACCATCTCTTCAGAGCAATTAAATATGGCCTGCTTGACCAGCACTTCCCAAATCACGATGAAGTCAAAAATTGGATCGATACATGGCTAGGGGTCAAAAATCCGGCCTTCTTTCGTGATGGAATCCGTTAATCGCAAGAAAGATGGAAAGAAGTAGTGCTTAGCGACGGACAAAAACTTCGAACTTTGAATGTATAACCAAATTTTCAAAAAGAGGCTTCAATATTCGACAAAAAACTAAACGAATTTAGTTTTACTCCTAATATGTTTTGTAACGGGTGTTTCTTCAAGAGTGATAGAACTTTAAATTGGATCACTTTTTCGAGTAATTCAGGCCTTATTTAATCAATAACACGAGGTATGGTGGCTTCCAAAGCTATTGTTTCTGGTTTATCAGCATAAAACAATGACTCGACATAACACTAAAGAAAATAATCCAGTGGAGTCATGTCGCATGATCTTGGAGGCCAATTAATTAGACTGTCTCTAGAAATAATGTTATCGCCGAATCTTTCTTTAAATAAATCAATTGTTACGGTAGCAGCATGAGGTGTAGCACCATCAGGTTGGAACCAAAACACTTCTGGGTCGATACCATTCAAATTTTGAAACAAATAATCATTGATATTCGATCTGTAATGAGCACCATTCACTGTAACATTAGCTCCAGCATTGTTTTTGAATAAATATGAACCGATAATGCCTCCAGTGTGTAAAGCACACCATATAGTGCATTTTTCAAGATGCAATGGAACCTGCAGAACTTCTTGAGGATTGTATCCACATCGTATACGGCAATTCTGCTTGTTTACATGGCCGATCAACCAGAAATGAGCTTCATCACTAAATACAATTTTACGATAAAAAGGTGGATCACCTTTAATCTGTTCTAGGTCCCAATCATCAAACAAACGACGCTTATTATGGTCAAGTGGCTTTAGTTCTTGAACCAGTTGGATCTTGTATGGGTGTAGACAAAGATCTTCAAGCAAAATTTTCCCTGTGGTGGATGCACAGAGTCCAACTTGTTTGAACGTCAACAAATAGAAAAATCTGGATCATCATTAACACTATGACTTACAGCAGCGATATTTTTTTCTGTACGTACAGTTTTTTGTCTTGTTGTTGTTGCATCGAATAGAGAAAATGTTGTCCGAAATCTATCGATAGTTCGACGAATGAGCTGCTCTGATGGACGATTATGTAAACCATAAATTTCACGAAGTGCTCTATAAGTTTGGCGAATAGAACACTGATTATGAAAATGCGGCATGAGTCTTTCCATGGTAATTTGTCAATGCTTACTGAACAGAAATGTCAAAACAACATGACTTTTACCATCTGTCAAATCACAGTTATCCCTATCGAAAGTTCTATCACTCTAAAAAAAACACCCGATATCATTGGTGTAAGCATTTCGTTGTAATTAGCATCTTGGTGTTAAGTGAATAAATTACATGATACCGCAACGAAGAAATCAAAAGTCCTTAGGAGAAAGAAAATTGAGATGTAGGCATAAAACGCTCGAACAAAAAGAACCAAAAAAGATTTCGTTAAGATCAATCGAGCCTTAATCCCAGAAAAAACGTTTCGCACACAAATAGCAGAAGTATTCGGTAGCCGAACCCGGTCCGCAGAGTAATAATTACACGACAAAAAGAAAGGCGCACACGGCTTAACAGACTGTTAAGCGGCGAGAGAATAGGAACGCTGGGGACGTTGAGAGAGATTATAACGAAACGGGGAGAACGGCAGAGAGAGAATGCTGTCTCGCGCCAAGAAAACGTGTATTATCATTACGAGAATATGTGGAATAGGAGGTTGTTTCGCGATCACGAATTCTAACCGGAGCTCGCCTATCAGAATCTCCTTTCGAATAGATTCACCTCATCGTAAGAGACGATAATGAACACGTGGATGATGTTGGTATTCATATGCCGAGTCGGCCCTCTAAACTTCCAGATTTTCATCAAGCGTACTGGGAATTTTTCAATTGGTGATGCTACGAGTCGGGAGCTACAAAAGAATCACTTTCCGAGCGTTTCCATTTAATATTTTTCCAGACAACCAAGATCCATAAAATCACAATGGGAAGCTTTAAACGCCCGTCATAACAGCCATATTCGAAATGGTAGAAATATTCATATTCACGTGGATTCAATAGAGGCAGAGAAAGCATTGAAGATGATCCTCTCTCGTAGCGGCACCACTGAAGAAAATGGAAAAGTGGATAAGCTGGTATTTGAAGATGCCAGGATAAAAATCAAGATGTTAGCAGCGATGACAAACCTATCCGTGGGTACCACACATGCTATCCTTCATGATCATCTTAACCTCTCAAAGATCAGTGCAAGATGGGTACAGAGGAAGCTCAATGCACCTCAGAAGCAAGTGCAAATTGAGTGCTGTAAGGAGTTTTTAGAGCTCTGTGGAAAACACCCATTGACTATTTTCAACCGGCTGGTTACTGAGGATGAGACGTGGATTCATCACTATGACCCTGACAGTAAACAAGAGTCCATGCTGTGGATTGAAAAGAGTTTAAAGTCACCCCATCCGCTGGAAAAATAATGACTACGGTCTTTTGGGATTCTGAAGGTATTTTATTGATGAAATACACTGAAAAGGGTGAAAGCTTTACTACAGCATCATACGCAACCACTACGCGTAATTTATGAAAAGCAATCAAAGAAAAAAGGCGAGGATCTTCATCAATACAGCAAAGCAATTCAATATGGACATAGCCTCTCAAAAAACTAAATGCATAACAGCAAAAGAAACTCTCCGATGTGAACTGAAAGTCAATCAGAAAGTAATAGAACAAGTTATGTCCTTCAAATACTTGGTGGGTCCCAACAAGTTATGAGAGCTAACAAAATCGCAGGCTGCCTTAACGACACCATATAGAGGAATGAACATCTTAGCATGAAGACAAAGGCATGAATCTACAAGGGCACCATACGACCGATCAAGAATTCTTCGTAGAATTGCTGGAAAATTTTTGTACGACAGAGAATGGACTTAAGAAATAAGAAGAATGTGTGAAGTGCAAAACATCCAAGAGTGAATAATCAACAGAAATAAAAAATAGAACACGCACATAGAGAGAATGGTGAAAGGATCTAGAGACAGCTCACCTCTAGGTATCGAGTGTTTTTTAGAGTGATAGAACTTTCGATAGGGATAACTGTGATTTGACAGAAGGTAGAAACCATTGACATTTCTGTTCAGTAAGCATTGACAAATTATCATGGAGAGACTCACGTCGCAACAACGTTTGCACTTCGTGAAATTTATGGTTTACATAATCGTCCATCAAAGCAGCTTATTCGTCGAACTATCGATAGATTTCGGACAACATTTTCTCCACTCGTTGCAACAACAACAAAACAAAAAACTTTACGTACAGAAGAAAATATCGTTGCTGTAAGTCATAGTGTTAATAATGATCCAGATATGTTTATTCGTCGACGTTCAAAACAAAGTGGACTCTGTGTATCCACCTCATGGAAAATTTTGCGTAAAGACCTTGGTCTACACCCATACAAGATCCAACTGGTTCAAGAACTAAAGCCACTTGACCATAAAAAGCGTCGTTTGTTTGCTGATTGGGCCCTTGAACAGCTTGAAGTTGATCCACTTTTTTATCGTAATATTGTGTTCGGTGATGAAGCTCATTTCTGGTTGAACAGCTATGTAAACAAGCAGAATTTCCGTATATGGGGTGAAAACAATCCTCAAGAAGTTCTGCAGGTTCCATTGCATCCAGAAAAATGCACTGTATGGTGTACTTTACACGCTGGAGGTATCGTCCGTTCATATATCTTTAAAAAGGATGCTGGAGCTAATGTTACAGTGAATGGTGCTCGTTACAGATCGATGATCAATGATTATTTGTTTCAAAATTTGAATGGTATCGACCTAGAAGTGTTCTGGTTCCAACCAGATGGTGCTGCACCTTACGCTGCTACCGTAACAATTGATTTATTGAAAGAAATATTTATTCTTATTTCGAGAAATGGTCCAATTAATTGGCCTCTAAGATCATGCGACATAACTCCACTGGATTTTTTTTTGCGTTATGTCAAGTCATTGGTTTATGCTGATAAACCAGACGCTTTGGAAGCCAACATAACTCGTGTTATTGATGAAATAAGGCCTGAATTACTCGAAAAAGTGGACTAAAATTGGTCTCGTCGAATGCGGTTCCTCAGAGCTAGTCGTGGTGGACATATGCCGGAAATTATTTTTAAAACATAAATGTCATAAAATGCTCTTTACCAAATGAAAAAAAAAATTGGCTTCAATCTTAATTAAAATGTGTTTTATTTCAATATAAAGTTCTATCACTCTAGAAAGACACACCCGATATATGTAAAAAAACAACTGGAAGGCTAATGCAGAATTTTGCGAGGATCGTGTGCTGAAAGGGGTGGGCCGTTTAAAATTTGCATTCTTGATCGGTTATGAATAAAAAAACTAATGAATATTGTTGGAGGCTCAACTTCATAACTTCGATCGCGCGTTTCAAGGCATCAATCATTTCTGAATGGTAAATGTAAAGTAAATTTCTAGTTTTGATAACTCACCACTTTGGAAATGAGTGTTTATTATTTCCCAGTTTTGTTCAAGCGTAACTCGACCTATTTCGTTAAGGTCAAATATTAAGCAAACTTGCCCCCATAAAAAGAATGACAGATGTGTTTCCATACTCGAAATATCCACCACTTCAAGATGCAAACTCTAGATGGCCTACACTTAAGATCATCAATAAAAAGAAGAAACATCGAGGGTCCCAGCACGGACCCCTGAGAAACCCCCACGTTTGCCTGATAATCACTAGACCATGTATCCTGCACTTTAACACGGAAATTGTTATTTGAAACGTATCTTTCAAGAAATATAACAAATCAGAAGGTTAAGAAAAAATTGTTAGCAGAGGAGCGTTAAGCTGATGTGAAATTTCGTGTGGATCGTGGGTTGTATTAACAAGGGCGCAAAAGCTCCTGACTCCTGAGTTTTCACCATTTATACCATCATATAACTTAAATAGCGATAATTTGTGGTGATATGTTTTTTCCAACTTATTTTATCAAGATAAATATTCAGATATTTCATTTTAACGAGTTAAAAGCGACGGAGGGCAAGAGAAAGTTTCATTATTCACATTTAAACAACTGAAGATAAATGCGAATCTCACATTTATTTACAGAACGTTAATTGCGTTGATGCGGCCAAGATATTCTCAAGAATTCTTAAAGATGATTGAACTTACACGAATGGAGACATTCCGATATCGTAGTAGCATCTATAAGGTAGCCCTTGCAGAGGTGACAGGTCAGGGAGGAGTTGATGTCCGTCAGCTTCACCTTCTGGTGACGCTGCTCTGCCGGCGAAGACGTCCTTGAGGGACATTCCTGGTGCGGTGTGGACTGCTTTTGCTCGTCCGCGATCGCTGGCGACTTCTGTTCGATCTGCGGGGGTTCTCGCTTCGGATGAAGAGCGTCCATGACAGGTCCGGTCGGTCAGAGCGGGATCTGTAAAGAGAAATGTCAAGTTGAGAACGATGCGCGCGGTACAAAATGAAATAAAAAGATTCCAGAATTTCACCTCAACTCTCGAACTTTTAATTTTCATATTCTACGAATGTAAAATATTTTGTATGATATTTCCAGAAACTAGCTGCTAAACTAATATACGGGTAGACCGGAAGTTTCAGAAAATAATATCAATCGTTTATACGAGTATACTATATAGCCTTTTTTGTTATGCTGATCAGATATACGCGGCGTTTTCAAAGGTGAGACTTTCAGAAGTATATTCAAAGATATAAGCCCCTAAAGTCAAATCGATGCCGTTCACTTCGGGCATGTGATGATAATATATATGTAAATAAAGTGATCCAGTGTATTTGGGACATGTTTCAAAAATTAATTCTAAATGTTTTCAAGAGATTTATTCATACTCTTGATAATTAATTTCAGCTATTATTCTGTATTGCGAATAATTTGGAAGAATTTAATTCAATCTCATTAAAATATTTAGAAAGCAATAAACTACCACAATTCCAACAAGATATTTTTATAAATGAGTTGAAAATGCCGTGAATCGTCTTAAGAAAAGGCTTTAAGTATCAGCTGAATATATGCAGAACAAAAAAATTATTTTTTAACGTAAAGGAAGAAGTCTCCAATTAGAAGTCAAGCATATCAGTAACTCCTTTTAAGCGCTTATTCTAGGAACCAGTGTCCTGCAATTTTCTAATTTCGAACTGAAAATAGTCACAAACGACTAGCTTGAACTCACTGATTAAGAATCCGAGGTTAAAAGTAATTACGTCCGGTCCATAAACATTCAAGTTTCAAACGGAAAAGATTTGAAACTTGCAGGGGAAGTTTAGGGAGCTAAATAGGTTCAATGGTTCCGCAGTTATTAACATTTGAAACTTTGCCGTAACTTTCCCTTAATTTTCGAAAATACAGAATCGATCAATCTGACATTTGGTATTCTTAAGCATAATTATGACACGCGGGTTTATGCAAAATTTCGTGAGGATCGTAGGTGACACGAACAAATGCGCAAAAGCTCTTGATTTCACTTTAGTGCTTTTTCTAGAGTGCAAATCTGTCGTGCAGAAACAGAATTTCTTTATATTATAAATACTGACATATTTTTCTGAATAAGATCCTGCGCAATAAGTCCTGCGCAATTAAAAATACCACACAAATCGCAATATCGGACGCAGAATTCGGGAATTGCCGGATAGCACTCCACAAATCGAATAAATCCCCCTAATGAGACGCCCAGTTGACCAGCACCGCCGGCGGTCTCCCGTCGAGATTACGTTTCATATTTCTTGTTTGCACAGTAATTTGAAGGAGCCGCGTATTGTTTCCAGAAGGTACGGGCCTATTCCTGAAGTGGAACATAAACAGTGAAATATAGCAGATTTTCTTTATCTTCGTTTTGTTTTTATGGAACCGTTGACCTGTCGGGGATTTCAATTTCACGTTCTTTCCGGCCGTCGGTCGTAACAACAAGTAGTATATAGGTAGGTGTAACGTGAGGGGAATTATATGAATGGAGAAATTTGCAATAACCTCGTTACATATCTTATTTTAGTCGAGGAAACTCGGAGAATTGATTATTTAATAGTCCCGCTCAGAGAGAGTATCGAAATTAATTTTGTTGTTAATTTGAGGCAACTATATACTCTACACGCATACGTCATCTGTCTTTTAGTTTGTGTGCACTGCTCCATTTTGTCAGTTCATTCCAAGTATTTTGAGTTTTTCACAATGGATCAAGATATCATACAAAGAATCTGTTTTAAATTCATATGTCTCTATATTTCGTCATAATTTCAGAGCATCAGTATTCAAATATTAGTCATAATAATATTATTCTTAGCTCATTGATACGTTTAAAGTAAATCAGCTACAGCTTTGTAGTATCGGGTGTTTTTTTAGATTGATAGATGAAATTGAGATTAGCTCTGAGGAACCGCATTCGACCAGTCCAATTTTGGACCACTTTTTCGGGTAATTCAGGCCTTATTTCATCAATATCACGAGTTATGTTGGCTTCCAAAGCGTCTTTTGTTTCTAGTTTATCAGCAGAAACCAATGAATGACTTGACATAATCCCAAAGAAAATAATCCAGTGGAGTTATGTCGCATGATCTTGGAGGCCAATTAATTGGACCATTTCTCGAAATAATGTTATCGCCAAATTTTTCTTTCAATAAATCAATTGCTACGGTAGCAGTACGAGGTGTAGCACCATATTGTTGGAACCAAAACACTTCTGGGTTGGTACCATTCAAATTTTGAAACAAATAATCATTGATCATCGATCTGTAACGAGCACCACTCTCTGTGACATTAGCTCCAGCATCGTTTTTAAAGAAATATGAACCGATGATACCTCCAGCGTGTAAAGCACACCATACAGTGCATTTTCAGGATGCAATGGAACCTGCAGAAGTTCTTGAGGATTGTTTCCACTCCATATACGGCAATTTTGCTTGTTTATATAGCCGTTCAACCAGAAATGAGCTTCACCACTACACACAATTTTACGATAAAAAAGTGGATCAACTTCAAGCTGTTCTAGGGCCTAATCAGCAAACAAACGATGCTTATTATGGTCAAGTGGCTTCAGTTCTTGAACCAGTAGGATCTTTTATGGGTGTAGACCAAGATCTTTACGCAAAATTTTCCATGTGGTGGATGCACAGAGTCCAACTTGTTGTGAATGTCGACGAATAGACAAATCTGGATAATCATTAACATTATGACTTACAGCAGCGACATTTTCTTCTGTACGTACAGTTCTTTGTCTTGTTGTTGTTGCATTGAGTAGAGAAAATGCTGTCCGAAATCTATCGATAGTTCGACGAATAAGCTGCTCTGATGGACGATTATGTAAACCATAAATTTCACGAAGTGCTCCATGAGTTTGGAGAATAGAACACTGATTTTGAAAATAAATTTCATACTGAACAGAAATGTCTAAACAACATGGCTTCTACCTTCTGTCAAATCAGAGTTATCCCTATCGAAATATAAAAAACACCCCATAGATTAAAACCGAAAATGCTTCCATTTTTAGTAGTGGCGTAGTTTTAACTTGTCCAATGACAGCTGACCAGATAGCGGGCTATTCAAAATGAAACCTCCTATTGGAACACCCTTTATAAGGCAGTAGTTGATTACAGCCGGAAAAGATTTCGAAATATATCTAATATATGATTCTCAAATTATATGAGCTCCTCGAAGAAACGTTGAAGGAGATTCTATAAAGGAACTAAAGGACTTGAAGTTGTGATTATTGTTCAATGTATAATTAAATTTTCGGCTCCAAGAAACGATTGAAAAGTACAAAGATACTATACTATTTCAACAGATTATATTCCCTGGAACATTTCAATACATTAGTCTCTCGAGTTTTATTTTTTAAACTTGAAAAAAGATTCAAATACAGGTTTATCCATTTTGTGCTGTAATGTAATGTAAACGTGATAAAATATTTTTTCGTTTAGAATATAGATCAAATTTAAATTCAATATATTGCTTGGACCTTGCCATAATGTGTGGAATACAACATCATTTAAATGCCCTCTGCGTGATCTCTTATAGGACGTTCTGAGTGATTTTCGATGACTTGCCGGCACATTTCGGGCAATATCTCACCAATAACTAAAAGGATGTTGGTTTTCAGATCATTAATACTCTGAGGGTTATCGGCCTAAACACCATCTCTCGCATAACCCCACAGAAAGAATCCAAAGGCGATAAATCACAAGATCTTGGTGGCCAATTCACATCGCCGAAACGAGAAATTGCGCGTCTTGGGAATTTTTCTCGCAATAAAGCCAAAACGGGTCGTGTTGTGTGGTTTATTGCACCATCTTGCTGGAACCACATCTCTTTCAATTCCATATCATTCATTTCAGGCGAAAAAATCGGTAATCGATTGGCTATAGCGATAAGAATTGACGGTTTGAGTGACACCTTCTTCATTTTCAAAGAAGTATGGGCCAATCATTCCACCATACCAAATTGCACACTATACAGCGACTTTTTATGGATGTAATGGTCTCTCATGAGTTACAATTCTGCTTATTCACATAGTCGCCGAGTGAAAAATGTGCTTCGTCGCTGATGAAAATTCGATGCCAAAAATCGTCATCCAAACGTTGTTGCTCAAGCACCCAATCGGCATATGTTCTACGCATTCTATGGTCATCTGGCTTTAGTTCTTGTGTCAGCTGAACCTCACAAGGATGGAGATGCAAATCCAGATGCAAAATACGCCATGGCGTGCCGTAATGCGCCCAAATGTTGTGCGCGCCGATGAATTGATAAATTTGGATCTTCTTCAACACTTTCACTTTCAGTAGGAGCATTTTCGGTCGTGCGTGCATTTCGATGACGTATGGGCCTTAAGACTGTGTTACCAATTGTCGACCATAATCTGCCCCTAATGCACGAAACGTACTTACTACAGAATCATTGTTTTTGTAGTAAGTTTTCACGCGTTCATCAATAGGTAAACGATCCATGTTGTTGAATGGCTAACCTTCAACTAAACATATGAGGCTTCGGATCATAGTTCTGTTCGACATATGTCATTGAAACAGGGCTGTGAAATCCGGATCACGAAATGGATAACCTATCATAATAAAAGTCGCGAAATTTATGGTTTTCGTTGAGACCAATGGTCTAAGAGTACTAGACGATACCAGACTAGAAGAAACCCCTACAGTTCATTATTTAATACGCGCCTCGTTGAAAACGAAATTGCCGATCAACAGGCCATCATATCCACTTCGATATATCCACCCTCGCCCCCATTCGCGACCCTTATATACGCTCATCCACCCTATGACTCACACGTCATCAGATTTTCGGCTCTTCTTACGTACGAGTATCGTCTTTTACACCCCCGCGCGCGCGTGCCGTGTGTCGCGCACATATGCCGATCGTTCGACGGGGCGGGGGTAGTTGGCCTGGGCGATTTGTCGGCGCCGTTATCGACGTCACGGTACGGCGACGTTGACGACCGTCGTTTTGTTTATGCAGATTGAATCTGATGGTAGATTGGCGGTCTGAGGTTTCAATATTTCGGGGCGTACGTGAAAGGGGGTGGGTGGGTGTGCGTAATGGTAGGTTTCGATGGATCTCGCCGAGGTTTACGACGTTGGGGTTGTGGTTTTGCATACACTTTGCTGGCGAAAAAGCTTGATCAGGGGAAACAGAATAGCCCCCGTTGAATCTCATAAGGGTTGTCTCTCGACGATGAGAATGCAACATCTCGAATACAAGTATTCGAGACCAGTATGATCTCCAATGTCTTCAGAGCCTGATTTCAGTATCCGAAACCCACTAGTTTTCGTCTAGACAAAGTTATAATCGATTAAAGCCGAAAATATCTAACGGGTTTTCCAATAGGAATGATATAACTAAAATGGTTATAATGGCAACACTGTATTATTTTTGACATTTCCTATGTCATTTGTGTACAGTAGGTTATGCCACTTAATCATGGAAAGATACACGCTTCATCCCAGGTTAAGAATCATTAAATTATTAACTCTCAAAGAGTTAACAGTTTCATGTGGAATTTCATAACTCCAAATTCTGCAATTCTGTTTGCTAACATAACTATTCACACACAAATGAGCTTCATCACTGAATCAAAACTGTATATGAGACTGTAGTCGATTATAGTAGAAAATATCTACAGGCTGTCCCAGAAGTCGACGTCAAACCGGAATCGGGTAACAGGCTGAGTCACAGTAGTCATCAGAAAAATATTTAAATAATCTAAGTCGTGTACTTTTCAAATTATATTGCATTTTTATTCTACCTAATTTCCTTACCTTACGACGATATTGTGGTTCAAGCAGTTGAGGAAGATCCAAGTACTTCGTTACGTGAAAGCAAAGAAGTGCCCAAAAGTATGGCTCACCGACTATTGAAAAAACATAAGATCCACCCATATCATGTACAGCGAGTAAAAGCTCTGTTACCTCGGGATTATAAATCTCGGGTTGCGTTCTGCCAAAACATGCTACAAAAGAATCGGGGAGACCCAAAATTCTTACAAAAATTTTTGTGGTCGGATTAATCAACATTTAAAAAAGATGGTTACATGAACCTACACAATTTACAGAGAAAATGCGAATTTAATGAGACAAGATAGATCTCAATATCGTTTTAAAGTGAACATGTGGAATGGAATTTTGAACGGAAGAGTTTTAGGACCTTTTGAGTTGCCAGAGGTTTTAAATACTTAAATTTATTCAGATTTTTCACGAAATCAGTTGCCAATTTTACTTGAAGACTTGCCACTCAGTATTTTCAGAGAAATATGGTTTCAGCAAGATGGCAGCCCATTGCATTATGCCCTCTCAGTTAGAGAATATCCAAATGAAGAATATCCGGGCAGGTGGATAGGGCGATCTAGTACAATTTCGTGGCCAGCCCGTTCACCTGATTTGAATCCCTTAGATTTTTTACTGGGGAGCAGTGAAGGGAAAAATTTATTCAAAACAAATAGAAAATGTTGATGAACTTCAGGAGAGAATTAGGGAAGCAATGCAATTCGTCAATAAAGGAAGATACGCCCGTCTGATATCCCGATCTTTTTTAAGAATATGTCGTTCATGTATTGCGGCTGAAGGAGGGCAGTTGGACCATCTTTCGTGAATTTATTAAATCTTGTCATAAAACGAAACTGAATATCTTTAAGAAAAACCTTTTTTTGTTCAATATAAAAAAGAATGTTGTAAGTGTTATAGCATTTTAGAATCCTTATCAAATGTGGTAACTTGCCAAACTGATGTAGTACAATTTTTTCTCCTCACAGTCATTTGAAGTTTTGAATACTTGGTTCGACAAAAGGTGACATTATTTTCCAAGCCAGAGTAATTGGCTTAGATTTGAAGATTACAGGTTACAGAAGCACTATTCGGGATAACATAGGGAAAATAAAATTTGCAAAAAAGTAAAAAATTGTAGCAACAGGGGTTCAAAAATCATCACAGGGTGTGTATTTTATTGAATGAAAGAAAGTGTGATATAATTTGTAAAATATAGGACTTGGATTCTCTTTTATATTATTCTGATGACTATTTTAACCTGTTACCTGATTCAGGCTTGACTTCGACTTCTGGGACATCCTCTATAAGGCTATACTCGATTGTAGAAGAAAATGAATAAAAAGGTGTGGTCTGTCATATGAGTGAATGATATAATACATAAGGCTGTGATAAATAATAGCCAAAAATGTCTACAAGGCTGTAGTCGATAATAACTGGAAATGTTTATAATGCTATAGTCGATTAAAGCCAGAAATGTTTATACGGCTATAGTCGATTATAGCCGAAAATGTTTGAAAAACCTTTTTCATATCAGGAAATATCCACGTAGTTGATTCTGATCCGAAATATCTATAAAACTGTAATCGATTATAGCCGAAAATGTCGACAAGGCTGTAGTCGATTATAACTAGAAATGTTTATAATGCTTTAGTCGATTAAAGCCAAAAATTTTGAAAGAGCTATAGTGGATTATAGCCGAAAATGTTTTAAAAACCTTTTTTATATCAGGAAATATCCACGTAGTTGATTCTTATCCGAAATATCTATAAAATTGTAATCGACAACAAGGCTGTAGTCGATTATAACTGGAAATGTTTATAATGCTATAGTCGATTAAGGCCAAAAATATTTATAGAGCTATAGTCGATTAGAGCCGAAAATGTTTGAAAAACCCTTTTTTACATCAGGAAATATCCGCGTAGTTGATTCAAATCTGAAATATCTATAGAACTGTAATCGATTATAGCCGAAAATGTATAAAAATCGATCATAGTCGATTATAACCCAAGATATCTATGCCGAACATGTTTATAAGGGTGTAGTCTTTTATAGCCTGAAATATTTGAAGAACTGTAAACGATTACAATTGGAAATGCTCATATGACAATGGTGGATTATAGACGAAATGTATACAAGGGTATAGTCCATAAGAGCCTCAATATGTATAAATTGCGTCAATTATTGCTAATGGAAATGATGATTAAGAGTTTGGACTCATTGTATTATGTCCCCTGTTCTTCTGTATCGTGCACCAAAAAAAAAGCTGATTAGCAAACCATGACAGAACACATTATTGTGTAAACTGTTTCTCCAACAACATAATGTCGTGCATCTACTAAATGCACATTGCTAAAGAAAGCTCGATTATAACACATGATTTTGAGCGAATATTAAAGGCAAAAAGTTGCAGAATCAGCAATACAGGAGAACCAACATATTACTTTTCCCAGTCGGTGCAAAGAACTTCCCTCTATAATCCATTCTCCCCTAAACAGCAACGTTATCTCCAAACCTAAAGAATCTTAGCCGACAGTCTTTGGAACCCTTTGCCATCTCCCGCTCATTAAACCGTTTCTGTAAACGCGAAACCATCTCCGCAGACGCTTCCCTCCGGGAATCACGAGCGCGGTTTTTCACCAGGCGGGCAGCTGTCTCCATGGAGAAGGAAACGGTGAAAAGTCAGCGAAAACGAAAGACCTTAGAGTCGCGTTTTCAGCTTACCGCGCGCATCACACACGCCGACCGAACGGATGAATAAGTTATGCGGAAGGAGAAAGGTTCTATTCTTGCCCGGAGTAAGACGTTGCGAGCCGTGAGGTTCTGACTGGAAAAGAAAGGGAGGGTGAGGACCGGTCCACGTCGACTTGGGAGGAAATTCGGGACCGGGGAGGATCGGAAAATGAGACCGTGCAGATCGATAGGCACGTACAACGGGAAATGGAAAAGTTGGACGAGGAAGAATAAGCGTAAACAGGGATGAAATTCAGTTCTCATGGATAGCATATAATTCAACGTCGAAAAAAGACATCATCGGGTCTTCAGGCCTGTGAAATGATCATCAGAAAGATCAATTTCTGCTTAGTACAGGGAATAGTAAAACTTCGCATGAAATCACTACACTAATAACTTCTTGGTCATGAGGGCTTTTTTTCCTACAACATTGTTTTCTATGTTTAAACTTGGCTTTAGAGTATTTTATTGCAACTATCCAGAATTCTCACAAATTTTCTATTTTAGTCATTGGTATCATTAGTTACCATTCCTTCCTCTGAACCAGTGTTTCCCGAACTTTTCGTGGTCCTCACTTGTGGACTTAAATCTTTTTTCACACCATCCTGAATCCCCGCCGAGCCCCTGAGTAGACCCCTGGGGGTCCACATGGACCACTTCGGAAAATACTGGTCTAAAGCTGGAAGACTGGTCAAGTTGACAATCTCCGAGTCCTATACAAAACGCAGGTGACGGCAGTGGGCGAATCTTCCGTCGGCCGAACGCTTGTGTAGTCTACGGCGACGTGATCAGAGGCGAAAGTGGAACAAGAACGGCGGCTCCTCTAGGTACAGGCGACAACGAGACTTTATGTATTATGTCGTTACGTCTGCCAGGAACGACATATTGTGCGTCTCCGGCCTGGACTCGCGCCTCGGTTTCATGCGGACGAAACGAGATGACAGATGAGAGAATTAATGGCGCGTGCTCGGCGGCAACATTTGTCACGCGGAGGACGCGCTCCCGCCGAAGGGACCCGCGAGCGCCAGACGCACTTGTGGGGTGCAAAAGGACTTGGGTAGAGCAGATGAGAACTTAGCACGAACTAGAATTGATGAAGACTGTAAGTTCTCGGAAACACGAACAGATGTTAGGGGTCTCCAGCATCGGAATTAGGAATTCGAATTCAAATACTAATTAAAATTAAATAATTAAATGGTCTGCAAATTTAACACTGAGGTTTATCATGTTAAAAATGAATAACCCGATAATAAAATTTTGAATATTTCTGCGCGTTTATGCTGAGTTCTATGCGCCAACTGGATCTGGATTATTTCATTATCATAACGCGCATAGCTTTCGATTATTCCTGTCTTATGCATTGAATATCGTATTTCCTAAACGTGATTTTCCGAACATGTATACGAAAGACATTCGCCCAGACGGGCAAAAAATCGTAAATTTCCAAACAACGCCTTTACGGCGCGAAAAACAATACCCCCCTCTGTTCCGGTGGGGCGTCGAAGCCTGCCAAAACCCCAGATTTACAAGTTTCCCGCGAAATCCAATTTCGCCCGACTCGAAAAACCCCGACGGCACATCAAAGGGGGCGAGAGAGAGAGGGAGAGAAAGAGAGGATGCCGCGAATGCGCGACCGATCGCGCGAAGACGGGAAAAAAGCGACGATAAATCTGACGGGGAAATGCCTCGGAACGGGACGTAAATTTGTCGGGCGATATTAATTTGAGAGCGTGTTGTCGGACAGGCTGGGAGGTGAAGGGGGAAGAGGGGGGATCTCACGGTTCTTGGAGAAGTTATGCCCGAACAACACTTTGAAGTGCGACGTCGGATTTCTTCGAAAGATTCCGACATCGTTAGTGGAACGGGAATATTTGATATTTTGTCATGAGTTAGTGATTAGTGAATTCCCCCAAAATAGTTGAGTAAGGAGAAATTGCTCAAGAAATAGCGAATATACAGAATGTCACGTGGAGAAAATAGGCAATGAAATACAATGTTTTTATAATTGAAACATTTTCAGAAATTAGCTACTATTTATACAAGTGTCGTAGATGTATCAATCAATCAAAAAGATCCAAAAGGCCTAATAGAAGCGGCCAAAACAGGTCTGACCTCCAGCAACGCAGAACCGACAAGACTATTCTCGAGAAGCATTTCAAAAGTTTCTGAAAGCGAAGGTGGGCATCTGCGTCTGCAAAACGCCGAAAGTAACTGGGATTTCCAGAGGATTCAAAAGCAGTCGATACTTTCAGGAGCGGCAAAAGCAGGTCCGACTTCTTGAAACGACAAACCAGACAAAACCATTATCGAAAAGCGTTTTAGAAGTTTCCGGAAGTAATTATGGGAGTCTGCGTGTTCAAGAAGCGCCGAAACTAACTGAGATTTTTAGAATAGCCTAAACAAATTGACAATTCTTGAAGTCATCAAACAGACAAGACTATTCTCGAAAACCGTTTCCGATATTTCAGGAAGTGATCATGAGTGCCTAGGTAACTCTGAATGCGGCGATAGTAGCTGAGGCTTCTAGAAGCGGCTGCAGCAGTTAAATCTACTAGAAACGGCAAAGATGATCAAAAGAAAAGATTTTTCCTAAAATAATCATGGGAGTTTATTTAATACTAGAAGAGGCTGAAGCAGTTGAGACTGCTAAAAACAGCAAAAGCAGGTGGGAGTCTGCGTTTTCTAAAAGTACCGAAACTAACTGAGATTTCTAGAATAGCCGAAAGCAATTGACAATTCTTGAAGTCGTCAAACAGACAAGACTATTCTCGAAAAGCGTTTCAGATGTTTCAGGAAGTGATCATGAGTGTCTAGGTAATTCTAAATGCGGCAACAGTAGGTGAGGCTTCTAGAAGCGGCGAAAGCAGTTAACACTGCAGGAAACGGCACAGCAGATCAAAAGAAAAGACGTTTCCGATAAGAATCATGGGCGTTTATTTAATACTAGAAGAAGCTGAAGCAGTTGAGTTTTCTAGAATCCAAAACAGGTATGACTTCTAGAAACAGCAAAATAGACAAGACTATTCTCGAAAAGCGTTTCCGATGTTTCAGGAAGTGATCCTAGGTAATTCTAAATCCGGCGACAGTAGCTGAGGCTTCTAGAAACGGTGAAATCAGATGAAACTGCGAGAAACGGCAAAGCAGGTCAAAAGAAAAGATGTTTCCGAAAATAATCACGGGCGTTTATTTAATACTAGAAGAGACTGCAGCATATGAGACTTCTCGAAACAGCCAAAGCAGGTGTGACTTCTAGAAACAGGAAAATAGACAAGACTATTCTCGAAAAGCAAATCCAGTATTTCCGAGAGAAATTGAATGAAATTTCTAGAAGAGCCGAAATCAGTTGAGACTTATAGGAGTGGCAAAAACCGTTGAGATAGCGTACAAAGCAGGTGTGGCTTCTTAAACCAGACAAAACCATTATCGAAAAGCTTTTCAGATGTTTCTGGAAGTAATCATAGGAGTCTGCGTTTTCTAAAAGCACCGAAATTAACTGAGATTTCTAGAATAGCCAAAAACAATTGAAGTTGTCAAACAGACAAGTGATCATGAGTGTCTAGGTAATTCTAAATGAGGCGACAGTAGCTGAGGGTTCTAGAAACGGCGAAATCAGTTGAAACTACGAGAAACGGCAAAGCAGGTCAAAAGAAAAGATGTTTCAGAAATGAATCAAGGGCGTTTATTTTTAATACTAGAACAGGCTGAAGCAGTTGAGACTTCTCGAAACAGTCTAAGCAGGTGTGACTTCTAGAAACACAAAAACAGACAAGACTATTCTCGAAAAGCAAATCCAGGTTTCCCGAGAGAAATTGAATGAAATTTCTAGAAGAGCCGAAATCAGTTGAGACTTGTAGGAGTGGCAAAAACCGTTGTGATTTTTAGAAGCGTAAAAAGCAGGTGTGGCTTCTAAAACCAGACAAAACCATTATCGAAAAGCTTTTCAGATGTTTCTGGAAGTAATCACGGGATTCTGCGTTTTCTGAGAGCACCGAAACTAACTGAGATTTCTAGAAGAGTCGAAAGCAATTGATAATTTTTTAAGTCGTCAAAACAAGACTATTCTCAAAAAGCGTTACAGATTTTTCAGGAAGTGATCATGAGTGTCTAGGTAATTTTCTAAATGAGGCGACAGTAGCTGAGGCTTCTAGAAGCGGCTGCAGCAGTTGAAACTACTAGAAACGGCAAAGCAGATCAGAAGAAAAGATGTTCCCGATAAGAATCAAGGCCGTTTATTTAATACTAGAAGAGGCTGAAGCAATTGAGTTTTCTAGAAACAGCCAAAGCAGGTGTGACTTCTAGAAACAACAAAATAAACAAGACTCGAAAAGCAAATCCAGTGTTTCTGGGAGAAATTGAATAAAATTTCTAGAAGAGCCGAAAGCAGCTGGAGCTTCTAGGAGTGGCGAAAACCATTGAAATTTTTAGAAGCGTACAAAGCAGGTGAGAGTTCTAGAAACGGCATAACAGACTTTTTTGAAAAGCGTTTTAGATATTGCACAAAGTAAACATGTTTCATATGTTTCCTTTCGAGAAGATGCCTAAATATAGGCCTTCGTAAATGTCGAAAACCTATCTATGTTACTATGGGGAAATATAATAAATTGCATTGGCATTTCGCTTATGTCGACGTTCTTGGACATCCTCAAACTTCACACGAAACGGAGGCAGCCAATGTTTCAACGAGACGCAACGCCGCAATCTTCAAAAATCGAAACCAGATGAAAACGCCACCCGGTTTCGAGAACCCCTTCGTTCACGGCTCAAATCGTCCCGAACCAGAGGAAGCGCGGCGTGCCTCTCTCATCAAAAGCGTTAATTATCGCGTCAGGTCATCCGGATCGTTTCCTGATTGCGCCGCGGTTCCGTCGACTACGAGGCTACCGTCTCCGAAGTCTAACGTTATCACATACGTCCTCCGAGCATCTCGAAGACTTGACGAACTGCACCGTTGTCTTTGTACGCGGGTAAAGGCGAAGAACGGTCGACGGCGACAATAATTAGCGGCCGGGCGCCTTAAGGCTGCAGACGGTAATAACGTAGCGCGGTAGTCGTCCGTGTGGAGCAGAATACAACAATGAATGATTCTACGAAGTCCATGAAAGAGTGAGTGATTTGATGAAAGATGGGACTAAGTTGTCTGGTTGAATCTCCGTACTCTTATAATCTTGTTTCAGATCGCAGTGGGCTATAATAGCCTGACCAAAGACCTCGACTCTGATCTGACTCACCGCTGGGCACTCTGAGACGATGTCCATGGCTGTATCAGTGACCTCAAGGCACAGCCTGCATTCATCGTCTTCAGCCAGACCGATTTTGTGCAAATGCGCTTTCAGCCTGCAGTGACCTGCCATAATTCCGAAAGGTTTTCTGAGTTTGGCCTTTTCTAGTCCTAGCGCTAGGTCTGCCATCTTTCGACTCGAAGTCGTTCCAAAGAACGCCTTCAGGCCAGAATGGCTCAGCCAGAAAGACTCTAGTCTTGAGTTCATTCTGCCTGTTATCGTCCGCTTAGCCACATCATGTGGTATTCCCAGGAATGGTTCCTGGCGTACAAGAGGCAGCGTGGCTCCAGTCAATGCCAACCGATTTGCCTCTTCCTTACTCAAATAGTTTGAGTAGCTCGGTATCCAAACAAGAGTGATTCTGTTATGCATAACGAGTCTATTTAGAGCCGTGCAGAAACTCCAGACTGTTTTCGATGTAGATCAGCTGGATTTTAGAGCTTTCAGTACTGACTATCGCTAAATATTTTGATTTTGCGTGGTGGATTTGCCGTTTTATCAGCAGATCCGGCGGTCTCAATAGCAATTAGTTCTGCCTGGAATATGGTTGCGTATTGACCGAGACTCAATGAGATGCTGATTCTCAGTTTGCTCTGATAGACTTCCGTTGCGTTCGTCGTTCGGGAACCGTCTATGAACAAGCCAAGGTTGGTTTCAATAGAACCTCAGCATGCTGGGTCCATTTGTCCCGGCTCGGGACGATTACATTGAAATTCCGTTCTTGGCTCGTGATTTTTGACATCAGATCCGAGGGCATCGATAGGGTGCTGCTCGTTGAGAGCTCGTCCAGCAGTCCTGAGTCCCCCAATCACTATTACCTCTGGTCTATCGAGCGCCAGTTGATGCAGTTTGGATGTGGTCCGTTTCGCCTCCCTCTGCACGACCAGGTGGAGGCGTGATAGATTTACTAGTACCTGCAAAGCTGCCGTGGGTGTGGTGCAAACCGCACCTGTAGTTGCAAGCCAAGTCTGTCTCTGTAGTCGAGTGAGCTTATGGTGGTCAATCGTTTGTTGGCATTTCTTCCACCACGCTACGGCGTGGTGGAATGAAATCTCTAGAACTGTTTTCATGGTGTTCTCCATTTGAGATGACTTGCGTCTTGATTTAAGTATGTGAGACTCGACAGTGACTTAAGTCTCGAGACCAAAGCAACTTCGGATTAGAGAGTAAGCAAGTGTTTTCATTTATTAAATTGGATTGAAGTCAGACGCTCGTTTTGCACCCAGCTCCTCAAACAACGACGGAAGACTGGAAACTAAATGTTGAAAGTAAAAATAACTACATACGTCTATTCACTTGAACGGATGGGTTGCTGTAGCCAGTCGTAACCGACATTTGAATGATATTGTTTTTTATTCGTGAACGTCAAAGTACAACCTTCCTAATAAACTCGTTACTTTGAACAAATATTGATTAGTTTTTTATTCATAGCTGATCAAAAAGGCAAATTTGAAACGGCTCACCCTTCATTTCGCAACGAATGTTATCTAGAATGGAAAACACCATGTGACAGATTTCGATGTCTGCCTTCTTTTTCCTGATTGGTTTTCAATTCAAGGGGTTGGCACTCTTCAAGAGTACCTGAACCATTAATATTCTGCGATTCAAATTCAATACAAAAAAAGTACTCTAAAAAATAACAACAGATGTGAAAGCGGCATTTCAAACTTAATTTTGCAGTGCCCAAAATCACGCAAAATGGAAAAAGGCTTTATTTGCCCATTTCAAAATCCATTTCTTCTCGAAGGCCTACCATTCATTTGCGGGTAAAAAAATTATAAAATGGGCAGATTCAAAGATAAAACGGTGACATTGTTATCTTAGCATGCTTCACGTATAGCAAGTTTTTTTACCATATTTGTGAACAGGAACGGTAAAATATTCAATATAATGACAGATAATTGGGTGTCCTTGATGTATTTTTCTGGAAATGTTTATGGAATAGTAAAGAATGGAATAAATTAACTGTTGCATTGAGTTGCATTCTGAATATTGGTAAGTTGATTATGTTAAAAACTAAAAGGTCATAAAAAGATTTACCAAATTTCACAGTGATTAGCTACATATTAAAATAAATTAATTCAACTGATCTGTACCAAAATCATTAATAAAGTATGAGCTATGGTAATAGAAAGTTTCAGAAATCGAGACAGTGTAACATACATCTGTATTAACAATTCTATACTCAAACAGATGGCGATAGTGTATTATTAATGTCTTGAAGTACCTGTGTATAGCGAATATATCGGTTTTTTTCAGAGTGATAACTGTGATTTGACAGAAGGTAGAAGCCATGTTGTTTTGACATTTCTCTTCAGTAAACATTGACAAATCATCATGGAAAGATTCACGCCGCAACAAGGTTTATAAATTGTTGAAACTTATTTTCAAAATCAGTGTTCTATTAGCCAAACTTATAGAGCACTACGTGAAATTTATGGTTTACATAATCGTCCATCAGAGCAGCTTATTCGTCGAACTATAGATAGATTTCGGACAACATTTTCCTACTCGATGCAACAACAACAAGACAAAGAACTGTACGTACAGAAGAAAATATCGCTGCTCTAAGTCATAGTGTTAATGATGATTCAGATTTGTCTATTCGTCCAAGTTCACAAGTTGGGCTGTGTGCATCCACCACATGGAAAATTTTGCGTGAAGATCTTGGTCTACACCCATACAAGATCCAACTGGTTCAAGAACTGAAGCCACTTGACCATAATAAGCGTCGTTTATTTGCTGATGGGACCCTAGAACAGCTTGAAGTTGATCCACTTTTTTATCGTAAAATTGTGTCTAGTGATGAAGTTCATTTCTTGTTGAACGGCTATGTAAACAAGCAAAATTGCCATATATAGAGTGAAAACAATCCTCCAGAAGTTCTGCAGGTTCCATTGCATCCTGTATGGCGTGCTTTACACGCTGGAGGCATCATCGGTCCATATTTCTTTAAAAACGATTTTGGAGCTAATGTTACAGCGTATGGTTCTCGTTGCAGATCGATGATCAATGATCATTTGTTTCAAAATTTGAATGGTATCGACCCAGAAGTCTCAAACAAGATGGTGTTACACCTTATGCTGCTACCATAACAATTGATTTATTGAAAGAAAGTTTTGGCGATAACATTATTTCGAGAAATGGTCCAATTAAGTGGCCTCCTAGATCATGCGATATAACCCCACTGGATTATTTTCTTTGGGGTTATGTCAAGTCATTGGTTTATGCCGATAAACCAGAAACAAAAGACGCTTTGGAAGCCGACATAACTCGTGTTACTGATGAAATAAGGCCTGAATTACTCGAAAAAGTGGTGCAAAATTGGTCTGGTCGAATGCGGTTCGTCAGAGCTAGTCGTGGTGGACATATACCGAAAATTAACTTTAAAACATAAATTTCATAAAATTATCTTTCAAATAAAGGAGAAATTTGGCTTCGATCTTAATTAAAATGTGTTTTATTTCAATTTAAAGTCCTATTACTCTAAAAAAACACCCGATCTGTGATCCACAAAACCTTGTCGAGTTTGTTTGAGTATAGAATTGTTATAGAGATGTATGTTACACTGTCTCGATTTCTAGAACTTCCTATTACCACAGCTCATACTCCTTATTAAAGATTTTTGGTACAGATCAGCCGAATTAATTTATTTTAACATACATTTCCTCTCAAACGCCTACCATTTACGTATTTCTGGGTAAAAAAATTATAAAAAGAGCACATTCAAAGATGAAACGTTGTCATTGATATCTTAGCATGCTTCACGTATAGTAATTTTGTTATCAAAAATTCACGTTGAAGAAACTATTGCTTCCAAGGCAGAAGTAACACTTCTGATGTCCTGTATATATGAATACATATCAAGTATCACAGAATATAATCCCGATAGATGAAAGTTAAACCATGCAAAATCTTCCGGATTCTCCTTACTTACTGGAACGTTTAGCCTACAACTCGACAAAATACATCACCCACCGAACGCCAGAGTTCATAGATCTTCCGCCGTAAAAAGCTGATACGGTGTTTTGTCTCGGAAAAGCTAATATAGAATCTCGACCTATATCAACAAGCAACTTCCCTCTCTGTCCCTCCCTCTCTTTCCTTCTCTCTCCTCACGTCACGCTGATTCGTCGACTTCCGTTACGGGGGCGATACGAGAACGCGAACGACCAAAAGATCGACGATCTTCTACTTCCTTCATAAAACTATAAGGTACTCTTTGGTTATTTAGTAAAGTCTATTAACGAGTATATAACTATGAGGGGCGTTCAATGTATTCTAGGTATAGACATGATAAAACCCAGGAAATTTCGGAAAAATTCTATATTTCAATGTAGTCTAGAACTTCAATATATTTGTTAGATCGAAAAATAACCTATTCTTCCGGCTTCTCAAAATAGGTATTAATTGCTACCTTCAGTTCTTCATCGTCGGAAAATCGCTTTCCACGAATATTTATTCAGATTTGGGAATAGCTAGTGGTCACTGGGGACAAGTCTGGACTGTACGGAGAAATAGTTATTTATTCGAAGCGACATTCCCGCACAGCAGCCTTCGCCACGTAAGTCTTGTGAACTGCTTCCCTTAAATTACGCAAAAGGGTTGAGTATGACCTTCAGAATCCCAAAAGACCGTAGCCATTATTTAACCAGCGGATTGGGTGACTTTAAACTCCTTTCGGGGCTGTGCACCCTCAATCCACTGCATGGACTGTTGTTTACTCTCAAGGTCATAGTAAAGAACTCGCATCTCATCCCCAATAACCAGCTGGTTGAGAGTAGTCTTCTCCATAGAGCTCTAAAAACTCCTTACAGCACTCGATTCGGACTTGCTCCGTAGGTGCGCTTAGCTTTCTCGTTTTCCACCTTGCACTGACCTTTAAGTCAGTCATGAATGGTACCCACGGATAGATTAGTCATCTCTGCTAGCATCTTAGTTTTGTATTCTGGCATCTTCAAGTATTTTTAAGTGGCGCCGCTAACAGGCCCGCCCAAGAGAGGTCGTCTTCAATGCTTTCTCTGCCTCTTTTGAATTCACTTGACCACCTTTAAACGGTGGATAACGCCGGGGCAGAGTCTTGGTGAACAGCGACCATCTCTTCATGAATGATTTTTTCATTTTTTCTCTGCTTAGTGAGGAACTTTATAAGGGCACGATGCTCGATTTTCTTCATCATTGTAGCGCCAGTCATTCTCTCAGGATAGTTAAAAAAAATTATGATCGTAAATCAGTCAAAATTCATATTTATACCCTCAGATAGTGTCTTCAGAAACAAAGATAATTAGATTACTCACATTCTTAGCTCAAAAATGGATAGGTGCACAATATTTAATTTTCGAACAGTGTAATTTCGTGCTCTTTTTGAAAATATCTGATGTGGGGGTTAAAATAGTGATTATTCCTCTATTTCTGTTACAGCAATAGCAATATTGTAGCATATGTTGATTTCATTCACAGCCACCTCAATAAAATGAACAATACCTAAATGATATAAAAATATACATGCATCTTTTGATAGATTGCCGTTAAAATGAAAATACAAGCTTTCATGGTATGTTGTGAATGTAAATATGAGATTCAACTTTTTCAATTAAATAAGCTGTGTATATTTTTCAGTGTGCATATTTTTGTTCAATGTTGAAGCAGAGAAGTAAAATAAAAGATTGGAAATTTTCATCTGATACGTCTAAGAGGATAAAATCATTTTACACCTCATTAATATAGGATCAGACTTTTATGATTGTAAAAAAAAATAAATACAGGTTTATACTTGATAGAAGGTATATAAAATTATTTAAATGATTGTAAATTAATTTTTCGTTGTGGAGCGATGAGGACGTGAAATACGGGTTAGATAACTGGATCTTCTGAAGAACGAATTGACTCTTCTTATCCTCTGGTCATTTTGTTCCTTTGTTATTTGTAAAAGAACCTTTTTACTGGGTTGTTATTTGAAGAACAGATATCAACAAGTATCGAATACTTCGGTAGCTGAGTATCATATATTATCCCGGTGTTGATGACCTCAACTTCTGGTTGTGCAAACTCGCTCAATTTTCAAATAAGCATAATCCCCCCTCAACTTTGTTCGGTAGACCCCGTCTCCCCGATATCTTCCCTTAAATACCCTCCTCCACTACGTAAAGCCGACGTAATCCCCCGGACCCAAACACCGGAAGGAACCCTTCCTGAATACGTTCCAGAGATGATGACTCCGCCGTTTCCCGAAATTCCCCGGCTCCCGGTCAAATTCCTCTTCCGATTCGGCCTAATGCCCTAAACAAACGCTGCGGGATCGCGATTCGGCAAAGTTTTCGAGGAAGGTCTGGACGCCATCGTGAGCGAATATCCGTTTCGACGCCCAACAAGTATAAGAGTAACACATCCGGATAGTTTAGGCAACCTGCAACACAACTGAAGCCTTAATTGATTCGGATCGCCTAATTTCTGTTAACGAGATCGTGAATTCTACCGGGTGACTATTCAGCACTCTCCAGTCTGCCCAGGAATCAGAAAGTGTTAGGCCTTATCATCGCGCATTAGGGAGAACCACTCCTGAGACTTGAACCCAGCAAGCTTCCAGTTTCGGCTTCAGTCCGCGAATCTATACCGTGACTAGTAGTAGCGAAGCCCTATCCAACCTCTACTGGCTCTGCAGTGTCAGTACCCGAGTTGTTTTGTGACGCAACTCACCACCCGAATGCAGTCCCATGAACCAATATAGTCCTCAAGACTTAATGATTCAATTGGTACGAGCACCTTCAATCTGGCCTGTACTAGAAGACCCATGTCTTTCAATTGATCCGGGCTTCAAGCACCAACGTCTAAGCCCTATCGCCGAGATCCACAAACCCCATAAACGTCTCGCAAACGATCCTAGTTCAGGACGAGACCGGTCGAACTCTCAAGTACTGCTAAACCCTGCAGAATTTCTCAAAATATCCTGAACATGAGTTTCTCTGTTTAAGAGATATCAGAAGGGTTAAATATATCGCTCAAAACCATTTAAATCAAAAGGGATTAATAAAAAAACTGGAGATTTATGCTCGCCAGGTGTTAAAGGAAATTTACCTGAAAGCATCTGCGATATGCATCTGGAATAGAATGGAATAAAACCTTTCTAAAAAGATATGACGTGATGGAAAATGGATAATTCATCAAAACATGCAATGAAAACTATCATGATCTCAAGGAAATGAACCAGCGCGAAGAACATCTAGAATTGAAAGCCACTTAAAGAGATTATGCTTTCAGTTTGATGAGATTACAAAGGAATTGTGTTGTTCTCTAGGCATCAAACGATCAATTTGATGTGAATTGTCGCTAATCGAACACATATTTTTCAGCGTTTTAAAAAAAACGCAAAGCTGTTCTATTCCACCATGAATAACTCTAAGACACACATATAACTGGCTACTCACCAAAAATTATTGTCGCTTGGTTGGAAACTGTGCCATCGAATTACCATTCATTTTGGAGCCTTACAAAATTTCTTGAATGATGAGACCTTCAATAATCATAACACTGTGAAATTATACTAAGAAGAAGTTTAAAATTGTAGAGTAAAATTATGTTTCATTGGTATAAGAAAACACTATTTGCCAACCCAATATGTGTGGAATGCTTGTTTTTATGCTAGATTAAACGGCCTAAAGATAATATAACGGGTGCTTTTTTTTAGAGTGATAGAACTTTAAATTTCCAGGACTATCATAGGCCTCGTCCACATCTTCTTCATCCAACAACATAAGCGCCATCAAATCCCATCACGTCCACCCACGACCTTATCCGTCCGACGCGACGTTTAGGAACAGATGCGTTCCGAAATAACAGGTGGTCCATTATCCATTCTCTCTCTCACTCTAACGATGTTCGAGCGAGTTTTGCGAACCTTTCCCTACCCAACCCCGCGGCATATAGAGACCGGCGCGGCGGCGTCCACAGGGTTCAGGTCCGGTCAGCGTGAAGGTCCGTCGATGCGTGCGTAATCGTATGCGAAATAATAACCCGAAGGTTCGGATATCGGGCAAGGATAACCCTCCTCCACGTGTGGGGTGATCGGCTCGAGGCCATCTTCCTTGTTAGTTAGTGTTAGTTGAGATCTTCACGGAGGATTGAATTTTAGGAGCTCAATAGGCTATTAGTCAAACTAGAGACGCCTGTAGGATGGACACAAAATCAGAAAATGCGATATATCACGAACTTCCCATTTTATGTGCGAATAAGAACTACCAGAGAGCAAAATCAGCTGTCATCATTTTATGGGTTATTTTTCCTCGACGTGAAACTGGAATACGAGAATTCAACTGTAATGCAAGGCCTACCATCTGTTTTTAGTAGATATGAGGAGCACAGCCGCCTCGCCCAATTTCATGACACGATATCAAACTATTCTGTGGCTCCAATAAAACTGAACGCGTCGAACCATAATGTTGGCAAATTGGAATGTTTCACTTCCATCACGTCTACTTTTATTATTCTGGAATCAATATCGTAGGCGCTACAGAATCGGAATGTTCATTTGTTATTGAAGCTTTAAATTACATGAGAGCAGTTTGATGATGTAATTACTGTTTCAAAACGCGATATTTTTTCTAGAAAAGAGCGTTCTAGATCTCAACATAAAATTCTTGATAGATACTTTTAGTCTATCGCTTTTTTATTTTTTTCGGGTTGTTCATGTACACTAATTCGAAAATATTGGGTTAAACATAGATTCCTTCAAACTAGATCAGCCAAGGCAAGGCTAGATCGTGATTAAGGGAATCCAACGCCATCATCGAGATAAAGCTAGATAGGCCGAGGTGATCAGGTGATCAATCAAACTTATCACCGTGCAGACGAGGATGCGAATACAATTATACCTTTTGTTGTGTGTGTAACTGATTCTTATTCTAACAATACCTGAAGACCTTCTGGTTAATTACTACTTATTGAACCTCAAGACCTCCTCTTCGGGACTATGGACACTCCAGATGGAAATGGCCATCCTGCGTCGCAGAAACCCACTTGCTATGCTACTAATAAGTTTCCTTGTGGTCTTAAATATGAGCATTTGTTTTCATCTCTTAATCTGACCAAAATTCTCACAGCCGGGTTATTTCTTCAGGTTTGGAAATAGTCCATATCGGCTAGATCAGGATACGATGCTTAATCGGGCAGCAGCTCGTAGCTCAAGTCATGGGTTGCATGCATACTTCTTGAAGAAGAGCACATTTCTCTTTCCTGAATGCTGTCGCTTCTGCCTTTCAAATCGAGGTCAAATCTATCAGTACTTTCACAATTTCGTCTACGTCGGAAGCTCCACAAGAGGGTCTTCAAGGTCCCATTTTATTGTTGCTTCATTTAAATAACATATCATCGCATATGCGGTCAGATATTGTATTTTTTCAATGAGACATCTATTGAAGAAAGGCGAAAAGCATTAGTTGAACTAAGGCTTGTTGATGTTAATGTCTTCCCTTACAAAATGATTTCAGAGTCGTTTGTATGAACATTTTGTAGGAAGATGTTCAGATTTCCAAAATGGCACATTCAATGTTCACGAAATCTGTAACCTCTTGTTGTTGCTTCCGATAATAATCAGATTGCAATTATGCCCTATCCCAGAAACTGTATTTTTCACCCCAGCGGCTTGTCCCCCTCTCCAAAACTCATCTCCATCGCCGGCGAACAGCAAATAGAAAAGTTGTTCCCGAGGCTATACAATGCTAATCTATTATTCACCCTACATACCGGATAATCGAAGCAGGGTGTCGTGCGAAATCACAGCCGACACCCTTCTTCACTTTTGGGAGAACAAGGGAATGTAACCATCTATGTAGAAAACTCTAAATCGAAGAACTACGTCATCGATGCATTACTGATATAAGAGGATCTACTGAAAAATTCTCAGCTCACTATAGAAAAAAGTGGTTGCACTTTTTGACCTGAAACTTTACCTCTTAGTAAGTGCGTTGATGTGGTATCTCAATACTTTCAAACACATTTAAATTAAGATTGAAGCCAATTTTTGTTTGTTTGGAAGATAATTTTATGACATTTATGTTTTAAAAATAATTTCCGGCATATGCCCACCTATTTTGGACCACTCGAGTAATTCAGACCTTATTTCATCAATAACATGAGTTATGCTGGCTTCCAAAGCGTCTATTGTTTCTTGTTTGTCAGCATAAACCAATGACTTGACATAACCCCAAAGAAAATAATCCAGTGGAGTTATGTTGATCTTGGAGGCCAATTAATTGGACCATTTCTCGAAATAATGTTATCGCCAAATCTTTCTTTCAATAAATCAATTGTTACGGCAGCAGCATGAGGTGTAGCTCCATTTTGTTGGGACCAAAACACTTCTGGGTCGATACCAATCAAATTTTGAAACAAATAATCATTGATCATCGATCTGTAACGAGTACCATTCACTGTAACATTAGCTCCAGCATCGTTTTTAAAGAAATATGGACTGATGATGCCTCCAGCGTGTAAAGCACACCATACAGTGCATTTTTCAGGAAGCAATGGAACCTGCAGAACTTCTTGAGGGTTGTTTTCACTCCATATACGGCAATTTTGCCTGTTTACATAGCCCTTCAGCCAGAAATAAGCTTCATCACTGAACACAATTTTACGATAAAAAACTGGATCAACTTCAAGCTGTCCTAGGGTCCAATCAGCAAACAAACGACGTTTATTATGGTCAAGTGGCTTCAGTTCTTGAACAAGTTGGATCTTGTATGGGTGTAGACCAAGATATTTACGCAAAATGTTCTAAATGGTGGATGCACAGAGTCTAACTAGCTGTGAACGTCGAAGAATAGACAAATCTCGATCATCATTAACACTATGACTTACAACAGCGATATTTTCTTCTGTACGTACAGTTTAGGGGTTTATCATTTGCTCTTGAAATAGGGTACATCAATTGGGATTTATTTTTTCTCGTAGATTACATATTCCTTCCTCTTGGAAAAATATGGTTGAGGGGAATGTACGGTTCTTGTAGGGTATTTTTCCTTTTTTTTTAGTCTTAGTATATTTCAATGCACCGTTTCCTTTTTTTCCTTTCCCGTCTCTATCTAACTGACCATATGAGAGGGACAGGAGAGAGGGAGAGAAATGGAAGATTCACAATTCACCGTCTCGAGTCCGAAAGCAACGTATGCGAATGCTGGTAATTATTATAACGCATTTTTTTTCCATTTTTCACCGTGGAAATTCTCACCGAGAGTTCCCAAAAAACCGAACGATATTGTGTGTGCGTGCATGAAAATACCGTTCCTGCTGGAGTAAGAAAGTAAGAAAATTATCATCAACGAAAGAAGTTTTCATCAAGTGATCATTGGTCAGTTTTCCCAATTTCCTTTGATGACCTTCTCATTTCCAACTTTCATGTGCATTGAAAAAAATAACTGATATTTAATAGAAAATCAATCATTATTAAATGATTCAAACATATCTATCGATAGTTCGACGAATAAGCTGCTCTTATAGACGATTATGAAAACCACACAAACAACGAAGTTTGGCGAATGGAACACTAATTTTGGAAATAAAGTTCAACAACTTGTAAACGTTGTTGCGGCGTGAGTCTTTCCATGATCATTTGTCAATGCTTACTTAACAAAAATGTCAAAACAACAGGGCTTCTACCTTCTGTCAAATCATAGTTATCCCTATCGAAAGTTCTATCACTCTAAAAAAACACACGATACATGAAACCGGTCTAAGACTTAATAGTTATTAATACATCATCGTATCAACAGATTCAGCGGCTTCGATTTCATGTGACGAAGTCTTGGATTTGCATTTGATCAGTGTGTGACCATTGACCAAAGTTAACGCGGAACTTCCTTCCATTTTTCAAGGACGCACCTCCGTTGTTTGCCTGTTTAATTGGCAAGTCCCTAAAGCGGGCACGTCGCTCCCTCCCGCGGGAACTCTGACGAACGCTCTATGCGATCGCCAAGAGTCGATATCGACAGTCAAGGATCCGGTTCCGATTGAGAGAGTAGAGGAAAGAACACATTTGGAAGGGACAAGAAAGTTTCTGTTTTGAATATTCACCAAAGAGTTCACTCTTTCTGTGAAGTATTCAGGAACACATTAAAATCTTCAAGTGACAGATGCTAGACGACGAAGACCTTAGAACAACATATTCAATTCGAAATCTTAATCAAGGATTTGTGCACCGAACCCCCCTATCTCAGTAAAACATTTTTTGTATTATATTCATATTGTTTTTCGTGGATTTCCCTGACCAAACTGCGCTTAAATTATAACATCGGCTAGCTATTATCCCCACCTATGATTCTGAATAGAATTTATCCCTAAAAGAGGGATGTTCCCCCTTGTAGTATCAGGACTAGGTGAGGCAACTCTTGTCAATATGATGTATTGAAGTATTATTCTACAAGCGCGTACGCCATATATGTTTGCTGTTCATTGAACATAACGTCGGAAGATTTATATACTACGAAAAAAAGGAGAGAGACTGTACAATTTCAAGTTATTTGTCAAAACGGTGGACATGATATTCTTTCTAGAAATATATTGACTTGAAACTCCTTAGTACAGTAAAAAAATTGCATTTTCTAAAACAAGGATGCGTTGAATCCATTAATTAACGAACAGTTAAGAGGAAACATGAAATGAATTGAATTTATTCACATTAATGATCAAGTAAAATTTCAGAAATTTAAAAAATAATCCTCCTGAAAATCAAATGGACACACATAACAAACTAATATTCCACTCTACTTCTTACAAGTACTGTAGCTCGCCTATGCATATAAATTATTAAAATATTCATTGTTTTCGAGCGTGTATTTTGCCTTCAAATTGTTGTTGAAATCAAAATTATTAAAGTTTTAATGGTGACATCTACAGCAGTACATAAGACTTAATTACAGAGAGTACCTTAAGCCTACTTTAAGCTGAAATTGTAATGGATGATTTGGAAAAAACAATTCATCAATCACTAGAAAGATTGTTTGTTGGTATAGATATGTGGATGTCATAATAGTATGCTATTATGCAGTGGAAAGCTTGATGATTTTCTCTATTACCTAAGTTCATTACATAAAAATATTGAGTTAACAATGGAACTAAGAGCTGGAGACTAGTCAAATTATTCGGGTTTAACAACAGCTAGAGTCAATAATATAATTTTTCTATTAGTCGTAAACCTCGTACAGATACAACAATCCCCAGTAACTCGTTTCATCCAATTCAACATAAGTTACAAGCATATCATAGCATGATAAAAGATTACTAACTCTTGTGGTAATAGAAAGTTCTAGAAATCGAAAAAATGTATAACATACATCTGTATAACAATTCTATACTCAAACAAACTCGACAAGGTTTTGTTTGAGTATAAAATTGTTATACAAATTTATGTTACACTGTCTCGAACTTTCTACTACCATAGCTCATCCTCCTTATTGATAATTTTTGGTACAGATCAGCCGAATTAATTTATTCGAATATGAATATGCTAATTATGAGCATTTCGGCATATTACCGTCTGATTTGAGCATGAGGAACGTTCATTCTGCGTAAGTAACGTGAAAATATCGAGAATACATTTCGTTACTTGAATTAACTCGCAAAGTTAAGTCCTGTATGTATTTTGCATACTCTAGATGGCGCTAGTGTATTATGAATACCTTAGAGCCTCTGTTTATAGCGAATATAGATACTGGACAGATTTGAAGTCAATGGCATACATTGCACTGACGTCAGTTTGAAACGTGCGCATGTCTGCAATTTGGCTGTGTGATCAACAAAACCTTATAGAGTTTGTTTGAGTACAGAATTGTTGAACAGATGTATGTTACTGTCTCGATTTCTAGAACTTTCTATTGCCATCGCTCATACTCCTTTTAATAATTTTAGCTATTAGTTTCTCAATTGGAATATAACCATATCCTGTCTAACTCTTCACCAAGCTTCATCCACGTTGTGCTTGAGTTTGTGATTTTTACATGTGCAAAATTTCTTCACACTGTCGGCGTTTGGGAAGACATTTTTCATTGAAAAAATTACAAACATATGTACGCATTTTTCGTTTCCGGACGACCGTGCCTAGGGTGAATGTAATCACTCACTGCCGGCCCTTAGACTTCCACACGAAAGACGGGGAGCCTTGGGCACGTGAATTCTACCAGGTTTTCGTATTGGCATGACGAGCATAGCTCTTTCACCAAGTGACTACTCAGCAGTCTCCACAGTCCACCCCAAGAGGTAGAAAGTGTGATAAGGATTACGCCATATCATCGCGCGAAGCGAGAACCCCTCCGAAGAGATGAACCCACCAGCTTCCACTTTGGATCCCGACTCGAAAGCTGGAACCGTCTGACTGGTAGCAGTGAAGCACTATTCGACCTCTACTGGCTCTGCAGGTCAGTACCAGAGTTGGTTTGTGACGCAACTCACCCGCCGCAAGGAATTCTTATCCAAGCACCCGAACGCAGTCCCATGAACTGAGATAATCTCAAGATTGATGACTTCTATTGATACTGGTACGAGCACCTTCTAACGGCCTGTACTTCCTGACCCACCGAACCCACGTGAAGTCATTTGATCGATCCTGGCGTCAAGCACTAACAGCTAAGCCATTTGGTCGAGATCCACAAACCCTAAAAAGCTACGCATTGATCCGATGCCAGGACAAGCCGGTCGAACCGTCAAGTCCCGTTAAACCCCGAGTCATTTCATGGGAATATCCGATACATGGGGGTCTGCGAACAGATAAATGAAATACCTTCCTAGTCCAGCATGCGGACTTTCAACCACTGCCCCCTCGAGTCCAGCACCAATGGGGTGGCTAGGTGGTACAAGTAACACCTGAGGACAAACCACCCCCCGAGGTAACGCAGTATGCTACATAACGCACTCGACCATTACACAGAATCCGGAGATTTATACTGCGATAGGGTAGAGTACGCCAGTTTTAAGGGAGAAGCCCTGTGCTGCGACAGACTCCCTGTCGCTGAGTTAATCAACCGGCTCAGCCCTCCATTTCACCAGAACAACAAAACTAGGGCCCCATTCGGAGATCTTCCACCATACAGGTCCAGTGACTGGCGCGAAATGTTAGACACCAAGGCTTAACCCTCCATTACGCCAAGACTAGGATCCTAGTCAAGGCAAGCACCCCCATCAAGACAAGATCTAATGCCTGGGGGGGAGCCTTGGGCGAATAGCAGCAGTATGGACATGAGAAGTGAAATGATTACATTCTCACGTTGTCCATTTCCCAGCTCACTTTCTTGCATAGCTATTTGAGCTCATAAGGATTGTAGTCGAGTATCTTACGAAGCTGAATTTCTTTGTAGCTTCGTCATAAGTAGAGTTTGTAGGTGGAATGCATTCCCTTCTCTACATAAAACAGCACACCGTCATATACTCCATGAAACCCACTCGTGATGCTTAACGTTGGTTTGAAATATCGCTTTGAACGAAGATTCACTAAAAACGCCTTCGAATTACATATGTACAACATTAGCATACACTACTTCTACAAGAATGTGTCGTAACAACAACGATCGACGGACTCTCCTCCAGGAAACATGCATATGTATGAATCAGTCGATCTGAACCTATTCATCTGCGGGAACGTTCAAGCGCAGAAACTACGGAAGCTATCATTCCTCCATAAATTAGGAATAATCAACGCCGACTGTCGCTGAGATCTGTTACATACGCTATGTCGAGGTCACCACTGTAAAACGTGACATCCCCATAAGAGTTACGTTACTCCGGCATGACGTTGCATATTGACCGTCGTGCTTTGGCCAAGAAGGAGACATAATGTTATTCCAACAACTTTCAAACAATCGGTACAGACTGAATGAGATATCAAGCAAACCAGGAGAGCACCCGACACTAGACACAGGTTTTCAGGATTATTATTTTCATTTATTCATCAGGCCAAATATTACTTCACTAATTGGAAAAAAAACATAATTTAGCAGAAAAATTTATAGACATATCATAACATGAGTAGTTCTAGAGTAGTCGAATGATGGATTTTTTCGGATTGTTCAATAAGCCAGTAGGTCAAACGAACCGGTATGACATTTGCGGCTAGAGGGCATGTCAACAAATTGTTATTTAATTATTTAAATATTTTAATATTAGCCTTCTACATATTCAATTTCAAAAAAATTATATTTAATGATTATAACTTCAGGAATTAAATTAAAATAATGTCATATAAGTACTTATATGAAACGACATATAAAATAAACATTCATTATAAGACATCCAAATGATATAACAAAATCCAATAAATAAATTGTCAACCAAAATCCTATAAATTAAATATTTTTGAGTAGACAAAATTTTGTTTCTGCTGATCAATCTTTCAAATATCTTTCAAAAATGTCTAACATAATCTTAAGAATTTCATCATAAAACTATCTTACTTAATATTCAATATTATTGGATATCTACTAAGTTACTTTGTATAAAATCTCAAGATATGTAAAAAAATTACTGAAAAACAAGTTTTAAGAGATTTAAGAGATTTTTTTGAAATTAAATATGTAGAAGGCTAATATTAAAATATTTAAATAATTTTATATACCTCCTATCAAGTATTTACCTCTATTTATGCTATTTCATTCATAATATATAATTATTTGGTTTTCTTAACATTTTTCATACAGATAATCCTTGTGATATAATAGAGGCCGTTTAATTGTCTTTCAATCCTTTAGATCAAGGGTAAACCACAGAATTATTTATTTGTAGTTAACCTTACACTCCATTTAAATTTTTCAGTATTCAATTACCAGAAGTTTTCTAAATTGTTGAAGGGTGAGTAAATATTTGTTGTTGATTGATGTTATATTTTCTTGAATATGAATTATTTGAGTACTGACGAAGCAAAGTCTCTCTTAAAACTCGTTTTTCAGTAATGTTTTTACATATCTTGAGATATTATACAAAGTAACATAGTTAGATATCCAATAATATTGAATATTCTAAGTAAGATAAAAATGTATATGAGAGTAATTTATTTCCACAAAAATGTTTGTACTACTACAACAATTGTTTCACCACGATGTGGCTTCTTCAGGTATTACATTGTACTTGTACTTGTAGTAGTACAAACATTTTTGTGGAAATAAATTACTGTCTCATATACATTTTTTTAATTAAAATGAGTTTCCACCAAGTAAAGACCGAATCTATCAAATATAAGTAAGATATATTTATGATGAAATTCTTATGATTATCTTTTACCATTTTTTAAAGATATGCGTTTTCATAAGATTGATCAGCAGAAACAAAATTTTGTCTAGTCAAAATATTTAATTTATAGGATTTTGGTTATTAATTTTTATTAATTGGATTTTGTTTTATCATTTGGATGTCTTATAATGAATGTTTATTTTATATGTCGTTTGATATAAGTCGTAATTATATGACATTATTTTAATTTAATTCCTGAAGTTGTAATTATTAAATATAATTTTTTTGAAATTGAATATGTAGAAGACTAATATCAAGATATTTAAATAATTTTATATACCTTCTATCAGATATTAAGTTCTATTTATGTTATTTTAACAAAATTGTTGTCTGTGATCTCCGAGAATCGTGTAAAATTGAGAAATGTCGGTAGCAAATAAACGAAAAATCTCACGGAAATGTAAATGCTTTTATAAGCTAGATCTTTGTTTGGACATTCGACCCGTATCCACACTTTTTTTGCAGGCTGCGTCGGAAAAAAGCCTTTGGACTCACAAAAATAGTATTCTTGAGGTTAATCTTCTGTGGCCGAGTTCAACGACGATTACAGCTTTTATTATTAGTATGGAGCAATAATAGTATCGGGCGTTTTTTTAGAGTGATAGAACTTTAAATTGCAATTAAACATATTTAAATTAAGATTGAAGCCTTTCTTTTTATTTGAAAGGTAATTTTATGGCATTTATGTTTTAAAAATAATTTCCGGCATATGTCCACCACTACCAGCTCTGAGGAATTACATTCGACCAGATCAATTTTGGACCACTTTTTCGAGTAATTCAGGTGTTTTTTTTTATCAATAACACGTGTTATGTTGGCTTCCAAAGCGTTTGTTTCTGGTTTATCAGCATGAACCAATGACTTGACATAACCCCAAAGAAAATAATCTAGCGGAATTATGTCGTAAATCAGCAAACAAACGACACTTATTATGGTCAAGTGGCCTCAATTCTTGAACCAGTTGGATTTTGTATGGGTGCAGACCAAGATATTTGCGCAAAATTTTCCATGTGGTGGATACACAGAGTCCAACTTGTTGTGAACGTCGACGAATAGACAAATCTGGATCATCATTAACACTATAAATTACAGCACCGATATTTTCTTCTGTACGTACAGTTCTTTGTCTTGTTGTTGTTGTTGTTGCATCGAGTAGATAAAATGTTGTCCGAAATCTATCGATAGTTCGACGAATAAGCTGCTCTGATGGACGATTATGTAAACCACAAATTTAACGAAGTGCTCTATAAGTTTGGCGAATAGAACACTGATTTTGAAAATAAATTTCAACAATTTGTAAACGTTGTTGCGGCGTGAGTCTTTCCATGATAATTTGTCAACGCTTACTGAACAGAAATGTCAAAACAGCATGGCTTCTTCCTTTTTTCAAATCACTGTTATCCCTATCGAAAGTTCTATCACTCTAAAAAAAAACCGATATTTGTTTGGGAATCAGACCTATTACCTTAACATCTACAAGTACTTTCTTTGAGAAAAAAGCCTAGGATTCATGAATAAAGGTGTTCAAACTTTTCCGTTGTTTTTTGTACTGTATACCTTCAAAAAAGTAGTATTCGTAAAATGATTCTTATTAATTGGGCAGGTAGGTAAGTGAAATCGCTTACAAAACAAGTTTCTATGACCCATAGATCAATAAACAGACCACATCTTCATCCACAGAGCTCCTCACAAATCTTGGACGTCTCACGTTTCCACAATTTTCGAGGAGATTCCAAACAAAACCCGAATCGGGGAAAAAACGGAATAAATCACGGAAAGTTCGTCAGTCGTTATCGAAGGAAAACCGCGGGGGACGACGCCGTCGGCTCCGGTAAAGCAGACGCGGATCCCTTTGTGCCCGCTTTTCTTCCGGACTGCAAGGTGGTATTGTTTCTTCGGGGAATCGATCAGACGCACCCGCTCAATTGGCCGGAACGAGGCACGGATTCGAAGGGACGGCCCTTAAAAACAGATATTGAATTTCCCTTTCGCTCGGCAGAATCGCTGGAGGATTGCAGGATATTAGAGCATCTTCATGATTCGATCTATTGGAATCCTTAAATGAACTTCTGTTTTTCCCAAACTGGAGAGATTTTAGAATAAATAAGGAAATCCCTTCGATACTCATAAACTGTCTTAAAAACCAATTCATTAATCTACGTTCATACCAGAGGCTCGATAACATCTCGAAAACAAATATTTGAACTCTGCATTCTCTCGGTTATCCAATTCATTAATCCGCATAGATAGCATTGGCTTGAAAACATCTCGAAAACAAGGATTCGATTTCTGCATTCTCTAGGTTTTTTCCAAATCGGAAAGAAATTAGAGCATACTAGGAAATCTCTTCGGTTTTCATACAGCTCTACACTATTTACTGTCATACAATTGAATACATTAATCCACATAGATACAAGAGGTTTAAGCACATTTTGAAAACAAGTATTCGATATTTGCATATTCTCGGTTTTTCCAGAATCGGAGAGATATCAAAGGACTTTAGGAAATCTCTTCGATTTTCATACAGCTTTTCACTATACTGTCATAAAATCCAATCCATTAATTCGCATAGATATCATAGGCTTGAAAACATATCGAAAACAAGGATTCGATATCTGCATTCTCTAGGTTTTTTCCGAATCGGAAAGATATCAGAGCTGACTAGGAAATCTCTTCGATTTTCATACAGCTCTTCACTTTATACGGTCATAAAATCCAATTCATTAATCCGCATAGATACCAGGGGATTGAGAACATCTCGAAAACAAGTATTCGATATCTGCATTCTCTCGGTTTTTCCAGAATCGGAGAGATATCAAAGCATTTTAGGAAATCTCTTCGATTTTCATACAGCTCTTCACTTTATACGGTCATAAAATCCAATTCATTAATCCGCATAGATACCAGAGGATTGAGAACATCTCGAAAACAAGTATTCGATATCTGCATTCTCTCGGTTTTTCCAGAATCGGAGAGATATCAAAGCATTTTAGGAAATCTCTTCGATTTTCATACAGCTCTTCACTATACTGTCATAAAATCTAATTCAATACATTAATCCACATACATAGAGGTTTGAAAACATCTTGAAACAAGTATTCGATATCTGCATTCTCTCGGTTTTTCTAGAATCGGAGAGATATCAGAGCATATTAGGAAATCTCTTCGATTTTGATACAGCTCTTCACTATACTGTCATTAAATCCAATTCATTAATCCGCATAGATACCATAGGCTTCAAAACATCTCGAAAACAAGGATTCGATCTCTGCATTCTCTAGGTTTTTTCAGAATCGGAAAGATATCAGAGCATACTAGGAAATCTCTTCGATTTTCATACAGCTCTACACAATTTACGATCATACAATTCAATACATTAATCCACATAGATACAAGAGGTTTCAGAACATCTTGAAAACAAGTATTCGATATTTGTATACTCTCGATTTTTCCAGAATCGGAGAGATATCGAAGCATATTAGGAAATCCCTTCGATCTATTATCTATTGAAAAACATTTTGTGCAGTATCGATGGACAAGATAAAAAAGGAGCAAGATATTCTCGTTTTCCAAAATAAGGGTTGTGCTTTTCTATCTGCGTATAGCCGGTCAGACTTCCGATTAAACATCACAAAGTCGACAAATCGAGTTTCGATCGGTAACGTTGGCAAGCTCGAGCTCTGTCTGTTTTCCGTCCGTACATACCGAGAATCCGAACAAATGACCCGTCATAACGAGGTCCAAAGTCCGAAGCCTGCCGGGGGTTGTAAAATTCGCAGGTCGACTTTGTCGGCCTGTACACTAATATTTGTCGTCGGCGAACGCCCTGCGCTAAATGAGAAAAGGGAGTACGGCCGAAGGGCGGCGTCCTTTGATCGGAAACTATGTAAAAGCGGGGGTAAGAGTGGAAAAAAATTATTGGAAACTGTCGGCTAACTATCACCGGTTTTTCATAACTTCTTCGTTTGACCTGCTCGTTTATGGACGAAAATGAAGCTCTTGCAACATCAAACAAATATCTACTGTTTATTTCCACTGCGGTAGACAATGTTGTTTTAAATGATTCGTTTGTCTGACACTGCAATGTCTATGCGTTTTCGAAGTTGTTTTTCAACTTTTCATTTTTACTGCATTCGATCGTAATTGAAATAACTGTTATTGCAAATATTTAATTGAATTTTTTTTCGCTCTGCACAGCAACACAAATGTACACTAGACCAATTAAGTGCACGGAAATATAAATACACGACATACCCTAGCGAGCCAATTCAAACATAGAACAGTATTCCCGATCTTTTCTAGCGTTACAAACACAAAAAACTTTCCTCATGTTCAAATATGATCCTGTTACGCCGCGATGTTCATAATTATTATATTTATATTCAACTAAATTAATTCGGCTGATAATATGTGCCAAATATCATTAATAAGAAGTATGAGCTACGATAATAGAAAGTTCTACAAATCGAGACAGTGTAACATACATCTGTATAACAATTCTAAACTCAAACAAGTTCAGAATTGTTATACAGGTGTATGTTACTATGTTTCTATTACCATAGTTCACACTCCTTGCTAATAATGGCACAGATTATCAGCAGAATTTAATTCATATTAATGTAATCCCTACAAAAACATATCGATAAACCTATTACGTAGACTCGCGCTATTATGAACACACATATGTATGAACAACCCAATACTGTGAACAAGTAAATATTCTCATTATATCAGGTGTTTTTTTTTTAGAGTGATATAACTTTCGATAGGGATAACTTTAATTTGACAGAAGGTAGAAGCCATGTTGTTTTGACATTTCTGTTCAGTAAGCATTGACAAATTATCATAGAAAAACTTACGCCGCAACAACGTTTACTAATTGTTCAAATTTATTTTCAAAATCAGTGTTATATTCGCCAAACTTCGTGGTTTGTATGGTTTTCATATTCGTCTATAAGAGCAGCTTATTCGTCGAACTATCGATAGATTTCGGACAATATTTTCTTTACTCGATGCAACAACAACAACAACAAGACAAAGAACTGTACGTACGGAAGAAAATATCGCTGCTGTAAGTCATAGTGTTAATGATGATCCAGATTTGTCTATTCGTCGAAGTTCACAACAAGTTGGACTCTGTGCATCCACCACATGGAAAATTTTGCGTCAAAATCTTGGTCTACACCCATACAAGATCCAACTGGTTCAAGGACTAAAGCCACTTGACCATAATAAGCGTCGTTTGTTTGCTGATTGGGCCCTAGAACAGCTTGAACCTGATCCACTTTTTTATCGTAAAATTGTGTTTACTGATGGATCTCATTTCTGGTTAAACGGATAGGTAAACAAGCAAAATTGCCGTCCATATATGGAGTGAAAACAATCCTCAAGAAGTTCTGCAGGTTCCATTGCATCCTGAAAAATGCACTGTATGGTGTGCTTTACACGCTGGAGGCATCATCGGTCCATATTTCTTTAAAAACGATGCTGGAGTTAATGTTACAGTGAATGGTGCTCGTTATAGATCGATGAACAATGGTTATTTGTATCAAAATTTGAATAGTACCGACCCAGAAGTGATTTGGTTCCAACAAGATGGAGCTACACCTCATGCTACTATCGTAACAATTGATTTATTGAAAGAAAGATTTGGCGATAGCATTATTTCGAGAAATGGTCCAATTAATGGGCCTCCAAGATCATGCGACATAACTGCACTGGATTATTTTCTTTGGGGTTATGTCAAGTCATTGGTTTATGCTGATGAACCAGAAACAATAGACGCTTTAAAAGCCAACATAACTTGAGTTATTGATGAAATAAGGCCTGAATTACTCGAAAAAGTGGTCCAAAATTGTTCTGATCGAATGCAGTTCCTCAGAGTTAGTCGTGGTGGACATATGACGGAATTTATTTTTAAAACATATTAAAATGTCATAAAATTATCTTCAAAATGAAAAAAAAATTGGCTTCAATCTCAATTTAAATATGTTTTATTTCAATTTAAAGTTCTATCACTAACACCCGATACTTATCAAAAATTCGAGCAAATCACCTTCGATTTAAGATACTAAGTAACTAGTTAGGATATTTTTCAATTTTTAGGCTGAGTATAACTGTGAAGATGTGGAAAACTAGAATAGAGATAAGCTGGAAGTGAACCAAAGTCTGGCTTATATTGATGGTGATTAGAATGTCCTCACTGTTTCCGAAAGAAGCGACGTGGAAACTGAAGATGTGGAAACTGAAGAGAATAAGAAGATTTTTATTGCAGAGGTTCTGAGGGCATTAAAAGTGGTTTCTAAATGGGCCCAACAAAATACTGATATCGGAGTTTTTTTTAGAGTGATGGAACTTCAAATTGAAAAAAATTTAAATTAAGATTGAAGCCAATTTTTTTTTATTTGAAAGATAATTTTAGGATATTTATGTTTTGAAAATAATTTCTGGTATATGTCTACCACGACTAGCCCTGAGGAACCGCATTCGACCAGACCAATTTTGGAACACTTTTTTTAGTATATCAGGCCTTATTTCATCAATAACACGAGTTATGTTGGCTTCCAAAGATTCTATTGTTTCTGGTTCATCAGCATAAACCAATGACTTGACAAAACCCCAAAGAAAATAATCCAGTGGAGTTATGTCGCATGATCTTGGAGGCCAATTAATTGGACCATTTCTCGAAATAATGTTATCGCCAAATTTTTCTTTCAATAAATCAATTGTTACGGTAGCAGCATGAGGGGTAGCACCATCTTGTTGGAACCAAAACACTTCTGGGTCGATACCATTCAAATTTTGAAACAAATGATCAATGATCATCGATCTGTTACGAGCACCGTACACTTTAACATTAGCTCCAGGATCGTTTTTAAAGAAATATGGACCGATGATGCCTCCAGCGTGTAAAGCACACCATACAGTGCATTTTTCAGGATGCAATGGAACCTGCAGAACTTCTAGAGGATTGTTTTTACTCCATATATGGCAATTCTGTTTGTTCACATAGCCGTTAAATCAGAAATGAGCTTCATCCCTAAACAATTTTACGATAAAAAAGTGGATCAACTTCAAGCTGTTCTAGGATCCAATCAGCAAACAAACGACGCTCATTATGGTCAAGTGGCTTTAGTTCTTAAACCAGTTGGATCTTGTATGGGTGTAGAGCATGATCTCGCAAAATTTTCCTTGTGGTGGATGCACAGAGTCCAACATGTTGTGAACGTCGACTAATAGACAAATCTGGACGTACAATTCTTTGTCTTGTTGTTGTTGCATCGAGTAGAGAAAATGTTGTCCGAAATCTATCGATACTTCAACGAATAAGCTGCTCTGATGGACGCTTATGTAAACCATAAATTTCACGAAGTCCTCTATAAGTTTGGCGAATAGAACACTGATTTTGAAAATCAGTATCAACAATTTGTAAACGTTGTTGCGGCGTGAGTCTTTCCATGATAATTTGTCAATGCTTACTGAACAGAAATGCCTTCTACCTTCTGTCAAATTACAGTTATTCCTGTCGAGAGTTCTATCACTCTTAAAAAAACACCCGATATGAACAAGCAAATTTTCTTTGTGTTCACACTAGCGCCAGTCTACTGGATATCATTCAAATACTGATTAACAAATAAAAAATAGAAAATAAATAAGAGACGGTCGCTAGAAATTTCTACAACACCTCAAAGTTGAAATATCGAACACAAAGGCGAAACAAAAGACGATTTTGCCGAAAAACCTAATATCCGAGTAAAACAAGTATTCGATACAGCCCTCCCACCATCTACTACTCGACCAGAAAACGTCGTCAAGGCTCCGTTCGGTCCTTGGCGAACCGTACAGCGCGCGCCCGCTAGTAGTTTGCGGGTTATTTAAATTATACACTTAACACTCACCGGGCAGATGAATGGACTGCCGTTTTCTGGCCCCCGGAGGGTTTATTATGCCGTACATATCGGGTTAGGTTAGGTAAAACGTGAAGACGGCGACTAACCGACAGATCCAAGCCCCTCGCGCCCCGCTTGGAGTCTGAAGAGCGAGAGGGTGGAACGTCCGGTTTTTATTTCTTCTTCGGGGGTGTGATTTACCCCTATCTTTCCAGGTTGTTTTTACTGTACCTACTCAGGGGGTCCCCATACGAGAATTAGTAAAGATGCTTTTTTTGGGCCACCATTAATTGGGTGTTTATTTTCGACAGCTCTAATAGTCGAGTCTGGAGAAGCTACAAAATTCTGAAAAGATAGAAGGGTGACATGTTTTAGTTATTTATATTCGACAAAAAGAAAATGCCACTTGTCGAAGTCCAAATAAGATTCTCAATTTGGAATAAACTAAATGATTTATTAATAATCTGTGATCCTTGTCGAGTTTGTTCGGGTATAAAATTGTTATACAGATGTATGTTACACTGTATCGATTTCTACAACTTTCTATTACCATAGCTCATACTCCTTATTAATGATTTTCGGTGCAGATAAGCCGAACTATTAATTTATTTCAATATTACAGTGCCATGTATGCTAGTGACTGCTAATCTGTCAATGATCTATATTCGCTATATACAGAGGCTTTAAGGTATTAATAACACACTAACGCCATCTAGAATATGCGAAATACATACAATGCATGCTCTAGATGGCGCTTGTGTATTATTAATACCTTAATGTCTCAGTGTATAGCGAATATAGATACTTGACAGGTTATATATATATATATATATATATATATATATATTTTTTTATTGGTAGTAAAACATAGTAATTTCTACAATTTGTTTCAATTAATCCAATGGAGTTATGTCGCATGACCTTGGAGGCCAATTAATTGGACAATTTCTCGAAATAATGTTATCGGCAAATCTTTCTTTCAATAAATCAATTGTAACGGTAGCAACATGAGGTGTAGCACCATCGTGTTGGAACCAAAACACTTCTGGGTCGATACCATTCAAATTTTGAAACAAATAATCATTGATCATCGATCTGTAACGAGCACCATTCACTGTAACATTAGCTCTAGCATAGTTTTTAAAGAAATATAGGCCGATGATGCCTCCAGCACACCATACAGAACGTTTATCAGGATGCAATGGAACCTGCTGAACTTCTTGAGGATTGTTTCAACTCCATGTACGGCAATTATGCTTGTTTACATAGCCGCTCAACCAGAAATGAGCTTCATCACTAAACACAATTTGACGATAAAAAAGTGGATCAACTTGAAGCTGTTCTAGGGCCAATCAGCGAACAAACGACGCTTATTGTGGTCAAGTGGCTTTTGCTCTTGAACCAGTTGGATCTTGTATGGGTGTAGACCAAGATCTTTACGCAAAATTTTCCATGTGGTGGATGCTCAGAGTCCAACTTGTTGTAAACGTCGAGACAAATCTGGATCATCATTAACACTATGACTTACAGCAGCGATATTTTCTTCTGTACGTACAGTTATTTGTCTTATTGTTGTTGTTGCATCGAGTTGAGAAAATGTCCGAAATCTATCGATAGTTCGACGAATAAGCTGCTCTGATTATGTAAACCATAAACTTCACGAAGTGCTCTATAAGTTTGGCGAATAGAACACTGATTTTGAAAATAAATATCAACAATTTTTAAACGTTGTTGCTGCGTGAGTCTTTTCATGATAATTTGTCAACGCTTACTGAACAGAAATGTCAGAACAGCATGGCTTCTACCTTCTGTCAAATCACAGTTATCCCAATCGAAAGTTCTATCGCCCAGAAAAAAACACCCGATATATGGGTTCTTTCCCGAAAATGTAAAAAACCCATATTAATTAAATTGTCTTCGATACCATTTTTCCATCGCTTCCTACGTAAATTCAGGGACCACCGAAGCCCCGTCCTTCAAAGCGGAAACTGACAGGCTGTATACATCGCAAAGTGATTTTCTGCTTACATTCCACAAAATTGACATTTCAATGGTCCCATCAAGGGACCTCCTTGCCTCTCGGACCCATTCAACCTTATCTCTACGAACATCTTGTAATCCAAGAACATCTGCTGCTACGGGGTAGCAATTCTTCGTCGGCCTTTCGCGACGGTGCCAGAGCGAACGATTATTCGGTACATCTGCAGATTCTGAACGCAATCGAGAGTGGAAAAGTAGTGGACAAACTCTGGAACGTGTCTTAACGTTAACAGTCATAATGACGAAAATTTATTATCACTGTGCAGTGCGAATTCAAACAATACGCACCTCTCATGACGCCGTTCAGGATAAGTGTTACGCTGACCATCCAAAAACGATTGATGCCTTGAAATATCGGGTGTTTTTTTTTTAAAGTGATAGAACTTTCGATAGGTATATTTGTGATTTGACAGAAGGTAGAAGCTATGTTGTTTTGACATTTCTGTTCAGTAAGTGTTGACAAATTATCATGGAAAGACTCAAGCAGCAACAACGTTTACAAATTGTTGATATTTATTTTCAAAATCAGTGTTCTATTCACCAAACTTATAGAGCACTTCGTAAAATTTATGGTTTACATAATCGTCCATCAGAGCAGCTTATTCGTCGAACTGTCGATAGATTTCGGACAACATTTTCTCTACTCGATGCAACAACAATGACAAGACAAAGAACTGTACGTACAGAAGAAAATATCGCTGCTGTAAGTCATAGTGTTAATGATGATCCAGATTTGTCTATTCGTCGAAGTTCACAACAAGTTGGACTCTGTGCATCCACCACATGGAGTATTTTGCGTAAAGATCTTGGTCTACACCCATACAAGATCCAACTGTCTCACGAACTAAAGCCACTTGCCCATAATAAGCGTCGTTTGTTTGCTGATTTGGCCCTAGAACAGCTTGAAGTTGATCCACTTTTTCATCTTAAAATTGTGTTTAGTGATGAAGCTCCTTTCTGGTTGAAGGGCTATGTAAACAAACAAAATTGCCGTATATGGAGTGAAAACAATCCTCAAGAAGTTCTGCAGGTTCCATTGCATCCAAAAAATACACTGCATGGTGTGCTTTACACGCTGGAGGCATCATCGGTCCATATTTCTTTAAAAACGATGCTGGAGCTAATGTTGCAGTGAATGGTGCTCGTTACAGATCGATGATCAATGATAAATTATTTTAAAATTTGAATGGTATCGACCCAGAAGTGTTTTGGTTCCAACAAGATGGTGCTACACCTCATGCTGCTACCGTAACAATTGATTTATTGAAAGAAAGATTTTGCGAAAAAATTATTTCGAGAAATGGTCTAATTAATTGGCCTCCAAGATCATGCGACATAACTCCACTGGGTTATTTTCTTTTGGGTTATGTCAAGTCATTTATTTATGCTTATGAACCAGAAACAATAGGCGCTTTGGAAGCCAAAATAACTCGTGTTATTGATGAAATAAGGCCTAAATTACTCGAAAAAATGGTCTAATATTGCTCTGGTCGAATGCGGGAGCTAGTCGTGGTGGACATATGCCGGAAATTATTTTTAAAACATAAATGTCATAAAGTTGTCATATAAAATAAAAAACATATATGGGTAATTCGAGATTTCTTTCAACAAACACTGGCATGAATGCGTCGACACGTGATCGACGTAATTTCGCGTCATCCCTAATCACCTTTTGCACGGGGGCGGACTGCGTCGTCCGCGGAGAGAGAAAGCCCACGTAATAAGACCGTTGTTGTGTGTCCCCCATAATTCGTTTACATGGTTTCGAAACGCGCGACCTTTTCGAAGGGCACGCGCGTAATTGGATGTTTGTCGGGCCGTCGCTTGGGCGAAGCTGGGGGTTTATCGGATTTTCGATGTTCCCTGATCCTATGACGCATTTTGATCGGCCTTAGCCAGTAAGGAATATAGAAAGAGCTCTGATAAGTTTCATTCCCATACTGAGCTAACGTGCAAATGATGAAAAGAAATTTAGCTCCTACTTAAGCTCCTAACCGACTTCGACCCAAGTTGAGTATTTAGATCAAATAATAAATAGTAATAGTAGTTAGCGCCCAACATGGGGCTTTAAATTTATGAGTTGTTATTGATGTGATATACAATTCTTGACAACCGGAGCATTCTAGAATGCAACTACATGAAAATCTTCAAACAGAGATCCGAAATTCGCGCAAAACTTAGCCACAGAGCTCTCCTGCACTCTCAACCAGACCCGAATCCGTATCTCCACCACCGCACGCACACGTTGCCAGGCTGACGCTGCGAGATAAACCGGCGTCGCGCGGGGTCAACGAAGGAAGAAAAAGCGAAAGTACTCGCGGCCGTCGACGGAGGGGAGTCGGACGGAAGAGGATTTTCGTCGAAAACGGGAAATTCGGGAACGAGGGGGACGGTACAAGGGGGAGGAAAGGGAGAAGTGTATCATTATTGAATGAGGAAAGATTGATGGGGCTTCGAAGAGGGCGAAGGGTATGTGTGTGTGTTCGATGCGATTGCGGGGCGAGGGAGGGTGTTACGATGATCGAATGAGGATGAGAAGAATTGGCTGATTGTAAGGTAGATGAACTGCAGGGTAGGATGTCGAGTATACATAAAGGTGAATTTGGGGTAGGATAATCAGACGGTTCATGACAACGGAACGAAAGGGAATTTCGAACGGTGAATAGTTTACGATGGCAATTTGATACTGAACTCGAACGCACATTGACAAATCAACCTGACCTGTGAATTAGAAGCGATTCTAGGTTAGATCAGAGCACAGAATGTTTTGTTGAACCCAATTCGTACTTGATCGATGATCAACGGAGGTTAATCTGTCACAATTTGGCACAGTGACAGTCGAAACTACGGAAGCTCTTGACAAATTCGTTTAATCTTTGATTTGATCGTTTCGTGAAAACACAAAGTTTGACAAACAAAATTGTCGAAACAAATTTGATCGTTTACAGGGCCTTCACAGGCAGAATCATCTCTATCCAAGGATGACGCGATATCTACGCGTCCGATAACGCCACACGGCTGATGATAACGCGCAGACCGCCCTCGTCTGGCGACAGGAAGCCGCAATAGATACCGAACGGTACCTGCCCGTCTGACCGACCGCGGGGACTCTGCATTCCCTCAATTATCGTCATTGTATGCAAAACCCGACGTTTTTACGAGCGCGTGAGGGCGTCCGGTACGGATCAAGGTAACTCGATAAATCGCTCCCCGTTCGTACGTACGTAACGACTACGTTGTCGGTTCGGATAGAGAGAGAATTGAGATTGTTGGGAACGTCTGGTATCCGTCAATTTATGCCGTTCGTGACGTGTACGGGAAAACGCACGGTGAGAAAATGCACCGGTTTCAGGTCCGGGGGGTGGGACGGTGATTTATCGGGAGTTCACGTGGGCGAGCCAGCAAGGGTTTTGATGGAGTGTTTAAAGGATGGCGTCTGGTCGGTTGGGGATGTCAGGTAGGTTAGGGTTGATGGTTGGGAATGTAAAGGATTAAAATCGATGAGTTCCGTTCAGAAATAGGATCAAATTCAAGTAGACATTGCTTCATTCATCTTCCTCATTTCGAAAGCCATCGGTTTATTTAACCTCTTGTGACGCAGATGAACAGCTACCTATCGGCATCGTTTGGTAGCAGTTTCGTGTCAGTTTTGCCAATCTCTCGTCATTCATTCTAGTATCACCGTCTTGCACGTGCCCATCTGACCACAATTGGTACTTCGCATTCCTCTCTGATATCTTCATTTCTTCTGTGGTCCTTTGGGCCTCTTTGTTTCAGCTCTATCGCCTCTGGTCTCAACCACACAAGTCATGATGTATATAAGTTTTGTAAATTTTGACTTGCCATGAATTGGTTTCGCCATATCGTTGATTTAAAGGCGCCACATATACTGCCTGACTTATTAATCTGCACCCTGACGCCACTCACCAGGTCTTTCTGTGACGGCACTTTGACCCCCAAGCAGCAGAATTCCGATACTGGCTCAATTGAGTTGTCATTGAATACTAACCTACATCGACGTGGTATCTGGACACTACCATGCTTTTAGTGTTTGTTATAGAGATCTCTATACTGCAAATTTGGAATGGCCGAACCTTTACATGCCTATAAAGCGAAACAATGTTTCTAAAGCATTTAATTCTTGAAACTTAAGTTTTTTTAGGATAAATTTGTAGCGGTTTTAGAGAATTAATCCAGCTATTATTTGTAACCAATCGTTTGAAATACCTTGTATGTTATCTACCACACCAATTTAAGCGTGTCAGCAAACATAAGCCTTCCGATACCACCAATGTGGAGCAGAAGGAAAACGTGCAAATACCTCTGCGCACCTGCAAACGCGACAAACTAGACGAGTTCCGTGTAGTTCTGTGAAAGAGCGAACGGTCGCCCGCGTCATAGAAAATAAATTTGACAGCTGCCGTCGACCCCGATGACGTTATAATGAGGATCCGCGTTACCCGGCTGGAAGCGGCAGAGGGCGTGGCGGAATCATGAAAGACGCATTATCGTCTTTTTTGGAACGTATACACGCGTAATGGAGGTAAATGGAGTACGAGGTCCGATCGAAACAATCTCAATTCTTTCTAAAACTTACTTTTAATTTTACCTAATGATTATTGGTTAAAGTACTTGCCTCTAACATTCACACACTTTTCCCAGGAGTGTTTCCATTTCGCGGAGCTGTCTCGTACAGCTTCATTTGTAATGTCTTGTTTTGATTTCATCTTCAATATTAAAACTTTCCTTTCAGCCCATATTTCAACTTGAGAATGTAGAAAAATAGAAGTTGTGGGGAAAAGTATGCTGAATCTTTGCAGGAAACTTGTCTACAAAACTCAGAGGGCTGGTGCAAGATCCATGAATGGTCTCGCCTCAACGCTGGTCTCTTTTCACGTGGCCATTGTAGAACGCCTCATCTAACGTTTCACTTTGAGATGCAAATTCAAAATACATAGTTCCATACCAAACACAACTTCCATATTAGATCGCTACTGACATGTTTTCTTGATGACTGAAGATTGGTTCAATGTTCTCGTGTTTACTCTTCCATTATAAGCATTCTTCAAGCAATGCCGAGAAACCAGATGATGTACTTTCGACTCTTTCAAACAAGGAACAAATTTAGCAGCTTCTTCGAATCTCATGCAGCTGATATTCCTAGGTCTTCTGCAATTTCTCTAAAGATCCGTAACCAGACACCAAATCGATGATTTTCTGAACGTGGAACACATCTGTTGGTGCCAAAGACATTCTGGGTCGAAGATCGTCTTCAATTCATCATGAAAACCATTCGTAAAATTGCGTACGACTCATAGCGACGTCTCCATGGGTCTGTTTCGAAAGTTTAAACATTTCTGTTTGCCATTCAAACGCAAGGTGCGAAAACCTGACGTAAACATAAATAATTCAAGAAGACGTGGTGGGTGGCAGATGGGTTATGATGCAAACCAAAAATCCCGCGCAATACAAAAATTTCGATATCATTCCGAACAGTCCCCTTATGTTGTGGGCGTCCGACGGACATGTTGCTTTCGAAGAATGTCCAAAATTAGCGGATATGGGATGGGTCCAAGTACTCGATGCAAGGTGGTTTTTTCGACAATGGCTACCCTAATCAGAGCCCTAATCGGACACTGCAAGTTTAATACTCCTGGGTATCACGGTTCGGAAAATTACCTAAAAACGACGATTGATATTCTTTGGACCATGTTTTGAAATGATATCCCTATATATACGCTATTACACTCTTGGCAACTTAATTTATAAACACCAGAATTATTTAGCCGATTGTATTCGTCTCAAGCATTAAAAACGAGCTGGGAAATTTTGTGTGAAAGCTGTTTTTGTTAGTTTTTGAAAATATAAGAGCTATTTTTTGCTAGATTAATCCAAAATATGTTAATTTTACAAATTTTTTGTCATTGTTTTCTATAAAGGAATTGAGGTACATTTGTTTCACAATGAATGGTCCACCACGACTAGCTTTGGGGAACCGCATTCGACCAGACCAATTTTGGACCACTTTTTCGAGTAATTCAGGCCTTATTTCATCAATAACACAAGTTGATCATCGATCTTTAACGAGCACCATTCACTGTAACATTAGCTCCAGCATCGTTTTTAAAGAAATATGGACCGATGATGCCTCCAGCGTGTAAGGCACACGATACAGGATGCAATGGAATCTGCAGAACTTCTTGAGGATTCTTTTCACTTCATATGAGGCAATTTTGCTTGTTCACACAGCCGTTCAACCAGAAATGAGCTTCATCACTAAACACAATTTTACGATAAAAAAGTGGATCAACTTCGAGCTGTTCTAGGGCCCAATCAGCAAACAAACGACGCTTTTTATGGTCAAGTGGCTTTAGTTCATGAGACAGTTGGATCTTGTATGGGTGTAGACCAAGATCTTTACGCAAAATACTCCATGTGGTGGATGCACAGAGTCCAACTTGTTGTGAACGTCGACGAATAGACAAATCTGGATCATCATTAACACTATGACTTACAGCAGCGATATTTTCTTCTGTACGTACAGTTCTTTGTCTTGTCATTGTTGTTGCGTCAAGTAGAGAAAATGTGGTCCGAAATCTATCGATAGTTCGACGAATAAGCTGCTCTGATGGACTATTATGCAAAGCATAAATTTCACGAAGTGCTCTATAAGTTTGGCGAATAGAACACTGATTTCGAAAATAAATTTCAACTATTTGTAAACGTTGTTGCGGCGTGAATCTTTCCATGATAATTTTTCAATGCTTACTGAACAGAAAAGTCAAAACAACATGGTTTTCTACCTTCTGCCAAATCACAGTTATCCCTATCGAAAGTTCTATCACTCTAAAAAGAAACACCCGATACATCAGAGTAAATTTCATCATTATTCTTAATTAAAGTTATGTCCAGAAAATTTATTTTATTATCATATTGTGGTTTCATAGTAAACTTAACCTTATGGTGCAACCATTAATCCATACAATATAGTTGTAGGTTATTGTTGAATGCTTGAAGATTCTTCGGAATTTAAATACACAAAAATGGGGGTTAATCCCTCTTTAACAATGGAGGATCCAAGTTTGGCAACATTCATTTATTGTTTTATTGCGTACCAATATGCGCACTTGAGTAGTTAATTGAACATATGGACATAAAAGCCATAATATTTCTCAAGTTCTGTCTATGAATTGAAGCGACCAGTACATATGAATAAATAAATGATATCAATTCTCATCAATGTGATCATTGATAAAAATTATGTGTTAAATGAATGCGGTATGCGTTTGGCTCTAGGTGAAACATTATAACGATTTTATTTTTTTTTTTAAATCGCACAGTTTTTATGTTTCACAGTTTCAATCATCTTCGACGGAGTACAAAAAGGAACTAAACTTAAAATTGAAAAGGTTCTTTTATTACACTTACTACAAAATTAAAAAAAAAAGATTATATCAATATAAATGATCCTTATGAAGAAATGAAAATTTAGTTTTCAATAAAAGGTTTCAGTAGTAGGATCTCTAATGGTCTCACAAAATGGGAATTAATTATTTATAAGTAAATAGAAATAATTTAGTTAAGATTTAAGTGAACAATAAAGAAAGTAACCCCAACTTTTCCGATAATGCTACATATATGGGACATACAGGGCGATGTTTACAACATAGAATCAAAGAACATAGGATGTCTATTTTGAAAAACCATAAGTCAAGGGGTTTTGCAGAGCATTGTATAGGAAATAATCAATGAGAAATATGTCACTACTAAATAACGTTAATAAGGGTAAATTGATGGACTATTTGGAGATTCTTTCAATCAAAAGAGCCATTGAGAAAAAGAAGAATTTAACAAATTCCCAAATACTCTTTGGGAACCCTTGATTGGATGCTATTATTTCCATGCGCCATAAAATACACAGATGTCCCAAGTGTAACCTTTTCAATTTTAACTTTAATACCCTCTTGTACTCCTTTGAAAATGGTTAGGATTCTGAATGAACTGTGAAACAAAAACTGTTTGAATTTTTTTAAATAAAAAATTTTTTATGTGGAATTTTTGTTTAACGATACAATTTTTGTTCGAAATTTACCAAATCCGGTCTCCTGAATTAAAATTTGAAACTCAACTATGTATTTTAGATTAGTAGATATGTCAAAAAATGTATGTTCTCTTTTCCAACCATAAGAGCAAGTTCACATACATATTACACCTGAACCTTCAATTAACGAGTTGATTTATGTTTACCACATTTAAAATTATAGGGGTTAAAAAACCAATCGAGAAATTGAACATGTGTTCGATGTCTTAAAGTATAAAAGAAATAGTCGAATATTTATCCAAAATTCCGAAACAATTGAAGCATCAGAAAAACAAATGCACAACTCAATAAATTTTGAATACACAGCCAAAACGTAATAACGAAATTTTATTTGAAAAAATCTCACAGTTTTTATGTTTCACGGTTTATTCAGTATCCTGACACTTGTTTCGGTCTTTCAACCTCCTGCAAAGTACAAGAAGTAACTAAACTCAAAATTGAAAAGAGGTTTCTTTCAAATATCAAAACAAATTTGAGCTGTTAGTCTACTATAATTTTAATTTAAAAAAAATTTATTCAAAAACATTCAAAATGAATGTCTTATATTTAATAGACATAAAGCATCAAAACTCAATATATAATATCAAATGGAATAAATAACCCAACAAATATAAATTGTCAATTAAAATAAACAAATAAATATTCGAAGGAGACAAAATTTTGTTTCTGATCTTACAGTTACGAAAACTAAATCCTTTTCAAAAATACCAAACATTCTTAAAAAATAATTTATTTGAAATATTTAATATATTCAAATAAGTTACTTCAAAAATCTCTTAAAACATGTCTCACATCCTCAAAAAACAATTAGAATATGTTTTGAGAAATTTTTCAAGTAACTTATTCAAATATATTAAATATTTCAAATCAATTATTTTTTGAGAAAATCTTAAAATTATGTTTGGTATTTTTGAAAAGGATTTAGTTCTCATGATTGTAAGATCAGAAACAACATTTTGTCTCCTTCAAATATTTATTAATTTTAATTGACAATTTATATTTGCTGGGTTGTTTATTCCATTTGATATTATATATTGAGTTTTGATTTTATATGTCTATCAAATATAAGCTGTGCTTATAAGACACTAATTTAATTCTAAAAGTTTTTGAATAAGATTTTTTGTAATTAAAATTATAGGAGACTAAACACATTAAATCTGTTTTGATATTCGAATGTTGTAATATTCCTTCTATCAAGTAAAAACCTCTTCTTATTATTTCAAAGATTTTTTTAATACACTTAGGACATCTGCGTATTTTATGGCGCATGGAAATAACAGCTTCCAATATGACCCCTATATTCCCAAAGATATTTGGGAATTTGTTAAATTCTCCTTTTTCTAAATGGATTTTATCTCCAAATAGTCTATCAATTTATCTTTTTTAACATTATATTTTAACGGGAACGATGTCACTTTACCATATAATGTTAAAAAGGGTGAATTGATGGACTATTTGAAGATTCTTTCAATCAAAAAAGCCATTGAGAAAAAGGGGAAATTTAATAAATTCCCAAATACCCCTATATTGGATGCTGTTATTTACATGGGCCATAAAAATACACAGATGTCCTAAGTGTAATAAAAGAACCTTTTTTCAATTTTAAGTTCAATTACTTTTTGTACCCCTTTGAAAATGTTTGAAAACCGAAAGATGTGTCTGAAAACAACTGTGAAACAAAAACTGGGTGAATTTTTTAAATGAAATCATTTTGCATTCCCTTCAATAAGCTTGCGTTAAAAAGGGAACCAGCTCAGTCGATTGATCCATATAATCAATTGATAACATTTTTCGGATAGTTCAATGAGACGGTAGGTCAAATGAACCGGTATGACATTTTGCGAAGAGAGGGCGTGACTGATTGTTCGTGGCAAATAAACGAAAAATTGTACGGGAATGGAAGTGCTTTTATGAGTTGGATCGATTTATCGGCAAAAAAAGCTCTTTCTACTCACAAAAAGAGTCGTGTTTTAGATTAGTCTTCTGTGGTCCATGTTCAAGGACGATTATTACTCTAATTATCAGTATGGCGCAAGAGCTCTGGTATTTTGTTACCCAGTAATGATTACACAATTGCTTTCTCTAATTACCACAAAACCCTGAACAGATTGGAATTGTTCTTTTTATTCAGAAATTATATACCTAATGTCTTTCTTACGAAGTGACGAGATTGACATTTCTTTAATCAAATCACACCTGTACAAACGTGATATCTTTCAAATATTCAACTAATTTTGAAATTGGTTTCAATAATGATGTCTTATTTTATATATTATATGTTGTTGATTATATGTTGTTGCTTATCTATTTAGATAAGCATCAACAGAGGAAAAATATCATTTTCACATAAGAAAATACCTGCACATTTAACTTTCTTCCAATACAAACTGAAGTAGAAAGGATTTCATGTTAATCCACAAATTAAAACAAGCTTCCAATAATCGACTTATGGGAAAAAAAACCTTCGAAGAAACTAAACGAAAACAAAATAGTGATGAATAAAACGCTTCTCTGAAATTCTCTTCTTAATATTCAGAACTAGCATTTACTTTCTTCGTTGTGAACTTAAAACTCGCAGAGCTACAAGTAGGGTACAAAATTTATAATCTGTCAATAGTTGACACTTTCATGTTAGGTTCACTCTAGGCCTGAGAGGGAATATTTAAAAGAAGGATATTCGAAAGGGCGTACAGATGGAAATAAATTCAAGTAGTAAGGAACTTCCAAGAGGTACCAGAAAGTTTTTGCAAATATGAGATTAATTTATGTCAATACTTCAATATTGAACAGAACACTTCACATACATTTTCAATTCAAACAAACTAAGAACGGTTTTAAACAGATATTTCCTTGAAGAATTCCAATTTTTACTTGGACAGAGTAAAAATATCTTAGTCACTATAATCACTTCAAAAATACATAACCTGTGAGCTTATCAATTCGGCTTAATTTAAAATTAACATTTCAAGAAAATTAAATTCTGTAAGGTTAAACGCTAGAACTGATGGCACATCAAAATAATAATAATGAATTGAACAAATAGTATATCATGAATGGAAACATCGATAAAGTAATTACCTATTCACCTCAAGAATTATCATCCAAAGCATTTCACGAAATGATTAATTAAAACAATCTATGAACCTCAATAATGAAATTTGATAAGAAATGACAGAAAACATAGAAAACGATTACGGTCGTTCGAGGGTTTCTGAATACCCTACAAATTCTATGACTTTTGTCAAATAACCTCAATAACCTTCAATTTTTCAAAAGTTTGCAACTAAGAATTATCAGACACTATTAGAAAAATTTTCCTTTTTATGATTTTGTTGTATTTCTACAAAATTCTATTACAACTGTTAGCACTGCATACTTTTCGTATTATTCAACCAACTAAAAAATGTTCCGTTGAGAGTAAATCTTCAGTACATAATAAGGCATAGAAGTTAGCAATTACCAGTTCTGAAAACTTTTACCAAGAAATCCCCACAAGCGGGTAGCAGGTACAAGTACACATTTTATTTACACCCAACAATGTACACATCTTGGTCATAAAACCAAGAAATTCAGGAATGTCTTACAGGAAGGCCAGCGCAAGGCAAAACCGGCAAGAAATTAGGCCTAACTGTATAAGTGAAATGGTTGTTTACAAGAATTTATGGCAATATTATTCTTTGTTACTCAGAATTCAGTTGTTCTAACCACTAAACAATCTAGGTCTAATTCTTGCGGGTATTTGATTGGAATACGGACAAATATAGTTCGACTCACTTCAATTCTGGTAAATGTAATCCTCAAAGCTCCATCTCGATGCACATCCACTTCACAAGAAGCCGTTTCGACAATATAAACGCACTAAAATAATTCCGAACTGTCACTTTTTCATTTTTTCCAGGCTTCACTGACTTGGTGAGTGAAAATCGAAATAAACTTCACTCGTTTCATTCACAAGCTTCCCCGCACAATGCAACCGAAGAATCACTATTTACTATTTACATAAGCCCAAGTAAACACGATAAGAATGATAGACACAATTGAAACAAACTTTTTATTCACTTCGGAATCTCAACACGTATCCATTATTTCGTAAAAATTGATCTAAGGGTGTACACTCTCACAGAACTGTAACGATTCTTGGGATTTTAGGCACACTATTCGAAAACAAAAGTGCGGAAACCGTAGAACGCACGATAATGGACCTTATCGACGAACATAACCTTTAATTTTGCGTATTTTGCCGGTTTTTAGCTCGGAATTGATTTAATTTTACTATGTATTGTTATCAATCGCTACTCGTGCACGTTCACCGTGTGTTTTCTCGAAATTGGCGTCGAAAAATTCGCCATTTCGGTTAAAATCGGCAAATTACCAGCGTCACCGGACGTTAAGCTAAGCACTCCACGATCTCTCCTGGCAGACTGATGCCGATGCGTTTTGTTGAACGTTGAAAGAGAAGGACGAGGATAGTATATAAGCGGAGGGTATGTATTTATTTTCCCCTTATATATTGTAGGTATATAAAGCGGTTGTAAACGCCGGCTGTACTTCTCCTTGCAGCTTTTCTATATTAAGACCCAAATACAGTTCGAAAACTATGCGATTCGTTGTCGATTGGCTTAATTTATTCTTCTTCTTTGTCGTTCTGTGGAACAGATCGTTTTATCGATAGTTTCGATTGCTTCAGACGCTTTTTCTGCTTCATAATTGTTAATTAATTCTGTGATAGGTAATTCAATTTGCTGTAATGGGATTTTGGACAGGGACGGATTTAGGATTCTCATCTTTTCGCGAATTTGAACGCTTGAATATTTTTACTCGTGGCTACTTGTAAGTTTTTCCAGTAGATTTTCAACGTTTGAAATGTCGAAAATAATTTGTTGAGATCTTGTGTGTCTGAAATTAGAAGGGGGATAGTAGAAACAAATTAGATAGGTAATTATTATACAAGATTATTTTTATAACAAAATTATATTTGAAGTTTTATTAAATAAATTCAAAACATCCAAGAATATTAACTTCAGATTCGCGATTTGGACGAACTATTTCCGAAAATGTATCCCAAATGTTGCCTCTTCAGCATGTTTTTGTAATTTTTGTACAAGTAAAATACTATCCATGAAGAATGAATCTCTCAAATTATCAGTGACATTAGAAATTATAATGGATTTACAACGCAGTACATCTATACAAGTTAATATACAGGGTGTCCCAACGAAAATTTAACCCCCCAAGAACTCAGAAATGAAGAATTTTCAAAACTTCTGTATTGAGAGGGACGAATTTCCATCATGAGTTTCCGAAAAAACTTGATGTTCTTTGAATTTTTTCGTGGTGGTTGTGCCGATATGTCCTATATATATATGCAGCATCACTTAATTCATAAACTCCTGAAATCTTAAGTCGATTGTTTTTGTCTTAAGCAGTAACAAATAGAATAGAGCTTTTAGATAAGGGTGTGAAAGCTATTTTTTTCAGTTATTTCAATGGTCCAGAATATGTTAGTTTTAATTTTGTTTTGTTATTGCTTTCTATTTTCGAAGTGGGGTATATTTATTTTAGAAAGAGTTGTTGCTTCCTTTTGTATATGGAAGAATTTATAATTTTGTTTCGAACTTATTATAGCTTTTTGTTCGATTGTCCGCAGTTTACTTCTTTAGCGCAATACAATTTGAGAGAAGGGCAAATGCTCTACATCCCATGGATCTATAGCCAGCCAGTTTATGAGAGTTTAGATGGTTTGAAAAGTTTGGGATGATTGAATCTATCTTAATATATCAAGGGAAATCACATTAATTTTCTGATTTGAAGTTATGTCTAGAAAATTTATTCCATTATTTAATTGTACCGCCATAGTAGGTTAGATTTTATGGCATCAACCATTATGATATTTCAGTGTGTTTTCTAGTTCTGAGTATGTACCACAAAAGAAGAACATCACGTCATCCACATTTTTTTGATCGGAAAACTCTATCGTGAATTTGATCTAGAAAGATCTAGAAAGTATTCGGAATTCATTACTTTTCATAATTTTAATATATTTCTTTTTTGTAACATTCTAAGGCGAAAGTAATGTATAAAATAGGTTGTGCAGATAGTCGGCTATGGCCAAAGTTGCATGGCAACACTATTAACTAGAAAAAAGAAAACAGGTAGAATATTTTGCTGTATACGAGACAATAAAGAGGATAAAAAATGGCATGTATATGAGGCATAGACCAGTTTCAGGAAGATCGGCTTAGATTAAATAAAACAATTCAAACGTTTTACTGGCCTAAGGATGACACAATCCTCACCTGGGTTTTCGCAAATAGGCTGCCAGATTTGGAAATCAACAAAATATAAAAGTATGTCCAGAAACCGTCCTTATGTCACTGAAAAGACAAGGCTACATATCAAGGAAACCAAAAAATCCCTATAATAACGCATTTACAGAAGAGCGAAGGATAGAATTTTGTCAACGTTTTCAAGAAGATAATTTGATTAATGTCCTTATAACTGAAGAAAGTTGTTCACAACTTGGTGGAAATCACTTGAAAATTCTATCAAAACAATCTGTTAGCGTTCATCTTCTTCTTCTTCTTTCTAATTATTAAGCAATATTGCTTGTTTTTCTTCGCTTCTTTGCCTGTGTTCGTTCAAGTATGTAAATTATCACTCCACCGTTTGCGTGGTCTTCCTACACTCCTACGACCAACTGGTGACTTGTCTCTTGCCATCTTTACAATTCTGTTTTCATCCATGCGGTAGATATGCTCATTCCATTGCTGTTTCCTTTTCAGTACCCAATTATTGATATCATCGATTCCACATATTTCTCTCATGTTCTCACTCCTCACCCGATCAGTGAGTTTTTTTCCTGCCATCTTGCGCACCACTTTCATTTCAGCAGCCTCCAATATTTGACTCGTTCTCGAGGTCTCCGGTCTGGTCTCTGCAGTGTACGTGAGAATTGGTCTAATCGTCGATCTGTAGATTCTAGACTTAACTTCCATTCCAATGGGCTTATTATTCCACACGATGTTGTTGAGACATGCGGCTGTTCGTGTTGCCTTCATAGCTTGTCCTCTCACTTCCGCCTCGACATCACCAAATCCAGATATCTCGACGCCAAGATATTTGAACCTCATCTCCTGTTGTAAAACCTGGTTATCAATTTCCAGCTTACATCTAAGTGGCATCTTTGATGTGGTCATGCATTTAGTTTTTGATGTCGATATAATCATTCCGAACTTTTTTGCTATTATGTTGAACTGATGCAGTAGTCTTTGAAGATCGTCTTCGTTCTCCGCAATCAATACTGCATCATCGGCGTAGCAAAGTATTCTAATTTCCTTGTTCCCATCCTTGTATCCTCTTAGTTTGATTATGTGTTTAATTATTTCGTCCATGATGATGTTGAAGAGAAGAGGACTCAGGGAATCACCCTGTCGGATGCCAATATCAACGTCTATTTCTTCTGTTATTTCACCATTAATTTTTGCTTGTTTTAATTGTTAGCCTTGTATATATTTTCGATGGTTTTCACAATGTTGTATTTGTCTGTCATGAAGCAAGTGTATGACATCTTTCAACTGTACGCCATCAAATGCTTTCTCCAGATCTATGAAACACATAAAACTGTTACTGTTCATATTTCGAAATTTCCTACCAAAATAATAGTTTGGGAGTAATATCTTAGCATGGTGCTATTTCTGTATAGTTGATGGTACCATTAATAGTAAAAAGTGTTATGGTATTCTAAACGATTTTCTCCTTGAAACGGCGCATGCTCCAGAGAGGTCGCGTTTTCAGCAGGATAATGCAAGATGTCATACTTCGGCCTATACTCAAACTTGGATGCCAGAACAGCAAGTTTCATGACCAGCAGCTTCTCCAGATCTTAGTCCCATTGAAAACATTTGGTGACTAATGAATATTGAAGTTGAACGAGTAGCGCCACGAAATAAAGATGATTTCATTCAGTCAGTTTTACAGTCCTGAACTACCGAAAATTATGGAGGTGATCTAGTTTCGGATGTACCTCGACCTTAGTCAAGTGTTTAAGTTAAACGGAGGTTGTATAAGTAAATAAGATGACTATTTTGTTATAATTTTCTAATTCAATAATTAAAAATATATACTAAATAATTACAATTGAGCTTTGTTTTTTCCGGATACTTTTTAGACGGACTATATCGGCTCCTGGTACCGAGTGACACAAAAAACCAAAAGGGTAAGGTAACATTGATATACCAGTAAAGTTTTGGGAATAATCCATGAATAATATTTTCCGCGGTGCACATCAAAAGCTTTATAATTTGAAGACATTGGAAAAAACCTGTAACGGATATTTCTGAATACCACCCTGTTCAGCGCACAACTTACCGACAAACCACAAAATATATTATATACAGCTACTGGTTTTTATCCGTGGTTTCTCCACTGATACCTTCAGCAATTTCACACAGTCTACCGGAATATACACGGTGAGTTCACAGTCACTCACACGATATAGCATTGTTCGTTCGTTTCGGTTTCTAGACAAGTAGTTTCTACTATCGAAGTAGAAAAAATATATTCAATAGCGCCATTCCATGAATTCCGTATGTCCTTTTGTCTTCTCAAGAAGTCACTACTTAAATAAACTTTATTTATTTTACGTTAAGAATAACATAGAAATATCAGATCTGAAAAATCAGTAAAGAGTAAGTTTTTTGCAGCTTACTGGACGGGTGAACTAGTAATCATACGTTGTAATATATTGTTTATACATATATCCAAAAAATGACAGAAAGCGCGGACGTGAAGTCAGAAGCCTGTTTGTTCAACAGTCCCTTTTCTCCTGAAAATTTCAAATCTGTAAATTACTTCTTGAAGAAGCTGTGTACAATACAATGGATAAAAAACACAGGATTCTGAAAGTGAAATAAACATAATTTTGTATAGATTTCAACTGCTCTCCTAAAGAAACAGAAATTGGAAATATACATTTTAGAAGTATACTACTCTGTCAAGAAAGTACCGGGAATTTTCAATTAAAACAACATTTTTACATTTAATCGTCAAAATTTATTGGGTCGCCTTCAAAATAGGCTCCATTTTCTCCAATACATCTATGCCAACGGCACTTCCAATTATCTAAACATTTTTTATAGGTGCTTTCCGGGATGGACTTTAGCTCTCGCGCCGAATTTTGTTTTATGGCTTCAATCGACTCAAAACGGGTGCCACGAAGGGGCAATTTTAGTTTTGGGAAGAGGAAAAAGTCGCAGGAAGCCAAATCCGGCGAATACGGTGGTTGCTGAAGCACGATGGTTGAGTTTTTGGCGAGAAAGTCAGTCACAATCGTAGCTCGGTGAGAAGGCGCGTTATCGTCATGCAAAATCCATGAGTTGTTCGCCCACAAATTTGGCCGCTTCTTACGGATACGCTCACGCAAACGTTTCATAACGCCTAGGTAATACTCCTTGTTTACCGTCTGACCCTCTGGAACGAATTCGTAGTGCACCACGCCACGGATATCGAAGAAAACAATGAGCATCACCTTCATTTTCGAGCGGCTTTGGCGTGGTTTTTTCGGTTTCGGCTCATTTTTTGCCACCCATTCCGATGATTGCTGGCTTGTTTGCATATCGTACTCGTAAACCCAGGTCTCATCACCAGTTATAATGCGTTCCATGAATGTAGAATCGGAATTAGAGCGATCCAGCATGTCTGAAGCAACCTGTTCGCGATGACGTTTTTGAAGAAAATTCAGGTCTTTCGGTACGAGTCGTACGGCCACCTTTCTCATGCCCAAAATATCAATCAAAATCGTACGTGGGGACTCGTGGGATATCTTAAGATCATGTGCTATCTCTCCCAAGCTGGTACGACGGTTTTCCAGCACCCTTTCCTTAATTTTATCGACGTTATCTTCGATCGAAGCCGTCGATGGGCGACCACTTCACGACCGTCCTTGAAGGCTCTGTACCACTGATATGCACGAGTTTTCGATAGAGCTTTATCACCAAAGGCCTTTTGCAACATTTTCAATGCATCGGCACACGAAAATTCATTTGCAACACAAAACTTTAAACAAATTCTTTGCTCAACGTAATCACCCATAGTAAAAATCGGCACGCACTCTGACATCGACTGACTTAATCAGCTGTTGCAAACACACTAGTTGACAGATCCCGCTCAATCTTGGCATAGTAATTAAGGACAGTGGTACCAATCTAGGAAAAAAAAATTTTACCTGCCTCATTGCCCCGCCAGATTTAAATCGATAATTCCCGGTACTTTCTTGACAGAATGTATATGAGTTCGTGCGGTTTTTCCTTGGAAAATTGAAGCTTTATTGTGTAAAAAGTTTTATACATTCAGAGTTCGCTAGTCACTACTTTTTCGAATCTTTCCGACAATTGAAGGATCCCATCGTTAACAAAATGGCGGATCTTTAGCCGCTATCCATGCATCGATCCCCTTTTTTACTTCATTGGAGAAGTGCTGTACAGCCAGGCCGTGTTGCATCGATCAGAAGAGATGCTAATCGGAAGGATCGGCGTTTCTAAGTACGTTTTAACAGGCAATGCAACATACAAGGTGACCCAGAGATGCGTAAATGGTACAGGATGTCCGAAATAGGCAATCCCCTATCTTTCATACATCTTTCGATTTGCCACTTAATTGTCGATAAAACGCTCTCAGGTTTCATTGACTTGTCTGCATTAGTTTTTGACCTATGTCAATTTATGTTTCAAAATAACGTCATGCGTAAATCCACAGAAAAAGTCATAACTTCGGAAACGTTCAACATAATTCAATCATATTTAAATGAGGTTATTCTGATTTTCACAAATTTTTATTGTTATGTTCACAACAATTGTTTCGCTATCACAGTAGCATCATCAGGCAAGATCACATTTTGAATAACTAAGCTTGTTTCCGAAATCCATTGCTATTTATATTACAGTAAGTACAATAAATTTTCATTGAGCACTAAAACCCAAAAAAGGGTCTCTGCAAATTCTAGCTTATCTGAATATATTTAACAGACGTCATTCGACGTCTTCTGTCTTCAGTTCATAGGGCATTCAATTTTCTACCTTTCAGATCATTCCTATTGCTTTTAAACAATGGCAAATGGCTGGTTGAGTCACTCCAAGTGTTTTTGCGAGTTTCTCTTGCATCTGTGATGGAACTTTGGTGGCGCTTTGAATCGTTCGTGGTCTTCCAAATCAAAATTGCTACTTTTAAATCGAGCAAACCACTTCTGACACCTTCATTCAGCTATAGTCATCATAAAAATCCACTAAAATATAACTTCATATTCAAGTAAAACTATAGAGGAAAGTAACCAAATATGGAATAGGTTCTTAATATGGAATACCTACATTTCTCTCAAGTGCAAAGTCACACACGCAATAAAAGTGATCTTCCGTCTCATTCTGCTCCCGTTCACGCATACAAGCCGTGGCAAGTCAGTCGAGGGAGTCCTGTCATCGATGAGAGAGTGTTTTGTTTTGTCGCTCCCACATAACTTTCTAAGGTATGTAAAAAATAATTATTTTTCGTCCAGAAAGTTCACATAGTATTGTTTTTATAGTTTTTAGAGACAGTTTAGATGTTCTTTTGTATGTTTTAGCGGTATTAGATAGTATTACTTTCTTAAATATAAAAATTTAAATGTCAGTTTGAAACCGTTGGAAAATCCAAATATGGACAGATCGCGGTATCTAATTATGAACTATTCCATAATTGGATACCATATCCATCAGCTGATTTGATGACATTGTTAATTTTTTTTTTGTTTTATCAGAATGGCCGGCGTGAACTCAAAGCGAAAAGCATGGAATACGGAGCTTATGGCGGAAGCCATAAAATTAGTAAAGGAGAAAAAAACGGGTTATTTAAGAGCTGCAAAACATTTTAATGTGCCAAGATCTACCTTGTTTAGATTATGCCAGAAAAGTGAATTTTCTCCAGAAGAAGCCGCAGCTACTACACTCGGAAGGAAAACTGTCTTAGGGACAACCCTTGAAAATCTTTTAGTAGACTACATTTTGTCGATGGAGAGCAAATTTCATGGCTTGACGAGAAACGATGTTCGAAGAATGGCGTACATCTTAGCTAGACGTAATCAGTTGAAAAATCCATTTGGTGAGACTGGTATGGCTGGCAAAAAATGGCTTAAATTATTTCTAAAACGCCATAAGGATAAGCTATCAGTGAGAAGACCAACTGGCACGTCTTTTGCTAGAGCTTTTGGATTCAGCAAGGAAAAAGTAGACTCATTTTTTGATCTCCTCGAAGGCGTCTATGCTCAAGGAAACTATGGTCCAAGTCGTATATACAACGTAGATGAATCTGGGCTTACTGTAGTACAAAGCAAGATACCCCAAGTGATTGGGCATAGAGGAAAACGGCAGATAGCTTCACTTACCTCAGCGGAAAGGGGTTCATTAATGACGATTGTTGTTGCCATGAACGCCACTGGTCATTTTGTGCCTCCCTTTATTATATTCCCACGCAAGAATATGAGTGATCAGCTGATGAGAGGCTGTCCCCCAGGCTCTGTTGGCGTTGCACATCCATCCGGATGGATTCAAATGAACATATTCACTGAATGGTTCAAACATTTCATCAAACATACAAACCCTACTCCGGAATCGAAAGTATTACTTATCTTAGATGGTCATTTTTCTCACACTCGAAACATCGACGTGATAGAGCTTGCTAGGCAAAACAACGTAGAAATTGTCTCCTTACCTCCTCACACAACTCACAAGCTCCAGCCACTAGACAAAACGTTTATGGGACCACTAAAAACGTATTACAGTGAGGAAATACGCATGTGGATTAGAGATAATAATCGACCACTAAGCCCTTATGATGTTGTTGAGTTATTTGGCAGAGCGTATTTAAAAGTGCAAACTGGTGAGATTTCAACAAATGGATTTCGAGTAACTGGCTTATGGCCATTGAATAAAAATATATTCACCGAGGTCGACTATCTTGCTGCGCAGCAAGATGCAGTTAAAGATGGTAATACGGTCAACGTTCCATCAGGTCACCAACCTGAAGGACCATCGATGGCCAATTTAAGAACATCTGATAACTGTATGCCTTTAACGGAAGCATTCACACCCAGACAAGACATGAATATTGAACCTGTACCCTCAACTTCCGGACTTTCTCGCAGTGATTTAGGATTAGTGTCTCCATATGACATCAGTCCAGTACCAAAGAAGAAAATGAAATCTTCTAATAGAGGAAGAAAGGCATCTGTTGCAGCCGTCATTACGTCGTCACCGTACAAGAATGACCTTATAGACAAAAGCAAAAAAAAAAGATGAAAAAGAAAATAAATTGGCAAAAAACAAGAATAAAAAACAGAATGAGAATAAATCAAAACATATAAAATCTAAAGGGAAGTCTAAGCCTGAGTCAGATGCAGATGATGAGGAGGTGATGCTTGATACAGACAGTGAACCCGATGCTCTGATAGGTTATACAGCTCCAGACTCTGAAGATTCGGAGTGTATTTTCTGTGGCATGCTGTTTTCTAATGATACCCATGGGGAAACATGGGTCAAGTGCCTCATGTGTGGGCTCTGGGCACATTATGATTGCGCTGGACCAGAATTTGATACCTGGATTTGTGATTTCTGTAAATAATTTTGTTAATTTCTACATTATACCAAAGTTAAAAATTTTCAATGAGTCTCATATATGTAAGTTAAGGTTAATTTTTCATAGTATTTACAGTATTCCATATTTGGGGTACCTTTCTCGTTATTTAATTTTTTATAATTTATCATACCTTAAAGTAATGGATATAAGCTAAAATTGTTTTAAACTTAAGTGCAAATATATAATTATTAATAATTATCACAAAAAGTTTTTTATTTATAACACTTGTGCAAATTATGCCTAAAAATCAAAATGGTATTCCATATTTGGTTACTCTCCTCTACGTAAAAAGACATCATTCAAAAGTTGATATTTTCAGAGCACACAGAAACTATGTTGCTCACGCTTAAACGAAATGATAGATACTGAAAAGAAAGCTTAATGATGACAAAATGAAGGTGTTGCCAGATTGAACTATGGAATAATGAACTAGTAGCCACATCTGTTATACAAACCGCAGGAACTTATTTCAACTGGTAATAGTTGAAAGATTTCGTTTATCTCCCTTCTATCTGCGTTGCTATTCATTGCTAATGAATATACACCTTTTGCTGAAATCATATAATAATAAAATTAAGGGAATTTTCGTAAATTATTTTCACAAATTTGAATACTGAATTATTCCTGAAAACTTCTATAAAATATATCAAAAAGCAAATATTATATTAAGATACTAAGGAAGTATCATAATATAGTTAATTGATATAAAATTTTCTTTGATGTCTAGGAAAAACCTTTTTTCCCATTTAGACATAGCATGATTTTTCTGTATGTGCATGACAAAGCATGCACATACAGAAAAATCTACTATTCCAAAATAATGTACAAGGATGGAACGAAATAAGAAATTATTTAGTTTTCTATCTATTTTTATTCACTGAAGATCCAGTGACTCGAGTTTCGTAGTGTTACTACATTTTCAAACTTAATAACAAATTGTTTTTCAAAGTTTTGTATGCAGGGTGTCCGGATTTAACGTTCATATATTTCAGAGGGGCGATTCTAGAGGTCAAAATATGAAGAAAATTTCATATCAGCTTAGGTCCTAAAATGCACGCTAGAGCTTCTTCAACATGACCTCCAAAATCCAATGAACTAGCGATTCTTCGTCAAAATTTGGTGGATTGAAATGAAATTCAGTACATGGAGGTTTTTGGATAAACTGAATCGTTTGGTGATAAAAAACTTACTGATTCTCAATCGGTTTGTGCAAAACTTCTAGAAGTAGGGTGTGCAAAAGGTCCCTCTGCTCATTCAATTGTTTTATTGCGAAATCGTGTTTATTCTTGAATACCTCTATCGATTACTGGATGTGCAGTTTTCTGCTTTTTTCTTTCAGATGCATCGGGTGATTTTTTTTAAAGTGATAGAACTTTCGATAGGGATAACTGTGATTTGACAGAAGATAGAGGCCTTGTTTTTTTGACATTTCTGTTCAGTAAGCATTGACAAATTATCATGGAAAGACTCACGGCGCAAGAACGTTTACAAATTGTTGAAATTTATTTTCAAAATCAGTGTTCTATTTGCCAAACTAATAGATCACTTCGTGAAATTTATGGTTTACATAATCGTCCATCAGAACAGCTTATTCGTCGAACTATCGATAGATTTCGGACAACATTTTCTCTACTCGATGCAACAACAAATACAAGACAAAGAACTGTACGTACAGAAGAAAATATCGCTGCTGTAAGTCGTAGTGTTAATGATGATCCAGATTTGTCTATTCGTCGATGTTTCCAACAAGTTAGACTCTGTGCATCCACCACAAGAAAAATTTTGCGTAAAGATCTTGGTCTACACCCATACAAGATCCAACTAGCTCAAGAACTAAAGCCACTTGACCATAATAAGCCTTGATCCACATTTTTATTGGAAAATTGTGTTTAGTTGTGAAGCTCATTTCTGGTTGAACGACTATGTAAAGAAGCAAAATTGCCGTATATGGAGTGAAAACAATCCTCAATAAGCTCTGCAGGTTCAATTGCATCCTGAAAAATGCACCGTATGGTGTGCTTTGCACGCTGGAGGCATCATCGGTCCATATTTCTTTAAAAACGATGCTGAAGCTAATATTACAGTGAATGGTGCTCGTTACAGATCGATGATCAATGATTATTTGTTTTAAAATTTGAATGGTATCGACCCAGAAGTGTTTTGGTTCCAACAAGATGGTGCTACACCTCATGCTACTACCGTAATAATTGATTTATTGAAAGAAAGATTTGGCGATAACATTGTTTCGAGAATTGGTCCAATTAATTGGCCTCCAAGATCATGCGACATAACTCCACTGGATTATTTTCTTTGGGGTTATGTCAAGTCATTGGTTGATGCTGATAAACCAAAAACAACAGACGCTTTGAAAGCCAACATAACTCGCGTTATTAATTTAATAAGGCCTAAATTACTCGAAAAATTGGTCCAAAATTGGTTTGGTCGAATGGGGTTCCTCAGAGTTAGTTGTGGTGAACATATGCCGGCAATTATTTTTAAAACATAAATGTCATAAAATTATCTTTCAAATAAAAAAAAATTTGGCTTCAATCTTAATTTAAATGTGTTTTATTTCAATTTAAAGTTCTGTCACTCTAAAAAAACACCCTGAAAGTTTCTAGCTCTTCCGTTCGAAAGTTGTACTGTTTAAGATTAAGCGTCCAACGCTGCTCTGCTCGCGATTTTTTTTTTTAATTTCTAAATACATGATCCTCACGACATTCTGCACGAACATGTACGGTATTATTCTTCTCCTGTGTACGAAATTTCAGATCGATCGGATTTGTACTCTAAATAACATCGAGAACTATTGGAGAAATTTTTAAATGTGAATAACAACGAAACTATTGGACCGATTTTGCTCGATAACGAAATCAATCGAGATATTCAGACTCTCAACTTAACCTTGAGAGTTTCAAGTCTCTATCTCTTTTCCTTCGAAAGTTATCATGCTTAACCTAGAATTCTTTACTGGAACAAGCGCGCAAAAGGAAATGATTCTAAGTGTTGAGCATGACTAAGAATTATCAACATTAATCTTCTGGTGGAAAAAAGTTGCAAATATCATGAAAGAGTTAGAGTTTGCATCAATATTCTATCGTCACCAAATTAATACATATGAAGAAAAATACGTTGAAAATATGGGCGAAGAATAAGATAATCAACCTTTTGAAATGGAAGTTACAAAAATTTGTATAAAATTTACAGCATTTAGGAGCCTTCGTAAGAAGACCTTGAACAGGTTCAACTAACAAATACCCTGTTCGTTGGTCACGTGCTCACTATAATCCTATTCGAATGAATTTCAAATGGTCTTTATAATCCCCTTTTTTGTCACATTTTGAAGAGGGTCTCTACCTACCCCATACTATCCAAGAATTGCTGTGTTTATGAATTGGCATATTGGATTTAACGGCGTTTTCCAAGTGGTCGGACAGCGATGCCAATTTGGGCAACTTATCGGTAAACTTACTCTGAGAAATTTAAATAATTTAACGTCTGATTTACCAATATTCGATTGCTCCCTTGGAAATCGTCAATATTCTTTTACAAACCTTATTCGCTTATAGTGTTAAAAGATCATAATATTTTGATTTCAGAAAGATTGTTCCTATATACAGGATGGTCCAACGAAAACTCAACACCTCGATTTTCCGTCTTCAAAATGAAAATGTGGAAAATCGCTCGGATCCGTCAATTTTACTTCTACGTTTTTTCATCCCCGTTACTTCAACCCCCTAACGGGGGTGAGCACAAACCCTCATCCCCTCATCCCAACAAGGATGAGGAGTGTTGCGATAACTAATTTTGAAGATAGTATCGACTACTATCTGACCCTAAAATTTCGCTTCAAAATATCCATCGATAATGAAGCGAAAATAGTGAAAGAGGCAATGTGGAATTTATCTCAAGAATATTATTATTCGTTATGTTGTTAATTTTTTGTCCAAGAAAGTATTAATTTCTTGTCCAAAAAAGTATATGGACCATGTTTTTGATTTACCTTAGACTATCGTGAATTTTTAAGAACGTTACATGTGTGTCAAAGCGATTGTAAATTTGTAGTTGAATTAAAACGGTGTATTCCGTAGAAAAAAGTGTGGAAGTGATAAAATTATTTCTTAGAAATAACGACTCTGCGCGAACAACAGCAGCTTTATTTAACGAATGAAATCCTGGAAAAAATCTGTCCACTGCTTACTTTGTGCAACTGATTGCCAAAATTGGTGCTACTGGTTCAGTCGGAAACAAAAAGAGGGTGCACAAAAAATATGGATCCAACCTTGAGTACTAGGAAATTGTCCGATGTATCAATCATGAGAATCCTGAAACAACATAAATTTCATCCTTATAAGATATGATTGGTTCAGGAACTGAATGAGGATTATCTCGATCGCCGACTCCAGTTCTGCGAAGTGGTCAGGAAATGATTAACAGTAATCAAAACTAAATGTTCGAAATCTGTTTTTTCGGACCAGTGTTCATTTTACCTTAACGGCACTGTCGGTATTGGTCAGATGAAAATCCAAGATTATTTCGAAATAAAAATTGATGAAAAACTATGTTCACGAATAACGTTCTCTTGGCCAGGTCGTTTCTTTCACAAATCGTCAGAACAAAGAGGTTAAGAGAAGAATAGAAAACGCTTGGAGTCAGTACTGGTCACTTGCGTTTATCCTGAAGGGTGACTTTCCCATGAATATCAAGGGGGAAGTGACACAAAAGTTAAAAGTAAGTCAAAGAAGAATTGAAATTTATCATGAATCAAATTAAAAGACGGAATAAGAAATGTAGATATCAGAACAAAAACACAAACAAAACATGTAGGCAAAGAACTGTCAAAAAAAAATTGGAATATTGTTTTCCTCTTTCGTAAATAATTATACTTCCTTATAAACTCATAACTTTGAAAAAATATTAATCAGTTTTTTATTTATAGGCGATCAAAAATGAGAATCTTAAATAATAATGAAGGTATTATCACATTCTCATGATTATTGCTCGGTAATTCTTGTATAATCCTTCCTAATCATTCAACTCATTACAAAACTTTTTCTGTCAACCCTATCGATCACCGCTAATTAATACTGGGTGTTTTTTTTAGAGTGAAAGAACTTTGAATTTAAATAAAACACATTTGAAATAAGATTGAAGTCAATTTTTTTATTCGAAAGATAGTTTTATGACATTTATGTTTTAAAAATAATTTCCGGCATATGTCCACCACGACTAGCTCTGAGGAACCTCATTCGACCAGACCAAATTTGGACCACTTTTTCGAGTAATTCAGGCCTTATTTCATCAAAAACACGAGTTATGTTGGCTTCCAAAGGGTCTATTGTTTCTGGTTTATAAGTAAAAACCAATGACTTGGCATAACCCCAAAGAAAATAATCCAGTGGACTTCTGTTATATGATCTTGGAGGCCAATTAATTGGACCATTTCTCGAAATAGTATTATCACCAAATCTTTTTATCAATTGTTACGGTAGCAGCATTAGGTGTAGCACCATCTTGTTGGAACCAAAACACTTCTGGATCGATACCATTAAAATTTTGAAGCAAATAATCATTGATCATCGATCTGTAACAAGCACCATTCACTGTAACATTAGCTCAACATAGTTTTTAAAGAAATATGGACCGATGATGCCTCCAGCGTGTAAAGCACACCATACAGTGCATTTTTCAGGATGCAACGGAACCTGCAGAACTTCTTGAGGATTGTTTTCACTCCAAGTTTGCTTGTTTACATAGTCGTTCATCCAGAAATGAGCTTCATCACTAAACACAATTTCACGATAAAAAAGTGGATCAACTTCAAGCTGTTCTAGGGCCCAATCAGCAAACAAACGATGCTTATTATGGTCAAGTGCCTTTCGTTCTTGAACCAGTTGGATCTTGTATGGGTGTAGACCAAGATCTTTACACAAAATTTTTCATGTGGTGGTTGCACAGAGTCCAACTTGTTGTGAACGTCGACGAATAGTCAAATCATCATTAACACTATTGCTTATAGCAGCGATATTTTCTTATGTACGTACAGTTCTTTGTCTTTTTGTTGTTGTTGCACCGAATAGAGAAAATGTTGTTCGATATCTATATATAGTTCGACGAATAAGCTGCTCTGATGGACGATTATTCAAACCATAAATTTCACGAAGTGCTCTGTATGTTTGACAAATAGAACACTAATTTTGAAAATAAATTCCAACAATTTGTAAACGTTGGTGCGCGTGAGTCTTTCCATGATAATTTATCAATGCTTACTGAACAGAAATGGCTTCTACCTTCTGTCAAATTTCAGTTATCCCTATCGAAAGTTCTATCACTCTAAAAAAAACACCCGTTATATAACCACCAAAATCAGTTGGCCAAACCGCAAGAAGAAGAAGAAAAACGCTCTAGGCCACCCTAAACAATCTGCATCAATCCTATCGCATCGTATTATTAAACGTCATCAGTTGTCCGCGTTCCCCGAAATTTAATATCCGACCCGTATTCCCTTATCGGAAACTAATTGGCATAGCCCAGAACCCGCCTGATCCATTGGTTCAGCCTTCGAGACCATCTGACGTCGTCCCGAGAGGGCAACGGAACGACCATAGAAAAGAACGGCCTCTATCCGCGTCTCCCTCTCGATGACGTAACCGTCGTTCAAACGCGCTGTGTGTTCTATGTCTCTGGGCTGCGTTCCGCAGCGCACTTCAAACGGATGGAATGCGAGGGGGCATGGGAATTTGTTTACTCTGGCCTTTATGTACTCTTTACTCTTTCGCTTTATTATTTTCCAGAATTGCGTTCCGGCCTGGCTGTGGGGCTGCAAGGAAACGAGACGATTCTGTTTATTTCTCAATCGACGGTGCACGAGGCACGTATGTGTAGAGTCGGCTGGGATGCGTTACGTGACGTGCTTGTCAACGAGGAGCAATTATTGCGCTTCGATAGTTTTTCGATCGTTTTATAGAGTTCTTTCGGTTTGGGTTTTTGTGCATGGATTGAACCCGTTTGTTTTTGCTGTTTGCAACGGTGTGCTTTGGTTTTGCCGGTTGTTTGGTCGAGTTGACGATAGATGACGTTAGTGATTACAATATTTGGCTTTTTCAGTTGACAATGCATGTTTCTATAAAGCTCAAAAATTGAAGTGGGAAAACTGACCATTTGCACCGAAATCAAATATTCAGGATTGCTGAAAGGCGTATTACAGACACACACACACACTAAATATGGTCCCAATGACACTGAATAGCTTAGTTACAAAAAACTCGTTTCTTGCAGGTGCATGATCTTTTTTTGTGAACCGTATGTGCGAATATGTGGCATTGCAATCGATCTGATGTTGTGTAGTATCAGTTGTGGATTAATTATCAGGAGTTTAACGTGCGTTTAGAAGCCTTGACTAATTAGTGTGTTGGTTAAACGAAGGTTTAGGTTAGGGGACTACATTTGTTCCGTCTTATTGAAGACGGCCCTGTACTTCGAGATCGTTGTGTCATCGATATTTAGGCCTTTTTATGTTAATATTTCGATCTACACCAGACGAACTGAAGTGTTATTTGTCAATTCTATTTATCAGTTTTATAATTATTATATATGGCCTTAGAAAATATGAAAAGTGATTTAGTGACTTGACATATCTATGCCTGTTAATTTCACATGACACAGCATTCCAAATTACAAACTGATTTTATCCTTCTTTTCTTGCGTTTATCTCATAATTCTTCTGTAGCCAAAAAGAAGGTTTATTTTGTTCATTCAGTCCACCTTCAAATGGACCTTCCAATCAATTATGTTAATTTCCCTCTTTTTGTATTAGAAGGGATGCATCGAGCACCTCTAACGTTCAGTCTTTGAAAGGAAGGAAAAATCATTATTCTCCGAATAGTCAAGTTGTTCGTATGTAATTTTACAAGCTTAACGCGATTGCTGTAAACGTAGCAATCCACCTTACACTTGTTTGTAGTGTAATTGTCATCACATTAGCTTGGTATCATATATAGTGATACCAAAATATATTTGTTTGTTTTGTTATAAGTGTTTTACTTCAGTTCCTCATCATCGTTGTGGTTTATCGTTATTAGATAAAGGAAGCTGTAGACCACCATACATGGAGTGTTCTTTGAAGTCAAAATCACCACTAATAATCAAAAATACAGTCCACTAGAAGCCCTTGGAATTAATCATCGAGATTAATTAATTTGAAATTGTCTATTATTTTAAAATACTGAAATAATAGGCAAATACTACGGTAAACTAACCGTGGTACGAAACAACGTTCTAAACTAGAATTAGAGTTTTCTTTATTGTTTATACCGGAAATACATTGAACGTATTACGAAAAATCCGACAGGACTGTTCTAGAAGTCGACTTCAAGTCGGAATCGGGTACACGCTGAGTCATAGTAATCATCAGTCAAGTATTCAAAAAGATCTGAGTCGTGTACTTTTCAAATTATATTGCATTTTTTATTATTCGAGAAAATGCACACCCTGTGATGATTTTTGAACTCCTCTTGCTACATTTTTTACTTTTTTCAAATTTTATTTTTCCTATCCCGAATAGTGCTTCTGTAACCGGTGATCTTCAATTCTAAGCCAATTACTCTAACTTGTAAAATAATGTCACTTTTTGCCGAACCAAGTATTCAAAATTAATATTTCGCACAACTTTAACTGACTGTACTTGAAAAAAACTGTACTACATCAGTTTGGCAAATTACTTTAAAAGTTAGCGCATTTATTAGGGATTCTAAAATGGTATAACACTTACTATATTATTTCTTAGATCGGTCAAAAAACCGGTCTTTCTTGAAGAAACACAGTTTCGAACAATTTCTTCCAACTGTCTAAAAATGATTCTAGTGCATTCAATACTTTAAGAATCTGATTTGAATGAGATGGGGTGAGTCCTTCCATAAAGTGTGAATAGATAGTGATGCCATTATTTGGTATTGGCAATCAGTAAACGCAATACAGATCAGTACGCTACGCCGCTTGGTCTACTGCGCATCTTTCCGTATCTGATCGTGTTAATTGTGTACTCAAGACTTTTGGCTTCGTTTATCAGATTTGGTTGCTTGTGATTTGGATAGTTTTGATCCCTTTACGACAAACTTTGATTTTACCTGGGCTAACCTGTGATTGTGAATTGCTATCATGTCTGTGTATACCACACAGAAATAGGTCAACAAGCACCTCATTTATGGGGAATGCAGATGTAACGATAGTGCAGTTTCTAGGTATCGCGAGAAATACCCTAATGCTGATCGTTATTCAGATCATCGAGTTTTTACGAATGTGCACCGTCTACACTTCACAATGGGACGACTTCCAAACAAAGTGCATGGTGAAGGAAAAATTTCCTTATCTACGACAATATTGTGTTTCAGAGGTTTCAAATGTTGAAATTTATTTAGATTTTTTACGAAATCAGTTGCCAAATTTACTTGAAGACGTGCCACTTTTCAGAGAAATATGGTTTGAGCAAGACGGCTGCCCATCGAACTATGCCCTCTCAGTTACAGAATATCTAAATGAAGAATATCCGGGCAGATGAATAGTGCGATCTGGTACAATCTCCTGGCCAACCTGTTCACCTGATTTGAATCCCTTAGATTTTTTTTACTGGGGAGCAGTGGAGGAAAAAATTTGTTCAAAATAATTTGAAAATGTAGCTGAGCTTCGGGATAAAATTAGGGAAAGAATGCAATTCGTCAATAACGCAATATTCGTCCGTCTGATATCCCGATCTTTTTTAAAAATATGTCGTGCATGTATTGCGACTGAAAGGACAGTTTGAACATCTTTCGTGAATTTATTAAATCTTGTCATAAAAAGAAACTGAATTTCTTTAAGAAAAACTTTTTTAGTCCAATCTAATAAAGAATGTAGTTAGTGATAGCATTTTAGAATCCTTATTGAATGTGCTAACTTTTGAAGTAACTTGCTAAACTGATGTAGTACAATTTTTTTTTCAAGTGCAGTCAATTGGAGTTGGGCGAAATTTCAATTTTGAATACTTGGTTCGGCAAAAAGTGACATTATTTTCCAAGCTGGAGCAATTGACTTAGAATTGAAGATTACAGGTTACAGAAGCACTATTCGACATAACATAGAAAAAATAAAATTTTAAAAAAGTAAAAAATTGTAGCAACAGGAGTTCAGAAATCATCACAGGGTGGTAATTTAATTGAATAAAAGAAAGTGCAATATAATTTTAAAAATACAGGACTTGGATTTTTTTTTATATTTTTCTGATAACTCTTATGACTTAACCCGTTACCTGATTCCGGCTTGACGTCGACTTCTGGAACACCTGTATATCTCATAAAAGTTTTCGTAATGATTTTAATATGTCATTTACCTTTATAAAGTTAAAATCAGAGCTCCCTTTAACAAAGGTTTATAATTAAAAAAACCCAAAAACCGAAGTTATATGAAAAAACAACACGTGGTAAGACTGATAAAGAAAAATCAGTAAAAATAACGCCTTGTCACGCAGTGCTTATTGGAATCTGAAACCATTTTTTTTCCACCCCTTTGCATATGGGTTCAGTTTGAAGTGATATCCCAACTCTTATCTACAAGCATTTCAGCTTGATTATATAACGAACACACAGATGTTTTTTTGATGGATGATACATTGGCTGCAAGGTGTTCTAACCCCTAAATTCCGTTCTGTATTAGTCATTAGTTGGAACTCGCCTTCTAACACATACAACTAACATCGACAATAATAAAAAATGTACTTCGTGATGTCGATAAACGAGGTTAATAATTATTGACCACTAATGCTTAACAGCTGTGAATCAAAGGTACCATTGGGTTCTGTTTCCTTCCATGCCAGTCACGAAATGTCCGTAACGACTTATCCCCTATAAATGAAGAATTTAAACAATTGCATCATTTTAACTAGCACATGTCGTTTTTATACAATAAACAACGTTAATTGTTCTTAATTATACAAAATGCTAGTGCAATTTACTCCTTCTAAATGGGGGTTAGAGATCAATAAAAAAAATAAGTGCACAGGAGACATTTATAAGGGGTGGGTCATGTAAAATTTGCATTTTCGATCGTCTATAAATAAAAAATTAATGATTATTCTTTCAAAGTTATGGGGTTACAAGAATGGTTAAATCACAGTTATCCCTATCGAAAGTTCTATCACTCTAAGAAACACCCGTAAGCTTTGATTATCAAATAAGATAAACCAACGAGGATATTAAGGAATTAAAGTAAAACACTCGTATTACACTATGATAATAACGACCTATAAGTTTTGGTTTACTGTATATAAACCAAGTCAAAAGGTATGATTATTACACTAAAAACAAATGTAATTAATCTTCCAATACTTTGGCAATCGAGTGGATTAATATATTAACAATAATAACAACTATCATTTTTTTTAGTGAGGTGACCGGAATAAGAGAGCTCATCAGAATTTCAGTCTTGGCATGTGAACAACTGAATTGAAAATTGTGAAATACGGAGTAACTTGGAGAATAAATTGTTCTGAACAAATTCTTGAACAAAAATTTCACCAAATCTCTGCCAAATAGTCGAAAACTAATCCTGAAGGTCTACCGAAAGAAGAGATCGTCCAGGAAAAACTGTAAACAAATGTTCTGTTCTTATCAGTTGAATGATAAGGATTTGTCTAAAGGTGCCCAGGCCCGTTAAACACTCAAGCAATTTATTGGAATATGGAAGAACTTTATCGGGAGATTGTTAGAAATAGAAAAGAGATAAAAAACGCAATAGAAGCTAGTGAAGCAAGAGTCTTGCTGAGATTCGAGGAACTGAATAATAAAGTGAGCCTGTTGGAAAAGGAAAATCAAATTTTAAAGAAGAAGGTCGAGCTGCTGGAGAGAACAACGAAAAAAAATAATATCTTGATATTTGGCTTGGACCAAACAGGAGATATTACTACTACCGGTGTTTGCACAGAATTGGAAAACTCTCTTGGAGTCAGTATCACCGAAGAACACATAAACAATATTTATCCATTAAGAAATATTAGAAATAAACCACTGAAAGTAGAGCTGATATCTTATGTGAAAAAACAGGAGATTCTAAGAAACTGCAAGAAGCTGAGGGGAACAAATATATCAATCCTGCAGGACTTGACATTTGAACAAAGAGTAGAAAATAGAATATTACGTGAAAACCTGAAGAGAGCCAGACTAAACAAAGATAATATAGCGTATATAAGGGGAAACAGACTTTACATCAATAATACTGCATACACAGCGGAACAACTTGAAAACGCCGTAGAGGACCCACATTACGAAAAACACAATAGCGCTCCTCCTACACCAAACATTAGAAAAAAAGAATATACTTCGGTAACTGAATCCGATCATTCAGTAGCTGTTGATGATACAATCAGCCCATACTCAGTTACACAGGAATCGTCGTCCCACCAAAGAAATAAAGCTACCGAGAAGTCAACTATTGCTGCGAACTCTGGTATAGTCAAGAAAAAAACAGGGGAACTAGCTTCTAATGGAAAAACCAGACTGCGATCTTCAAATAGATAAAGCAACTGCATTAGCAACTAGGGTACGCTGAAAATTAAATTGATATATTTTGTGAACTCTATTCTACAATCCCTACTTATATGTTTGTAAACAAAAAATTAGTAATTTTTGTAACTATTGTACTGTCTTTGTTCAGAATTTTCGATAGGCTGGGACATCATAGAATCATATTAATTTACAATACGGAATCATTCCACACAAACTTATTGTTTTTGGTTCGGTTATGTTGGAGTTTTTCGATGAGTTGGAAGCATACGAGGAGAGGGAAACAATAGTATGTGAGAATATAAGAGATAATGTGGGTGAATTTTCTGGTGAGCAATTTATGAATGTACTACATTTCAATATATGAAGCCTACGAAGAAATTTTGATGAATTTCTCCTTTACTTAGAAACTTTTCAATTGAATAACATCCAAATAGTCGTCCTGTCTGAGACATGGGTTCTTGAAGACATAAATAACTTCTCTATTCCAGATTTTGACATAATCTATAATGAGTCCCGCTTCAATCAGAACGATGGTCTGATTGTGTTTGTTAGAGGGCAGATTGATTATAGTGTCTCTCTACATCAACTGTCAGAAACAAATTTATTAAATATCACTTTTGAAGTGAACATGTTAACATTTTCCATAATCGCCTCTTATAGACCACCATCCACAAACATTGATACATATTTAACTGACATCGAAAAGTTTCTCTCAATCTCTTCACCTTCAGATGTGAAAATATTCATGGGAGACACTAATATAAATATTCTGAATACATCTGATCCAAAATCGAACACGTATGTCAGTCTCATGGCCACCTTTGGTTATTTTTCGTGTATAAATAAGCCCACGAGATCAACAGAATACTCCTCAAGTCTAATTGACCACATATTTATCAAATTCGCGAGTGACAAACTTCGAAAGGAAATTAATTTCAATTCTTACATCTTCAAGACTGATATCACTGACCACTATACCCTAATGTTATCCATCAATATGGACGTTAAGGTAAATAATATAATTTCAGAAGATTCGTCCTACACTTATCTAAATAAACATAATCTGGGTAAAAAACTCAAGGAAGAAAATTGGCTCGCGGTTTATCAATGCAAGGATCCGGATAGTGGTTTTGGTACATTTTCCAATATTATAAGGGAGCACATTGCGGCATGTACAAAGACTAAAAAATTTAAAAACCAAAAAACTGACAAAAAACTGAAACCCTGGATGACACAAGCCTTACTTAATTCCATCAGGTATAGAGATCTCCTAAAACAAAAATTCATCAAGCATAGTACGGAAGAAAACAAAAGCGCATATAAAAAATACCGAAATTTCCTATGTAATCTATTACGAATATGCAAACAGGATTATTATCAAGAACAACTTAAAGAATCCCACAAAGATGTAAAAAAAATGTGGAAGAACATAAACGAGATAACAAATAAAAATATTAAAAAAAAACCGTATAACTATGATATAGTAAGTGAAAATAGTGAAATTCTGAACTCCGATAGGGCGATCGCGGATCGTTTTAATTGCTTCTTTTCCAGTATTGGATCTAAAATGGCAGATAAAATTGAAAAACCACCAATCCCGATCCCGGAAACTATCATTAGGACGAAAAACTCATTATTCCTTAGCCCCATAACAAAAAATGAAGCAATTTCTATCATATCTTCACTGAAAAATAACACATCCTCCGGCCCGGACAAAATTACCGTTCACTTCATAAAAAAATATCACGAATTCCTTGTAGAACCCTTATGTCACATTTTAAATCTGTCACTAACAAAGGGTACAATTCCAAGAGAATTTAAGAACTCCGTAACAATCCCTATATTTAAACAAGGTGACAAAAAACAATCCACAAATTACAGACCCATAACTATTATAAATAATTTTGCCAAGATATTCGAAAAGTGCATCAAAAATAGAATATTGAATTATTGTGATAGTAATAATATCTTCTCAAACTCACAATTCGGGTTCAGAGAAAAACTATCAACCGAAGATGCGGTATTTGAGTTAACGAACACTATATTTGACTCTTTTCAAAAACATAACAAATGCATAACAGTATTCCTAGATCTAGCAAAGGCATTTGATACCGTAAATCATGAAATTTTATTTCAACGTTTGGAACTGCTTGGTATCAGAGGGACTGTATTAGACTTGTTAAAAGATTATCTAACAGACAGAGTGCAGGTTGTTAAAATAAAAAACACATTCAGTGATCCATTGCCAATAAACATGGGCGTACCACAAGGGACAGTGCTGGGGCCGGTTCTATTTCTACTGTACATTAACAATGTGTTCTCGATAACAAACTTTCATGGTAGATTGGTCTCATATGCGGATGATACAGCGGTCATTTTTACTGGGAATACTTGGTCTGAAACTTATGAAAACACTGAGATTGGAATGCAGAGGTTGTATAGCTGGCTCAATAGCAGCCTGCTGAGCGTCAACATTGAAAAAACTAAATTTATCACCTTCTCATCTACGGCCAAAGACCAGCCTTTCAAAGATAAATTACTGCTTCATAGGCACGACTGTCAAAACTTTCTTAATTGCCAATGTCTAGCAATCCGTAAAACTAACTCGATAAGATATCTCGGTGTGATGGTCGATCAACACTTGCGCTGGAGCGAACACATCAGCTATACGGTTGAAAGATTGAGAAAACTCATATACAAATTTTATCAGCTTGGAAATATATTGAACACCAAAAACTTGTTGATGGTTTATAATGCATTGGCCGAGTCTGTTCTACGCTACTGTTTGGTTGTATGGGGTGGTACATTTAAGACTGCTCTGTACAACCTGGAAATAATACAAAATACCTTGTTGAAAATCATACTGAAAAAAAATAAACGTTTTTCCACAAATGAGATATATGAAAAATCAGAAGTTCTCGCTTTGAGAACATTATACATATACCAATGCATCTTATGGACTTCAGATGGTCCGCATGACTATGCCTCGCAAGCGTATAATACTCGCGGAATGGCTCGTCGACCGCTCAATCTTCCTCACTGTAGGCTGACTCATACCCAAAAATTCATCACCTACCACGGTCCCAAACTATATAATCTGCTTCCTTCTGATATAAAGCGTTTAACTTTTAAGAGGAAGCGGAGGGAAGAAATAAAACAGTTCGTGATTTCTCACCGGGAATTATTGCTAAATATAGTCGAAAACTAAAAAAAAAAAAATAAAAAAAAAATAAAAATAATAATAGTTGCCTGTTTTTTCCCGTCTCCTTGAAGTATGCATAATTCTGAACTCTAAAGCTGCGTGCAATGTATGGAGCTCTCTGTGGTCCCTCAATTTTTTTTTTTTGATTTTTTAATTTTTTTTTTTTTTTTTTTTTTTTTTTTTTTTTCTTCCGTTATTGAAAATTGTTGGCGGGAGATAGCTCCACAACTCAAGCCTAGCTTAGGTGGCTTCTCCTGCTTTCAATTTCTATTTGATAATGATAATATTTGAATTTGCTGTGTAAACTACCATGTGAATTATTTTATATGCTTTGTATTATTTTTTTTTTTTTTTTTGTATTATTTTTTTTTGTCTCGTTTCACCACAGAATACACTTTACTTTTACTTTACTTTTAACTATAGCTTGGACCGAAATGTACGACAAATTTGACTATCCGAATGATAGTGCATAATGTAGCAAAGGCTACATGCGACAAGTTTGACTATTACTCGAATAATAATTTTACAGTCTTTCAAAGACTGAACGTTGAAGTTGCATCCCTTCTAACGAAAAGAGGGAAATTAACATAATTGATTGGAAGGTCCATTTGGAGGTGGACTGAATGAACGAAATAAAATGCTTACAGAAAAAATACGAGATCAATGCAAGTAAAGAAGGATAGAATAGCTTACAATTCCGAATGCTGTGTCATGTCAAATTAACAGGCATAAATATATCAAAATCTCTAAATGAATGTTTTCTAAGGCCATATAGTGTGGCCATGAATGTGGACAGCTCAGTGGGAGAGCACCGGAGGTCCGGGTTCGAATCCTGTTCAGGTGGAAAAGAAATTTTCTAGTTGGACGCCTGTATGCCACCATTTCCTGCTAGGTCGAAATATCAACGTGAGAGACCTAAGTATCGATGACAAAATGAAATAAATTAATGCGGCTGATCTGTACCAAAAATCATTAATAAGGAGTATTAGCTATGGTAATAGAAAGTTCTAGAAATCGAGGCAGTCTAACATACACCTGTATAACATTTCTATACTCAAACAAACTCGACAAGGTTTTGTTGATCACAGAGGCAAATTGCAGACATGCGCACGTTTCAAACTGATTGTTCTTCGCCAGTGAAATGTATGCTAGTGGCTCCAGATCTGTCAAGTATCTATATTCGCTATACACAGAGACTCCAAAGATATTACTAATAAAATAGTGCCATCCAGAGTATGCAAAATACATACAAGACATACCTTTGCAAGTTAATTCAAGTAAATAAATGTATTCTCGATATTTTCACGTTACGAACGCAGAATAAACTTTCCTCATGCTCAAATCATACCATCAATTGCCGTAATGCTCAAAAATTAGCATAAAATTAAAATAAATTAATGCGGCTGATCTGTACCAAAAATCATTAATAAGGAGTATGAGCTATGGTAATAGAAAGTTCTAGAAATCGAGGCAGTGTAACATACACCTGTATAACATTTCTATACTCAAACAAACTCGACAAGGTTTTGTTGATCACAGAGGCAAATTGCAGACATGCGCACGTTTCAAACTGATTGTTCTTCGCCAGTGAAATGTATGCTAGTGGCTCCAGATCTGTCAAGTATCTATATTCGCTATACACAGAGACTCCAAAGATATTACTAATAAAATAGTGCCATCCAGAGTATGCAAAATACATACAAGACATACCTTTGCAAGTTAATTCAAGTAAATAAATGTATTCTCGATATTTTCACGTTACGAACGCAGAATAAACTTTCCTCATGCTCAAATCATACCATCAATTGCCGTAATGCTCAAAAATTAGCATAAAATTAAAATAAATTAATGCGGCTGATCTGTACCAAAAATCATTAATAAGGAGTATTAGCTATGGTAATAGAAAGTTCTAGAAATCGAGGCAGTCTAACATACACCTGTATAACATTTCTATACTCAAACAAACTCGACAAGGTTTTGTTGATCACAGAGGCAAATTGCAGACATGCGCACGTTTCAAACTGATTGTTCTTCGGCAGTGAAATGTATGCTAGTGGCTCCAGATCTGTCAAGTATCTATATTCGCTATACACAGAGACTCCAAAGATATTACTAATAAAATAGCGCCATCCAGAGTATGCAAAATACATACAAGACATACCTTTGCAAGTTAATTCAAGTAAAGAAATGTATTCTGGATATTTTCACGTTACGAACGCAGAATAAACTTTCATCATGCTCAAATCATACCATCAATTACCGTAATGCTCAAAAATTAGCATAAAATTAAAATAAATTAATGCGGCTGATCTGTACCAAAAATCATTAATAAGGAGTATGAGCTATGGTAATAGAAAGTTCTAGAAATCGAGACAGTGTAACATACATCTGTATAACATTTCTATACTCAAACAAACTCGACAAAGTTTTGTTGATCAGAGAGGCAAATTGCAGACATATGCACGTTTCAAACTGATTGTTTTTCTTAGTGGAATGTATGCTAGTGATTCCAAATCTGTCAAGTATCTATATTTGCTATACACAGAGACTCCAAAGATATCACTAATACATTAGCACCATCCAGAGTATGCAAAATACATACACAGAGACTGTAAGATATTAATAATACACTAACGCCATCTATAGTATGCAAAATACATACAAAACATACCTTTGCGAGTTAATTCAAGTAAAGAAATGTATTTTCGATATTTGCACGTCACGAAAATATTCTTTCTCATTTTCATTTGTATAGAATTTTCCACGTAAATTTATAATATTTTGGATAAAAGATTCATCACTTTGGAAATAAGTAGTTGATATTTCCAAGTTTTGTTCAAACGTAAATCGACCCATTTCGTTAATGTCAAATATTAAACTAACTATTCCGTCTCATTAGAGACGTCCCTGCCCAAGTTTGACATTATTTTGTTATTCGATACTCTGGTCTTTCATGTTAATATTTCTCAGCTGCACTAGACGAACAGTTCAGTATTATTCGACACATCATCTTATTTGTTTTCTAATGATTATATATGGCCTTAGAAAACATGGAAAGTCTTTTAGAACATTTTGATATATTTATTGCTATGTGAATTTCGACGTCAGCATTAGGAATTGTAAACTGATTCTATCCTTTTTTACTCATAATTTTTCTAATAAGGAGTTTTGTTTCACTCATTCAGTTTACCTCCAAGTTGACCTTCCAATCAATTTCGCTAATTTCCCTTTTTTTATTAGAAGGGATTCATCGAGCGCCTCTAGCGTTCAGTCTTTTAAACAGACTGTAAAAATAATTATTCTAGTAATAGTCAAACTTATCGCATGTAGCCTTTGTTACATTATGCACTATCATTCAGATAGTCAAATTTGTCGTACGCAGCTTGTGACATTTTGATTCAAGCGGTTATTATTGTTAATATAGTAATCCAGTCGATTGCCAAAGTATTGGCAAATTCATTACATTTGTTTTTAGTGTAACATCATACCTCTTGACTTGATTTATATACAGTAAAACAAGAATTATAGTTCGTTCTTATCATAGTAAATTATGAGTGTTTTATCTATGACTGTTTCGGTCTTCACTTGACGGAAATTCATCTTGAAAATATGAATAAAAACAATATTCTAATTTCCGCTAATATTTTATTAAGACTACGATCGTTACGTCATACCATGACGTCTTCAGGTGAGTATTACAAGATAGTGAGTATACCATGAATAAGAAATTCATTTTATAGTACATGGATATAACAAAAATAGAGGGGGTGAAGAGAGTTTTACAATTCTTTTGGGAATCTGAAAAATGATTCAAAAAAGATTCAACAAAGGGGAGTTACTTAATTCTGTTTGGTTATTCAATAATATTTTTCTTTTATGATATCTTTTAATTTCTAAAGTTTCTAACAAGTTTAATCTAAAACTTTTGTTTTCTGAGTAAAATTTCAAAGTTACCTTTAAAACTATGTCCTGTGTCTAGAAGGTGCTCTGCGTAGGTTGAATTTCCCTTTTTGCCAATTTTTTCATGTTCCCTGAGTCTCGTCTGGAACGATCTTCCTGTCTGACCAACATATACAAAATGGCAAGTACCGCAAGTTAACTTATAAACACCTGATTTCTTGTTCTTAGATGTTTTATCTTTATTATTTTTTATTAGTTTTCCTAGGGAGTTATTCGTTTTATAAGAAATTCTAAAATTGTGATTCTTCCTTAAATATCTAGCTACCTTTTCTGTTTTTGGTCCCAAGTATGTCAACGAAATGTATTTACTTTCAATTGGATTATTATTTATGGGATATACTAATTTCAAAGCCAGCTTTAATTGTATTTTTGTGAAAAGATTCTCAATAATCGGGACGTTGAAACCGTTGTTCAACGCAATCTGTTTGATAATGTTATATTCTTTGTCAAAATTCTCACGTGACATGGGTATGTTGGCTAATCTATATAACATACTATTATTGTATGCTGCTAATTTTTGTGAGTATGGGTGGTTTGATGTGAAGTGAATTGTGCTATCTGTATGGGTTGGTTTCCCATACAGATAGCAGATAGATTAAACTTGTTAGAAACTTTAGAAATTAATAGATATCATAAAAGAAAAATATTATTGAATAACCAAACAGAATTAAGTAACTCCCCTTTGTTGAATCTTTTTTGAATCATTTTTCAGATTCCCAAAAGAATTGTAAAACTCTATTCACCCCCTCTATTTTTGTTATATCCATGTACTATAAAATGAATTTCTTGTTCATGGTATACTCAGTATCTTGTGATACTCACCTGAAGAAGTCATGGTATGACGTAACGATCGTAGTGTTAATAAAATATTAGCGGAAATTAGAATATTGTTTTTATTCATATTTTTATGAGTGTTTTACTTTAATTCCTTACAATTTTCGTTGGTTCATCTTATTAGATAAACAAAGCTAGTTCATCATCGAGATAACTACTTACAAGTGCCCTTCGCTAAAATACGTCATAATAGAGTCCATTAAACCCATCGAAATTAATCATCGACATTAATTAAATTGCAACTGCCTGTTAAAATACTGAAATAATAGGCAAAATAATGCGGTAAACTAACCATGGTATGTCAAAACTCGAATGACAAAAGTGTTGCCATAATCGAAATAACTCCAATTTCAAAATGCAAATTCTAGATGGCTCACCTTTATTATGATCAAACACTCTTGTCAGTTCAAACCAAGCAGGTGGATATTCGTACATTATCTGATTTATAGAAATGGGAAATATCGAGAATGCTCCATGAGTGTAAAGTTTCTATTTTTTTTTCGAGATTCCTCAAAGATGTTTTACGCGATTAACAACCATCTTCAGGTATTTGATTAACTGAATCAGAAACCTCAACGAATTTAATCTGAAAAAATTTCCTTCAAAAACTTTTTAAAATTAAATTTAAAAAAATTTCTTGGAAAAAGTGTTTCTGTTCATTGACATATAGAATTATCAACATGTTATACAATTTTTAAAAAGGAAATGAAGAGGATCTTCATAAATTCTCATTTATGGGAGTATAAATTAATTCGTGCAGTTTTTTCGAAATTTATTGTGAAAAATTGGTTATAAAGGGTCTTTCAAGGGTAACGCCTGGTTTTTATATTGACATAACTCACGCATGTCAGCAATTCTTTATTTGCGATATTGACTGTTGTATTTGTCAATGTCTACCTTTCAATCATGGAAAGGTACACACTCCAACAACGTTTACAAATAATCCAAATTCATTATGAAAAATTTGCGATCTGTTACCCTTACATTACGTGCTTTAACTCCAATTTTTGGTCTTTATAATCGTCCAGATAAAAGAACAGTTGAACGTTCAGTGAAGAAGTTTGAAACAAATTTCACACATCATAATGTTACAGTGCCAGTGAGACAAAGAAATTCAAGAAGTGAAGAGAATATTGCCGCCGTATGTGTAAGTATTCGTGAAGACCAAAATTTATCGATTTCTTGACGTTCACAAGAACTAGGCATCTCCCAGACGTCTTTGTTGCGAATTTTACGAAAAGACCTCGGTTTACATCCATACAAAATTGTTTTAACCCAAGAACTCAAACCAACGGATCATTTAGAGCTAATTGGTACTTTAAAAAAATCGGAAACGAAGCAGATTCTCATGAGAAAATCATTCTCAGCTATGAGGCTCGTTTCTGGTGAAACGGTCACGTCAATAAGCAGAATTACCGTATCTGGAGTGGTGATAAACTTGAAGAATATCAAGAACTGCCATAGCATTCTAACAAACTTACTGGTTGGTGCGGATTTTATGTTGGAGGAGTCATTGGCCCTTTTTTTTTCAAAGAAGCTCATGAGGTGGTAACTGTCAATGGAAATCGTTATAATGGGCTGAATTGGTTCGTCTTGATTTGCAGAACATGTGGTTTCGACAGGACGGCGCCACTTGTCGTACTGCCAATGACACAATGACTTTATTGAAAACAAAATTCGGTGATTCGATTATTCCAAGAAATGGAGTCCATTGGACTTCTTTCTTTGGGGTTACATTAAGTCATTGGTTCACAGCAATCATCCAACAAATTTAGACGATTTAAAGACCAATATTGAACGAGTAATTGCTAACATACGACATCATATGTGTAAGAGAGTCACGGAAAATTGGGTTCAACGACTTCATTTCTGCCAGCGTTTCCGTGGTTGACATTTAAATGATGTTTTGTTTCATAACGAATGGTATGCATTGAACTTTATAACGAAATAAAAATTTCAATATTCTTCAAATAAATAATGTGTTTTATTTACAAAACAATATGGGGCACTGTTGATGAAAGACCCTTAACAATCAGCCTCTTGTCAACGTTTGTGATTTTGCACCTTGACATGATTGACTACGAATATAGATCAGCACAGGTGCTGTTTCACCCCAACGACTGACAGCAGCCAGTGCTCGCAGATGAGATACGTACAGGATTACCAGAATCGGTTATTCATGTTCGTACGGCAACAGGGGTAGAAGGGGACCAGGAGGGCGGCTATAATTAGATGAAATTCCGTGCCAGGGAGGGTGGAGAATTAAATGCCATTTTTACAGGGCACTTACGGCCTCCCTCGGTTATGACGATGTAGCTGACGGGAAACGCGGAGCTGCCTTGGGGGTTCGGATTATGAATAAATGAAGATGTTTCTTCGTTTGACGGTGATGAGAGACGAACGGAAATTAATGGGATGATTCCTGTGATTTTAATTTCGGCGGGGGCGTTTGTGATTATTATTAATTGGGGTTTGAGAGGATAAGTTACGGTTCAAGTTGCCACGCGGACCTAATGCCTATTGATATTAAGTTATTGATCGTAAAGTTTGATAAAACTCATGAATATTTGGCAAATATCTCTTCCAAATCTATGATTGTTTCGGTCTTCACTTGACTCAAATTCATCTTGAAGTTATGAATAAAAAACCAATATTCTATTTCCGCTAATATTTAATTTCACAACCATTGTTTCGCCATACCATACTTACATCAGGTGAGTACTACTAGATACTAATTATACAATGCTCGAAATGCAAAGACCAAGTGTGGTTATGTTATGTTATTTATGGCGAGCGGACGTCTGTCCACCCTACCACTGCGTCCGCACGGACTATTGTGGTTCACCCCTAATTTATATCTCCCGACGAGATTCAGTTTTGGATAAAACCGATAATCTTGTTCAGGGATAATTTTTTCAGTTCGCAGTGGGCTATAAAAGCCTAACTAAAGACCTCGAATCTGATGCGACTCACCGCTGGGCACTCTGAGACGATGTGGATGGCTGTTTCAGTGTCCTCAAGATACAGCCTGCATTCATCGTCTTCAGCCAGACCGATTTTGTGCAAATGCGCTTTCAGTCTGCAGTGACCTGTCATAATTCCGACAAGTGTTCTTAGTTTGGCCCTACCAGACCTAGCGCTAGGTTCGTCATCTTTTTGTTCGAAGCTGTTCCAAGGAACAACTTCGAATGTTTCAGGCCAAAATGGCTCCGCCAGAAAGATTCTAGCCTTGAGTTCATTCTGCCTGTGATCGCCTCGTTAGCCACGTCATGTGGTATTGCCAGGAATGGTTTCGGTCCTAACAGAGGCAGCGCAGCTCCAGCAAACGCCAGCCGATCTGCCTCCTCGTTACCCAAATAGTTTGAGTGGCTCGGTATCTAAACCAGAGTGACTCCGTTATACATACCGAGCCTGTTTAAAGCTGTGCGGCAACTCCAGACTGTTCTTGAGGTACAAGAGCTGGATTCCAAAGCTTTTAGAACTGACTGACTGTCAGTAAATATTTTGATTTTACCGTGGTGGATTTGCCGTTTTAACCACAGTTCTGCCGCGGTCTCAATGGCAAATAGTTCTGCCTGGAATATGGTTGCATTTTGACCGAGACTCAATGAGATGTTAATTCTCGGTTTGCTCCCATAGACTCCTGCTCCTGTTCCGTTCGTCGTTCGCGAGCAGTCTGTGAACAAGCCAAGATCGGTTCTCAATAGAACCTCAGCATGCTGGGTCCATTCGTCCCGGCTGGGGACGATTATATTGAAATTCCATTCTTGGCTCGTGACTTTGGACATTAGATTCGAGGGCATCGATAGGATACTGTTCGTTAAAAGCTCGTCCAGCAGTCCTGAGCCTCCCATCACTATTGCCTGTCAATCGTCAGTTGATACAGTTTGTATGTGGTCTGTTCCGCTTCCCTCTGCACGAGTAGGTGCAGGGGTGGTAGATTTAGTAGGACCTCCATGGCTGCCGTGGGTGTGGTGCGAAACGCATCTGTAATTGCAAGGCAAGCCTGTCTCTGTAGTCGGGCGAGACCAAGTGTGTTAAGAAGGTGGAGGGGTGAGGAACAGAAGGAATCCAGAAGAGATGGAAATATTGCAGCAAATCCTCCCAAGTCCTTATCTCGAGATTCGAAATCAAACAGTCTATATACAGGGCGACAAGGAAAACTTCGAATAAAATTAAATACTGTGTTCTGAAACAAAAGTATTTTAGCGCTGCTAAATAATTTTTATTCTATTAGATTATTTACTCTTTCTTGTATCCTGTGTTTTTTTACAGTGATAGAACTTTAAATTGAAATAAAACACATTTAAAATAAGATTGAAGCCAATTTTTTCTTATTTGAAAGATAATTTGATGACATTTATGTTAAAGAAATAATTTCCGGCATATGTCCACCACGACTAGCTCTGAGGAACCGCATTTGGCCAGACCAATTTTGGACCACTTTTTCGAGTAATTCAGGCCTTTTTTCATCAATAACACGAGTTATCTGGCTCGATACCATTCTAATTTTGAAACAAATAATCATTGATTATCGATCTGTAACGAGCACTGTGACATTAGCTCCAGCATCGTTGTTAGAGAAATATGGACCGATGATGCCTACAGCGTGTAAAGCACACCATACAGTGCATTTTTAGGAAGCAATGGAACCTGCAGATCTTCTTGAGGATTGTTTCCACTCCATATACGGCAATTTTGCTTGTTTACATAGCGGTTCAACCAGAAATGAGCTTCATCACTAAACACAATTTTACGATAAAAAAGTGTATCAACTTCAAGCTGTCCTAGGGCGCAATCAGCATACAAACGACGTTTATTATGGTCATGTGGCTTTAGTTCTTGAACCAGTTGGATCTTGTACGCGTGAAGACCAAGATCTTTACGCAAAAATTTCCCTGTGGTGGATGCACAGAGTCCAACTTGTTGTGAACGTCTACGAATAGACAAATCTGGATCATCATTAACACTATGACTTACATCAGCGATATTTTCTTCTGTACATACAGTTCTTTGTCTTGTTGTTGTTGTTGCATCGAGTAGAGAAAATGTTGTCCGAAATCTATCGATAGTTCGACGAATAAGCTACTCTGATGAGCGATTATGTAAACCATAAATTTCACGAAGTGCTCTATAAGGTTGGCGAATGGAACACTGATTTTGAAAATAAATTTCAACAATTTGTACACGTTGTTGCGGCGTGAGTCTTTTCATGATAATTTGTCAATGCTTATTGAACAGAAATGTCCAAACAACATGGCTTTTACCTTCTGTCAAATCACAATTATCTCTATCGAAAATTCTATCACCCTAAAAAAAACATCCGATACTTCCGTATTTTTCAAGAAGCGTCTGAAGCTAAGTATCGCCGCCAAAGAAAGCTACTTCGAAAACGCTTATATACATTATTACCTAATGTTTATGTTATTATTATTCGTTGTTGTTTTGTTAAATTTCTTTTGTTTAATAAATTTAAATGAGGTTTTTTTGTCATCCTGTATAACACAGGTAACATAACAAAAAAAAGAAGGGATGAAAGAAGTTTTACCATTCTTTGGGAATTACGGAAATGTTTCAAAAAAGATTCAATAGGGGAAAATCAGCTCAATTCCGCTTGGTCATTTAATAAAATTTGTTTCTTATGATACCTATTAATTTGTAATGTTTCTAGTCTAGTAGGTTTAGTCTAAAACTTTTGTTTTCAAAGTGTAAAATTTCAAAGTTTTCATCAAAAATTTGTCCTGTGTCCAATATGTGTTTTGCATAAGTTGAATTTCTCTTGTTGTTACCATAACATCGTTCATGTTCCCTTAGTCTTGTGTGGAAAGATCTTCCTGTTTGACCCAACATATACAAACTGGCAAGTACCGCAAGTTAGCTTGCAAACACCTGATTTCTTGTTCCTAAATATTTTATTTTTGTTCATTAATTTTCCTAATGAATCATTGGTTTTGTAAGATATGTTGAAGCTATGATTCATCTTTAAATATCTTTATTAACATACTAAGGATCAAAAACAGAAAAGGTAGTTAGATATTTATTTAAAGATGAATCAACATCTCTTACAAAACTAATGATTCATTAGGAAAATTAATAAAGAATAATAAAGATAAAATACTAAGACCAAGGAATCAGGTGTTTATAAGCTAACTTGCGGTACGTGCCAATTTGTATAGGAGTACAAATAAGTTTCCGCCGTTTTTTAGCACAAATTAAACGATGTGAGACTGCTTGCTGAGTGACTTCTAATGTTAGAGCAAGTTCTTTTTGTGTTTGAGATTAATCTTCCTCCAATAATTCCTCCAATTCTGCATCCTCGTAAATTTTTGGCCTTCCTGTGAGATCTTTGTCTTCTACGTCTAAACCACCGTTTTTAAACTTTTGAAACAACTCTCTACACATTCTCCCACTTAAAGCACCCTCACCATATGCTTCTACGAGCAATTGATGCGCCTCAGCAGCAGATTTCTTTAAATTAAAGATGTGAACTAATATTTCCCGCAAATGACGCTTACTTGGCTAAAATTTTGACATTTTCAACTTATAAAAATTATATTTTACCAATATAAAATCAATGATATTAATAGGTTATGTTGTTCTTGAATGTCCAAACTATTTTTTAAGCCGGTTATCATCTGCGAAAGCTAACCGAAACTCCGTGCCGCGCCATCTACAATAAAACGGCGGAAACTTATTTGTACTCCTATATATGTTGGTCAAACGTAAAGATCTTTCCAGACAAGACTAAGGGAACATGAATATTGTTATTGCAACAACAACACAAAATCAACTTATGCAGAACACATATTGGACACAGGACATTAATATTATATATACTTTCGAAATTTTACACGTTAAAAACAAAAGTCTCAGACTACACTACAAACATTAGAAATTAATAGGTATCATGAAAAAAAATTTAATGAATGACCAAACGGAATTAAGCAAATCAAAGTGGATCAACTTCAAACTGTTCTAGGGCGCAATCAGCATACAAACGACGCTTATTATGGTCACACGAGTTATGTTGGCTTCAAAGTGTCTATTGTTCCTGGTTTATCATCATAAACCAATGACTTGACATAACCCCAAAGAAAATGATCCAATGGAGTTATGTCGCATGACCTTGGAGCCCAATGAATTGGACAATTTAAAACACTTCTGGCTAGATACCATTCAAATTTTCAAACAAATCATCATTGATCATCGATCTGTAACGAGCACCATTCACTATAACATTAGCTCCAGCATCGTTTTTAAAGAAATATGGACCCTAGATGCCTCCAGCGTGTAAAGCACATCATACAGTGCATTTTTAAGAAGCAATGGAACCTGCAGAACTTCTTGAGGATTGTTTCCACTCCATATACGGCAATTTTGCTTGTTTACATAGCCGTTCAACCAGAAATGAGCTTCATCACGAAACACAATTTAACGATAAAAAAGTGGATCAACTTCACGCTGTTCTAGGGCGCAATCAGCATACAAACGACGCTTATTATGGTCTTTAGTTCTTGGACCAGTTGGATCTTGTATGGGTGTAGACCAAGATCTTTACGCAAAAATTTCCCTGCGGTGGATGCAGAGTTCAACTTGTTGTGAACGTCGACGAATAGACAAATATGGATCATCATTGACACTGTGACGTACAGCAGCGATATTTTCTTCTGTATGTACAGTTCTTTGTCTTGTTGTTGTTGTTGCATCGAGTTCAGAAAATGTTGTCCGAAATCTATCGACAGTTCGACGAATAAGCTGCTCTGATGGACGATTATGTGAACCATAAATTTCACGAAGTGCTTTATAAGTTTGGCGAATAGAACACGAATTTTGAAAATAAATTTCAACAATTTATAAACGAAAAGAAGCTATGTATCGCCGTCAAAGGAAGCCAATTCGAAACCGCTTAAATATAATATTACCAAATGTTTAGTAATTATTATTTATTTGTTTAATAAACTTTAATGAAAAAAGTTTCTTTTTTGTTGAAAATTGGGCCATACTCTATCGGAACCTTTTTTTTGCAAATTGCCCATAGAATCACTTCATGAAATTTGGCCAGATATAACATGGGACCCTGCGTACTATCACCCAGTATTTCACAGCAAGATATCATTTATAAAACTCGAAAAATTCTTCTTCTTAACACTCTTCATCGCGTCTCCCCAGACTGGCCGTCGTTCGCAAGGCTGAATCAACGGAACGAAGCAACAGGTTAATAAAGTCGAGATTTACTGGCGAGTTATGGTAATGTAATATCAATCGCCTTCTTCTCTTTGTTTTCGTTTTGTACCGCGTTCCGTTTGCGCCAAATCCGTAATTGGATGTGATTGCAGGTTTTTACCGGGCCTCTTCTCTGTTCCCGCGTCGAGGTGAAACTGGAGATGATCGGATTTCGCGTCCGTATCACACGGTTATAGATTTTTCGGGGTTTGTAGTCAGAAGAAGCGAATAAGCACCTATAATAAATTTGTCAGATATTCAACTGCTTCATCCGTTATCATTCGGTAATTTATCGTAACTGAAGGAAGTTTTTAGAAATTGCCACGTTTTACTACCAAAAACAAAGTTCGCACTTTCTCTGTAACCGTGCAGTTTCAAAGCATTACTTCATCTTCGGACAACTATGAATATAACATTTTCTAGTAGTCTTATCTATACAGGTTTGGAAAATCAAGTTATAATGATAGAATATTCAATGCATACAACAGATAACTCCAACCGTCCAGTCGGAGATTGGAATAATCTAAAGATATGCGCGTTATGATAATGAATAATCCAATGTATAACTCGAATGTTCTTCTTTCTCGCACAGATGTAACAATTGTAGGGAGTGGGGGACCTCATTTCGTTCCGGACGATATACAAATGAAGTCGCCACTCAGAAGTGCTGGCGTTGAAAATCAAATATACACATCGTCCAAAGTCTTGGAGGTTTCTCAAGAAATAAACAATCTATGTACTGGAAATGAGATGAATATTTTCCTCTATTTCAACTGTAATATTTGATAGAAAATCTTTATCTTTCTCGTCGACTATCACTTTGTAAACCGAATCGTGACTCATCCGAAAAAAGTACGTTGCGCCATTGTGGTGAAAGCCAGTCTTGGTGGTATTCTGTCGATTGCCGAGGGGTAGCTTTATGTCCAGGTAATAGCCGAGGTATTCTTAAAGGTCTTCTTGACTGTAAATTTGAGGAATGCAACCGTCTTCTTATGGCACTGGTTGAGACTAGCCGTCTATAGGTCCTCAAAAAATGATTTCGAAGGGCTGTTACACATAACGTTCGATTACTTCGAGTGAAATTTGCGATTTAATAGTCTTTCCTTGCAGATGTTACCCTGGGTCGACCAGGCACCAGTCTTCGGGCAACGCTGCTGGTTTCCAAGAAAAGGGCCACTATGCGCCTCACTTAAGTCCGTGGAATATTCAAACGTTGCGCAGTCTGGGGGTTCGACATAGCTTCTTGATGTAATACTACTATTTTTGCCCGGTCAAACTGAGAAATTGGATGTCCCAGTATTTTCCACGGAATATTCTCTAAGTTACAACTCTCCTTATTCGCTGAAAACTTTGAATACACCTGTATTCTCCGAATAAGAACCATTTTTTGATGGTTCATTGTTTTTATTTAAGTGATAAGATAGTGAAAATTCCACACACAAGACTTTTAACAATGTGTGAATGAAAAAGCAAAATTTTTTTGTGTTCACACTAGCGCGAGTCTACTGTATCGGGTGTTTTTTCAGAGTGAAAGAACTTTCGATAGCGATAACTGTGATTTGGCAGAAGTTAGAAGCCATGTTGTTTTGACATTTCAATTCAGTAGGCATTGACAAACTTTCGCCGCAACAACGTTTACAAATTGTTGAAATTTATTTTCAAAATCAGTGTTCTATTCGTCAAACTTATAGAGTACTTCGTGAAATTTATGATTTACATAATCGTCCATCAGAGCAGCTTATTCGTCGAACTATCGATAGATTTCGGACAACATTTTCTCTACTCGATGCAACAACAACAACAAGACAAAGAACTGTACGTACAGAAGAAAATATAAATGAAATATTAGGAGTACAAATAAGTTTCCGCCGTTTCTTAACACAAATTAAATTTAAACGATGTGAGACTGCTTGCTGAGTGACTTCTAATGTTAGAGCAAGTTCTTTTTGTGTTTGAGATGAATCTTCCTCCAATAATTCCTCCAATTCTGCATCCTCGTAAATTTTTGACCTTCCACTGCGATCTTTGTCTTCTACGTCGAAATCACCGTTTTTAACTTTTGAAACCACTCTCGACACGTTCTCTCACTCAAAGCACCCTCACCATATGCTTCTACGAGCAATTGATGCGCCTCAGCATCAGATTTCTTTAAATTAAAGAAGCAAACTAATATTTCCCGCAAATGACGCTTACTTGGCTCAAATTTTGACATTTTCAACTTATGAAAATTATATTTTACCAATATAAAATCAATGATATTAATAGGTTATGTTGTTCTTGAATGTCCAAACTATTTTTTAAGCCGGTTATCATCTGCAAAAGCTAACCGAAACTCCGTGCCGCGCCATCTACAATAAAACGGCAGAAACTTATTTGTACTCCTAATAATATAAAAATATAAATGAATAAATATTTCACAAAGCGATTCTACAGGCAATTTTCAACAAAAAAGTTTCTATCGAATATGGTCCAATTATTTTTCGTTGTAACGTTAATCAAGGTTCTACTATTTTGGAAAATTCTCCTTAGACTAGGGTGGTTCCATGTAGATTTTGATGAAATACTTACTTATTATAGGATTGTTAAGGGAAAAATTATTATAAAAGTTTCTTCAGTCATAATCTTAGGTGAGAATTCAGTATTAATTCCTCCCCTTAAACCCCCCTGGCAATTATGTGCAAAAATTGCCTTATTTATAGAGCTTTTCAACGACATATAATCAATTGAAGAAAAACTTTATTTTCGTTAAGAAATTGACGAAATAATGCCAGAAACCATTAAAAATATTTATCCACAATCAAATTATAATAGAACTTTAATCTACACTTATGAAACGTGTAAAGTACCATTTAATTAAGTGGAATAATATATCGTGTTTTTTTTAGAGTGATAGAACTTCCGATAGGGATAACTGTGATTTGACAGAAGGTAGAAGCCATGTTCTTTTGACATTTCTGTTCAGTAAGCATTGACAAATTATCATGGAAAGACTCACGCCGCAACAACGTTTACAAATTGTTGAAATTTTCTTTCAAAATCAGTGTTCTGTTCGCCAAACTTATAGAGCACTTCGTGAAATTTATGGTTTGCGTAATCGTCCATCAGAGCAGCTTATTCGTCGAACTATCGATAGATTTCGGACAACATTTTCTCTACCCGATGCTACAACAAGACAAAGAACTGTACGTACAGAAGAAAATATCGCTGTTGTTAGTCATAGTGTTAAAGATTATCCAGATTTGTCTATTCGTCGACGTTCAAGTTGGACTCTGTGCATCCACCACATGGAAAATTTTGCGTAAAGATCTTGGACTACACCCATACAAGATCCAATTGGTTCCAGAACTAAAGCCACTTGACCATATTAAGCGTCGTTTGTTTGATGATTGGGCCCTAGAACAGCTAGAAGTTGATCCACTTTTTTATCGTGAAATTGAGTTTAGTGATGAAGCTCATTTCTGGTTAAACGTCTATGTAAAGAAGCAAAATTGCCGTATATGGAGTGAAAACAATCGTCAAGAAATTCTGCAGATTCCATTGCTTCCTGAAAAATGCACTGTATGGTGTGCTTTACACGCTGGAGGCATCAACGGTCCATATTTCTTTAAAAACTATGCTGGAACTAATGTTACAGTGAACGATGCTCATTACAGATCGATGATCAATGATTATTTGTTTCAAAATTCGAAAGGTATCGACCCCAAAGTGTTTTGGTTCCAACAAGATGGTGCTACACCTCATGGTGCTACCGTAATAATTGAAAGAAATATTTGGCGATAACATTATTTCGAGAAATGGTCCAATTAATTGGCCTCCAAGATCAAGCGACATAATTTCACTGGATTGTTTTCTTTGGGGTTATGTCAAGTCATTGGTTTATGGTGATAAGTCAGAAACAATAGAAGCTTTGGAAGCCAACATAACTCGTGCAGTTGATGAAATAAGGCCTGAATTACTGGAAAAAGTGGTCCAAAATTGGTCTTGTCGAATGCGGTTCCTCAGAGCTAATCGTGGTGGACATATGCTGGAAATTATTTTTACAACATAAATGTCATAAAATTATCTTTCACATAAAACAAAATTTGGCTTAAATCTTAATTTAAATTTGTTTTATTTCAATTTAAAGTTCTATCATTCTAAAAAAACACCCGATAGATACATTTCATTTAACCAAAGTTGTATTGCTGAGTTCGCCTTCGAAAAACGAATAGATCATATAAATATTTCGTCCTCAATATTAGGTCGTTTTGGTGTTACAGCAAGATCCCCTTCGACCCATATTGATTATGTCATAAGCTCCTCATAAATTACATGGGGGTTTGTTATCTTCGGTTCCAAATTAAACCACCCCGAGTGGTTTCAATCCAATAACAAAAGAAGGTATATTGCACCCCAGGCTCGAACATCCCGTCCAAACAAAACAAACAAGGACATTTTGCGTGACGACGTAGGACGTGAGGTTCGAATAATGCCACCCATGGTGCCAGGGTCTCAGCAATTTCTGTAATCAGCATTTCACGACCAGGCAGGCTGGCACGCTACACTTTGAGACGTTGCCAATCTCTATTCTAAGTATGGAAGTCGGGGAAATATATTCGTATATTTGTGGAGTTGTGTGATAAATATCTGAATTAAAACTGCTATTTTTTAAAGGTCGTCCAATTAGGGTTTAAGATTTTATAATAAAATAATGTGTGCCCCTAAGATTTTCACTCTACTCAGAAAACCACTGAAAACAATAATTTTTTGGAAATCATATTTCGAATCGTGTTGGTTTTTACTTGATAGAAATCCATCGTACACTTCACTCAAATAACCCACATATTTATCTACTGTTTCAGCCGTTACTATCGGGTGTTTCTTTTAGAGTGATAGAACTTTAAATTGAAATAAAACACATTTAAATTAAGATTGAAGCCAAATTTTGTTTCATTTGAAAGATGATTTCATAACATTTATGTTTTGAAAATAATTTCGGGCAAATGTCCACCACGACTATCTCTGAGGAAGCGCATTCGACCAGACTAATTTTGGACCGCTTTTTCGAGTAATTCAGGCCTTATTTCACCAATAACACGAGTTATGTTGGCTTCCAAAGCGTTTATTGTTTCTGATTTATCAGCATAAACAAATGACTAAACATAAACCCAAAGAAAATAATCCAGTGCAGTTATGTCGCACGATCTTTGAGGCCAATTAGTTGGACCATTTCTCGAAATAATTTTATCGCCAAATCTTTCTTTCAATAAATCAATTGTTACGGTAGCAGCATGACGTGTAGCACCATCTTGTTGGAACCAAAACACTTTTGGGTCGATACTATTAAAAGTTTGAAACAAATAATCATTGATCATCGATCTGTAACCAGCACCATTCACTGTAACATTAGCTCCAACATCAACCATACAGTGCACATTTTCCAGGATGCAATGGAACCTGCAGAACTTCTTGAGGATTGTTTTCACTCTATATACGGCAATTTCGCTTGTTTACATAGCTGTTCAACCAGAAATGAGCTTGATCGCTAAACACAATTTTACGATAAAAATAAGGATCACCTTCAAGCTGTTCTAGGGCCTAATCAGCAAACAAACGACGCTTATTATGGTCAAGTGTCAAGATAGGGATAACTGTGTTTGACAGAAGGTAGAAGCCATGTTGTCTTGACAGTTCTGTTCACTAAGCATTGACAAATTATCGTGAAAAGACTCACGTCGCAACAACGTTTACAAATTGTTGCAATTCATTTTCAAAATCAGTGTTCTGTTCGCCAAACTTATAGGGCACTTCGTGAAATTTATGGTTTACACAATCGTCCATCAGAGCAGCTTATTCATCGAACTATCGATAGATTTCGGACAACATTTTCTCTACTCGATGCATCAACAACAACAAGTCAAAGAACTGTACGCTGCTGTTAGTCATAGTGTTAATGATTATCCAGATTTGTCTATTCTTCGACGTTCAAGTTGGACTCTGTGCATCCACCACATGGAAAATTTTGCGTCAAGATCTTGGTCTGTACCCGTACAAGATCCAACTGATTCAAGAAATACAGCTACTTGACCATAACAAGCGTCTTTTGTTTGCTGATTGGGCCCTAATACAGCTTGAAGTTGATCCACTTTTTCATCCTAAAATTTTCTTAGTGATTTAGCTCATTTCTGGTTGAACGGCTATGTAAACAAGCTAAATTGCCGTATATGGAGTGAAAACAACCCTGAAGAAGTTCTGCATGTTCCATTGCATCCTGAAAAACGCACTGTATGGTGTACTTTACACGCTGAAGGCATCATCGGTCCATATTTCTTTGAAAACGATGCTGGAGCTAATGTTACAGTGGTGCTCGTTACAGATCAATGATAAATGACTATTTGTTTCAAAATTTGAATGGTATTGACCCAGAAGTGTTTTGGTTCTAACAAGATGGTGCTTCACCTCATGCTGCTACCGTAACAATTGATTTATTGAAAGAAAGATTTCGAGAAATAGTCCAATTAATTGGCCTCCAAGATCATGCGACATGACTCCCCTGTATTATTTTCTTTGGGGTTATGTTGAGTCATTGATTTATGCTGATAAACCAGAAAAAAGAGAAGCTTTGGAAGCCAACATAACTCGTGTTATTGATGAAATAAGGCCTGAATTACCCGAAAAAGTGGTCCAAAATTGGTAAGGTCGAATGAGGTTTCTCAGAGCTAGTCGTGGTAGACATATGCCGGAAATTATTTTCAAAATACAAATGTCATAAAATTATCCTTCAAATAAAACAAAATTTGGCTTCAATCTTAATTTGAATGTGTTTTATTTCAATTTAAAGTTCTATCACTCTAAAAAAACACCCGATACAATACTCACCTTCGAATAATCCTTAAAACCCTTGCCCACCTGTAACCATGCAAGGGTGTATTAAATACGCAAGCAAGCACTCCTCACCGAAAATAAACGTGGCAACATCGCGTCCAATAGTTGTACATATACTGGCTGCACAGCTCGTTTCCTCCGTTCGTAATATATAATCATCATCAATCCAGCTGTCTCTGTCTAACGCGCTGGAAACTTTCCACACAAACGGTCTGTGTATAGAGCAGATAAGGGTGTGGTTATTCGACACAATCAAGACGGTATGACGTGGGGTGAAAAGGCAGCGGATAGACGGTAAGGAGTATGAAATGAGATTTGTAAAGTATTTTACGAGCGTGTAATGAAGGATAAGTGAACGTGAGGGATGTGTCTTTGTTCTTCGGGTCTGTTGAGGAATGTGCTTAAAAACGCTCTTGTGCAGAATGCTTAATGGGTCGCTAATCGTGCTGATTCTATTGTAGAGTAATTGTGTTTGTTACTTACTCTATATTATGGTTTGTAGGTGGATGATACTCATGAGTTAAACTTGGAAGCACTGTTTTACAAAAATTTACAGTCACTGGCCTCAGACAAATTTGTTGTTTGTCTCCGACACTTTTTAAAATATATTTGAACGAAGCTTTGAAAATGAAGAAGATCATGCCAAGGAATGGGAATAGAACTTACAGAAGACGCAACACTTTAAACTACTCTGTCAAGAAAGTACCGGGAATGTTCAATTAAAACAACATTTTTACATTTAATCGTCAAAATTTATTGGGTCGCCTTCAAAATAGGCTCCATTTGCTCCAATACATCTATGCCAACGGCACTTCCAATTATCGAAACATTTTTTATAGGCGCTTTCCGGGATGGACTTTAGCTCTCGCGCCGAATTTTGTTTTATGGCTTCAATCGACTCCAAACGGGTGCCACGAAGGGGCAATTTTAGTTTTGGGAAGAGGAAAAAGTCGCAGCGAGCCAAATCCGGCGAATACGGTGGTTGCTGAAGCACGTTTGTTGAGTTTTTGGCGAGAAAGTCAGTCACAATCGTAGCTCGGTGAGAAGGCGCGTTATCGTCATGCAAAATCCATGAGTTGTTCGCCCACAAATTTGGCCGTTTCTTACGGATACGCTCACGCAAACGTTTCATAACGCCTAGGTAATACTCCTTGTTTACCGTCTGACCCTCTGGAACGAATTCGTAGTGCACCACGCCACGGATATCGAAGAAAACAATGAACATCACCTTCATTTTCGAGCGGCTTTGGCGTGGTTTTTTCGGTTTCGGCTCATTTTTTGCCACCCATTTCGATGATTGCTGGCTTGTTTGCATATCGTACTCGTAGACCCAGGTCTCATCACCAGTTATAATGCGTTCCATGAATGTAGAATCGGAATTACAGCGATCCAGCATGTCTGAAGCAACCTGTTCGCGATGACGTTTTTGAAGAAAATTCAGGTCTTTCGGTACGAGTCGTGCGGCCACCTTTCTCATGCCCAAAATATCAATCAAAATCGTACGTGCGGACTCGTGGGATATCTTAAGATCATGTGCTATCTCTCTCAAGCTGGTACGACGGTTTTCCAGCACCCTTTCCTCAATTTTATCGACGTTATCTTCGATCGATGCCGTCGATGGGCGACCACTTCACGACCGTCCTTGAAGGCTCTGTACCACTGATATGCACGAGTTTTCGATAGAGCATTATCACCAAAGGCCTTTTGCAACATTTTCAATGCATCGGCACACGAAAATTCATTTGCAACACAAAACTTTAAACAAATTCTTTGCTCAACGTAATCACCCATAGTAAAAATCGGCACGCACTCTGACATCGACTGACTTAATCAGCTGTTGCAAACACACTAGTTGACAGATCCCGCTCAAGCTTGGCATAGTAATTAAGGACAGTGGTACCAACCTAGGAAAAAAAATTTTACCTGCCTCATTGCCCCACCAGATTTAAATCGATAATTCCCGGTACTTTCTTGACAGAATGTACACTTTACCTTGCGGAAGATCAAAGAGTGATTGCGTAGGATCTAGAGTTCATGTCAAGACAACTTTTCGAAGAATATCAAAAACTGTGTGTTGGTGGTGAGAAATGAGACCTGGCTGCAAATGAAAATGTGACAGTGGATGGTTGCGATGTATTTAGGAACAAAGATTACACTAGAAGGAAGAACAAGAAGCGAAATAGAGAGCTGAATAAAAAAGATAAAAACAACAATTAGACATCTGAACTTGATACTATGGTCCAAAAGTATTTCAGATGAGAAGAAACACTTCGTCAAGAGTCTTGGCCCCTCCCTATCAACTGTCAACTTGTTGAATGTACCATGACAATTTTTTGTGTCTGGAATCTTCACTTTCTTAAATGAACCAGCAAAAAATGTTTCTTGTTCGGGAGAATACAGGTTTTGAGCGAATAACGAGAGATGAAATATTGAAAATATTCCGTGGAGAATGCTGGAACATCCAATTTCTCGGGAAAGAGTAGTAGCCCTACATCAAGAAGCTTTGTCGAAGCACCAGGTTGCGCAACGTTTGAATATTCCACGGATTTCAGTAAGGCGCATATTGGCCCTTTTCCTGTAAACCGGCAGCGTTGCCTGGACACTGGTGCCTGGTCGAATCAGAGTAACATCTGCAAGGGAAGACCATTATATCGCAAATTTTACCCGAAGGAATCGAACGGTATCTATAACAGTCCTTCGAAATCATTTTTTGAGGACCTATAGACGGGTAGTCTCAACCAGTACCATAAGAAGACGGTTGCATTCCTCAAATTAACGGTCAAGAGACCTTTAAGAGTACCTCGGCTATTACCTGGACATAGAGCTACCCCTCGGCAATCGACAGAACAGCACCAAGACTGGATTTTACCACAATGGCGCAACGTACTTTTTTCGGACGAGTCACGATTCGGTTTACAAAGTGATAGTCAACGAGAAAGGGTTTGCAGAGGTCCAGGCATACTAGAGCGACTCAATTTCGCCCGGGAAGTTGTGCCTTTTCAAGGCAGATCAATAATGTGCTGGGGGGTATAATGGGCGGTCACCGTACCCCTATTATTATCATTGAACGAACAATGACTGGTGCCATCTACGTAGAAAACATCATTGAACCAATCGTTGTTCCTCTGCGCGACGAATTTGGGGATAATTTCATTTATCAGGACGATAACGCCCCACCACACCGCACACGAATGTTCAAAACATTTTTCAAGAAAACAATATCAAGAGAATGAACTGGCCAGCAAACTCACCAGACATGAATCCAATTGAGCACGTATAGGATTACTTAGGGATAGCAATATCCAATCGCCAAAACCCACCTTCAACTTTTCAGGAATTCAGTTTAGCAAAATTACTATAAGAATCGTATTCCATAATTCGACTGGTTCACCTTGATGGCTCGAAAGTGTTTTTGAAATGTATCTAATAGAGCCCGCACTGTGAATTCTTTGGAAACATTTAGCAGCAATTTTGTATGATTCTGTCGAATTATCTTGCGGTTATCATAACGATCCTTTAATAAATCCCACGCGATTTGATAGTTTTCTGCCGATATTTCGAGAGCTGCGATTACATCGGCGGCTGCATCGGTTAGACACCCCTATAAGTAAAAGAGTTTTTGAATTGGAGGGAACAATGACTGGTGCCATCTACGTAGAAAACATCATTGAACCAATCATTGTTCCTCTGCGCAACGAATTTGGGGATAATTTCATTTGTCAGGATGATATCACCCCACCACACCACACACGAAGTGTTCAAAACATTCTTCAAGAGAACAATATCAAGAGAATGAACTGGCCAGCAAACTAACCAGACATGAATACAATCGAGCACGTATGGGATTACTTAGGGAGAGAAAATTCCAATCGCCAAAACCCATCCTCAACTAAATTTGAATATCAAAACAAATTAAGATATTTTTATCTTCTACAATTTTAATTTCAAAAAATTTTTATTCAAAAAAACTTTTAGAATTAAATTAATGTCTAAAACAAGCACCGCTCACATTTAATAGACGTATATAATCAAAACTCAATATATAATGTCGAATGGAATAAATAAACCAAAAGATATACGAAAGTCATTAAAATTAATAAATAAATATTTAAAGGAGACAAAATTTGTTTCTGGTCTTACCTTCCAGAACGACAATTGCCTCTTAAAAACATGAACACACTTAAAGGACTTCTCAAAGAATATAATTTATTTGAAATATTTAATATATTTAAATATTCGAATAAGTAAATTCAGAAATCTCTCAAAGCATGCACTATATCTTCAAAAAACAAATATAATTCTAAGCAATTCCGTCTTCAGTCCTGAAATATATTCAAAATATCAAAATTAAAAAACTAACCTATATCCAACAACGTACCACGTGTAAATAAATAATGTTTTGAGACATAGATCATCTTTATAATTCAAGATTGATCTATGTTCTAACAGAATGAAAGAACAGTGTGAGTTATTTTTTGAAATTAAAATTGTAGAAGATAAACATATTTTAATTTGTTTTGATATTCAAATTTTGTTATATTTCTTCTATCAAGTAAAAGGCCTTCCATCCTCAACTTTTCAGGAATTGAGTTTTTAGCTCTTGATTCGTGGGATGCCACGAATTGGCGTATTGGGCAGTTGATTGATAGAAGAGGTGGTAATACGCACTAGTGAATTTAAATTCAGTTGTGGAATAACTATAATTAATCAAAAATAAATCATCGACAAATTTAGATTTTTTTCCCATTTTTCCTATTTTTTCTCATCCTGCATCAAGCAAAGAGTAACAAACAAAGATTTTCTATCGAATATATTGCAGTTGAAATGGAAGAAAATATTCATCTCATTTCCAGAACATAGATTGTTTATTTCTCGAGAAACCTAGGAGGCCCAAGACCTTTAACGATGTGTATGTACTCCGCAGTCTTCAAAAACGTCCTCCTTTATGGAAGTGAAACCTGGCTGTTGGCGAAAACCCTTGAACGGAGACTTTAAGCTCTAGAAATGGACTACTGGCGAAGATCTAGATCAAATAAAGTAAGGAATGAAAGAATAAAGGAAATAATAAAAGTGGACAAAACAATGATAGAGGAGACTCAGCAGAAACTACTGATTTGGTATGGACATGTAGAGGGAATTCCAGAACAAACAATATAATATAAAGTTTGGTCTGAAATGGGTGACAAGACGAAAAAAAAATAAAGGAAGACTAAAAGTTGCCTGGATAAGCCGCACATAGAAAGCAATGTCAGAAGGAAATCTCAGTTCAGAAGACGAAAATAACTTATAAAGGCTTCTCTGTATGAGTTCCAACAATGGCAAACGCGTTGAACGTGCAGATATCTCTAAAAAAACAAAATCCGTCACTGTAGCCAGAGAATCGTGAAGATGTAAACTCGCCATTTGCGATCACAATGTAGAACAAGTGATGCCATTGAAATATCTAGGGGTCAATATAACAAGCAATAAGAATCTGGAAGAGAAAGTCAAAGCCCAAACACCAAACACATCGTTAATATCAGTTTATCGAGAGTTATAGTTTGGCGAAATAAACATAAATACATAGACATATCGGGTGTTTTTTTAGAGCGATAGAAGTTTGAATTGAAATAAAACACATTTAAATTAAGATTGAAGCCAAATTTTGTTTTATTTGAAAGATAATTTTATGACATTTATGTTTTGAATGTCCACCACGACTAGCTCTGAGGAACCATACCAATTTCAAACCACTTTTTCGAGTAATTCAGGCCTTATTTCATCAATAACACGAGTTCTGTTGGATTCCAAAGCGTCTTTTGTTTATAATTCATCAGCATAAAGCAATGACATGGCAAAACCCCAAAGAAAATAATATGTCGCATGATCTTGGAGGCCAATTAACTGGGCCACTTCCCGAAATAATGTTATCGCCAAACCTTTCTTTCAATAAATCAATTGTTACGGTAGCAGCATGAGGTGTAGCACCATCTTGTTGGAAGCAAAACACCTCTGGGTCGATACCATTCAAATTATGAAACAAATAATCATTGATCATCGATCTGTTACGAGCACCATTCACTGTAACATTAGCTCTAGCATCGCTTTTTAAGAAATATGGACCGATGATGCCTCCAGCACGTAAAGCATACCATACACTGCATTTTTCAGGATGCAATGGAACCTGCAGAACTTCTTGAGGATTGTTTTCACTCCATATACGGCAATTTTGCTTGTTTACATAGCGGTTCAACCAGAAATGAGCTTCATCACTAAACACAATTTTACGATAAAAAAGTGGATTAACTTCATGCTGTTCTAGGGCCCAATCAGCAAAAAAACGACGCTTATTATGGCCAAGTGGCTTAAGCTCTTGAACCAGTTGGATCTTGTATGGGTGTAGGACAAGATCTTAACGTAAAATTTTCCATGTGGTGAATGCAGAGAGTGCAACTTGTTGTGAACGTCGAAGACTAGACAAAACTGGATCATCATATGACTTACAGCAGCGATATTTTCTTCTGTACGTACAGTTCTTCGTCTTATTGTTGGTGCATCGAGTAGAGAAAATGTTGTCTGAAATCTATCGATAGTTTGACGAATAAGCTGCTCTGATAGACGATTATGTAAACCATAAATTTCCCGAAGTGCTCCATAAGTTTGGCGAATAGAACACTGATTTTGAAAATAAATTTCAACAATTTGTAGACGTTGTTGCGGCGTAAGTCTTTCCATGATAATTTGTCAATGCTTACTGAACAGAAATGTCAAAACAACATGGCTTCTACCTTCTGTCAAATCACAGTTATCCCTATCGAAACTTCTATCACTCTGAAAAAACACCCGTTTCTATTCCAATTTTGTTATATTTATTCATTTCTCTAACAGTCATAAGACATAACTTTTACTGTCTATATGTTGAATTTCAAAATTATGGTTGTATGTCCAGTTTCTAACGAATGGTTCGATATGTGGAATTACTTTTGTTATTGGGAAACTCTTCAAATGTTCACAAATTCTATGTCGGAAAGTTCTTCCAGTCTGTCCAATGTGAACTTATAAACTCCCTATTTATCATCTTTATGTGTAATGTCTTTAATTTTTTGATTGTCTCGGTCTTTACTTGACGGAAATTAACGGATTAAAATTATTATTGAAAGCTATTTGTTTAATGGTTTTATACTCTTTGTCAAAATTTTCTTTCGTCATAGGTATGTTAACCAATCTATAAAGCATACTATTATAAGCTGACAATTTTAGTGAAAATGGATGGTTTGAAGTATATTGAATCGTACCATCTGTATGTGTAGGTTTTCTGTTTATGGAAAAGTCGTGTCTATTATTAATTTTGGTGATTTTTAAATCTAAGAAATTGATGCTATTATTTACTTCATCCTGTGTGAATTCAATTGCTGGATATAATTTCAATTGAATTCACACAGGAAGATGAAGTAAATAATAACATCAATTTTTAAATCTATGAAATTGATGCTATTATTTACTTCATCCTGTGTGAATTCAATTGTTGGATATAATTTCAATTGAATTCACACAGGAAGATGAAGTAAATAATAACATCAATTTCTTAGATTTAAAAATCACCAAAATTAATAATAGACACGACCATATACAGAAAACCTACACGTACAGATAGTACGATTCATTATACTTCAAACCTTCCATTTTCACAAAAATTTTCAGCTTATAATAGTATAATTTATAGATTGGTTAACATAGCCATGACAAAAGAAAATTTTGACAAAGAGTATAAAACCATTAAACAAATAGCTTTCAAGAATAATTTTAATCCGTTAATTGTATATAATTTACTCGATAAAATAAATTACAAGAAAGCAATATCACTTGTATATCCAAAATTTCCAAATTCAAACGAAACAAAATTTATTTCATTTACTTATATAGGCCAAAAATCTGAAAAGATTGCTAGATATTTAAAGAAAAAGGAAAATTATAACATCTCTTTTAAAACCATCAATTCTTTAGGCAGCTTAATAAAAAATAATAAAGACCTCATTCCTAAAAACAAAAAAATCAGGAGTTTACAAGTTGACATTGTAGTGATTGCCCATGTGTATATGTGGGACATACAGGGCGTTCATTCCAAACAAGGATATCAGAACATGAAAAATGTTATATTAATAATAAACCAAATTCAACTTATGCCAACCATTTGTTAGAGACTGGTCATAATTTTAATATGAACTATGAAATATTACATATCGAAAACAAAAGTCAGAAACTAAATCTGTCAGAAACTTCAGAGACCAATAGATATAATAAAAGACAAATTTTATTGAATGATCAACTAGATTTAAACAGAATATTTTTCATTAATTGTAAACGATTTCTTTCCACCCCTCTATTTTTTGTACCAGAGCTGTGTATTTAAGGTCATGTTTTGCATTGTATACCTCAGTTTAAATACTCACCTGATGAAGTCATGGTATGACGAAACAATTGTCGTGTAAATCAATTAAATAGCGAAAGTTATCATTGGTTCTTCTTATATTAATGTCTTTATTATTTTTAAAGAATTTACTCGGGTTTGAATATAATGAATTGATTGGAAGAACTTTCCGACACAGAATTTGTGAACATTTGAAGAGTTTCCTCAATAACAAAATTCAACATATTAATTTCGAAATTTAACATATAGAAAGTAAATGTTTTAAAACTGTTAGAGAAATGAATAAATGCAACAAAATTGTAATAGTACTTAACGAACAATCATATTTAAATAACTCTCCCCTGTTAAACATATTGAGATAAGCTGACGGAGTCTTTTTTGGGTTTTAGTGCTCAATAAAAAATTTTTTATCAACTATTATATAAATAGCAACTGATTTCGAAAACAAATTGTGTTATTCAAAATATAAGATAACAACCTGAAGAGTGATAGCGAAATAATTGTTGTATTATATAACAATAAAAATTTGTTAAAATCATGATAACCTTATTTAATATGGATTGATGCTATAAAACAATTGAACAGTGTTAAAAAAAATCAACAGGTGGAATCTGTTCTTCTGAAGATGCCTCCAGGCGGATATCCAGCTCATTATGATATTCCCTCATTAATAAATAGTTTGAAATGGTTCAAACAACCAACGAAACGAAAATGATCTTATAATAATCACCAGCAACATTATTTTCAAATGAGTCATTGCAGGAACCACATCATATATTCAAAATACATCCTAGTATTTTCCTGAAAGAAGCAAATCATGATTCCCTTGGAAAAAACCTCTTGGGACTTCCCGTATTCAAACGGAACTCGTTCTGGCCGATTAGAGAACCAGATATACAATATACGTATGTATGATTTTCGGCAATAAACCACTATACCATCGTTAAGTTTCTACAGGAAATGGGAGATTTGATAAATTCAGTAAACTTGAAAACGATCCAAGTAATACATTAAAAATATTATTTATATTTCCACTTATTTACTATGAATATTAAAATTGTTTGCCTACAAATTCGCTTCATTAAATATCGGGTGTTTTTTTAGAGTGATAAAACTTTAAACTGAAATAAAACACATTTAAATTAAGATTCATGCCAAACTTTCCATTTATTTGAAAGATTATTTTATGACATTTATGTTTTGAAAAAAATTTTCGGCATATGTCCACCACGACTAGCTCTGAGGAACCGCATTCGAGTAGACCAATTTCGGACCCCTTTTTCAAGTAGTTCAGGCCTTATTTCATCAATTACAAGAGTTATGTTGGCTTCCAAAGTGTCTATTGTTTCTGGTTTATCAGCATACACCAATGACTTGACATAACCCCAAAGAAAATAATCCAGTGGAGTCATGTCGTATGATCTTGGAGGTCAATTAATTGGACCGTTTCTCGAAATAATGTTATCCCCAAATCTTTCTTTCAATAAATCAATTGTTACGGTAGCAGCATGAGGTGTAGCATCATCTTGTTTGAACCAAAACACTTCTGGGTCGATACCATTCAAATTTCGACACAAATAATCATTCATTCATTCAAAAAAATAATGACAAAATTCTAAAATGGAATATGGTTCAATATCTATAATTAAATTGTTAATTTGTTGTTTGCACTTTTAATGATTTGTAATATCTCTAATGTACTTTGGTAAAATATCATAAATTTTGATACACAAATACTTAGTGTTTTTTTCTGCCAATCTAAAGCCATGTTTAGGAAAATGATAAGGAGCCGTCCGTCTTATTTTATTCGTATTACGCAGATCTTCGATGTAATGTGGATTTTTTCTCAAAAATAGAGCATAAACTATGATTATTTTTATATTTAATCGTCAAAATTTATTGGGTCGCCTTCAAAATAGGCTCCATTTGCTCCAATACATCTATGCCAACGGCACTTCCAATTATCGAAACATTTTTTATAGGCGCTTTCCGGGATGGACTTTAGCTCTCGCGCCGAATTTTGTTTAATGGCTTCAATCGACTCAAAACGGGTGCCACGAAGGGGCAATTTTAGTTTTGGGAAGAGGAAAAAGTCGCAGGGAGCCAAATCCGGCGAATACGGTGGTTGCTGAAGCACGTTTGTTGAGTTTTTGGCGAGAAAGTCAGTCACAATCGTAGCTCGGTGAGAAGGCGCGTTATCGTCATGCAAAATCCATGAGTTGTTCGCCCACAAATTTGGCCGCTTCTTACGGATACGCTCACGCAAACGTTTCATAACGCCTAGGTAATACTCCTTGTTTACCGTCTGACCCTCTGGAACGAATTCGTAGTGCACCACGCCACGGATATCGAAGAAAACAATGAGCATCACCTTCATTTTCGAGCGGCTTTGGCGTGGTTTTTTCGGTTTCGGCTCATTTTTTGCCACCCATTCCGATGATTGCTGGCTTGTTTGCATATCGTACTCGTAGACCCAGGTCTCATCACCAGTTATAATGCGTTCCATGAATGTAGAATCGGAATTACAGCGATCCAGCATGTCTGAAGCAACCTGTTCGCGATGACGTTTTTGAAGAAAATTCAGGTCTTTCGGTACGAGTCGTGCGGCCACCTTTTTCATGCCCAAAATATCAATCAAAATCGTACGTGCGGACTCGTGGGATATCTTAAGATCATGTGCTATCTCTCTCAAGCTGGTACGACGGTTTTCCAGCACCCTTTCCTTAATTTTACGAGGCAAGTCTTCGACCACTTCACGACCGTCCTTGAAGGCTCTGTACCAATGATATGCACGAGTTTTCGATAGAGCATTATCACCAAAGGCCTTTTGCAACATTTTCAATGCATCGGCACACGAAAATTCATTTGCAACACAAAACTTTGAACAAATTCTTTGCTCAACGTAATCACCCATACTAAAAATCGGCACGCACTCTGACATCGACTGACTTAATCAGCTGTTGCAAACCCACTAGTTGACAGATCCCGCTCAAGCTTGGCATAGTAATTAAGGACAGTGGTACCAACCTAGGAAAAAAAAATTTACCTGCCTCATTGCCCCGCCAGATTTAAATCGATAATTCCCGGTACTTTCTTGACAGAATGTATATTCCAATAAATGTCAGAATTTTATTTTGTCGATATCTTCCTCTATATGATTCTCAATAATTAAGCCCATACATTGACTGAATGAATATCCTTTTGGCTCTAGAGGTGCTACCATATCTCATCAAAGAATCGAAATTCGCGAAGTAAACTGATTTTAACAGCTCCTTATCTACTCTTCGAGACAATACTCTCATCATATACAGAACTCTATTTAGTTTTTTACTCAGCTCACATATATGGTGGTGCCAGTTTAAAAAGCAGTCTAAATATATTCCCAAAAATTTGGTAGATTCTGTTATGCCGTCTTCTGTATTGTTGAGGTCGATAGTTGATGAAATACTTTCCTTGAACTGAGTAGTCCTAAAAATAATACACTCAGTTTTATTACCATTCAGAAGGAGCTTATTTTGAGCACAGCGGACAACTATCGAGTCGAAAACCATCTGAGTTTGCTCCATGCCTGATTTAAAATCTCCATTACGCAATAAAGCGTTTGCGTCATCATCAAACAAAAGCATTTTTAGATGGAAGGAAAAAAAGACTCAGATAAGTCGTTTATGTATATCACAAACAGTAGAGGTTCAAGAATATTTTCCTGAGGTACACCCCCAACTACAGTTTCATCCTTGGATAAGTGATACCTTTCGCTAGGTTCAATAGAAACTCTCTATATTCTATTCTTGAGGTAACAACTCAACGATTCCAATTGAGCGTCTCGAATACATTATGTATTTAATTTGTTGAGAACCCTTTCACAATGTCGAAGACCTTTAGACAGTTCCAAAAACAGTCCAACAGGTACTTCTCTACGTTCGAGTACTTCTAGAATTTCAGAAGTCAATTCATAAAGATCAGTGCTGGTGCTTTTGCGTCTCAGGTACCCATGTTGGTTTTTCAAAAATTCTCTAAATTTATGGAAGAAATTGAGCAGTCTGTCCACCAAAATCTTTTTATCGGACGATAGTCATCAGGATCTCCTTTCTTGGTTTGATCAGAGCTAATTTAAGGGCCGATGGAAATGTAGCCTCAGTAAATGCTCGATTGATGATATGCATTAGAGGTCCGAAAATAATATGAATCTATTTTTTTATTAGAGATATAGGTATATTATCGAATCCACAGGAGTTCTTATTTTTCATGTTTTCAACAACATTTATTAGCTCGCTCTCAGAAACAGTAAAATAATAGAAAGATTTACCATTAATACATGGATCACATTGCAATATTTCCAATTAGCAATTAGTTGTTGCATCTATATTAGCGAAATATTGATTAAAATTGTTTGCAAGGACTTTAGGATTTGTAATATGATCGAAAACATTTCCTTTAGTCGCATGTTTCCCAGTTAATTCGTTCAATATGTTCCAAGATGTTTTGCATCTATTCTCACTGGTAGAGATTAATTTTCTGAAGTGATCTTGGCACGTCTTTTGTAACGCCTTGTCACACAAAAATTTCACTTTCTTATATAAGAACTATGTTTAGAAATGACAAAGAAAGCGTCCAAACAATTTCGAAGTTGTTGAACATGAGGTGTAATAGGAATTCTTATCTTGCCATGTTTTTCAATTAGAATATAAGGAAATAATCTGTCGAATACTTGTTTAAATGTTTTGTGAAACATATAGTTCTAACTACTTATTCAAGTTTTTTCAAGATGGGATAATGTGAGTATAAAAATTTGATACAATGGTCATAGTTTAGATTGGATATTTCTGACGAGTTTCAAAAAAACTAAATGTGACATGTGAAATATTTTATTTGGATATGTTTGTTTGGTTGGACCTGACTGATTTTTTATTTCGATTATTATACATTCTGTCAAGAAAGTACCGGGAATTATCGATTTAAATCTGGCGGGGCAATGAGGCAGGTAAAAATTTTTTTTCCTAGGTTGGTACCACTGTCCTTAATTACTATGCCAAGCTTGAGCGGGATCTGTCAACTAATGTGTTTGCAACAGCTGATTAAGTCAGTCGGTGTCAGAGTGCGTGCCGATTTTTACTATGGGTGATTACGTTGAGCAAAGAATTTGTTTAAAGTTTTGTGTTGCAAATGAATTTTCGTGTGCCGATGCATTGAAAATGTTGCAAAAGGTCCTTGGTGATAATGCTCTATCGAAAACTCGTGCATATCAGTGGTACAGAGCCTTCAAGGACGGTCGTGAAGTGGTCGCCCATCGACGGCTTCGATCGAAGATAACGTCGATAAAATTAAGGAAAGGGTGCTGGAAAACCGTCGTACCAGCTTGAGAGATAGCACATGATCTTAAGATATCCCACGAGTCCGCACGTACGATTTTGATTGATATTTTGGGCATGAGAAAGGTGGCCGCACGACTCGTACCGAAAGACCAGAATTTTCTTCAAAAACATCATCGCGAACAGGTTGCTTCAGACATGCTGGATCGCTGTAATTCCGATTCTACATTCATGGAACGCATTATAACTGGTGATGAGACCTGGGTCTACGAGTACGATATGCAAACAAGCCAGCAATCATCGGAATGGGTGGCAAAAAATGAGCCGAAACCGAAAAAACCACGCCAAAGCCGCTCGAAAATGAAGGTGATGCTCATTGTTTTCTTCGATATCCGTGGCGTGGTGCACTACGAATTCGTTCCAGAGGGTCAGACGGTAGGCATTATGAAACGTTTGCGTGAGCGTATCCGTAAGAAGCGGCCAAATTTGTGGGCGAACAACTCATGGATTTTGCATGACGATAACGCGCCTTCTCACGGAGCTACGATTGTGACTGACTTTCTCGCCAAAAACTCAACAAACGTGCTTCAGCAACCACCGTATTCGCCGGATTTGGCTCCCTGCGACTTTTTCCTCTTCCCAAAACTAAAATTGCCCCTTCGTGGCACCCGTTTTGAGTCGATTGAAGCCATAAAACAAAATTCGGCGCGAGAGCTAAAGTCCATCCCGGAAAGCGCCTATAAAAAATGTTTCGATAATTGGAAGTGCCGTTGGCATAGATGTTTTGGAGCAAATGGAGCCTATTTTGAAGGTGACCCAGGCCCCTCTTCCCCACTGGGCACTATGGGCACGTGCCCAGGGCCCCGCGATCGAATGGGGCCCCCTAGTTTCTGCCAGATTACCAAATGATAACCGATATTTAGGTATTACCGAAAAACATTAATTTTGAAAAATCTGATGATAATGACTTACTACAATACCTGCGCTTATTATATTAATAAAATTAATAAATTTAGAACCTTGTTTGTCTTTCTTTATCTATTGTAACTAAATAGTGTTTTCTCAAGGTCATAGGGGCCCCATGATCCTAATGTGCCCAGGGCCTCAAATAGTTTAAAGACGGCCCTGAGGCGACCCAATAAATTTTGACGATTAAATGTAAAAATGTTGTTTTAATTGAAAATTCCCGGTACTTTCTTGACAGAGTAGTATGTTAGTTGATAAAATTTAAAATTTCTCATTTATCGAACAGTGCTTCAGAGATAATGAGCAAAATCATTGGTTTCACAGCATACTTTTATTGATGCTTTCCAAGCAACACAGATGATGGAAACCAACATATTCGTGCAAAATTTCATGAGAATGGTATCAATGGAAGATTCAAAACAAAGACAAAAATTTTCTGAGCAGAGCAACGTTCGGCGCTAAAAAAACCAAAGCAACTAGGACGCAAAAGCCTCTGACTTCACGTTAGAGCTTTTGCCTTTTTTTGGCTTGTTTCATTTAATATAAGGTATTTCCTAAGGGGGTTCAAATTAAGGAACTTTCCCCTATGTAGTCTTCACCTTTAATATCCCGAAGCACTAATTGTGTTACACTATGTATTGACCCAGTACTGATCTCATTTCGTTTGCGAAAAATACAACAAAACATGGACGAATAAAGCCAATGAATTAATGGAACATTCTGCAAAATTTGCTACGTTCCACTCCGAACATATTTCACCAATTAAACCCAGATCGAATCAATCGGTCACACATACCGCGGTACCCAATTAAAAATAATGCCTCCACTTTAACCCTCCTCGCCCCTGTCGCCCAGAAAGATATTAATACCTCGCAGTGCATCGCCGACCATTAATTTTAATCTGCGTAGGCCCTGGATCCGACACGGAGGACCAGAGAGCGAGAGCGTTATAGGGCTCTGGTCGTGATGCGGATAGAGACGGGGCCAGAAAAAAGAGATGATGAGAGAGATGTTATCGGTGGTTGTTTGAGCTACTCTGTGTTCAGTGTGCCGATAGCGCAGCGTGCGTCTGGTAACGACATCAATCCTATCGAAATGGACGTAACCGCGGGGTTGCTATTGCTGCAGAGACGGCTCAAGGTAACCATAACGAGTAGGCTGAAATTGATGACATCCAATACACTGTCAAACATAAAACTAATAATAAAATAATTTTATTCTCGTAAATCGGGATACCTTCAGAAAGAAATTCATTAAAATTCGATGAAACAAAATGAGCGGATAACACTATTTATTAGTATCAGGTGTTTTTTTAGAGTGATAAAACTTTAAATTGAAGTAAAACACATTTAAATTAAGATAGAAGCCAAATTTATCGTGTAATTCAGGCCTTATTTCATCAATAAGACGAATTATGTTGGCTTCCAAAGCGTCTTTTATTTCTGGTTTATCAGCAGAATCCAATGACTTGACATAACCGCAAAGAAAATAATCCAGTGGAGTTATGACGCATGATCTTGGAGATCAATTTATTGGGCCATTTCTCGAAATAATGTTATCGCCAAATCTTTCTTTCAATGAATCAATTCTTACGGTAGCAGCATGAGGTGTAGCACCATCTTGTTGGAACCAAAACACCTCTGGATCGATACCATTCAAATTTTGAAACAGATAATCATTGACCATCGATCTGTAACGAGCATCATTCACTGTAACATTAGTACTAGCACGGTTTTTAAAGAAATATGGACCGATGATGCCTCCAGCGTGTAAAGCACACCCTACGCATTTTTCAGGATGTAATTGAACATGCAGAACTTCTTGAGGATTGTTTTCACTCCATATACGGCAATTTTGCTTGTTTACATAGCAGTTCAACCAGAAATGAGCTTCACCACTGAACACAATTTTACGATAAAAAAGTGGATCAACTTCAAGCTGTTCTAGGTCCCAATCAGCAAACAAACGAAGCTTATTATGGTCAAGTGGCTTTAGTTCTTGAACCAGTTGGATTTTGTATGGGTGTAGACCAAGATCTTTACGCAAAATTTTCCACGTGGTGGATGCACAGAGTCCAACTTGTTGTGAACGTCGACGAAAAGGCAAATCATCATTAACACCATTGCTTACAGCAGCGATTTTTTCTTCTGTACGTACAGTTCTTTGTTTTGATGTTGTTGTTGCATCGAGTAGAGAAAATGTTGTTTGAAATCTATCGATAGTTCGACGAATAAGCTGCTCTGACGATTATGTAAACCATAAATTTCACGAAGTGCTCTATACGTTTGGCGAATAGAACACTGATTTTGCAAATAAATTCCAACAATTTGTAAACGTTGTTGTGACGTGAGTCTTTCCATGATAGTTTGTCAATGCTTACTGAACAGAAATGTCAAAACAACATGGCTTCCACCTTTTGTCAAATCGAAGGTTATGATACTTGCTATTAGGGAACATTTAGATCAAACATTTCCCAGAAGATGGATAGGACGAGGATGCCCAATGCCATGGCCCGCTAGATCTCCCGATTTGAATCCTTTGGACTTTTGTATTTGGGGTTATTTGAAAACTTTAGTGTATGAAACGTCAGTGAATAAATAAGAGATTCGTTAGTTTTTGACTATTTACCGATCAAAAATGTGGATTTTAAATGGTCCACCCTTATTAAACATTAAACTAATTCAAACCTCAAACTGTCAATTTTCCGAGTGTTTGTTATATCCCTAGATTTAAGAATCTGTGTATCGTTCTTTGTGATTATATGCTTCTGCTACCAGAGCACTAATTAAAGTTTGTGCGGAAAATTACAGTCGCAAAGTTCATTACAGCTCACTTACTGGAAGCTAAACCGTTTACGAAAAAAAATCAAAAACTCATTTCTCGTGCGTGTATGATCTACATTTTTGTGGTCCATATGAGCGATCTGGTGTTGTGTTTTATCAGTTGCCGACTAATTGTCGGTTGAGTTCAACAAGCGTTTAGATGCCGTACAACTTGAACGATTAGTGTGTTTGTTAAACGAAGATTTAACTTAATAAAAGTTGCTAACGGTCTCCGGGTTTCGCATAGTATAGTTAGTAGAGCGTGGGATAGCTATCTTATTAGTAAGTGTTCATACTCATATACTCATGGGGATGGAACAACAAGAGCTATCGAGTGTTTTTTTTAGAGTGATAGAACTTTCGATAGGGATAACTGTGATTTGTCAGAAGGTAGAAGCCATGTTGTTTTGACATTTCTGTTCAGTAAGCATTGACAAATTATCATGGAAAGACTCGCCGTAACAGCGTTTACAAATTGCTGAAATTCATTTTCAAAATCAGTGTTCTATTCGCCAAACTTAGAGCACTTCGTGAAATTTATGGTTTACATGTTCGTCCATCAGAGCAGCTTATTCGTCCAACTATCGATGGACTTCGGACAAAATTTTCTCTACTCGAAGCAACAACGACAACAAGACAAAGAACTGTACGTACAGAAGAAAATATCGCTGTTATAAGTCATAGCTTCAATGATGATCCATATTTGTCTATTCCTCGAGGTTCACAATGAGTTGGACTCTGTGCATCCACCACTGGAAAATTTTGCGTAAAGATCTTGGTCTACACCCAAACAAGATCCAACTGATTCAGGAAAAAAAGCCACTTGACCATAATAAGCGTCGTTTGTTTGCTGATTTGGCCCTAGAATAACTTGAAGTTGACTTTTTTATCGTGAAATTGTGTTTAGTGGTTGAACAGCTATGTAAACAAGCAAAATTGCCGTATATGGAGTGAAAACAATCCTCAAGAAGTTCTGCAGTTTCCATTGCATCCTGAAAAATGCACGTATGGTATGCTTTTCACGCTGGAGATATCATCGGTCCATATTTCTTAATAAACGATGCCACTGGATTATTTTCTTTGCGGTTATGTCAAGTCATTGGTTTATGCTGGTAAACCTGAAACAATAGACGCTTTGGAAGCCACCATAACTCGTGTTATTGATGAGATAAGGCCTGAGTTACTCGAAATAGTGGTCCGGTCGAATGCGGTTCCTCAGAGCTAGTCGTGGCGGACATATGCCGGAAATTAGTATTAAAATATAAATGTCATCAAATTATCTTTCAAAAAAAAAAAAAAATTTGGCTTTAATCTTAACTTAAATGTGTTTTATTTCAATTTAAAGTTCTATTATTCTAAAAAACACCGCATACAATTTTTCTCTCACAATTAACCTTTTTCTACGTGTGTTTACATAACAGTTTCATCGGACGGGTATGAAGAAGGCCATGATGTAGAGCAATAATATTCTCCTAATCCAACCCTGTTCCAATCTACTCCCTTCCGCTCAACCCACAGCGTGTATAATCCGTCACATGTTTTTGGGCGACTTCCTGAGTTCGCGTGCCCCCTCCATTACCGAAATTACGGTGACGTGGCAAGAACGCGGTGGGCCTTTTCCGCGGGCGAGATGCAATGTTTGTTAATAATGGCATGGTGGAACTGACACCTGTGTCTTAGTTGTCATATTGCGGATGTTGTCTTTATCGATTTCTTCAACAACCTCCGATAATGCAGCTCTCGTGTCTTTAAATCTACTTATTTTCAGTTCGAAAGTTTTCTTCATTTCTTATTATTATGAACAAAGAATAAGAGGCTCAGGCCTCATACTCTCATATTTGTTTTTCAACGAATTAACAGCAACAGCACTTACGACATCCACTGGAAGGGCATTCCACACATCGAATATTCTATTAGATAGAAGATTTTGCCGGGTCAGTGTCTTGAAGACATCCTGGGCAAACTTACCGCACAGATTAACACCAGATCCCAATTGGAAGTTCTGGAAAGCTCTATATCTTACGCAGCTGGCGATCAGGAGCAGCTGAAGAATCCAAGGAAGTTAACTCTTCAAGAACAGGGGAGGTTGTGAAGGCTAAAGGACTGGAGGTTCATCTCATTATATCAGGCACAGCACTATCAGTGTAATAAGAAGAGAAGTGGCGATCGAGAACCTCAGGTTCAAAACAGTTTGCTTTCCTAGCCTCTGCAACGAAGTATGTTGGAATATGAATCTGGTAATACTCAGGTGAACTGTGATGAAGGAAACGCAGTCAAAGGGTCTTGTTATGATTCAACATTTTTGCAATGTCTCTGGTGATACAAGTTTTCCTGGGGTTGAATTTAACTTGACGAAGTCTGGTGCGCGTATTTATCAAACGAAAAAACAAAAATGTTCCACATGAGCTGGACCCCTTTATCTCAGAATTTGTCCAATCGACAAGTAAAATATCATCATTTAAGCCTAGAAAATCTTTTCTCTTCACTATCCTCGGGACAGTTGAAGGATGAAGCAAACTGAACTGAAAGCTTGTTGCTATTGTTACGTGATGAAACCTCCCAAAGGCAATGAATCACTATTAATTTCAAGAAATCTCAAAATTTAGTTTGTCCATTTTTCAAACCATACTATCGGGTGTTTTTTAGAGTGATGGAACTTTCGATAGGGATAACTGTGATTTGACAGAAGCCATGTTGTTTTGACATTTCTGTTCAGTAAGCTTTGACAAATTATCATGGGAATACTCACGCCGCTACAACGTTTACAAATTGTTGAAATTTATTTTCAAAATCAGTGTTCTATTCGCCAAACTTATAGAGCACTCCGTGAAATTTATGGTTTACATAATCGTTCATCAGAGTAGCTTATTCGTTGAACTATCGATAGATTTCGGACAAACATTTTGTCTACTCGATGCAGTAACAGCAACAAGACAAAGAACTGTACGTATAGAGGAAAATATCGCTGTTGTGAGTCATAATGTTAATGATGATCCAGATTTGTATAATCGTCGACGTTCCCAACCAGTTGAACTCTGTGCATCCACCACATGGAAAATTTTGCGTAAAGATCTTGGTCTACACTCCTACAAGATCCCACTGCTACAAGAACTAAAGCCACTTGACCATAATAAGCGTCGTTTGTTCGCTGATTAGGCCCTAGAATAGCATGAAGTTGATCCACTTTTTTATCGTTAAATTGTGTTTAGCGATGAAGCTCATTTCTGGTTGAACGGCTATGTAAACGAGCATAATTGCCGAATACGGAGTGAAAACAATCCTTAAGAAGTTCTGCAGTTTCCATTGCATCCTGAAAAATGCACTGTATGGTGTGCCTTACACGCTGGAGGCGTCATCGGTCCATATTTCTTTAAAACGATACTGGAGCTAATGTTTCAGTGAATAGTGCTCGTTACAGATCGATGATGAATGATTATTTGTTTCAAAATTTGAATGGTATCGACCCAGAAGTATTTTGGTTCCAACAAGATGGTGCTCCACCTCATGCTGCTACCGTAACAATTGATTTATTGAAAGAAAGATTTAGCGATAACAATATTTCGAGAAATGGTCCAATAAATTCGCCTCCATGACTTCACTGGATTATTTTCTTTTGGGTTATGTCAATTTATTGGTTTATGCTGATAAAACAGAAACGATATACGCTTTGAAAGCCAACATAACTCGTGTTATGGATGAAAAAAGGCCTGAATTACTCGAAAAAGTGGTCCAAAATTGGTCTGGTCGAATGTGGTTCCTCAGAGCTAGTCGTGGTGGACATATGCCGGATATTATTTTCAAAACGTAAATGTCATAAAATTATCTTTCAAATAAAAAAAATTGGTTTCAATCTTAATTTGAATGTGTTTTATTTCAATTTAAAGTTCCAGTACTCTAAAAAAAACACCCGATACATCAACAGTTTTCTAAAATACATTCAGGCAAACCGATAGCACGCTGTTTCCTAGAATAAATGCGCAAAACGAAGAAATGAAGAAATAATAAACATTATATTAAAATGAACAGGATGCTTTAAAATAACCAAGACATCTTTTTCTCGATTTTGCCATAATTGGACAGTTTTCATTATTTCGTTCATCTGCCTTGGTTAATTTTTCGTGGGTAACCGGTTACGTCTTCATCTTCACTGTATTCTGATTAAAATTCATCTGAACTCTCTTCAAATATGGCATCTGCTTGTTTAAAGTTGACATCTCAATTTGCGTCATATTTGTCATCGTTTTAAAATGGTTCCTAATTTGTATCGGGAGTTTTTTTTAGAGTGATGGAACTTTAAATTGAATAAAAACACATTTAAATTAAGATTGAAGCCAATGTTTTTTTATTCGAAAGATAATTTTATGACATTTATGTTTCAAAAATAATTTCCGGCATATTCCACCACGACTAGCTTTGAGAAACCTCATTCGACCTGACCAATTTTGGACCACTATTTCGAGTAATTAGGCCTTATTTCATCAATAACACGTTTTCTGGTTTATCAGCATAAGCCAATGACGTGACACAACCCCGAACAAAAAAAAACAGTGAAGTTATGTCGCATGATCTTCGAAGCCAATTAATTGGACCATTTCTCGTAATAATGTTATCGCTAAATCGTTGTTTTAAATCAATTGTTACGGTAGCAATATGAGGTGTAGCACCATCTTGTTGGAACCAAAACACTTCTGGATCGATACCATTCAAATTTTGAAACAAATAATCATTGATTATCGATCTGTAACGAGCACCATTCACTGTATCATTAGCTCCAGCATCGTTATTAACAAAATATGGACCGATGATGCCTTCAGCGTGTAAAGCACACCATACAGTGCATTTTTCAGGATGCAATGGAACCTGCAGAACTTCTTGAGGATTGTTTTCACTCCATATACTGCAGTTTTGCTTGTTTACATTGCCATTCAACCAGAAATGAGCTTCATCACTGAACACAAATTTACGATAAGAAAATGGATCACCTTCAAGCTGTTCTAGGTCCCAATCAACAAACAAACGACGCTTACTATGGTCAAGTGGCTTTAGTTCTTGAACCAGTTGGATCTTGTTTGGGTGAAGACAAAGATCTTTACGCAAAATTTTCCATGTGGTGGATGCACAGAGTCCAACTTGTTGTGAACGTCGACGAATAGACAAATCTAAGACAAACACCCGATATTATTTATAGCCACTCAAAAATGCAAATTTTAAATGGCCCATCCCTCAGAACTGTTTGAGAAAACTTTGTTGAAAATAAAATCAAGTTCTCTGATGGAATATTGCTGTTTCATTGAATATTATCGGTGAACATGCAAATACTTCTATATCTCGAATCCAAATGTTCTTCAACCCCAAAGAACCATTCCCCACCCTCATTTAAATGTTTAAACAATCACTCATCATCCCAAAGATGCAAGCTTAGGCAACCCCTAAACACACAAAATGACGAATTGTAATCCCGAAACGGCACATCATCCCCTATGCCCACGAGGGTTAAAACAAGACGCCCAGCTAAATACTCTTACTACTCGGGCACCCAGAAACGTTTCCAGTATTGAACAAAAGATAATTTCTAACTAAAGAAAAACGCAACACCCTACAGTCACCGTAAAAGGCATGACTTTATCCCAAAATCATGTCGTCGAACAGTCAATTTCAACGTGAAACCGCAAATGTTTCCCATATTTAATTAAACGGCGCCAGCAATCTTCACCTGGCCGACTGTGAACAACTGACGATCAATAAGATAACAAACGAATGACGCATGCGCGTTGTTGCCTAACAGGGTCACAGCACGCTACCAAATTTTTGGGAGCTAAATCCACTGCGAAATTGTCGGATTATGGTCTCCTGGTTCATAATTCGAAAAAAAGTTGAATATCGCGGTAGAACTTGAATGGTCGAAGGTATTCTGACGGAAAAACTCGTTTTCAAGGACGAATATCTGCGATATCGCTGTGAAGTGACGATTGGAATTCTTAATAAAGCTGTGGCATCGTTTGAATATTTCATAAGTTATCTCGACTTTCAATCACGAACTGTGTGAATATACAGTGGATTATTGATAGATAATCTCGTCGACGTTTGAATTTTTGCATAAAGCCTTAAATTGAGGAGATAATGCGATGTTTGGACGAGATAAGAACGTTTTTGCATTCGTATCGACTGAATTATTCAGCGATTGAGTTTTTTTTTAAGAGAATTCTCTTCGAAATTCCTATCTCTTGGCGATTTTAATTTATTTATAAGAACATCGAGAAGCTTGCTAGAGTAAAATCTAAATCTTCAATTTTAATATCCTACTCCTGGGAAGATCTTATTATGATAATTTTATACCGGGTACCCAAGTTATCTGTGGCCAAATTTCACAAAGGGATTCTACAGGCAATTTTTGACAAAAAAGTTTCTATAGAGTATGGTCCAGTTATCTTTTGTTGTAACGTTGTTCAAGATTCTAATAGTTTCGTGGGATTCAACAATTTTTTCACTAAAAACATAGCATATCTTAAAAACCATACTCTCAATCAAAATTCAGTGTACACCATTAGAAAGAGCAGAAAATTCTCCTTAGACTAGAGTGGTTTCATGTAGAGTTCTATAAAATTCTAACCTAAAACCCCGTGGCAATTATGTGCAAAGATTGCCTTATTTATAAAGCTTTTCAACGACATATAATAAATTGAAGAAAAACGAAATGATGCCAGAAACCATTAAAAATATTTATCCACAATCAACTTATAATCGAACTTTTATCTACACTTATGATACGTAAAGTACCATTTAATTCAGTGGAATAACATATCGGGTGTTTTTTTTTAGAGTGAAAGAAATTCCGTTAGGGATAACTGTAATTTGACAGAAGGTAGAAGCCATGTTGTTTTGACATTTCTGTTCAGTAAGCATTCACAAACTATCATGGAAATACTCACGCCGCAACAACGGTCACAAATTGTGGAAATTTATTTTCAAAATCAGTGTTCTATTCGCCAAACTTATAGGGCACTTCGTGAAATTTATGGTTTACATAATCGTCCATCACAGCAGCTTATTCGTCGAACTATCGACAGATTTCGGACAACATTTTCTCTACTCGATGCAGCAACAACAACAAGACAAAGAACTTTACGTACAGACGAAAATATCGCTGCTGTACGTCATAGTGTTAATGATGATCCAGATTTGTATATTCGTCGACGTTCACAACAAGTTGGACTCTGTGTCTCCACCACATTGAAAATTTTGCATAAAGATCTTGGTCTACACCCATACAAGATCCAACTGGTTCAAGAACTAAAGCCACTTGACCTTAATGAGCGTCGTTTGTTTGCTGATTGTGCCATAGAACAGCAAAGCTGATTTCTGGCTGAACGGCTATATAAACAAGCAAAATTACCGTATATGGAATGAAAACAATCCTCAAGAAGTTCTGCAGGTTCCATTTCATCTTGAACACATTGTATCCTGAAAAATGCACTGTATGGTGTGGTTTAGACGCTGAAGGCATCATCGAGCCATATTTCTTTAAAAATAATGCTGGAGCTAATGTTACAGTGAATAGTGCTCGTTACAGATCGATGATCAATGATTATTTGTTCCAAAATTTGAATGATATCGACCAAGAAGTGTTTTGGTTCCAACAAGATCGTGTTACACCTCATGCTACTACCGTAACAATTGATTTATTGAAAGGAAGATTTGGCGATAACATTATTTCGAGAAATGGTCGAAATTGTTCGCCTCCAAGATCATGGGACATAACTCCACTGGATTATTTTCTTTGTAGTTATAACAAGTCTTTGGTTTATGCTGATAAACCAGATACAATAGACGCTTTGGAAGCCAACATAACTCGTGTTATTGATGAAATAAGGTCTGAATTACTCGAAAAAGTGGTCCAAAATTTGTCTGGTCGAATGCCGTTTCTCAGAGCTAGTCGTGGTGGACATAAGCCGGAAATTATTTTTAAAACATAAATGTCAAAAAATTATCTTCCAAATAAGAAAAAATATAGCTTCAATCTCAATTTAAATGTGTTAAAAAACCTATCTATCAATAATGTGGAGAGGTGTAGAAAATACGTGTCCCTACGTCAGAAGAATGTATCCAGCGACAAAAACCGGAATAATATTACGCTGACCATTCAGAAACGATCGATGTCATGAAACACATAATCATAGTTGGCATTTATGAGATTGGGCCCCAAACAATCGACAATGTATTGAAAAATTTGGTTGATCGGTTGGAATACTGCAGCCAGTCGTAGTGGTGATTTGAATGATATTGATTTTCATCCGTAAATGTCAAGGTTCAGCCTTTCTAATAAACTCACAACTTTGGAAAAATATTCATTAGTTTTTCATTTATTGCCTATCAAAAATGCAAATTTCAAATGGTCCATCCCTTATAAGACGTATTGGTAGATATGATTCGTTCCATTCGAAATGTATAATTTATCAATGTGATACATAATTGTTAATTATATTAGATATTGCACAATGCTCATTAGGTTAATTAAAGAACTGATTAACTGCGCAAAAGCAGCACAATATCGTCAACTCATGTTAGTAGCAAATTCATACTTAATTAGCAGCCAATTAACATAGTCACATTACTATCTAATGTCACAGTTGTAGTTAGAATGTTAATAATTATATGTGTTAATATTCTAATTGCATCTATAAATGTTTTAATATTTATAGATCCTTGTTCGGATCTACAGGTTGTCGGACGACAGGAATGTGGAATTAAATTGAAGAAGAATTATTCTTTGACAATTGACAATGATAACTGTTTGCAAAATGTCAGGTCACTATAGAAAATTTTCATTTTTCTTGAAAAATAGCTGAATGGTTGGCGAAAATCTTATTCTAACGTTTTCCCTCAAGTTAAGTCTGTGTGTCGAAAAAATTCCAATGAATGTTTTCTAGATTGATTCACGATATAACAACTAAAACTTTCCTTGGAATAACATTTCAAAGTATCTAAGGGGATTAACTCTGGGAGATTAAATTAGGGATGGAAATTTAAAAGAAATCGATAATAGTATATTGAACAACATGTTTAGAAAAGCAGAGTTTTACTGAATGAGTAACTTAAAAGATATATGAGTTTATCAAAGCTGCTTTTTTACGAGGTTTGTTTATACTATTTTTTCACATTTTGTGTTAATTATAAACAAATAATCATAGGTAATATAAAAGCATTACGAGAGACAAATTTAAAAAAATTCATAGTATGTGTATACCTGTGTAGAATTTCCGTAACCTAGGAACCTGTTTATTTACATAACAACAGATAAGTTTCATTTTTGTGGGTCGAATTGACATTAAGTTGAATATTAATTATAAAATTAGCAAGACCCAAGCTACTGCCAATACTTCAGAAAATTGTTCTGAAGACATTTTAAATGCCGCTCAAGAAGTTTACTCAAAAATACGAGAAGGTATATGAAATATATAAATTGAAAATTACTATGAAGAAGTATTTGCATTATACAGAATAATAACTGGAATTAATTCTCCAGAACCTCTACAGATTTTAATCTAAATAAATCTCATGAAAACATTTAGAATTAAATTTTAAAACATGTCCTAAATACACTGTATAACTATAAAATAATGACCAAATTATTTGGACATCACCTTATATGTTTCGATTGGATGTTAAAAAATCACAAGTTCCATCATCAATGTTCAACAAAAAGCCCTTTTTTTATTTTCCTTTTTTAAAGAATATATAGCACATTCCCCAGAGAAAGAACCTGATAAATTCGGACCTAAAATCTCATCAGTAAGGAGTTATTTGAATAAACAAATTAATTATGTAAAAATATATTAAAATATCTTTTTTATCACAAGACCTTTCTGCAACAACTAACCAATATTGGGATAAGCATGGCCTACACGAAAATTAGGTTATATCAGAGAAATATACAATAAAAGAAGATACGACATAGACTGCATTACATAATCGCCACGTTCTGCAATACATAATCGCCACGTTGTGTATTTCAGTCATATAACCTAATTTTCGTATAGGCCATGTTTATCCCCATATTGATTAGTTGTTGCAGAAATGTCTAGCGATAAAAAAAGTATTTTTATATATTTTTAAATGATTATTTTTCTTATTGAAAAAAACTCCTTACTAAAGAGATTTTAGGTCCGAATTCATCTGGAGAATGCGCTATATATTCTTTAAAAAAGGAAAATAAAAAAAGGTCTTTTTGAATTATATGTTGAACATTTTTTGGTGATGGAACTTGTGATTCTTTCACATCCAACCGATATACATTCTGTCAAGAAAGTACCGGGAATTATCGATTTAAATCTGGCGGGGCAATGAGGCAGGTAAATTTTTTTTTTTCCTAGGTTGGTACCACTGTACTTAATTACTATGCCAAGCTTGAGCGGGATCTGTCAACTAGTGTGTTTGCAACAGCTGATTAAGTCAGTCGATGTCAGAGTGCGTGCCGATTTTTACTATGGGTGATTACGTTGAGCAAAGAATTTGTTTAAAGTTTTGTGTTGCAAATGAATTTTCGTGTGCCGATGCATTGAAAATGTTGCAAAAGGCCTTTGGTGATAATGCTCTATCGAAAACTCGTGCATATCAGTGGTACAGAGCATTCAAGGACGGTCGTGAAGTGGTCGCCCATCGACGGCTTCGATCGAAGATAACGTCGATAAAATTAAGGAAAGGGTGCTGGAAAACCGTCGTACCAGCTTGAGAGATAGCACATGATCTTAAGATATCCCACGGGTCCGCACGTACGATTTTGATTGATAATTTGGGCATGAGAAAGGTGGCCGCACGACTCGTACCGAAAGACCTGAATTTTCTTCAAAAACGTCATCGCGAACAGGTTGCTTCAGACATGCTGGATCGCTGTAATTCCGATTCTACATTCATGGAACGCATTATAACTGGTGATGAGACCTGGGTCTACGAGTACGATATGCAAACAAGCCAGCAATCATCGGAATGGGTGGCAAAAAATGAGCCGAAACCGAAAAAACCACGCCAAAGCCGCTCGAAAATGAAGGTGATGCTCATTGTTTTCTTCGATATCCGTGGCGTGGTGCACTACGAATTCGTTCCAGAGGGTCAGACGGTAAACAAGGAGTATTACCTAGGCGTTGTGAAACGTTTGCGTGAGCTTAACCGTAAGAAGCGGCCAAATTTGTGGGCGAACAACTCATGGATTTTGCATGACGATAACGCGCCTTCTCACCGAGCTACGATTGTGACTGACTTTCTCGTCAAAAACTCAACAAACGTGCTTCAGCAACCACCGTATTCGCCGGATTTGGCTCCCTGCGACTTTTTCCTCTTCCCAAAACTAAAATTGCGCCTTCGTAGCACCCGTTTTGAGTCGATTGAAGCCATAAAACAAAATTCGGCGCGAGAGCTAAAGTCCATCCCGGAAAGCGCCTATAAAAAATGTTTCGATAATTGGAAGTGCCGTTAGCATAGATGTATTGGAGCAAATGGAGCCTATTTTGAAGGCGACCCAATAAATTTTGACGATGAAATGTAAAAATGTTGTTTTAATTGAAAATTCCCGGTACTTTCTTGACAGAGTAGGTGATTAAGGTGAATAATTTGGTCGTTATTTGAATATTTTAATATTACCCTTCTACATATAATATTTAATTTCAAAAAATTATATTTAATAATTATAACTTCAGGAATTAAATTAAACTAATGCCATATAAGTACCACATCAAACGACATATAAAATAAACATTCATTATAAGACATCCAAATGATATAACAAAATCCAATAAATAAAAATTGTTAACCAAAATCCTATAAATTAAATATTTTGAGTAGACAAAAGAAAGATATTTGTTTTCATAAGATAGATCAACAGAAACAAAATTTTGTCTATCAAAATATTTAATTTATAGGATTTTGGTTAACAAGTTTTATTTATTGGATTTTGTTATATCATTTGGATGTCTTATAATGAATGTTTATTTTATATGTCGTTTGATATAAGTGCTACTTATATGACATTAATTTAATTTAATTCCTGAAGTTTTAATTATTAAATATAATTTTTTGAAATTAAATATGTAGAAGGTTAATATTAGAATATTCAAATAATTTTATATACCTTCTATCAAGTATTTACCTCTATTTATGTAAATTTGGTCATTATTTTATATTTATTTTGATTCTTTATCAGTTAATTTCCACCACATGTGATGATAATATATATGTCTATAAAGTGATACAGTGTATTAAGGATATGTTTTAAAATTTAATTCTAAATGTTTTCATGAAATTTATTCACACGAAGATCTGTAGAGAGTCTGGAGAATTCATTCCAGCTATTATTCTGTATATGAAATATTTTTGTAATTGGAGGATGACAAAAAACGCACTGAAAACTGATTAAAGTGTTGTGTAAGCTAATTTTTTTGAGAAGATAATCTTTTTTATCATATATATTTGTAAAAATAAAACTGTTATTTTTAGGGAAAACAACTTTGTAACTTATATATTCTATGTTCTATGATCTTTGTTATATGTCTAAGATTTTAACATAAAAGTGTCACATGTCTATTAAGTTAGTTGTTAGAAATGAGAATTGAAAAACCCGAAGAAATAGCATTGTTTTTGATTTCTTCCAGGTTAGTGAGCTATTTTTTTAAATTTATTTCTTTGTATTTCTTTCTATATTATTATTTTATTTTGTGTATGTTATTCTGTTATATTTTGAACTAAAGAAAATAAAATCTTCCAGAATCATGACATCAAATCGTCTATTTCTTCAATTATAAAAATAAGAATTGACTACATTCTTATAAATCAAAAACGTAAGCTATAATGACGACATCCATGAAGATTTGCATCACTTTGGAAGTATCCAAGATTGATAAGAAGAAACATACATACAAATTCAAATGAATCCAAACTACGGGAACGGAAAATACATATTATGAAATACCAGAGGACAAACAGGATATATCTGACCATCATGAACTCTTGGCTCTACCGAAGGTGAAGAATATCTTAAAATCGATTAAAATAAGAGGTTCATTTCGTACGTGTGTCATTTCATTAACTCCGGAATTGAAAGAAATATATTTTAATGCCGAAGAAGATGTGATGTTTAAGAATGAATATTTACAACTGATTTATTCACCCCCATACGTGAGAACAGTATTTGGACAAGAATCACCAAAACCACAGGATACGGTAGAACTTTCAAGAAAAAGCAAGGATTTCAAGAGGATAAAGGAGGATTTTGTGCTGGATAATTTTGAAGGTGAATTTATGGTTCGAAAAATTCGAGACGGAATGCACGCGTTGTGAAGTAGAAGAAGATAGAGACATTTTACGGTTGTTTCTGGATGGAATAGCGAAAGAATGGTTTGATTCTAAATTGATTACATTAGGTTTAGACAAAAGTTTTCAAATATGGAAAGAACTGCTTAGAGAGTTTTTGTGAAACGAGTTGGCATATTCATTTAGGTACATAGGAGGAAGTTTCGTTGACTTTAGTTGAAAGAAAATTTGTTGTTGAATCTCCGAAATAATTTTCCAACTGACATATTAGTTGATTTAATCGTGACAAGTTTGCCAAATGTTTTACAAGATAGAATTGATCGATCAAATGTAACAACTTTCGAAAAATTATTGGGTGAGTTGCGAAAGCTAGAAATGTCAAAAAAATATGACAACGATCGAAATAAAGAAAATCATAGAATGAATAAATCTGCCGAACAAATTCCTTCCTATTCACAAACAAATAGAAAACCAGTTAAGAAGGAACCATGCTCAATTTGTGAGAAGAATGGTTTTTTAGGTATATTTCCGGAGACTTTATGTCGGCTAAGAAATAAATCCAATAATTTTGAACAAAAGAACGTACCCGGTAACATAAAAACTGTAAACAATGTTGGGGTACAGGATGAACTAAATCAGGCCATTTCAAACCAAAAAAACTAAGACTGCTGCCATTGATACAATTGAAGGTGTTTATGAATAATAATGAATGATGGGGAATTTATGATTCGGGCTCAAATGTTAGTCCTCTGAATTCCAAAGTAGCAGAAAAGTTATGTCTACGCATTGAAGATAATAGAAACACATTCAAAACAGTCAGTGGCAGGGCAAAATTTTCAGGAAAAATAATTACAAAAATGAGAATCAATAATATCAAAAAAGAAGTTGTACTTTTTGTACTTAATGAGAAAAGTTTCGGGTATGATATTCTACTCGGACTAGATTCTATTTCCAATTTTCAATTAAAACAAGATTTCAATTTGAATATTTATCAAAGATTAGATATGAATGAAGAAAGAAAGATCGATTGTGTCCATAATAATAAAAATAATGATAACTTCAATGAAGGGATACCAACAGAACTTTTCGAAGCAAAATTAGACCATTTGGAAACGAATCAGAGAAATAAAATTGAAGTTTTAATAAATAAATATGACCATATTTTTGCAAAACATAAGTTTGATAGTGGTCAGGTGCAAAAGAATGAGGCACATATAAAACTTTTAGAACACAAATTTATAGCAAAAAGACCATACAGATGCTCAATGGAGGATCAAAAAGAGATAGAATTCCAAATAGGAAGATTGTTGAAAGCGAATCTGATTGAGGAGTCCTCCTCACCTTTTGCATCACCAGTCACTTTAGCATATAAGGGAGATGAAGGGTCTAAAACCAGATTTTGTGTCGATTTTCGTGAACTCAATAAATTAAATGTTCCCAAACCACAACCTTTCCCATTAATTGATGAAATCTTAGCCAAGACCCGAAATGCAAAATTCTTCACTACATTAGACGTAAATTTTGATCGATTCCAATGCGTACAAAAGACTGCTTTTGTAACACAGAATGGTCACTGGCAATCGAAATGTTTACATCCCCGGCCATATTTCAACGTATATTGAATAATATTATCAGAAAATATAACTTAAATTTATTCTGCCTAAATTATATAGATAATATTCTAATATTTTCTTCAACATTTGACAAAATATAGAACATCTGGAGAGTCTCTTGAAAGCAATATGTAATGAAGGATTCAGACTTAAATTTATCAAGTGTAATTTTGCAGAAGAAGAAGTCAAATATTTAGGACATATTGTAGGAAACAATACAGTACGACCTATAAATGACAATTTAATTTCCATTAGGAATTTTTCTCCACCAGATACTCGGAAGAAGATAAGGCAATTTTTGGGTAAAGTTAATTTTTATCACAAATATATAAAAGATTCAGCTAGATTATTAGAACTGTTGTATAATTTACTGAGAAAAGATGTAAAATTCAATTGGTCATTGGCTTGTCAGGAAGCTTTTAATAAGGTTAAGGGCATCCTTTGTTCTGAGCCAATTCTTGCAATTTTCGACACAAGTGCCTTTACTACTATATATACTGATGCCAGTATTCAAGGAGTAGGAGCTGTTCTTAAACAAAAACAGATTAATGATGAAATGAAACCCGTAGCGTATTTTTCTAAAAAACTAAATAAATATCAAAGAACAAGAAAGCAATACTCCTAGAATGTCTGGCAATTAAATAGGTAATTAAATTTTGGAAATATTGGCTAATAGGACATAAATTTATTGTTGTTACTGACCATAAGCTATAAGGGAAAGTATTTCGTACAAGACCAGATGAAGAGCTGGGTGACATGATGAATTTTCTATTTCAATTCGATTTTGAGATTAGATATGAACCAGGCAAAAGAAATGTAGAAGCAGATTGCCTTTCTAGAAACCCAGTTCTGGAAGAAACGGAGAATATGGACGAATGTATAAGAGCAGTTAATTTGGTGGAATTAAATGAAATAAAATACGATCAACAGAATAATCTCTTAAAGAAAAACAATATGAGAAGAACTATTGTACAGAAAGAGATATATTACAAATTGCACAAAAATAACAATGAAATAATTTTATCCAATGATTTCGGAAAAGAGTTAATCAGAAAGGTGCACAAGCATTATGGCCATATTTGTGCTAGTAAGATAAATAATAAAATCAGAAAGTTTTATTACATTCAGAATATGGATTCACTGACAAAAGAAGTTTGTGTATCATGTGACATATGTTGTAAAAATAAAACGAGAGTAGGCCAAAAGTATGGTCTCCTTTCTCAATTGGGCCCAGCAAAGGAACCATTTGAAATAATGTCGTTAGACACAATTGGAGGTTTTGCTGGAAACCGCTCTTCAAAAAGATACCTTCACCTCCTAGTGGATCATTTTACTCGATATGCATTTGCGAGCACTTCAAAACACTAAACAACTGAAGATTTCATCAAATTAATTAATAAAATTCAAGATAAACGACCAATAAAAATACTATCAATAGATCAATACCCAGGAATAAATTCGGAAAAATTCAGACAACATATGAGAAGTTTGAATATACGATTGATATTCACAACAGTAGATTGTCCTTTTTCTAATGGCCTGAATGAACGACTAAATCAGACATTAGTGAACAGAATAAGGTGCAAACAAAAAGAAAAGAAAGATTAGGGCATGGACGAAAATAGCCGATGAATGTATTGAAGAATACAATAGAACAGACCATTCTACAACTGGATATAGCCCAGAATATTCACTTTGTAGTAGAACTGATCCCATTGCTCCAGAAGAACTTATTGAAGAGTGAAATCTACCAAAAGATAAGGAAATAGCATATAAAAATTCTTTACGCTATCATGAATACAATAAAAGACTGATCAACAAGAATAGGACACATTATGATTTTAAAATTGGAGGCTATGTTTACGTTGAAAATAAATCAAAATTAAATAGAAAAAAACTTGATGAAATAAGAATAGGACCTTTTCCAATAGTGAAAAAAATTTCTAACACTATATATGAGATAGATATTGGAAATAAAAGAAAGGACATTAACTATTTTCATGTAACTAAGTTGTTCTCATGTGAACACGCAAACATGTAATTAGGGGTGCATACTTTGTGTGGGGGGGGTGTGTAAGAATAAAACTGTTATTTTTAGGGAAAACAACTTTGTAACTTCTATGTTCTATGTCTAAGATTTTAACCTAAGTGTCACATGTCTATTTAGTTAGTTGTTAGAAATGAGAATTGAGAAACCCGAAAAAATAGCATTGTTTTTGATTTCTTCCAGGTTAGTAAGCTATTTTTTTATTTATTTCTTTTTATTTCTTTCTATTTCTTTGTATGTTATTATTTTATTTTGTGTATGTTATTCTGTTATATTTTAAACTAAAGAAAATAAAATCTTCCAGAATCATGACATCAAATCGTCTATTTCTTCAATTATAAAAATAAGAATTGATTACATTCTTATATATTTTAGTGTTTTCATACAATGTCTTTCATTATTTTAGGCAAAAGCTCTCACGGCATCCAGTTTATGGTCTATTTATTCCATGTTGAAAAGTACTATACAAATAAACAAAAATGTGGATATTTCACAATACAAAAAGTTACTTGCCTTTTTGAAACGTCAAAATGACACATACAGAGCAAAGAAATCAAAAGTTTTGACTATGGAAAACGTTATTATGTTTTTCAAAGAGCCTCCAGACGATAAGTTCTTATTAATGAAAATGGTACTAATAATTGGCTTAAACGGGGCATGTCACCAAGAAGAAACGTGTATTTACCGTAGGATCAGAGTGCAACGGATATGAAATATATTATAAGTATTCACAATTGAGACCCAAACAAGTAAAACAAAATAGATTTTTCATTTTTTCTTTCATCAGCAAGAACTAGCGGCACCTCAAGATTATTCAGGAATGCAGATGAAAAAGTATAATTGTTTTCGGGAAGATCAAATAGAATTGAAGAAATTTGGTGGTTTAAAGTTTTCAAAATTGAATAATTGTACTTTCAATGTACATTCTGTCAAGAAAGTACCGGGAATTATCGATTTAAATCTGGCGGGGCAATGAGGCAGGTAAAAATTTTTTTTCCTAGGTTGGTACCGCTGTCCTTAATTACTATGCCAAGCTTGAGCGGAATCTGTCAACTAGTGTGTTTGCAACAGCTGATTAAGTCAGTCGATGTCAGAGTGCGTGCCGATTTTTACTATGGGTGATTACGTTGAGCAAAGAATTTGTTTAAAGTTTTGTGTTGCAAATGAATTTTCGTGTGCCGATGCATTGAAAATGTTGCAAAAGGCCTTTGGTGATAATGCTCTATCGAAAACTCGTGCATATCAGTGGTACAGAGCCTTCAAGGACGGTCGTGAAGTGGTCGCCCATCGACGGCTTCGATCGAAGATAACGTCGATAAAATCAAGGAAAGGGTGCTGGAAAACCGTCGTACCAGCTTGAGAGAGATAGCACATGATCTTAAGATATCCCACGAGTCCGCACGTACGATTTTGATTGATATTTTGGGCATGAGAAAGGTGGCCGCACGACTCGTACCGAAAGACCTGAATTTTCTTCAAAAACGTCATCGCGAACAGGTTGCTTCAGACATGCTGGATCGCTGTAATTCCGATTCTACATTCATGGAACGCATTATAACTGGTGATGAGACCTGGGTCTACGAGTACGATATGCAAACAAGCCAGCAATCATCGGAATGGGTGGCAAAAAATGAGCCGAAACCGAAAAAACCACGCCAAAGCCGCTCGAAAATGAAGGTGATGCTCATTGTTTTCTTCGATATCCGTGGCGTGGTGCACTACGAATTCGTTCCAGAGGGTCAGACGGTAAACAAGGAGTATTACCTAGGCGTTATGAAACGTTTGCGTGAGCGTATCCGTAGGAAGCGGCCAAATTTGTGGGCGAACAACTCATGGATTTTGCATGACGATAACGCGCCTTCTCACCGAGCTACGATTGTGACTGACTTTCTCGCCAAAAACTCAACGAACGTGCTTCAGCAACCACCGTATTCGCCGGATTTGGCTCCCTGCGACTTTTTCCTCTCCCCAAAACTAAAATTGCCCCTTCGTGGCACCCGTTTTGAGTCGATTGAAGCCATAAAACAAAATTCGGCGCGAGAGCTAAAGTCCATCCCGGAAAGCGCCTATAAAAAATGTTTCGATAATTGGAAGTGCCGTTGGCATAGATGTATTGGAGCAAATGGAGCCTATTTTGAAGGCGACCCAATAAATTTTGACGATTAAATGTAAAAATGTTGTTTTAATTGAAAATTCCCGGTACTTTCTTGACAGAGTAGTGTATAACAATGTTTCCAATGATAAATGAACAATTTTCTGTCAAACTGTGTTTTATTGACAGTGAGAGTACTATGCAATAAACTGACAGTTCTATGTCACTTTATTAAACGATTGTGAATTAAGTAAAATAGCACATTATCAGTCAAAACGCCAAAAATGTATTTACAGCAGTTTCAGAAAATAGAATGCTTGCTCAACCTATGAGCCTCAATCAAGGATGTATTTATTTGAACAAAAAAAGGCAATTCATATCGAAATAAAAATTATAATTGATATTATAAATGAAACATATGTCATTAACAAGAAGTTTGATCTATGGTAATAGAAAGTTCTACAAATTGAGACAGTGTAACATACAACAGTCTAACAATTCTAGACTCAAACAAGCCCGATCAGGTTTTTGTTGATCACTGAGACATATATTCCTATATTCGCTCTGCACAGAAACACCAATGTATTTCACCATGTAGTGCACTCAAATATACATGCACGACATACCTTTGCGAACCAATTCAAGCAAAGAACTTGATTTTTCCAACGTTACAAACGCGGAAAGCTTTCCTCATCCTCAAATCAGATCCTGATGAGAATGTAATATATAGAGTTTTAATTATTGAATTAATTGTACGTCAGCAAATTAAACAGGCGTTTCACTTTTTATGACAATCATGAAACAGCATCGACCAAACCAATTATCCTTCAGACATTCTGTATATTTTCACGCTGTCATTAAGAGCGAAAAACTCAAATGATAATAAATCAGGGAGAGCGTGCTTGAAATATCACAAACTAATCTTTATTATTCCCCTTATCGCATTCTCTTTCGGCACTCGGGCACCTGAAATTTCTATCTCTCTCTTTCCTTCCTCGTTCCTGTTTTGAAGTTGATGGCAAATCGTCGACCAATTGGGCCGAATTGTTGTTTATTCACCGGCAATATTTTGGAGAAATATATATGCCCGAATTTGTTTATGTGTGGTCTGAAAAACCTTCGTTTCAGGATATTTTTTTATTCAGTTACTGCATTAAATTTAAAAATATAAACTTTCAGCATAATTGCCAAACAAAATTTCAAATCTTGAACCCAAATATCGACATATTAGATGAAAATTTATACGAAACTTAAGATCTAAGCCTTGAATTTATAACAAATGATAATTTCTTGAGATATTAAAAAAAAATATGAAACTTTTAATAAACTATCCAACTGATATATAACGAGTTTTTTTAATATTACAGGTAATAGCTGGATTAATTCTACAAATTTAAATCTAAATAAATCTCTCAAAAATTTTTAGAATTGAATTTTTAAAAGTGCCCTAGATAACACTGTATCATCTAATTTATAGACATTTATATCATCAACCCATGTGATAATACACTGGAGACCAGAAAAAACGGGTCACTTGATCATTACTGTTCAAATACCTTTATCTGTTAAAATTTTTACGAGAAAAATGAAATATTTTATTCGATTTGTATAAAAATAATAAGCTTTTTCTTGAAAATATTAAAAACTTCGAAATTGAAAAAGTATCGTAACTGTGAAAATTTGAGTATCAGTATGACGTGTGACTAGCTTTCAAATGTCTTCGCATGCTCGTGATGAGGTTTCGAATATTCTCTTGTGAGATATTCTTCCATTCATGACCTAGGGATGCACAGAGCTCTTGTAAATTATTGGGGGATGGAACCATAGTTCTGACTGGCCTTTCCAGTTGGTCCCATAGATGTTCGATGGGATTCAAGTCAGGACTTCCTGCTAGCCAGTTGAACCTTGAAATTCCAACCTCATTCAAGTTCGCTGTCACTATTCGAGCAGTATGTGGGCGTGCATTGTCATGCATAAATATTCCCTGCTCTCCCAGAAATGGTATATAAGGTACAACATCATATATAAGAATTTCCTCTATTTACCTTACCGCTGTTAAAGTTCCATTTATAAAAACCAACTCTGTGCGGCCCTCTAAAGACACACCTCCCCAGACCATAACAGATCCTCCACCGAATGCAATTCGCCTCTCTGTATAGCCATCGACGTATCTTTCTCCTGGACATCCATAAACGATCATCAGCTCCTCGAATGCTGAATCTGGATTCATCAGAGAAAAGTACCTGGACCCACTGAGCTTCTAACCAGTTTATGTGATCTCGTGCAAATTGAAGACGCGCCATTCGACGCCCTCTGAGAAGTTCTGGGTCTGTGGTAGTTCCGTATGGTTGTATATTAGGTTCTGAGAGACGTCGTCTCGCGTTCCATTCACTGACGTACCTCCATCAATCGAATTCGAACTTCAACAGCAGTAAGATGGCGATTTCGAAAACGTGGGAACCACGAATCTGTTATATCTGAACGATGTGCACCGTCTTCTTCTAGATCGAGGGTCTTCTGGTCAGCCTGCCTGTCTCCTGGTGCCTTGTCAATATTCTTTGGACTGTAGATAGGGCAACATTCATTCTTCTAGCAACAGATCTCTGCCTCAACCCATTTTCAATAAGTGCCACCATTCTCGGACAATCTTCAATTGGTAAACTTATTTTATGAAACTGTTTCTTTCAGAGAGTGGAAAACTTTTCATTGACCAATGTTGAACGCAACTGATAAACCATGAATTTATCGTGAAAAATTATTCGAAGATGGTTTCTTCCATCAAGTTTTTTAGCCCATATGTCTACATTTCACCCAGATTTAGTTGATTTTCTAATGAAAGATAGATGGTGAACAAAATATAATTGAATCAATTTGAACACTTGAGTCTATTGGAAAAACAGTGTAAAATCTTAGTGACCCGTGTTTTTGCCCACCAGTGTATTTACGGTCCACGTGTACCAACTAACAGGTGTCAGTAAGTTGATTTATTAACGTCTTAAGTGTTTTTCATCAACTGTAGTTCTTGATCATTTAATTTGGTTAAGACTAATAATATCCCCATGATTCAACTCTGACTACGCCACTGCCCTCATTCTAACCAACAGTTCGTTGTGGCGTTCAATCGAATCCTGATATCAAAGTCCAACGTGACGCGACGAAAACCAGGCCAAAGAAACACGTACATATTTGCCCAGTTGACTGCCTCCCACCTCGTCTACTTTGTTGAAATATAACTTCCGCCGACTTGATACGTCAACATGTTTGTCCTTGTCTGATAATTTATCACGATCTTACGTCATAAATGAGGATATTATGAGTCGGTTATCAATGTTCTGTGATAAGATTCGTTAGGTTAGTTATACGGTAAGCATTCAGAGTTGCTATAAAATTTATTGGTGAAATTCAGCATTAGTTCCACTGTTGCAGTATTTTAATAGAGTCCGTCTTGAAAGTATCCGGAATTTATTATTTTTCATAATAAGGCAAAAGAAATGTATAAAACAGGTTGTGAAGATCAATCATAGTCAGCTATGGCCAAAGTTGCTTGGCAACACTATTTGTCAAATATTGTTGATTGTCAACAGGTTTACAATTTATGAAATAATGTCGCAACTAGGAAAAAGAAAATAGGTGGAATATTTGTATAGGAAAGGTTTTCGAAACGTTAAAAAATTAAATCAATAGTGGTTTATACTTGATAGAAGGTACATAAAATTATTCAAATATTTTAATATTAGCCTTCTACATATTCAATTTCAAAAAATTATATTTAATAATTATAACTTCAGGAATTAAATTAATATCATATAAGTACCACTTATATCAAACGACATAATATAATATATAATAATAAATTAAATATTTCAAATAAATGAATTTTTGAAAAGTTCTTTAAATTATGTTGTATATTCTTGAGAAAGATTTAATTTTCATAAATATGAGATCAGAAAACAAAACATTTTGTCACAAGCAGGGCTGTGTGCGCTTGTCTGATTAGTTCAGTAGATACGCATGCTTGGAACGAAACAAAAAAACATTTATTTATTTATTAATTTTAATTGTCAATTTATATTTGTTGGTTTTTCTTAATTCCATTTGATATTATATAATGACTTTCGATTTTATACGTCTACTAAATATACGCAGTGCTCATAAGACACTTATTTTATTCTTAAAGTTTCTTGAATAAAGTTTTTGAAATTAAAATTGTAGAAGACTAACAGATTAAATCTGTTCTGATATTTAAATTTTTTAGAGTTAAATTAATGTCTTATAAGCACTGCTTAAATTTGTAGACATATATAAATCAAAATTCATTATATAATATCGAATGGAATAAAAAAAACCAATAAAATATAAATTATCAATTAAAATTACTAAATAAATACTTGAAGGAGACAAAATTTTGTTTCTGATCTTATATTTGTGAAAACCAAATCCTTATCAAAAATGCAAAACATAATTTTAAGAACTACTCCACAACTAATTTATTTTAAATATTTAATACAAACAATTAATATATACAAATAAGTTACTACTAAATATTTAAAACGAATTATAGTCCGTCTAGAAAGTATTCGAAATTTATTATTTTGCATAATTTTTAAAAACTTCTTTTTTATAACATTCTAAGTCAAAAGTAATGTATAAAATAGTGCAGATAGTCGGCTATGACCAAAGTTGCATGGCAACACTATCTGTCAAATATTGTTGATTGTCGACAGGTATACAATACAATTTATGAAATAATGTCGCAACTAGAAAAAATAAATCGAATATCAAAACAGATTTAATCTGTTAGTCTTCTACAATTATAATTTAAAAAAAAAATTTTATTCAAAAAACTAGAATTAAATTAATGTCTACAAGAAGCACCGCTTATTTTTAATAGACGTATATATTCAAAACTCAATATACAATGTCAAATGATATAAATAAACCAACCAATTCAAAGAAGGCAATTAAAATTAATAAATAAATATTTGAAGGAGACAAAATTTTGTTTCTGATCTTACCATAGTGAAACCAATTCCTTTTCAAAAACATAAAACACAACTTAAGGATTTCTCAAAAATATAATTTATTTGAAATATTTAATATATTTAAATATTCAAATAAGTTAATTCAAAAATCTCTCAAAGCATGTAATATATCTTCAAAAAACAATTAGAATACGGATAATCTCTTCATCGGCCCTAGATAACATTTAACTATCAAAATCAACTAACCATCACTATATCATACCTTACAACTTAACACGAGGACTTGTTCAAAGAGACTAACTTTAAAAAACAGGTTGTCAGTTCGTCACAAAATCACAGAAAATTGTAAGGCATTCTGTGGTCTTCTTCACGTTTTATGTTTTATGTTTTTGAAAAGGAATTGGTTTCACTATGGTAAGATCAGAAACAAAATTTTGTCTCCTTCAAATATTTATTTATTAATTTTAATTGCCTTTTTTATATTGGTTGGTTTATTTATTCCATTTGAGATTGTATATTGAGTTTTAAATATATACGTCTATTAAATATAAGCGGTGCTTATTGTAGACATTAATTTAATTCTTAAAGTTTTTTTAATAAAAATTAAAATTGTAGAAGACTAACAGATTAAATCTGTTTTGATATTCAAATTTTGTTATATTTCTTCTATTAAGTAAAAAGCCTTTTTCTATTTTATTTTATACATAATATATGATTATATTTAGGCTTGAATAATTCTTATTATGGAATGTCAATGGCGTGAAGAAGACCATAGAATGCCTTACAGTTTTCTGTGATTTTGTGACGAACTGACAACCTGTTTTTTAAAGTAAGTCTCTTTGAACAAGTCCTCGTGTTAAGTTGTAAGGTATGATATAGTGATGGTTAGTTGATTTTGATATTTAAATGTTATCTAGCGCCGATGAAGAGATTATCCGAATTCTAATTGTTTTTTGAAGATATATTACATGTTTTGAGAGAATTTTGAATTAACTTATTTGAATATTTAAATATTTCAAATAAATTATATTTTTGAGAAATCCTCAAGTTGTGTTTTATGTTTTTGAAAAGGAATTAGTTTCACTATGGTAAGATCAGAAACAAAATATTTATTTATTAATTTTAATTGCCTTTTTTATATTGGCTGGTTTATTTATTCCATTTGACATTGTATATTGAGTTTTGAATATATACGTCTTTTAAATATAAGCGGTGCTTATTGTAGACATTAATTTAATTCTAAAAGTTTTTTGAATAAAAATTTCTTTTGAAATTAAAATTGTAGAGGACTAACAGATTAAATCTGATTTGATATTCAAATTCTGTTATATTTCTTCTATCAAGTAAAAAGCCTTTTTCTATTTTATTTTATAGAAAAAAGAAAATGGTTAGAATATTTGTATAGGAAAGGTTTTCGAAACGTTAAAAAATTAAATAAATAGTGGTTTATACTTCATAGAAGTTGTATAAAATTATTGGAATATTTTAATATAAGCCTTCTACATATTTAATTTAAAAAAATTATATTTAATAATTATAACTTCAGGAATTAAATTAAATTAATGTCATTTAAGTACCATTTGTATCAAACGATATATAAAATAAACATTCATTATAAGACATCCAAATGATATAACAAAATCCAATAAATGAAAATTGTTAACCAAAATCCTATAAATTAAATATTTTGAGTAGACAAAATTTTGTTCCTGCTCATCAATCTTATGAAAACAGATATCTTTCAAAAATGTTTAACAAAATCTTAAGAATTTCATCATAAAACTATATCACTTAAAATATTCAATATTATTGGATATCCAACTAAGTTACTTTCTATAAAATCTCAAGATATGTAAAATCATTACTAAAAAACAAGTTTTAAGAAAGACTTTGCTTCATCAGTACACAATTATAGTCAGATTCAATAAAATAGAACATCAATATCAAAAATATTTTCTCACCTTTTAACAATTCAGAAAGCTTCTGGTAAATGAATACTGAAAATTTAAATGGAGTGTAATGTTAACTTAAATAATAATTCTGTGGTTCCATTTAAATTTCCAATATTCATTTACCAGAAGCTTTCTGAATTGTTAAAAGGTGAGAAAATATTTTTGTTGATTGATGTTATACATATTATTATTGAATATGAATATAACTGAGTACTGACGAAGCAAAGTCTCTCTTATTGGCTAACAGATTTGGAAATCAAGGAAATATATAAGTATGTCCAGAAACAGTCCGTATGTCACTGAAAAGACAAGGATACATATAAGGAAACCAAAAAAGTCTTATAATGACATTTTTACAAAAGGAACGAAGGATAGAATTTTGTCAACGTTTTCAAGAAAATAATTTTAATAATGTCTTTATATCTGATAAAAGTTGTCTCCAACTTGATGGAAATCACTTAAAAATCCTATCAAAACAATCTAGTACGGTTCAAGTTTCCCACCAAAGTAATGGTTTGGGGAGCATTATCTCAGCGTGGTGCTACGCCTGTCTGTATAGTTGATGGTGCAATTAATAGTGAAAATTGTTGTGGCATTCTAAACGATTTTCTCCTTCGACCGGCGCATGCTTTATATCTAGAGGGGTGGCGTTTCCAGAAGGATAATACAAGATTCTATACTTCGGCCTATATTCGAGATTGGATGCAAGAACTTCAAGTGACAACCATTTCATGGCCAGCTGCTTCACCGGACCTTAGATCCATTGAAAACAAATGGGGCCTAATGAAGACTGAAGTTGAAGGAGCGGCTCCACGAAATGAAGATGATTTGATTCCGTCACTTTTACAGTCCTGTACTACCATCACGGAAAATTATGGAGGTAATCCAGTTTTAGGTGTACCTCGACGTTTGGTCAAGTGTTTACAGTTAAATAGAGGTTTCATATGTAAATGAGATGAATATTTAGTTATAATTTTCTAATTCAAGAAATAAAAATATATACTAAATAAATACAATCATTTTCAGTGATGAGGTCTGTTTTCACCTCGATCGCTTCGTTAATAGGCAAAACTGTCGCATTTGGGGCTTAGAAAATCCACGAATGATTCATCGAAAGCAATGCATCTACAACGGGTCACTGTGTGATATGTATTATGATCTGGAGGAATAATTGGACCGATTTTCTTCGAAAACGAAAGAGTGAATGGCGAACGTTATCGTGCTATTCTCACTAAAGATTGCATCCCTACAAAATCCAACTGACTCAACAACTTCTGCCAGTAGACCATGATCAGTGACAAGAATTCACCAATTGGATCCTTGAGCAACCTGCTGATTTTGCAAACCAAATCATTTTCAGTGATGAGGGCTGTTTTCACCTCAATGGCTTCGTTAATAGGCAAAACTGTCGCATTTGGGGCTTAGAAAATCCACGAAAGATTCATCAGAAAGCAATGCATCCACAACGGTACACTGGGTGATATGTATTATGATCTGGAGGAATAATTGGACCATTTTTCTTCGAAAACCAAAGAGTGAATGGCGAACGTTATCGTGCTATTCTCACTAAAGATTTCATGTCTACAAAATCCAACTGAGTTAACAACTTCTGCCAGAAGAACATGAACAGTGACGAAAATTCACCAATTGGATCCTTGAGCAACCTGCTGATTTCGCAAACAAAATCATTTTCAGTGATGAGGCCCGTTTTCACCTCGATGGCTTCGTTAATAGGCAAAACTGTCACATTTGGGGCTTAGAAAATCCACGAATGATTCATTAGAAAGCCATGCATCCATAACGGGTCACTGTGTGATATGTATTATGATCTGGAGGAATAATTGGACCGTTTTTCTTCGAAAACGAAAGAGTGAATGGCGAACGTTATCGTGCTATTCTCACTAAAGATTGCATGTCTACAAAATCCAACTGACTCAACAACTTCTGCCAGTAGACCATGAACAGTGACGAGAATTCACCAATTGGATCCTTGAGCAACCTGCTGATTTTGCAAATAAAATCATTTTCAGTGATGAGCCCTGTTTTCACCTCGATGGCTTCGTTAATAGGCAAAACTGTGCATTTGGGGCTTAGAAAATCCACGAATAACTCATAAGAAAGCAATACATCCACAGCGGGTCACTGTGTGATATGTATAATGATTTGGAGGAATAATTGGACCATTTTTCTACGAAAACCAAAGAGTGCAACGTTATCGTGCTATTCTCACTAAAGATTGCATGTCTACAAAATCCAACTGACTCAACAACTTCTGACAGTACACCATGAACAGTGACGAGAATTCACCAATTGGATCCTTGAGCAACCTGCTGATTTCGCAAACAAAATCATTTTCAGTGATGAGGCCTGTTTTCACCTCATTGGCTTCGTTAACAGGCAAAACTGTCGCATTTGGGGCTTAGAAAATCCACGAATGATTCATCAGAAAGCAATGCATCCACAACGGGTCACTGTGTGATATGTATTATGATCTGGAGGAATAATTGGACTGTTTTTCTTCAAAAACGAAAGAGTGAATGGCGAACGTTATCATGCTACGATAACACAGTTTTTTGTGCCTCAGTTGGAAGCTATTGATCTTGACGACTTGTGGTTTTGACAGGACGATGCCACAAGTCATACCGCTCGTGAAATATTGACGATCTTGCACGAGTTTGCTCCTGGTCGTGTCATTTCTCGATTTGGTGACCATAATTGACCTCCACGCTCTTGCAATTTTACGCCTTTAGTCTTCTGGCTGTGGGATTGTCTGAAGTCACAGGTTTATGCCAATAAGCCTGCAGCCATCGAAGCATTGAAAGTCGAAATTAGACGCTGTATCATTGAAATACCACCACATGTATTCGATAACGTTATTGAAAATTTCGTCAAAAGGGTACGCATATGCCAGCAAAGCCAAAGATATTTTGTTTCATACATAATTCCCAAATGTAATATTATTAAACACCCTTAAGCTGCCCCTATTAGATGGACGACGAACTACGACAAGATCACTCAGAACATTTTGAGGAAAATTTGACATGTTTTCAATGTATTATCATCTGTTGTAGCTTATCTCACTTCCAAATCTTCAAGTGATATCCCACATTCCTTTATTTCCATTACATTCTTCCAAGACAAACCGCATCTAAACCTCCGGATATCATAAATCAAAACAAATTCCTAACGACTTGACATGATTCCCATAATCCCCCCATAAACGCTTCTGAACGACGGGCCTCAACTACGACAATCCAACGCACAAGACGAGAAAGAAGCAGAACACGCGGTCTCGCCCGTTCCTACACACCTCGTTCTCGGACAAACCGATCGATATTGCTACGTCGCGGTCGCGACGACGTGGCAACGTTGCCTGGCGGATTGCCGGCCGAGAAACGCGTAGCAGGCCGATACGAATGATAAACAGAAGGGACGGGTATTTCGAAAATCCCTCGTTTTGTGCTCCCTGGCTCGAAACGCGTCCGGGGTTCTTTTCTTTGTGGTACGTGGAGCGTTGCGTGTTGCCTAAGGACGGTCGGAGGTTGGCGTTGGAAACGAGATCGGGTTGTATTTGTTGCAGTTGCTTTGTTGATCTAGACGGCTAATTTGGTGCTTTAATTTTGGCTTTGAGGAGATAACCTGAATGAAAATATTATACGATGATTTCCAATAACTTTGTCATCAACAATAATTGCTTAATGATTCCATTCATCCATTTCCTTTGGATAACATACGAATTTAGGAAATTTTCGAAATGAAAACTGAATTTCTGAAGAATGAATATTATTTTAGATTTATTATAATAATATCGGGAGTTTTTTTTTAGAGTGACAGAACTGTAAATTGAAATTTAACACATTTAAATTAAGATTGAAGCCAAATTTTTTTTATACGAAAGATAATTTCATGACATTTATGTTTTAAAAAAAAATTTCCGGCATATGTCCATCATGACTAGCTCTGAGGAACCGCATTCGACCATACCACCTTTGGACCACTTTTTCGACTAATTCAGGCCTTATTTAATCAATAACACGAGTTATGTTGGCTTCCAAAGCGTCTATTGTTTCTGGTTTATCCGCATAAACCAATGACTTGACATAACCTCCAAGAAAATAATCCAGTGGAGTTATGTCGCATGATCCTGGAGGCCAATTAATTGGACCATTTCTCGAACTAATGTAATCGCCAGATCTTTCTTTCAATAAATCAATTATTACCATAGCAGCATCAGGTGTAGCATCATCTTGTTGGAACCAAAACACTTCTGGGTCGATACCATTCAAATTTTGAAACAAATAATCATTGATCATCGATCTGTAACGAGCACCATTCACTGTAACATTAGCTCCAGCATCGATTCAAAGAAATATGGACCGATGATGCCTCTAGCGTGTAAAGCACAGCATACAGTGCATTTTTCAGGATGCACTGTAACCTGCAGAACTTCTTGAGGTTTGTTTTCACTCCATATACGGCAATTTTGCTTGTTTACATAGCGTCCATTTCTGGTGGAACAACTGTATGTTCCACCAGATGAGCTTCATCACTAAACACCATTTTACAATAAAAAAGTAGATCAACTTCAAGTTGTTCTAGGGCCCAATTAGCAAACAATCGACGCTAATTATGGTCAAGTGGCTTCAGTTCTTGAACCAGTTGGATCTTGTGTGGGTGTAGACCAAGATCTTCACGCAAAATTTTCCATGTGGTGGATGCACAGAGTCCAACTTGTTGTGAATGTCAACGAATAGACAAATCTGGATCATCATTAACACTATGACTAACAGCAGCGATATTTTCTCCTGTACGTACAGTTCTTTGTCTTGTTGTTGTTGCATCGAGTAGAGAAAATCTATAGTTAGACGAATAAGCTACTCCGATGGACGATTATGTAAACCATAAATTTCACGAAGTGTTCTATAAGTTTGGCGAATAGATCACTGATTTTGAAAATAAATTTCAACAATTTGTAAACGTTGTTGCGGCGTGAGTCTTTCCATGGTAATTTGTCAATGCTCCCTGAACAGAAATGTTAAAACAACATGGCTTCTATTAGGAGTACAAATAAGTTTCCGCCGTTTTTAAACACAAATTAAATATTTATTATAGAAGAAAGCTTGCTGAGTGACTTCTAATGTTAGAGCAAGTTCTTTTTGTGTTTGAGATGAATCTTCCTCCAATAATTCCTCCAATTCTGCATCCTCGTAAATTTTTGGCCTTCCACTGCGATCTTTGTCTTCTACCTCGAAATCAGCGTTTTTAAACTTTTGAAACCACTTTCGACACGTTCTCTCACTCAAAGCACCCTCACCATAAGCTTCTACGAGCAATTGATGCGCCTCAGCAGCAGATTTCTTTAAATTAAAGGAGTAAACTAATATTTCCCGCAAATGACGCTTACTTGGCTCAAATTTCGACATCTTCAACTTATAAAAATTATATTTTACCAATATAAAATCAATGATATTAATTGGTTATTTTGTTCTTGAATGTCCAAACTATTTTTTAAGCCGGTTATCATCTGCGAAAGCTAACCGAAACTCCGTGCCGCGCCATCTACAATAAAACGGCGGAAACTTATTTGTACTCCTAATACCTCCTGTCAAATCACAGTTATCCCTATCGAAAGTTCTATCAATACGAAAAAAACACCCGATATTTACTTTTAAACTTGAAATGGAGTATAAAGTTTGCTGATGTTTCAATATATCGTTACAACTTATAACCAAAAATTACATTTCATAATAATAACATTTTATTGTATTCTTTTATTCCATTTTGTGCTGTATAATTAGTCTGAATTCTATATGAATGGACACTTTGTGTTCTAAGACATTTATTCAATTTAATTCTCGAATGTTTTTGACGACAAATCATCACAGCTGACAATAAATCGCGTAAATGTGAAGAATTTTAGAAGGTCATTCGTAAAAGGAATAAGCATCAATCAAAGTGCAACAAAATAAAAAAAATAATAGTCGATCTAACCAAAACGTTCACTTAGCATGAACAAATGTTTTGAATTTTTTTTCAGTATTTTTTGTCTGTTTTCTTCAGAGTTCTTTAAGCTTTTTTATTTTTTCAAATTAAAGAAAATTCATTTACACAATTTCTTAAATACTTATTCATATTTTAGAACCATCAATGTACATATCCCTTTTTGGGTAGAAGTTCAATGGGTGAAAATAGATGAGAATAGAGTCAACATCGAAAATTAAGACAAACTTCTATTCAAATCACTAATACAAGTCAACTTAACACAAGAAAAGATGCGTCGAACAGAATATTGTAAATTTAATTAAAAAAAAAATCTGATGCATTTTTCTCATTATACTATACTTTTCAATCGAACAAATCATGATCACATTTAATTACATACAGAAATTAAAGAATATGGTGGAACCCTTGTACCATATTGAATGATTATTCAAATTTTTAAGTAGTACCATAGAAAAGAAGGGTAGCTTCTAGCTGTGGCAATTCTAGAATGTAACACACTCTTCAAAACGACCCTAGCACCGTAAACAACGTATTCAAACTCATAGTTACCGAGTTTACCGAGAAATTTTTTATAAAATTAAAATTTGTAGTAAGGTTAACAGAATGAATCTGTATGATATTTAAGATATTGTAATAAGCCTTCTATCAAGTGAAAAGAACCCTTTTCAAACAATTTGTTACTGAATGAAATAAAATGAAATAAATAGAGGTTTATACTTGATAGAAGGTATAAAAAATTATTTACATATTCTAATATTAGCCTTCTACATATTTAATTTCAAAAAATTATATTTAATAATTATAACTTCAGGAATTAAATTAATGTCATGTAAGTACCACTTATATCAAACTACATATAAAATAAACATTCATTATAAGACATCCAAATGAGCAAAATCCAATGAATATAAATTGTTGACCAAAATTCTATAAATTGAATATTTTGAGTAGACAAAATTTTTTTTCTGCTCATAAATCTTATGAAAACATATCTTTGAAAAATGTTTAACATAATCTTAAGAATTTCATCATAAAACTATCTTACTTAAAGTATTCAATATTATTGGATATCTAACTAAGAAACTTTTTATAAAATGTCAAGATATGTAAAAACATTACTAAAAAACAAGTTTTAAGAGAGACTTTGCTTTGTCTCTACTCAATTATATTCATATTCAATAAAATATGACATCAATCAACAAAAATAGCCTCTCACCTTTTAACAATTCAGAAAGCTTCTGGTAAATGAATACTGAAATGGAATGTAATGTCAACTCAAATAAATAATTCTGTGGTTTACCATTGATCTAAAGGATTGAAAGGCATTTTAATGGTCTCTGTTATAGCACAACTAACCAAATAAATAATTATATATTATGAATAAAATAAATTAAATGGAAGTTTATACTTGATAGAAGGTATATAAAATTATTTGAATATTTTAATATTAGCTTTCTACATATTTAAATTGAAAAAATTATATATAATAATTATAACTTCAGGAATTAAATTAAATTAATGTCATATAAGTACCACGCATATCAAACGACATATAAAATAAACATTCATTATAAGATATGCAAATAATATAACAAAATCCAATTAGTATTCATTTACCAGAAGCTTTCTGAATTTTTAAAATGTGAGAGAGTATTTTTGTTGATTGATGTTATATTTTATTGAATATGAAAATAATTGAGTACTGACGAAGCAAAGTCTCTCTTAAAACTTATTTTTCAGTAAAGTTTCTACACATCCTGAGATTTTATAAAAAGTAACTCAGATATCCAATAATATTGAATATTCTCAGTAAGATAGTTTTATGATGAAATTCTTAAGATTATGTTAAACACTTTTGAAAGATATCTGTTTTCATAAGATTGATGATCAGAAACAAAATTTTGTCTACTTAAAATATTCAATTTATAGGATTTTGGTTAACAATTTTTATTTATTGGATTTTGTCATATCATTTGGATGTCTTATAATGAAAGTTTATTTTATATGGCTTTTGATATAAGTGGTACTTAGATGACATTAATTTAGTTTAATTTCTGAAGTTTTTAAATATAATTGTTTGAAATTAAATATGTAGAAGGCTAATATCAAAATATTCAAATACCTTTGTTACTGAATTAAACAGGATCTTCAATCATACACCATAAACTTAACCAATCCCCCAACTCTTAATTCAACTCAAACCCCCCTCCTGAACCGTCCAAAACTCCAACAAACTTTAAACGAACAATGTTCCGTCTAATTAAATCCAACAAATTCCCGAAACGTTTCGTCTCAATCAAATCAACATCTAGAGTTCCAAACTTCTCTCGCACCTCGGAAGTAACAAGTTTACGCTGTCTCCAAGACAACCGTCCCCTAGAAAATTTTCCAGACTCCATATCTCGCTTTTCCTTAGGTCGGAATTTCCCCCTGGCAGGACCTCATTCGAAGACGCTTAGGCGGCGATATAGACGTCAAACGGATCGTAAAAGGAACGCGAAATGTTTATCGAACAGCCTCGTAAGCCGTATGTCGTAAATGTGCGGAATGAGGTTATGTTATGAGGGATTTTATGATGGGAAATATTCTGAATATGGAAATTTATGAAAGTGGGTTTAGATGGAAGAAAACAAGAAAATTGGGAAAATACACCTGTATCTTCATATCAAGAGTACCTAACAGTATTGGGTTCTTACAGTGGGTTACACAAAACTTAAGTGTACGATTAATCTAGTTCTATGTTCCCAAAGTGCTAATCACAGATTTAGTCATTGTGTCACTATGACAGATTAATAATAATAACTCTTTATTTCCAAATCATTAGGTACAAGATACTAGTAAACAAGTACAAATGAAGAGAAATAACATAAATAGAGGTTAATTCTTGATAGAAGGTATATAAAATTATTTGAATATTTTAATATTAGCATTCTACGTATTTAATTTAAAAAAATATATTTAATAATTATAACTTCTGAAAATAAATTAAAATAATGTCATTTAAGTACAACTTATATCAAATGACATATAAAATAAACATTCATTATAAGACATCCAAATGGTATAACAAAATCCAATGAATAAAAATTGTTAACCAAAATCCTATAAATTAAATATTTTGAATAGACAAAATTTTGTTTCTGCTGATCAATCTTATGAAAACAAGTATCTTTCAAAAATGTCTAACATAATCTTAAGAATTTCATCTTAGAATATTCAATATTATTGGATATCTAACTAAGTTACTTTATATAAAAACTCAAGATATATAAAAACATTACTGAAAAACAAGTTTTAAGAGAGACTTTGCTTCGTCAGTATTCAAATAATTCATATTCAATAAATATAACATCAATCAACAAAAAATATTTACTCACCATTCAACAATTTAGAAAACTTCTGGTAAATGGATATGAAAAATTTAAATGTAGTGTAACGGTTAACTATAGATAAATATTTCTGTTGTTTACCCTTGATCTAAAAGATTGAAAGACAATTTAACGGCCTCTGTTATAGCACAAGGACTATCTGTATAAAGAATGTCAAGGAAACCAAATAATTATATATTATGAATAAAATAACATAATTAGATGTTAATTCTTGATAGAAGGTATATGAAATTATTTAAATATTTCAATATTAGCCTTCTACATATTTAATTTCAAGAAGAGAAATAGTAAAATTTGAATATCCAAACAGATTTAATCTGTTAGTTAGTTTAAATTTAAAACAATTTTATTCAGAAACCTGATGGTATTCTATCGACAATTAAGTCACAAATCCAAAGATGTAGGAAAAATAGGGGGTTGCCATTTAAAAAACCGAAACTATGTAAGTATTTCATTTTCGGGCATCCTGTATGTGGATAAAAATATTTTCAGGATGTACGCACTTATCGTTTGTAAAAAAAACTATGAAATCAAATAATAAGAAACCGGTTTTTTACTTGATAGAAGGAATATCAGGAAATTTGAAAATCAAAACAGATTTAATCTGTTAGTCTTCTACAATTTGAATTTCAAAAAATTTATTCAAGAAACTTTAAGAATTAAATTAATGTCTTATAAGCACAGCTCATATTTAATAGTCATATAAAATCAAACCTCATTATATAATATCAAATGGAATAAATAACCCAACAAATATAAGTTGTCAATTAAAATTGGTTTGAGAGATTTTTGAAGTAACTTATTTAAATATATCAAATATTTCAAATGAATCATTTTTTTAAGAAGTTCTTAAAATTATGTTTTGTATTTTTGAAAAGGATTTAGTTTTCATAATTATAAGATCAGAAACAAAATTTGTCTCCTCGGAATATTTATTCATTAATTTTAATCGTCAATCTATACTTGTTGTGTTTTTCATTCCATTTGATACTGTATAATGAGATTTGTCTTTATATGTCTATTAAAAGTAAGCTGTGCTTATAAGACATGCATTTAATTCTAAAAGTTTTTGAATAAAATTGTATATGGCGTACAATGTTAAAATACCATTTTTTCTGAAAAACCTCAACAAGATTTCCTATATGTTACCGTTTGAAAATATCTTCAGTATTTGAGATCTATCTTTGAAATAGGACTTCACCCATTCAAAAGCTGGTTCCCTGTTTTCATAATTCTGCAACTTTGATTTTAATTTCTCCAGAAAAATACAGTCATATGCTGTGGATAATTCCAGAAACATTCCAAGTGAGAGGTTTTTGTTCTCGAATGATTCGGAAAAGTTGGGGTCCCTTTCTTTATCGTTCACCAACATCTTAGCTAAATTATTTCTATTTACTGCTAAAGAATTAATTCCCATTTAATAAAGACCATTAGAGATCCTACTGCTGAAACCTTTTTTATAAGCTATTGAAAACCATATTTTCTTTTCTTCATAAGGATCGTTCATATTGATATACATTTTTTTTTAAATATTGTGGTGAGTTTTCTCTTCAATCATTTTGTCGATGATTTCAGTTTTTTAGCCATTGTTCACCGATCCTACACTTTTAATTATATTGATTTCCTTTCAGAAATTGACTTCGTCCAACGGAATGTTTAAGAGTCTATGAAAGAAAGTATGGAATGTTGACATTTTAATTTGCCATGACTGTTTGGATTTTGAATGGACTAGGGTATCAGATGATAGAACTTTTCAGAAGAAACTATTTCGCCAAAAATTTTCTGTATAATAACTCATTACTTGCAGCAACAAAAATATTAATTTATTCACAAGCACTCCTATTATGATGCCTCAATTTTTCTACAGTAATCACCTCTACTTCACTATACACCAAGGTTTTCGAATCCACAAAGTTAATGAACATCATAAAATAAATTAAATAGAGGTTTATACTTGATAGAAGGTATATAAAAATATTTAAATATTTTAATATTAGCCTTCTACATATTTAATTTCAAAAAATTATATTTAATTATTATAACTTCAAGAATTAAATTAAATTAATTTCATATAAGTACCACTTATATCAAAAGCCATATGAAATAAACATTCATTATAAGACATCCAAATGATATAACAAAATCCAATAAATAAAAATTGTTAACCAAAATCCTATAAATTAAATACTTTGAGTAGACAAAATTTTGAAAACAGATATCTTTCAAAAATGTTTAACATAATCTTCAGAATTTCATCATAAAACTATCTTACTTAGAATATTCAATATTATTGGATATCTAACTAAGTTACTTTTTATAAAATCTCAAGATATGTAAAAACATTACTAAAAAACAAGTTTTAAGAGAGACTTTGTTTCGTCAGTACTCAATTATATCCATATTCAATAATATATAACATCAATCAACAAAAATATTTTCTCACCTTTTAACAATTCAGAAAGCTTCCGGTAAATGAATACTGAAAATTTAAATGGCGTGTAATGTTAACTCAAATAAATAATTCTGTGGTTAACCATTGATCTAAAAGATTGAAAGGCAATTTAACGGCCTCTGTTATAGCACAAGGACTAACTGTATAAAGAATGTTAAGGAAACCTAATAATTATATATTATGAATAAAATAAAATCCATAGAGGTTTATACTTGATAGAAGGTATATAAAATTATTCAAATATTTTAATATTAGCCTTCTACATATTTAAATTAAAAAAAATTATATTTAATAATTTTAACTTCCGAATTAAATTAAATTAATGTCATATGAGTACCACGCATATCAAACGACATATAAAATTATATAAGTATATAAAATTATTTAAATATTTTAATATTAGCGTTTTACATATTGAATTTCAAAAAATTATATTAAATAATTATAACTTCAGGAATTAAATTAAATTAATTTCATATAAGTACCACTTATATCAAACGACATATCAAATAAACATTCATTATAGGACATCCAAATGATATAACAAAATCCAATAAATAAAAATTGTTAACCAAGATGAGTGGTACTTATATGACATTAATTTAGTTTACTTCCTGAAGTTATAATTATTGATTATTATTTTTTGAAATTAAATATGTAGAAGGCTTATATTAAAATATTTAAATAATTTTAAATACGTTCTATCAAGTATAAACCACTATTTATTTTATTTTATTCATAATATATAATTATTTGGTTTCCTTAACATTCTTTTTACAGTTAGTCCTTGTGCTATAACAGAGGCCGTTAAATTGCCTTTCAATCTTTTAGATCAATGGTATATATTATACTATTGAATATGAATATAATTGAGTACCGACGAAGCAAAGACTCTCTTAAAACTTGTTTTTCAGTAATGTTTTTACATATCTTGAGATTTTATAAAAAGTAACTCAGATATTCAATAATATTGAATATTCTAAGTAAGATAGTTTTATGATGAAATTCTGAAGATTATGTTAAACATTTTTGAAAGATATCGTTTTCATAAAATTGATGAGAAACAAAATTTTGTCTACTCAAAATATTGAATTTATAGGATTTTGGTTAACAATTTTTATTTATTGGATTTTGTTATATCATTTGGATGTCTTATAATGAATGTTTATTTTATATGGCTTTTGATATAAGTGGTACTTATATGACATTAATTTAATTTAATTCTTGAAGTTATAATTATAAAATATAATTTTTTGAAATTAAATATGTAGAAGGCTAATATTAAAATATTTAAATAATTAATGAACATTCACTGAGCCATGATTCTTCAACGAGTTCAATATGCAGCATCTTTCAACAAATTAGGATACTCAAAAACCAACACGAGTCTGATCATTAACATTTAAACTACTCTAATGGGTGTTTAATAGCTAACATCTTGTCTTCGATCCGATATGCATCACGCAAGTACCTTCGAAGTAACAGAATAGGACTTGAAATTTCATATCATCGAATTTGACTTTGACGCCTTTTATCTTTGTCCACTTGATTATTTTATATATGCGCTTTTTGGTGAAATGATTTCAATGATTTCTTTCTTCTGTTAAAAACGGACAAATCTTTGAAAACATACTGTATAGTAGCAACGAACTGATTGAACAAATTGTATGAATTTTTTCTTAACACAAAGAATAATGCTGTGCAAAACTTGTGCAATCACAGAATCACCTAATAATTCGCATCTTTCATCATTTTGTTTTGAATCTTTTATGTTTTTATTTTATTATTTCCAAAAATTATGATATGTCAATGTAAATATAAGTTCTATGCCTTGTACTGATATTAAACAAATTTTATTTTTTCTACTATATAAATTCAATTAAATTAATTTTTTAATTAAATCTGGTGCTGCCAGGTATTTTCGTATATGTGAAAATAAAGTTTTATCAGTAGTGGTAGGTATAGTAAAAATGTCGAAATCGAACTTATTATTAATATGACTTATAAATTAATAAGAAGCCGTTTTTTACTTGATAGAAGAATTATTACAAACTTTGAATATCAAAACAGATTCAATCTGTTAGTCTCCTACAATTTTAATAAAAAAAAATGTTATTGAAAAACTTTTAGAATTGAATTAATGTCTTATAAGCACTGCGTATATTTGATAGACGTATGAACTCAAAACTCGTATCAAATACAATATCAAATGGAATAAAAAAACCCAACAAATATAAATTGTCAATTAAAATTAATAAATAAATAAATGTTTGAATGACATGAATGGAGTATGCGGTTGGTACTAGGTGAAACATTATAACAATTTTATTAAAGGAACTCCTAGTTCCTTTTTGTACTCCTCTAAATTGTGAAACATAAAAACTGTGTGAATTATTTTAAATAAAAATGTTTGAATGTTTCTTTCCAAGCATGCGCACCTGAACTCTTCAGACAGGAGGTACGCAGCTCTGCCTGTGCCAAAATGATTTGTATCTGATCTTATATTTATGAAAACTAAATTCATTTCAAAAATACACAACATAATCTTAAGTACCTTACAAAATTTGTGTGATTTTCGTTGTGAGCATTGAACGTAGAGTACCTTAGATTTTGAATATACCTAGTTTTAATGTTGATCAAACAGAGATTCCACGGGATCGCATGGATAAGTTATTTATTGTTAAATGCTTTTATCTTTAAAATGTGAAGTTGGACTGACCTTATCTGAATTTTAATTCTTTTTTCAGGACGTGCTACATGTTTTGCGAGTTTTGGATGTAAGTTATTCAGATATATTAAATATTTCAAATAAATTGGTTTTGGAGAAGTTCTTAAAATTATGTTGTGTATTTTTGAAAGTTTTCATAAATATAGGATCAGAAACAAAACATTCTGTCACAGGCAGAGTTGCGTATTACCTGTCTGAAGATTTCAGACAATTTATATTTGTTGGGTTTTTTATTCCATTTCATGTCGTATAATGAGTTTAGATCACAGCCAGAAGTCTAAAGACGTTAAATCGCAAGAGCGTGGAGGCCAATTCTAGTCACCAAATCGGGAAATGATCAGGATCAAACTCGTGCAAGATCGTCAATGTTGGATTTTGTGGGCTATTATCGATTAACTATCACTTAAAGACAAATTTGAACGTGGTTAGGGAACCCCACCATCGATATGAAATTGAGCCGAATTTACACGCATTTCTCTGGTTAAGATAGCTACGCAACCACTCAATAAATATTCCCCTGAACCCTAAGCTGCAGCATTTATTTGAAATTAATTCAAATGAAAGTCTGTCGAAGGCAATAGATAAATCAAGAATCCAAAGTTAGACGAAAACACATCAACCACTGGTGACTTGAATCAACAATTTGTTGAAGGAGTGAACATTATCGAAATGATCACAAAATTCTAGTTTTATATTGAATTACAAAACTACAAAACAATTCGATTTGATTTCCAATCTGATATGAAATTCCAGTTATAAAGGGTGTTTAATAGGGTGGGTCAAAAAAATCGATTATTAAAAAAAATTCTCACCAAGCATGAGCTCTTAATTTTAATAGGAAGATCCTCCGCATCGCAGTTTTGTATTTTTTTCTCAGTCCAATAGAAAAAAATTCATACCTTATCATTTATCGATTGAACAGAAAAATGTTCCAAGAGAATTTTTCAGGAAATTGAATGCTCTACAAAAAAGGTATCTTATATTTTTTCCGTATACCTCACCATTTGAAAGATATTAAGGATTTAATTTTGATTATTTTAAGACAAATTTCATTTTTGTTTATGAATTTTATAACTCGACAATAAATGACTTTTACAAAATGCGCAATATAAATTTTTGTTGGAAATTAACTGCTCTATAAAAATGGTTTCTTCTGTTTTGGCGATGAAATTAACTGTTCAAAAGATATTCATCATCAAACTTTCATGTGTACGGATTTTAAAAGTTTTTGATTAGATATTCGAAAAATTTCAATTTAATTTAATTTAATTCATAAATTTAATTCAATTTAATTTATAAATTTCATATGAATTTCATTTCTTATCATTAATATAAGTTTTATTTTCGAAATTATTAAAATTTTTCTTCAATTATTCTAAATATTTTATTATTAATCATTAGAAATCACGATCCTGGGGAAAATTCCTCTTCTAGAGAATTTTTGTTTTGTATTTTATTTCATCTGTTTGAATTGTTAACTAGCGCCACCTACTTTTTCCTTTATCGTTATGTTGTCGTTGGTTTGTATACATTTATTTCTACAGCATTTTAGGTGTTTCCAAAATTTATGATCTCGTATATGTATCGAACGATTAATTATTTACAAATATTGCGGTTACTACGTGAATTAACTTGATATTTATCGAAAATATGGATAAGGAAATTCATTTGATCGGAAAACCTGTGCAAAAAATTTCAGAACGTAAGTTACAGTCAACAGTGAAAGAGGTTAGGAGTGTTTTTTTTTTCATCAGCTCAAAGTTTTGAAATCTTCTATCAAACAAAGTGCCAAAAATTCAGCTGATCAAGTTGTTGAATTATGGAAAAACAACCAGATTCGACTAGTGAATCGACTAATATAATAAAAAAAATTCTTCGCTATCATAATCGATGGTTGAAATTGTAAAAATCTTTTGTGCGAAAAAAATCATCAGCACGATACAGAAATGAAATAAAATTGCAGAATGAACTTACAGCATTATTTGATATTGTCGATAATAAATCATTAAAACTGCTTGGTAATGATATTCAAGAGCTATATTCAAATCAAAAAAGTGATACCCGGAAAGAAATTCTTTCTAATAATCCAAATAAATCAAACAGAACTATGACTATGATGGAAGTAGATAAAAGTCGTAAGTATTTACAACATTTAATTATACAAACCAACGACAACATAACGATAAAAGAAAAAGTATGTGGCGCTAGTTCACAATTCAAATAGTTGAAATAAAATACAAAACAGAAATTCTCTAGAGGAGAAATTTTCCCTAGGATCGTGATTTCTAACGATTAAAAATAAAATGTTTAGAATAATTGAACAAAACTTTTGATAATTTCGAAAATAAAACTCAAATAATACTTATATTAATGACAAGAAATGAAATTCATATGAAATTTATAAATTGAATTGAAATTTTCGAATATCTAATCAAAAACTTTTAAAATCCGTACACATGAAAGTTGATGATGAATATCTTTTGAACGGTTAATTTCATCGCCAAAACATAAGAAACCACTTTTATAGAGCAGTTAATTTCCAACAAAAATTTGCATTGCGCATTTTGTAAAAGTCATTTATTGCCGAGTTATAAAATTCATAAACAAAAATGAAATTTGTCTTAAAATAATCAAAATTAAATCCTCAATATCTTTCAAATGGTGAGGTTTACGGAAAAAATATGGGATACCTTTTTTGTACAGCATTAAATTTCCTAAAAAATTCTTCTGGAACATTTTTCTGTTCAATCGATAAATGATGAGGTATGAATTTTTTTCTATTGGACTGAGAAAAAAATACAAAACTGCGATGTGAAGGATCTTCCTATTAAAATTAAGAGCTTATGCTTGGTGAGAATTTTTTCAAGGTGTCTAGCAACCTATTTTTCCGTGTCACTTGTAAAAAAAAATAATCGATTTTTTTGACCCACCCTAGTGTTTAAATAAAAGCAAGACTTAAGTGTTCGATAAAACATGGTTTTCTGTAGCAAAGTATTGAAATATTTATAGAGTTAGAAAAAATACATTTGGGAATTATCTATGAAACAAAATATCTTGTAAATGCAGGCCACGGCTTTGCTGGCATATGCGTACCCTTTTGATGAAATTGCCAATAACTTTATGAATACATGTGGTGGTATTTCATTGATACAGCGTCTAATTTCAGCTTTCAATGCTTCGATGGTTGCAGGCTTATTGTCATAAACCTGTGACTTGAGATAACCCCACAGCCAGAAGTCTAAAGGCGTTAAATCGCAAGAGCGTGGAGGCCAATTCTGGTCACCAAATCGGGAAATGACACGAACAGGAGCAAACTCGTGCAAGATCTTCATTGTTTCACAGACGGTATGACATGTGGCACCGTTCTGCAGAAACCACATGTTGTCAAGATCATTAGCTTCCAAATGAGGCACTAGAAACTGTATTATCATAGCACGATCACGTTCGCTATTCACCGTTACTGCATTGGCTTCTTCGTTTTCGAAGAAAAACGGTTCAATTATTTCTCCAGATCAACATACATATCACACAGTGACCCGTTATGGATGCATTGCTTTCTGATGAATCAATCGTGGATTTTCTAAGCACCAAATGTGACACTTTTGCCTATTAACGAAGCTATCGAGGTGAAAATGGACCTCATCGCTGAAAATGATTTTGTTTGCAAAATCAGCAGGTTGCTCGAGGAACCAATTGGTGAATTCTCTTTGCTCATAGTCTACTGGCAGAAGTCGTTCAGTCAGTTGGATTTTGTCGGCATGCAGCTGTATATCTTTAGTAAGAATTCGCTGAAGAGTGACTGTTGAAATGTCTAATTCTAGTGTCCGATGGTGAATTGACGTCTCTGGCTATTCTGTCACTACTTTCGAATTGTCAGATTATTCTTTACACAGTAGATGAATTAGGCACATTATTTCTACCGAACATTGGACGCACTTTACGAATAGTGGCAATTAAACTTTCACCATAATAATTTTTGACAATTAGGACGCGTTGTTTTACCGTAAAATGCTCCATGTTTACTTACTCCCATCTGTCAACTTTCGATCTGTCACAGATGTGAAATTATGACTGTCAAACATGGCGAAAATCAAATCTTGCGTTCTTTTTGAAACACCCTTTATTTTTGATCTCTGCTTTGGTAAGTTCGAAGTGTAAAAAAGGTGTTCAAAATAATTTCACTGCCAAATTCCTGAACTCTATTTGTACAGAACAGAAATAGACCTCAGCAATTTCAACACAAACCATCTATTTTTAGTAGACGAGCTCTAAGAACAACTCCACAAATTGCCAACCTCTTGCCATGTCAATTTAACCACGATCAAAAACAAAGTCGAAAAGTCCCCCCGCAATCGACCTAAATTATGACCTCGCGAGCAATAAACAACCGATGTATCTGCGGACCTGAAAATAACGCAACGCAGCCGAAGAAACGCTGGCAAACGAAGCGGACGCAGCAACAAATGGCTCTGTCGGCTGTCTGCATCGAGGGGGAAGGTCGTAAAGAATTCGTAATGGACGTCGACGGCCAGGTTACACGGACCCTCGGTCTCGTGTCTCGCTGTATCGGCGGACAATGGATTTGTGGACCATGAGGCAGAGGAGATTGATTCAGGATCGAAGTCGACCATTGCTGGTTCGGGGTCTTTTCAAAATAAATTAACACCAAGGCAAACATCCATACGTGTATAAAACTCATCATAAAAATCGAAAAATTACATTTAAGACGTTTGAAGAACGAGCTGCAATTAATTCAGCTCACCCTTTAAATCAAAGGTTCTAGTACAAAGACAAAAAGTTATTTTGAATATCTAACAAAATAATTATGTTATACCTAGCTACATATTCTTATTTTACGGAATTCTTTAAAAACTTTTTAAAATTAAATTAAATAAATACCTTAGAAACACTGTTTCAGTTTTAGTAAACATATTGAATTAACACTTATTACACAGAAATCTTGAAATTGGCTACATCGATGACAATGGACATATCAAAGTGTGTTGTTGCTTCTGTCTTATTTCTCTGTGCTTTCTTTGATAAAATAAGGCACAAACTATTATGTCTTAAAAAGCAAACAGAGTAATTCTGTTATACCTCGCTACAAATTTTAATGTTATAAAATTTCTTGAAAACTTGTTGAAATTAAATTGAGTAAATAACTGAGAAACGCTGTTTTTTTTTAGTAGATATATAGAATTAACACTCATTACTCGGTATCAAATGGAATTAAAAAAATCCAAAGAAAATATATAATATTGATCAAGCTCTGAATATCAAAACAGATTTAATCTGTTAGTCTTCTACAATTTTAATTTCAAAAAACATTTAGAATTAAATTAATGTCTTAAAAAAATTATGTTGTGTATTTTTGAAAAAGATTTCGTTTTCATAAATATAAGACCAGGAACTGAACATGTTTTCAAATGTTTGTCAAGGGCGGAACATACGTACCACGTGCCTTTATGACGAGTTCAGTTTGGAACGAAACATTCGATATTACTTATTTTTAATTTTAATTAATAATTTATTTGTTGAGTTTTTTTATTCCATTTGATATTGTATAGTGAAATTTGATTTTTATACGTCTATTAAATATAAGCAGTGCTCATTTAAAACATTAATTTAATTCTAAAATTTTTTTTTAATTTTTTTAAATTAAAATTGTAGAAGACTAACAGATTGAATCTGTTTTGATATTCAGAGTTTGTAATTATTCTTCTATCGAGTAAAAAACCGCATCTGATTATTTCATTTTATATATAATGAATAATAATATAAGGTTTTTGAATAATGAAATTTATTATAGTTTCCAGTGGTTTAATGAAGGCCATAAAATGCCTTACAATCTTTGTGTGATTTCTGTGTTTAGCATAAAACATAGATTTCCTTGAATATTATATGTACTTAGCTAATTTATTTGCGTTCACAGATTTTGCAGAAATTGTCTGGTAAGATTACAAGTTTATTTATTTTTAATTGAATTTATATTATAAATGTAAAGTTGAACTGACCTTATCTGAATTTTTAATTGTTTTTGAGGATGTGCTATATGATTTTGAGAGTTTTTGAAGTAACTTATTTAAATATTTAAACATGTTAAATATTTCAAATAAATTAGTTTTGGAGAAGTTCTCAAAATTATGTTATGTATTTTTGAAAAAGATTTAGTTTTCATAAATATAAGACCAGAAACTGAACATGTTTTCTAATGTTTGTCAAGGGCAGAACATACGTGCCTTTCTGACGTGTTCAGGAGCGTATGCTTGGAATGAAACATTCGATATTACTCATTTTTAATTTTAATTAATAATTAATTTTTTGGGTTTTTTTATACCATTTGATATTGTATAGTGAATTTCGTTTTTTATACGTCTATTAAATATAAGCAGTGCTCATTTAAGACATTAATTTAATTCTAAAAGTTTTTTTTGAAAATTTTATGAAATTATAATTGCAGAAGACTAACAGATAAAATCTGTTTTGATATTCAGAGTTTGTAATTATTCTTCTATCAAGTAAAATCCTATTATTTTATTCAATATTGATCAGTTATATTAAAAAAAATTTACACAGTTTATATGTTTCACAGTTTATTCAAAATTCTGACACGATGGTCTTTCCATCATCTTCAAAGGAGTACAAAAAGTAACTGAACTTAAAATTTAAAAAAGATTCTTTTATTACAGTTAGGACATCTGTGTATTTTTATGGCGCATGGAAAAAACAACATCCAATATGTGTTCTCAAAGAGTATTTGGGAATTTGTTAACTTCTTCCTCTTCTCTATGGCTTTTTTGATTGAAAGAATCACCAAATAGTCCACCAATTTACCCCTATTAATATTATATAGAAAAGTGACATCTTTCTCATAAAAAAATGGTTATTTTCTATACAATGTTCGGTTGATTTCTGGTTGATTTTAGGTTGTTTTGATTCTATGTTGTAAACATCGGCCCGTCTGTTCTATATATGTAGTATTACAATCATCACATTTAATTTGATAAATTCCAGATTCGGAGAATTTGGAGTTCCTTTCTTTACTTTAATTTATGGTTTACATAATCGTCCATCAGAGCAACTTATTCATCGAACTATCGATAGATTTCGGACAATATTTTCTCTACTCGATGCAACAAAACAACAAGACAAAGAACTGTACGTACAGAAGAAAATATCGCTGCTGTAATTCATTGTGTTAATCCAGATTTGTCTATTCGTCGACTTCACAACAAGTTGGACTCTGTGTATCCAGCACATGGAAAATTTTGCGTAAAGATCTTGGTCTACACCCATACAAGATCCAAATGGTTCAAGAATTAAAGCCATTTGACCATAATAAGCGCCGTTTGTTTGCTGATTGGGCCCTAGAACTGCTTGAAGTTGATCCACAATTTCATCTTAAAATTGTGTTTAGTGATGAAGCTCATTTCTGGTTAAACGGCTATGTAAACAAGCAAAATTGGCGTATATGGAGTGAAAACAATTCTCAAGAAGTTCTGCAGATTCCATTGCATCCTGAAAAATGCACTGTATGGTTTGCTTTACACGCTAGAGGCATCATCGGTCGATATTTCTTTAAAAACGTTGCTGGAGCTAATGTTATAGTGAATGGCACGCGTTACAAATCGATGATCGATGATTATTTGTTTCAAAATTTCAATGGTATCGACCCAGAAGTGTTTTGCTTCCAACAAGATGGTGCTACACCTCATGCTGCTACCGTAACATTTGATTTATTGAAAGAATGATTTGGCAATAACATTATTTCGAGAAATGATCCAATTAATTGGCCTCAAAGATCATGCGGCATAACTCCACTGGATTATTTTCTTTAGTGTTATGTCAAGTCATTGGTTTATGCTCATAAACTAGAAAAAATAGACGCTTTGGAAGCCAAAATAACTCGTGTTATTTATTTTATAAGGCCTGAATTACTCGAAAAAGTGGTCTAAAATTGGTCTGGTCGAATGCGGTTCCTCAGAGCTTTTCGTGGTGGACATATGCCGAAAACTATTTTTAAAACATAAATGCCATAAAATTATCTTTAAAATAAAAAAAAATTGGCTTCAATCTTGATTTAAATGTGTTTTATTTCAATTCAAACTTCTATCTTTCTAAAAAAACACCTAATATTATTCTGTAATTTCCACTTAATGTTTGTTGAGTAAGTTCGATCGATATTCTATGTCTTCTTCCGATCCTTTCATCTCCGTTTGATATTAAGTAACGAGTGTTTATGTCTACTTAAGATGAAACAGTGTTTTCTAAGGCATTTATTTAATTCAATTTTGAAAATTTTTCAAATAAAATTAAGATTTGTAGCGAGCTATTACAGAATTATTCTTTTCAATATTCACTATACGGAATAAGACTTTTTTCAAGTGAAAACTACCTCTTTTTATTATTTTAATTCATATATAATATAATAAAAAGAGGTTTTCACTTGATAGAAGGATTATCTAAAAATTTAAAATGTCATACTGATTTATTCTGTCAACCTTTTACAAATTTTAATTTCAAAAAATTTTTTATTCAAAAAGTTTAATAATTAAATTAAATAAATGTCTAAGAAAATACTATGCCACTTTAGAAGACACCAAAGGGAATAAAAGAATTCAAAGAAATATAAATTATCAATTAAATTTACTGAATAAATACTTGAAGGAGACAACATTTTCTTTCGTTCCTTGTTTTATTAAAACCAAATTCCTTATCAGCAATGTAAAACATAACCTCAAGAATTTCTTGAAAAACATCTTGCTCCAAACGAGTTCCTTCAAAAAAATTCCCAAAACATGCAGGACATCTTCAAAAAGCAATTCAGAATTATTACAAAGGTTAACAGAATAAATCTATATGATATTCAAAATAAAGAAAATTTTAAATAGTCCTTCTATCAAGTAAAAAACCATTTTTTTTATTTTATTGTAAATATAATAATTATATATTTCTGTTTACACTTATAACATATTATCATTTGGTTTTAAGGGAGTCCATAAAATAGACTGCAAACTTTGTGTACTTTCTTTGGCGAACATAGAATTCATAGGATTTTTAAAAGTTCACTTCATTCTAGATATTCAGATATCTGCATTCAGTCTGTATGGTTAGATATATTTTGTTATTTATTTTCATTTTTTAAATGTGAAGTATCTGATGAGTTTCCATTGCAATAATTCTAAATTGCTTTTTGAAGATGTTCTGCATGTTTTAGGAATTTTTTGAAGGAACTTATTTTGAGAAGCTTGTTATTTCAAGAGATTCTTGAGGTTATGTTTTGCATTTTGGGAAAGGAATTTGGTTTTAATAAAACAAGGAACGAAACAAACCATATATCTACTAAAGTGACACTGTGTGTTCTTAGATATTTATTTAGTTTAATTATAAAAGTTCTTGAATGAAAAATTTTTCGAAATTAAAAATTGTAGGAGGTCAACAGAGTAAATCTGTATGATATTGAAAATTTCATATAAAATAATTACGATTTAATTTCTCACTTATACAAAAAATATTTTTTCGGATATAATTGGGTCTTGAGAACTACTTTATTCAACCTCTATGTATTTTCTGCCAACCAACATAGAATGCGAATGGTAACCGTTAAGAAACCATTTAAGTTCTATTATAGCCTGAAATGTCACGAGTTTGTAAGTATTATATAATACATATTTTTTATTAATTTTTTATTTATTTCGCAGGCATGAAAGTGGACTGAAGATTATCGGTAAAAATCTCAAATCGCCTCTTTAAAGATGTGCTACATATTTGTTTGAGGAGTTCCTTGGAGGCACTTTTCAAAAAGGGTTATTTTCGAAAAATTTCTGAGGTTTATATTGAGCACTTTTAGATTGGATTTTGTTTTTCATGGTGAAACAGTTCTGTTTCCACTAAATGCATGTTGAGTAAGTTCGATTAATATTCTATGTTTTCCTTAGATACATTTAAATTCTTTCGACACTGAGTATTAATTAATTCTATATGTCTACTTAAAATAAAACATTCTTTCTGAAGCATTTATTTATTGAATTTAATTTTAAAAATTTTTCAAGAAATTCTATAAAATAAAAATTTGTAGCAAGGTATAAATGAATTACTCTATTATTTAAATGTTTTAATATTAGCCTTCTACATATTTAATTCCAAAAAATTATATTTAATGATAATAACTTCTGAAAATAAATTTAAGTAATGTCATATAAGTACCACTTATATCAATTGACATATAAAATAAACATTCATTATAAGACATCCGAATGGTATAACAAAATCCAATAAATAAAAATTATTAACCAAAATCCTATAAATTAAATATTTTGAATAGATAAAATTTTGTTTCTGCTGATCAATCTTATGAAAACCAATATCTTGATTGACCAATGTCAATTGATATAAGTGGTACTTATATGACATTATTTTAATTTATTTTCAGAAGTTATAATCATTAAATATAATTTTTTGGAATTAAATATGTAGAAGGCTAATATTAAAATATTTAAATAATTTTATATACCTTCTATCAAGAATTAACCTCTATTTATGTTAATGAATTACTCTATTTAATATTCAATATATTGAAAAAGTCCTCTATCAAGTAAAAATCCCTTTTTATTATTCTATTTTGCATAATAATTACCATTTGGTTTTTCGCTAATACAGACAGTATTTTTGGATATAACTGGGTCTTGAATACTATAAGGTTGTTCGGAAAGTAATTTCGTTTTTTCACGACAGAGGATTTAATTGTATTTTTTTTAACCCAATATGTTTTGAAAGGTGATATTTCAAAGCTTGGGTGTAAAAAAGTTCAATTAATTCTACGCAGTAGTTTTTGTTTGGTCCCCATTTGACAATAGAAAGCAATAAGCCTCATTTTTGTCATATTTAATATTTTTTACTATAAAAAAGATAAAAATGCTGTTCAAGCCAGAAAGAAATTAACCGTTAGTATCGGGAAGATGTGCCGACAGTACCCTAATGCCATAGCTGGTTTGAAAATATTCGATCCGGCAATTTTGATGTCGAAGATGCACCACGTTCCGGAAGGCCGGTTGAAACTGATATAGACACGATAAAAGCATTAGTTGATGCAAATCGGCGAATAACATCACGCGAGATCGGTGAGGGGTTAAATTTATCGAATTCAATGCTTAAATCGACCCGTTTCGTTAATGTCCAATATCAAACTAACTTTCTGTTAAATCACGAATGACATCACTTCACATTACCCAGATTCTGAACAGATAAAAATGGCAATTTCAGCGACGATGAGGAATCTGTTCGTGTTCACATCTCTTCTTCGTTGAGTTATATTAAAATACGGTCTATTGGGGTTGAAACATGTGTGGGGGAGAATGCCAAAAAACGCTACCCTAGTCGCTCTCTATCTGACGTATGAAAGAGCGCGATGAACTAATGAAAACCGGGAATGTTAGGACAATATGACGCTTCTGTACAAAAGGGCTTATTAGATTTCATATGATAAGGTTAGAGTCGTGATATTAATCAAGTGAGTGGCTTTTGTAGTACTAGTTTTAGGACTGAACTTATTTGATTTGCTTTAGAACCATTCTTTCGTTCATTGTTTTCAAATAATAAACTGCTGCTATCGGAAACTGAAGAGAATTATAAGGATTATTAGCTATGGTGATTGGAAGCTTATCAGCCGAATTAATTCATTCGAATATAGATGCTAATTATGGCCATAACAGAGTAGTGGGATACGACCTGAGCAGTAGGAAGGTTTTCCACGTTAGCAACGTTAAAAAAATTAATAAAAATAGGTTTTTTACTTGCTATTAGGAGTACAAATAAGTTTCCGCCGTTTTATTGTAGATGGCGCGGCAGGGAGTTTCGGTTAGCTTTCGCAGATGATAACCGGCTTTAAAAATAGTTTGGACATTCAAGAACAACATAACCTATTAATGTCATTGATTTTATATTGGTAAAATATAATTTTTATAAGTTGAAAATGTCAAAATTTGAGCCAAGTAAGCGTCATTTGCGGGAAATATTAGTTTACTTCTTCAATTTAAAGAAATCTGCTGCTGAGGCGCATGAATTACTCGTAGAAGCATATGGTGAGGGTGCTTTGAGTGAGAGAACGTGTCGAGAGTGGTTTCAAAAGTTTAAAAACGGTGATTTCGACGTAGAAGACAAAGATCGCAGTGGAAGGCCAAAAATTTACGAGGATGCAGAATTGGAGGAATTATTGGAGGAAGATTCATCTCAAACACAAAAAGAACTTGCTCTAACATTAGAAGTCACTCAGCAAGCAGTCTCACATCGTTTAAAATCATTAGGAATGATTCATAAACAAGGAAATTGGGTTCCGTACGGCGGAAACTTATTTGTACTCCTAATAGATTATTTAAAAAATTTCAAATATCGTACAGATTCATTCTGTGAACCTCCTACAAATTTTAATTTCAATAAACTTTTATTCAGAAACTTTCAGAATTAAATTAAATAAATGTCTAAGACACACTGTGTCAATTTAGTAGACATATAGAATTAAACACTAATACCACATTACTGAAGGGAATAAAAGAATTCAAAGAAATATAAATTATCAATTAAATCTACTGAATAAATACTTGAAAGGGACAAAATTTTGTTTCGTTTCTTGTTTTATTAAAACCAAATTCCTTTCCAAAAACGTAAAACATAACCTCAAAAACTTATTAAAAAAAAACTTGCTCAAAATAAGTTCCTTCAAAAAAATTCCTAAAACATGCAGAACATCTTCATAGAGCAATTTAGTATTATTGCAACGGAAACTCATCAGCTGTACTTCACATTTAAAAAATAAAAATAATTAACGAAATATATCTTACAATACCAACTGAATGCAGATATCTGAACAAACACTAGAATGAAGTGAACTTTTAAAAAATCTTACGTATTCTATGTTCGCCACAGAAACTACACAAAGTTTGCAAGTTATTTTATGGACTCCCTTAAAACCAAATGATAATATGTTATACTACTCTGTCAAGAAAGTACCGGGAATTTTCAATTAAAACAACATTTTTACATTTAATCGTCAAAATTTATTGGGTCGCCTTCAAAATAGGCTCCATTTGCTCCAATATATCTATGCCAACGGCACTTCCAATTATCGAAACATTTTTTATAGGCGCTTTCCGGTATGGACTTTAGCTCTCGCGCCGAATTTTGTTTTATGGCTTCAATCGACTCAAAACGGGTGCCACGAAGGGGCAATTTTAGTTTTGGGAAGAGGAAAAAGTCGCAGGGAGTCAAATCCGGCGAATACGGTGGTTGCTGAAGCACGTTTGTTGAGTTTTTGGCGAGAAAGTCAGTCACAATCGTAGCTCGGTGAGAAGGCGCGTTATCGTCATGCAAAATCCATGAGTTGTTCGCCCACAAATTTGGCCGCTTCTTACGAATACGCTCACGCAAACATTTCATAACGCCTAGGTAATACTCCTTGTTTACCGTCTGACCCTCTGGAACGAATTCGTAGTGCACCACGCCACGGATATCGAAGAAAACAATGAGCATCACCTTCATTTTCGAGCGGCTTTGGCGTGGTTTTTTCGGTTTCGGCTCATTTTTTGCCACCCATTCCGATGATTACTGGCTTGTTTGCATATCGTACTCGTAGACCCAGGTCTCATCACCAGTTATAATGCGTTCCATGAATGTAGAATCGGAATTACAGCGATCCAGCATGTCTGAAGCAACCTGTTCGCGATGACGTTTTTGAAGAAAATTCAGGTCTTTCGGTACGAGTCGTGCGGCCACCTTTCTCATGCCCAAAATATCAATCAAAATCGTACGTGCGGACTCGTGGGATATCTTAAGATCATGTGCTATCTCTCTCAAGCTGGTACGACGGTTTTCCAGCACCCTTTCATTAATTTTATCGACGTTATCTTCGATCGAAGCCGTCGATGGGCGACCACTTCACGACCGTCCTTGAAGGCTCTGTACCACTGATATGCACGAGTTTTCGATAGAGCATTATCACCAAAGGCCTTTTGCAACATTTTCAATGCATCGGCACACGAAAATTCATTTGCAACACAAAACTTTAAACAAATTCTTTGCTCAACGTAATCACCCATAGTAAAAATCGGCACGCACTCTGACATCGACTGACTTAATCAGCTGTTGCAAACACACTAGTTGACAGATCCCGCTCAAGCTTGGCATAGTAATTAAGGACAGTGGTACCAACCTAGGAAAAAAAAATTTACCTGCCTCATTGCCCCGCCAGATTTAAATCGATAATTCCCGATACTTTCTTGACAGAATGTAAATGTAAACCAAAATATATAATTATTATATATACAATAAAATATAAAAAATGTTTCTCAACTTGATAGAAGGATTATTTAAAAATTTTTGTTTATCATGAAGATTTATTCTGTTAACCTCCTACTAATTGTAATTTCAATAAACTTCTATTCAAAAATTGTTAGAATTGAATGAAATAAATGTCTAAGAACACACTGTGTCAATTTAGTAGATATATAAAATTAAACACTAATAACAAATTAACGAAGGGAATAAAAGAATTCAAAAAAATATAAATTAACAATTAAATCTAGTGAATAAATATTTGAATCGGACAAAATTTTGCTTCGTTACTTGTTTTATTAAAACCAGATTTCTTTCTACAAATGTAAACAACAAGAACTTCTTCCAAAAACAACTTGCTCAAAATAAGTTCCTTCAAAAAAATTCCTATAACATGCAGAACATCAAATAAAAATGATTTACAAAATATATGTTACCATACCAACTGAATGCAGATATCTGAACAAATACTAGAATGAAGTGAACTTTTAAAAAAACCCTACGTATTCTATGTTCGCCACAAAAATTACACCAAGTTTGAAGGTATCTTATGAACTCCTTTAAAACAAAATGATAACATGTTATAAATGTAAACCAAAATATAAAATTATTATATATACAATAAAATAATAAAAAAATATTTTTTTACTTGATAGAAGGATTATTTAAAACTTTAATCATCATATAGATTTAATCTGTTAACATCCTACCAGTTTTAATTTCAATAAATTTTTAGTCAAAAACTTTTAGAATTAAATTAAATAAATGCCTAAGAACACACTGTGCCATTTTACTAGACATATAGAATTAAACACTAATAAAACAATAATAAAGGGTATAAAGGAATTCAAAGAAATATAATTTATCAATAAAATCTACTGAATAAATAATCGAAAAGGACAAAATTTTGTTTCGTTCCTTGTTTTATTAAAACTAAATTCTTTTCCAAAAATGTAGAACATAATCTCAAGAATTTCCTCAAAAACAAATTGCTCAAAGTAAGTTCCTTCAAAAAAAATTCCTAAAACATGCAGTATGTCTTCAAAAAGCAATTTAGAATTATTACAACGGAAACTTGTCAACTCCACATTTGAAAAATAAAAATAATTAACAAAATATATCTTAACACACCAACTGAATGCAGATATATGAACAAACACTAGAATGAAATGAACTTTCAAAAAACCTACATATTCTATGTTCACCACAGAAACTACACAAAGTTTGCTGATTTGATTTCGTCGGACACTACAGCGTACTGATTATTGAATACACTATTATACAGATGTGTTTTTCACTATGCTGATTCGAAGAAATTTAGCATAGCTCATACTCCTTATAAACTATAAAAAAGTCTATCTGCCGAATAAATTCATTTGAAAATATTTATTATCTGTTGCGAATTTGAAAGTTAATATTTCTTGTCAATAAAATAAAGTAATAATGTGAATTCAGAAGCTTTCGCGCATTTGTTTAACATTCCATTTCCTCTTGAAGTTACAAAATTGAGTCACTCCTTGATGAATAAAAACACAGAATTGTGTGTTCTGACATTCGAAGTCTTATAGACGTCATTTTCATAATTTCAGAACTGTTCTTCTGAATAAACGAAATATCACATGAGAATGAAAATTGATTACATGATTAAACAATAGTATATTATATACCGAGCGGTGAAGTAATCTATTATATTACAGGCGAACGACAAGGTACCATGCAGAAGTGAGGCTAGAATGATTTTCTCATAGGTTTGTATACTATTTCATTCACCATCTGTCACATTTATAATCAAATTTCGATAATAATTAAATTTGTATTAAATTTTATTATAATATTACAAATTATTTCCAAGCAATCTATCCGTTAAAACATATAAAGTTAGTTGATTCAACCATAGATTGGATCTGACAGTTGGGTCATTCACAATTTAATTTTTGACAGTATGAACGAAAAATGTCCGACTGCGAATTTGAATCTACAACTCCAGAACTTCAAGTAGTTGCAGAATTAGCATCCGAAGGTCTTATTCCTGTTAAAAGCAGGGGAAGGTATGTAAATACGTACGAATCGTATACAAGGTGTCCCAACGAAAAATCCTAGAACTAAGAAACGACGAATTTTCTAAGGTTTAAAAAAAAACTCAATTTCTGTTGTGAGGGAGACGAATTTCCATCAGGAGTTTGTTCCGAAAAACCCAACCCCATTAAGGTGACATCAATCCAACATTTTTTGAATAGGAAAGAGATGTCGAATGACGGTTAGTTTGAAAATTATTTATGCTCTGTACACAACCCAGTTGAAATTTTCAAAATTGGTTCATTATTCACGAAATAATGTAATATTGAACTCACCGTCAAAAGGTGATGTTGAACAGAAAAATGTTGAGTTTGGGCGGTTCAACCCAAACTCAAGAACCTAAGAGTTTTGAAGACCCAAAAATAATTTTCAAGTTCTGTATCGGGGAGAAAGAATTCCTGTAACGACATTGTTCCGAAAATACCACCTTAGGATAGTTGAGAAGTTTTTTCTGTTCTTTAAACATCGCAGTTGAAATTTTCGAATTTGTTCATTTAATGGCAGAAAAATTTGAGTTTTTGAATGTTTTTACTTTAAAAACATTTTCTTATCATTCATGATGGGAAAATGTGTGAAACGCATGAACGTATTGGTTTTCTGTTTGATTTACTCTTCTAATAATGTTCAATATCAAATTGCTCAAAAAAATCACCGATTTTGAAAATTTCAACTAGGATGTTGAGAGAAGAAAACAAACTTTTTAACTAAAACACATACGCCATCTCTTTCCTATTCAAACAAAAAAATGGGGCCATCCTCAAGTGATTTTTTCGGAACAATGTCGTCATAGGAAATATTTTTCCTCATAAAATGGAAAGTAATTCTTTAGCAGTAAATAGAAATAATTTAGCTAAGACTTTTCCGAATCGAGAATAAATCAAATTAATTGTGATGATCGTAATGCTACTTATATACGTTTACAACATAGAATCAAAGAACATAGGATGTCTAATTGAAAAATCAGTAATCAACCGGTTTTACAGAACATTGAATGGAAAAAAATCATTTTTTTAACGAGACAGATTCAATATTAACTGTATTTATTATATTCTGACAGAATTCTTGTAGGATTCTCCAACAGCGCGAATTCATTTTCACTATTTTATATTTGTATTTCTTCTGTGATATGCTGGTTACCTATGTACTCATGCGCTTACCTGAACCTCAAAACTAGGTGCAGTTCATATTGGATCCGTAAAATTATCACATTTTTTGGTGAAGGGAATATCTTGCTATCGTTATACTCAAATGTCGGTAATTTTAGAATTTTGAGCTGCAAATGGTGTCAAACGACTAGGTTGGATTCCCTGATTATATCTTTTGAACGAAAAAAGCTTGGGACTTGAAAGAATCTGTTTTTTAAATTCTCGTTCGTCTTTGTAAGTGATTTAATATATAAAATTTATTCGTTCTGTGCGTTAATGCACAACACAATATATATCTCTGAGTCGAATCTAGGCATCGGACGTAATATCTTGACGAATCCTCAGCGAGCAGTTTGATATGAGCAAGAATCTAGTTTTTTCAATCTTTCCATTTAGTATTCTCTTGATGTAAATGATTAAAACGAATTATTCTCCATGCGATATGATTGTTTGAGTAGCACATAGCGCGTCAATCTATAATTTTTAACATTGACGTAACGAACCATCGAGCACTAGTTCGAAATGAGCAAGAATCTAGTTTTTTCTTCGTGCTCTCCCCGGATTCTGTCAGTGTAAATGCTGAAAACGAATTATTCTTTCAAAATATAAATCTGAGTCATAGTGTAGTCATCTATTTTCAATATTGGCTCTTTGAATGTACAACGACAAGACGTTTGATATGAGTAAGCTAATTTTTTCATTCTCAATATGCACAATAATTATTCTTTCAGTATGAATGCTGAAAACGAAATATTATATATACAAAATGAATACCTGAGTCGAACATAGTCTAGTCTAGAAAGCAATTCAAAAATTGAACGAGCAACGAGCACTCGTCAGATATGAGCAAGAATCTGGTTCTTTTTATTCTCATTCGTCCCAGTTAGTATTTTTTAGTATTCGTTTGATATGAGCAAGAATTTTTTTTTCTGCATCCTTCCACAGTAAATACTTAAAATAAATTATTGTCTATACAATATACATATATAAGTCGGACACAGTGTTATTTCTGTATAAATTTTAACAATGTCTTGACGATGCAACGAGCACCCGTTCAATATGAGGAAGAATCTAGTTTTATTCTTTTTATTCTCCCCAGTTAGTATTATTTGAGTGTAAATACTGAAAACAAATTATTCTTTACGCTATGTAAATCTCTGAGTCAGACAGAGTGTAGTCTATATATGAATTAACACTGGATTTATGAATGAGCAATGAGCATTAGTTCGATATGACCAAAAATCTAGTTTTTATCCCGATTCAGTAATCCTGCAAATGCTAAAAACAAACTATTCTTTATACAGAAATAAATCTCTGAATGAGACACAGTGTAAACTATATATCCATTTCAACAATGACTTAATGAATGAGCAACTAGCACTCGTTTGATATGAGTAAGAATCTGGTTCTTTTTATTGTAATACGTATCAGTTAGTATTTCTTAAGCGTACATGGTAAGAGCAAATTGTTCGCTATACAGTATGAATCTCTGAGTCGAACATATCGGACATCTATCGATTCCCACACTGACTTAATGAATGACCAGCCGGTACCCGTTCGATATGAGCCAGAATCTACTTTTTTTCTAATCTTCCCAGCTAGTATCTTTTCAGTGCAAATGCTCAAACGAAATTATTTTCCTTAGAATGTAAGCCATTGAAATGAACATGGCTTGTCTACCTATTTCAACACATTTTTTAGCACATGTTCCATATAAAAAATAATCTAGTTTTTTTATTCTTGTTCTACCCAGTTAGTATTCCTTCAGTGTATATGTTGAAAAAAATTAATCTTTACACAATATGAGTCTAAGCACTAAGCACTAGTTCGATATGAGCAAGAATTTAGTTCTTTTTATTCCCAATCTTCCCAGATAATATTCCTTTAGTTAATTCCTGACAAAAATTGCTCTTTATACTGAACATGGAAAGGAAAACATTTTACTGCTCTGTCCGAAAACACTCTATCTTTTGAATGAAAAAAGCTAGGGACTTGATGAAAGAATCTGTTTTTTTAATTCTCGTTCGTCCTTGTTAGTAATATAATATATATAATCTATTCTTAGCGTAAATGCACAACACATTATATATCTCTGAGTCGAACATATCTATGGATCGGACGTAATATCTTTCAGCTCCAACACTGACTTGACGAATCATCAGCGAGCAATTTGGTATGAGCAAGAATCTAGTTTTTTCTATCTTTCCATTTAGTATTCTCTTGTTGTAAATGATTGAAACAAATTATTCTCCATGCAATATGAATCTTTGAGTCGCACATAGCGCGTCAATTTATAATTTTTAACATTGACTTAACGAAGCAACGAGCACTCGTTCGAAATAAGCAAGAATCTAGTTTTTTCTTCCTGCTCTCCTCGGATTCTTTCAGTTTAAATGCTGAAAACAAATTATTCTTACACAATATAAGTCTGAGTCATAGTGTAGTCAGTTACTTTTAATATTGGCTCTTTGAATGTACAACGACAAGACGTTTGATATGAGCAAGCTAGTGTTTTCATTCTCAATCTGCACAATAAGTATTCTTTTAGTATGAGTGCTAAAAACGAAATATTTTATATAGAATATAAATATCTGAGTCGAACATAGTGTAGTCTATAAAACAATTCTAAAATTGAACGAGCAACAAGCACTCGTCAGATATGAGCAAGAATCTGGTTCTTTTTTTTCTCATTCGTTCCAGTAAGTATTTTTTAGTGTAAATGCTAAAAACAAATTATTCTTTATACAATATAAATCACTGAATCGGAGATATCTGTATATCGAATATATTATTTATAAATTCCAACATTGACAAGAACTTGGTTTTCTTCTGTATCCTTTCAGTGTTAATACTCAAAACAAACTATTAACTTTTATGCAATATACATCTTTGAGTTGGATACAGTTTGAGCTATCTATAAATTTCAACATCGTCTTGACGAAGCAATGAGCACTCGTTCAATATGAGGAAGAATCTAGTTTTATTCTTCTTATTCTCACCAATTATTATTATTTGAGTATAAATACTGAAAACAAATTATTCTTTACGCAATATAAAACTCTGAGTGAGACAGAGTGTAGTCATTGTATGAATCCACACTGGCTTTATGAATGAGCAATGAGCATTAGTTCGATATGAGCAAAAATCTAGTTCTTTTTATCCCGAGTCAGTAATCCTGCAAATGTTAAAACAAACTATTCTTTATGCAGAAATAAATCTCTGAATCAGACACAGTGTAAACTATATATCAATTTTACCATTGACTTGATGAATGAGCAACTAGCACTCGTTTTATATGAGTAAGAATCAGGTTCTTTTTATTGTAATACGTATCAGTTAGTATTTCTTTAGCGCACATGGTAAGAACAAATTGTTTACTAGACAATATGAATCTCTGAGTCGAACATATCGGACGTCTATCGATTCCCACACTGACTCAATGAATGACCCCAGCTAGTACTCGTTCGAGTCAGAATCTAGTGTTTTTTCTAATCTTCCCATTTAGTATCTTTTCACTGCAAATGCTCAAACGAAATTAGTTCCCCTAGAATGTAAGCTATTGAAATGAACGTGCTCTGTCTACCTATTTCAACACATGTTCGATATGAAAAAGAATCTAGTTTTTTATTCTTGTTCTACCCAGTATTATTTAAGTGTAAGTGTTGAAAATAATTACTCTTTACATAATATGAGTCGGACGTAGTATAATCTATTAATTCTATCACTGACTTGATAAGCACTAAGCACTAAGTCATAAGCAAGAATCTAGTTCTTTTTATTCCCAATCTTCCCAGATAATATTCCTTTAGTGAATGCTGAATACAAATTTCTCTCTATACTAAACATTTAAAAGGAAAACATTTTACTGCTCTGTTTGTTTGATTTAAACCAGCTTTACGAATTCACACAAAACAGGTCACGACCAGTATAACCCGCTCTAGCAGAAAACATGAACTTCAACAACTTCCAGTGGTTTCGCACGAATTTATAGGAATTCATAATGCTGAGCTTAAAGTGGATGGCAATTCGTCAGATATTAAGGTCTTTCGAATTCCAGTGAAGTCACGCAACTAGAGTTTTAACAATTTCATCCGAGTAACATTGAAACACGGGATCGAATACTAAATTTAGTTTGGTCTAATGCTAGGTTTCAAAATGATTCGGTGATCACTGGATCAACAGATACGCTTGTCCAATTCGACAAACGGATCAACGAATTTGGGTTTCATAAAACAAGTTGAGGTAGTTGATCACATGGATCAGTTGATCCGAGCAAACAACGTCGCATTTTCCAAAATTTGACTGCTATTTCATAAAAATAGAAAGAAGGAAAATAAGAATTTTTATATTTCTGTGGTAGCGCTGTTAATGCAGGTTAAAAATTTCGTAACACATTGATATTGTTTATATGCTTATCATACCATATTATTACGAACTACGTTGAGCTTATTACTTGTATGTGTGCAAAATAGAATTCGGTTTCAAACGGGTAATTTTAACTGATACCATTTCAACAATTTTGCATACCGATGATTTGGCAATGTTGATATGAACTCCTATCATAATTTGTGAACCGCAGTTGCATAAAATCGTATATAAACTAATAATTGTAATCTTGAATCGATCGATTGATTTCTTTCACTGCGTAGTTCAATTTTTGATCTTATTTTATGTAATAATTCCATCACGACATTTTTGTTGCAACGAAAACGTTTTTTGAAATCAAGATCTTCTGACGATGAACTAATTTCGAGAAGCATTTTGAAATTATATCACTTCAAAAAAGGAAGCCATACACAATACATTTCACTTCGGTGATCAAGAGAGGTTAATCTGTCAAAGTTTGACGCAGTGGCCAGAACTTTAGGAACATAGAACTAGATCAATTGTAAAACTCGTGATCTAAAAGATTGAAAGACAATTTAACGGTCTCTGTTATAGTACAAGGACTATCTGTATAAAGAATGTAAAGGAAACCAAATAATTATATATTATGAATAAAATAACATAAATAGAGGTTAATTCTTGATAGAAGGTATATAAAATTATTTAAATATTTTAATATTAGCCTTCTACATATTTTTTTTCAGTAATATTTTTACATATCTTGAGATTTTTTATATAAAGTAACTTAGTTAGATATCTAATAATATTGAATATTCTAGGTAAGATAGTTTTATGATGAAATTCTTAAGATTATGTTAGACATTTTTGAAAGATATTTGTTTTCATAAGATTGATCAGCAGAAACAAAATTTTGTCTATCCAAAATATTTAATTTATAGGATTTTGGTTAACAATTTTTATTTATTGGATTTTGTTATACCATTTGGATGTCTTATAATGAATGTTTATTTTATATGTCATTTGATATGTGGTACTTATATAACATTATTTTAATTTATTTTCAGAAGTTATAATCATTAAATATAATTTTTTGAAATTAACTATGTAGAAGGCCAATATTAAAATATTTAAATAATTTTATATACCTTCCATCAAGAATTTACCTCTATTTATGTTATTTTATTCATAATATATAATTATTTGGTTTCCTTAACATTCTTTATACAGATAGTCCTTGTGCTATAACAGAGGCCGTTAAATTGTCTTTCAATCTTTTAGATCAAGGGTAAACTACAGAAATATTTATATATAGTGAACCGTTACACTACATTTAAAGATTTTTCAGTTTACTAGAAGTTTTCTAAATGGTTAAAAGGTGAGTAAATATTTGTTGTTTATTGATGTTATATTTATTGAATCTGAATTATTTGAATACTGACGAAGCAAAGTCTCTCTTAAAACTTGTTTTTCAGTAATATTTTTACATATCTTGAGTTTTTTTCATATAAGGTAACTTAGTTAGATATCCAATAATATTGAATATTCTAGGTAAGATAGTTTTATGATGAAATTCTTAAGATTATGTAAGACATTTTTGAATGATATTTGTTTTCATAAGATTGATCAGCAGAAACAAAATTTTGTCTATTCAAAATATTTAATTTATAGGATTTTGGTTAACAATTTTTATTTATTGGATTTTGTTATACCATTTGGATGTCTTATAATGAATGTTTATTTTATATGTAATTTGATATGTGGTACTTATATGACATTATTTTAATTTATTTTCAGAAGTTTTAATCATTAAATATAATTTTTTGAAATTAACTATGTAGAAGGCTAATATTGAAATATTTAAATAATTTTATATACCTTCCATCAAGAATTAACCTCTATTTATGTTATTTTATTCATAACATATAATTATTTGGTTTCCTTAACATTCTTTATACAGATAGTCCTTGTGCTATAACAGAGGCCGTTAAATTGTCTTTCAATCTTTTAGATCAAGGGGAAACCACAGAAATATTTATATGTAGTGAACCGTTACACTACACGTAAAACTCGTTGATCAACAGGCTTGATCCGATGAATAAAGTTTTGTGAAACCCACTATAACACATAAAATAACTGTTTTAATTACATTGTAGAGATAACTGAAGTAAAGCTGTTAGAAAATTCCTAGAAATTAATCAATAAAATCAGCGGATATTTATGCCGAAATGTTATAAGGATGTTTACCATAGTTCATACTCCTTATCAAAACTTCCTATTTCTGCACCTAATTTTTCGTTTATCTTCTTGTAATCCACAAAGTAAATCTAGAATAGTTTTCTTCATCAATGACACAAAGCCAGAGTGAAAATGTTATTGAAACCTAGATTCGACAATTTGGTAAGAATTTTCTTCAAACCATCTGTGATCACCATGGAGATTTCTAATATATTTCCGTGAAAACTTAGGCTGGTCAGTAATTAAAATAAAATTAAGAATCGCGTAACTTGATTGATCATTTGACGTATCTTTTGATGAAAAAATAAGTGAGATATGAAATACTCAGTAAGAGCGCTTGGATGTGATAGGGATACCACATATTCTTCTAGTACCACAAGTTCTTACTTCTCAAGAATGTCTACTATTGATGGTAATTCTTCAGAAATATCCTGTTTTTCGAAAATGTTCATGAATGAACTATTTCTATTTCTAGGATTCTTCATTTTCATTATTCTATGTTTTTATTTTTTTTTGTGATATGCTGGTTTACCTATGTACTCATGAACTTACCTGAATCTCAAAACTAGGTGCAGTTCATATTAAACCCGTGAAATTATCACGTTGTTTGGTCAAGGGAATAACTTGCTATTTTTATGCTGCAAATTGTCTCAAACGACTAGGTTGAATTCACTGATGATAAATTCAAGATCAAAAGTAATTCTGTCCGCCTGGTCAGTTCGAAAACACTTTTTCTTTTGAATGAAAAAAGCTAGGGACTTGAAAGAATCTGTTTTTTAAATTCTCGTTCGACCTTGTTAGTAATATAATATTTATATAATTTATTCAACACAATATATATCTCTGAGTCGAACATATCTATGGCTCGGACGTAATATCTTTCAGCTCCAACAGTGACTTGACGAATCATCAGCGAGCAATTTTATATGAGCAAGAATCTAGTTTTTCAACCTTTCCAATTAATATTCTCTTGGTGTAAATGATTAAAACAAATTATTCTACATGCGTTATGAATCTTTGAGTTGCACATAGCGCGTCAATCTATAATTTTTAACATTGACTCAACGAAGCAACGAGCACTCGAAATGAGCAAGAATCTAGTTTTTTCTTCGTTCTCTCCCCGTATTCTTTCAGTGTAAATGCTGAAAACGAATTATTCTTACACAATATGAATCTGAATCATAGTATAGTCAGTTACTTTTAATATTGGCTCTTTGAATGTACAACGACAAAACGTTTGATATAAGCAAGCTAGTTTTTTCATTCTCAATCTGCACAATGAGTATTCTTTTAGTATGAATGCTGAAAACGAATTATTATTTATACAATATAAATATCTGAGTCGAACAAAGTGTAGTCTATAAAACAATTCTAAAATTGAATTGATGAACGAGCAACGGGCACTCGAGCAAGAATCTAGTTCTTTTTATTCTCATTCGTTCCATTTAGTATATTTTAGTGTAAATGTTAAAAAGAAATAATTCTTAATACAATATAAATCATTGAATCGGATATACCTGTATATCGAATATATTATTTATAAATTCCAACCTTGACTTGATACGGGCAAGAACTTGTCGAAGCAATGAGCACTTGTTCAATATGAGGAAGAATCTAGTTTTATTCTTCTCATTCTGTCCAGTTATTATTATTTGAGTTTAAATTCTGAAAACAAATTATTCTTTATGCAATATGAAACTCTGAGTCAGACAGATTGTAGTCTATATAAGAATCAACACTGGCTTTCTGAATGAGCAATGAGCAATAGTTCGATATGAGCAAAAATCTAGTTCTTTTTATCTCGAGTCAGTAATCCTGCAAATGCTAAAAACAAACTATTCTTTATGCAAAAATAAATCTCTGAATCAGACACAGTGTTAACTATATATCAATTTTAACATTGACTTGATGAATGAGCAACTAGCACTCGTTTGATATGAGTAAGAATCTGGTTCTTTTTGTTGTAATACGTATCAGTTAGTATTTCTTAAGCGTACATGGTAAGAACAAATTGATCGCTATACATTATGAATCTCTGAGTCGAACATATCGAACATCTATCGATTTCTACACTGACTTAATGAATGACCAGCTAGTACTCGTTCGATATGAGCCAGAATCTAGTTTTTCTTTCTAATCTTCCCAGTTAGTATCTTTTCAGTGGAAATGCTCAAACGAAATTATTTTCCGTAAAATGTAAGCCATTGGAATGAACATGATGTGTCTACCTCTTTTAACGCATTTTTTATCAGATGTTCTATATGAAAAAGAATCTAGTTTTTTCTTCTTGTTCCACCCAGCTAGTATTCTTTCATTGTAAATGTATAATGTTGTATAAAGCACTGATTTATCTGTATATCGAATATATTATTTATAAATTCTAACATTTACTTGGTTTTGTACTGAATCCTTCCAGTGTAAATGCTCAAAACAAACTATTTTCTGTACAATATCTGCGAGTCGGACATAGTTTGAGCTATCTATAAATTTTAACATCGTCTTGATGAAGCAATGAGCACTCGTTCAATATGAGGAAGAATCTAGTTTTATTCTTCTTACTCTCACCAATTATTGTTAGTTGAGTATAAATACTGAAAACAAATTATTCTTTACGCAATATAAAACTCTGAGTCAGACAGAGTGTAGTCTATATATGAATCAACACTGGCTTTATGAATGAGCAATGAGCATTAGTTCTATTTATCCCGAGTCAGTAATCATGCAAATGCTAAAAACAAACTATTATTTATGCAGAATCAGTCTCTGAGTCAGACACAGTGTAAACTATATATCAGTTTTAAAATTGAGTTGGTGAATGAGCAGTCTTTTGATATGGGTAAGAATCTGGTTTTTTTTATTGTAATACTTATCAGTTAGTATTTTTTTAGCGTAAATGGTAAGAACAAATTGTTCGCTATACAGTATGAATCTCTGAGTCGAACATATCGGGCATCTATCGATTCCTACATCGAGTAATCGTTCGATATGAGCCAGAATCTATAATAGTTTTTTTTGTAATCTTTCCAGTCGTTATCTTTTCAGTGCAAATGCTCAAACGAAATAATTTTCCGTAAAATATAAGCCATTGAACCGAACATGCTGTGTCTATCTCTTTACCACATTTTTTAGCACATGTTCCATAGAATAATGAAAATATCTGTCATTATAACTATATTCGACAGCTGCTTACTTGATTTTATCACAAATTGAAACTTTCATGAAATTATGTGGAAATTATCTGAGCATATTTTATTTTGGTAATCAAAGTAATGGTCGAAAAGTCAACACCTAAGAAAATTTCTTATTGAATTAATTTTCTTGTATCAATTTTTCAATTTGAAAAATGTTGAAATATCAGAAACTTCTGGTGCAAAATATTGCTAGGCTTGATTTTTCCACTTTTTGTGATAAATTGCAGAATTGCCAAAACTATTGAGAAGTGACATCCAATTAAAGTTAGTCAGTTTCCAAATTTCATTCTTCTTAATTATTTCATACAGGAGAGAACAGAAAATTATGTAGAAAACTGTCATTAAATTCTACATAAGAATTAGATATCTCTTGAAATATTTCGCATCAGTTTGGAAACATACTGTATATCGTTTAAAAAATTAACCATCGAGTAAATACTGACGCAAACATAGCTAATGAAAAACGGGACAAAGTTTTCACAAAGATAGATTATTTTACAATGAAATAACAAATAATAAGTACCTGAATAACTATTTTTTTACGTGCTACCCTAAGTTTACAACCACAGAGAAAGATATAGCTAAACAGAGTGAAGAATCATTATTGGCATTCAATTTTTGTACTAAGTTTAAAGAATATTTATCAAAATTGTTTCCAATTATTTCTGATTTTCTGTTCAAAATCTTCTGTGCTTCAGAAAATAAATTGTAAAAATTGTAAAGAAAGGTGGAAATGACATTTTTTGCGTTGTAGAAATAATAGAAAAACATGTGTTTATTTTTAAATAATAAGCTGAAGTTTTACCCTTATGTCATCGTATTTTGGAACATTCTATCAATAATGAAAATCTCAACTTTGGAACTTTCCGAAGTAACATTATTTTATCTATTGGTTACTTAGAAATAAATCATTATCTGAGCATATTTTATTTTGGTAATCAAAGTAATGGTCGAAAAGTCAACACCTAAGAAAATTCCTTATTGAATTAATTTTCTTGTATCAATTTTTCAATTTGAAGTATGTTGAAACATCAGAAAGTTCTGATGCAAAATATTGCTAGGCTCGATTTTTCCACTTTTTGTGATAACATTGCAGAATTGCAAAAACTATTAAGAAGTGACATCCAATTAAAGTTAGTCAGTTTTCAAATTTCATTCTTCTTAATTATTCCATACAGGAGAGAACAGAAAATTATGTAGAAAACTGTCATTAAATTCTACATAAGAATTAGATATCTCTTGAAATATTTCGCATCAGTTTGGAAACATACTGTATATCGTTTAAAAAATTAACCATCGAGTAAATACTGACGCAAACATAGCTAATGAAAAACGGGACAAAGTTTTCACAAAGATAGATTATTTTACAATGAAATAACAAATAATAAGTGCCTGAATAACTATTTTTTTACGTGCTACCCTAAGTTTACAACCACAGAGAAAGATATAGCTAAACAGAGTGAAGAATCATTATTGGCATTCAATTTTTGTACTAAGTTTAAAGAATATTTATCAAAATTGTTTCCAATTATTTCTGATTTTCTGTTCAAAATCTTCTGTGCTTCAGAAAATAAATTGTAAAAATTGTAAAGAAAGGTGAAAATGACATTTTTTTGCGTTGTAGAAATAATAGAAAAACATGTGTTTATTTTTAAATAATAAGCTGAAGTTTTACCCTCATGACATCTTTGTTTGAAAGATTCTATCAACAATGAAAATATTAACTTTGGAAATTTCCAATGTTACATTTTTTTCTATTTATCAAAATAATAGTGGAAAAGACAAAACCAAAGAAAGTTGCTTATTGAATTAATTAATATTTTTGTATCACTTTTTAACTTGAAAAGCGTTGAAGCATCGGAAATTCTGATGCAAAATATTGCTAGGCTTGATTTTTTCACTTCTTTGTGATAACATTACAGAATTGCAAAAACTATCAAGAAGTGACATCCAATTAAAGTTATTCAGTTGGCGGATTACATTCTTCTTAATTATTTTATATAGGAGAGAACAAAAAATGATGTATAAAACTGCCATTAAATTCTACCTAAGAACTATCTCTCAAAATATTTCACTTCAGTTTGGAAACATCTTGTATATCGTTTAAAAAATTAACCATGGAGTAAATACTGACGCAAACATAGCTAATGAAAAACGTGACAAATTTTTCACAAAGATAGATTATTCTACAATGAAATAACAAATAATAAGTGCATGAATAATAAATATTTTACGTGCAATCCTAACCTACCACAGTAAGATTTAGCTTAAGAGAGATATTGTTGGCATTCAAGTTTAACGAGTGTTCATCAAAATTGTTTCTAAGGTGACCGTTTCTTATTCTTCATCTAAAATCTTCTGTGCTTCAGAAAATAAATTGTAAAAATTGTGAAATGACCTTTTTTGCGTATTACAGACAAAATAATAGAGAAACATGTGTTTATTTTGAAATAATAACCTGATGTCATCGTATTTTGAAAGATTCTATCAACAATGAAAATGTTAAATTTGGAAATTTTCGGAAGTTACATTTTTTCATCTCATTTGTTACTTGGAAATGAATCAGTAAGCAAAGTGGGTAATTTAATAGTTTTTTTTTTATCGTATTTCATTATGACACCAAGTATTCTTTTTAATTTGGTCGATGAGCGCCTTACACCTCCATATATGATCAGTATTTTATAATAGAACTATTTTCATCAGTCTTTAAATTGGACGAGGTATAATATAAACCATAAACCATTCAGCAATTATTTCTTCCAAACAACAATAAATAGCCGAAGAAAACGTAGATATTACACATCACAGACTGCCAAATCAAAAATCCCATGAAGTCTCATCATTTTCTATGGTTCCCACATAAAACACGAACGATCTCATCAAGATGGAGACCACGTACCAAAAATCAGCTCATCAACCTCCATTAACCGCCCATCAAGAGCGTCCTACAGCTTTATTACTTTACAACCCATCCATCCCGAAGTAATAAAACCAAACATTTCGTCACCCCCCTCTTTAATGACGTTTCACACGTCGACAACGTGACATGTCAAATAGCCAACAGAACGAATTCCAACGTCGAAACGCCAGGCAACTACGATCCAAAAATATCAAAATTCCGTTCAACATATGTTTCAATATAACAAAATGGTAAGTATCGAGGAGCAAGCCTGACGCCGCCGTTTTTAACCATTCGGGCACGATCGATAACGTTCGACTCCGTTCGGCTGGAATCCTCGACAACTATTGGCCATGGGCGGAGCTTGCACGGTCGAAGTTGTGCTCTGCTAGAAGAAAACCAAGCTTCTCTATGTAGTATATTCCGAAACAGTAAGCGCGTAACATGCCTTATCGCATTTTTCGTTAAAAACCGCAAAAACCTAATATTTCTCGAATCTAATTGCACAACGTGTTAGTACGTGTTCCGATCAGTGTACCGAGTGATTTTCGTGAAAATCCAACAACGCTAACCCGTTCAAAACGTGATAGAAATCGACGAATATTTTAACATGTATTCGGTGGTATCTCTATGTAGGCGATCCGACGTTGCCAGCTGAATCGACGATGTATTTTGCGACGTTGCCGGTGTCCCGTTCGGATTTTTAGAGTAATGTGCCACGGATTGCTTGGATAGTGACAGGGAACAGCGCAAGTCTGAGGTAACGTGATTTTTTGTGTCATTGTACCTTCACCGTGCATGACGGCTTTGGAACTGTTTCCATCTGAATTGCTCAACTGGTAGTTGTTTTGTTTACTGTTAACGTAGCTTAATAACGCAATTAAAATTAAGTAGTTAGGTTTGGGCTATTGCCTCTTATAGAAATGGGTTATTTTCTGTAATTATGTAGATTTTCTTTGACGTATTTATACATACATCTGTGTTAAACTCATATATCATTCAATTCTTATTGTTTTTTTTTTAGATGTAAGTAGATTTAGAAATTTTTGGGAATTTGATTATGCTTTTATGTTGTCAAAGTGGCGTTGTCATGTGATTACTTAGATCCGCCTACGTAGTAACTCACCCCTCCACAAAATGTCACCCGATCTGTCAAATAAGAACAAATGCGGTTTCGAATTCAGCATCGTCGATGTCGCTTCGGAATTGAGGACGCTAATGAATATTGAGGAGTTACAACCATGAATATTCAACAAATTTGCTGGTTTGACTGAACGTAGACGATAACCTTTGTCAAGGTTGGTGATAAATTTTGCATAATTGCCGCAGTCGAGACGAACTGTTATGTATCGAAATGATAAGGCTTATTCGAATGCAACAACGCAAGGCCACTGTGATTTTGAATGTCGTCAAGAAGCGATGCCTATACACGTTTTTCGAAGTTTTTGAACCCTGCAAGTACAGGTTATACGGTCCCTGGTTGAGAGGGGTGCAGTCTTTTGTCAATTCCAGGTCATGAAACCCAAGAATATTCAATGAAGAGTAGAATGCGTTCTCATTCGACTATATTCTAGACGAAAGACTTCGGAATAGTGGTTATTATGAAGTGTCGAAGTTATATAGCACGATAGTTCATCGTTCTTTGTTCACCAAAAAGCTTTGTGGTTGTAATATCTTTAATTTTAATTTTTTGACAGCCACGTTCAACGTAGTCTTTTCTTCTGATGACATAATGGTTTATACACTCTTGAAGAGTTAATGGATAGCGGACCTTCTTGAATGTCCATGTGAAATGACACAGTATGTTTACACAAACTTCGAGCTTGTTGAGAACGAGAATCATATCGTTTTCTTTTGGTCATCTAACACTCTTGGACTATTATACATATCTTATGACATTCAGAACGAAATTCTACAAACATGAGGACGTATAATTCCTATGCAGTACACATAATAGATATAGAAAACAACGAATAAAACTTCTTCAGTGTTAGTGATATATATATATATATATATATATATATATATATATATATATATATATATATATATATATAAAGTATACTATCGCCATTAAATCCACTAATATAAGGTTAATTTGGTACATGAACATATATCCGTTGTCATTGTTATTATAATTGTCGACATTCTGGACCTTTCGAATCCTTGAAGTGAGACAAGGCATTAAATTGTGCTTTTGAAGAGAAGAGTTTTGACTGTTATGATAATTTTGAACAAATAAGGCATCAGTTCCCAAAAAAATACTGTAGGTACGTATGATGATTGTTATCGTGGTATAGTTCAACACATAATGTCATGTCGATAATATTAATGTTATATTATTTTAGCAGAAATAAAATTAGCATATTTTACTTGTATATTTCATCATATACTGTCCTAAATCTATACCAATTGATCAACTGTCTAAGAATTTGAAATAAACACCATTCTTATACGTAATATTCTCAAAGTCATTACTGTACGTCTAACGCACGTGGTACGTATCGAACAAAGAACCCCTTTACCACGTGTGTCGACAATCAGGGACACGAAGACACCTCCATCACGATTTGCACCCTGATGAAGTCGTCAACATCAGATCTCGTCGATAAAAAAGAATGTTTGCTCGGGGATCCAACATCACAATATGACTTATGGTAACAAAGAGCCACGCCCTCGAACCATTGTAATGATTATCCCCACCCCCGTCAATAGGTCACGTCAGGTGAGGCGAGTTATTAAATAGTCGTTCCCAAAGCAATGTTTATATTTAAGCAACATCGATCTGAACGAGCACTGTTAGTTACATGGGGGACTTGGCAAATAACCCAGGTATCGGGCGAGGAAGCTGTAACTGACGATTACGAGGCTAGAGAATGGATTGTGATACTGCCAACGATATATGACGATGCATTGTGGAAACATCGTCAGAAAACGATGATATTGCATTCATATCTCTCTGAATTTCATGCTATATATATATTAATTCACCAACTATTACAACTCCATTTGAGCATAATGTACAATATCTGAATAAGCAAGTCCTAATGATAAAGTACAGCACAAGTCGACGACCTATCACTTCTTCAGATCCTTATTCGATATAATTCGTCAAATATTACGATAGACGACACTTAAGTTTATAGTGTGAGTCTTGGTTACAGTTTAAAAAATAGACTAAGCCATATGAGAGTTTAACACAAACTTCAGGGAAATACAACTTTCTGATGACATGTTAGTCTGGGTGTTTCGGTGTAGTTATCGATATCTCGTAAAGGATCGATCAAACAGTTTCAGATTTATGCTCGTTGTCACACTCACTTCACAGTCACAGTCTCTTCCTATGGCAGTTAAGGCAGATGAATTATTGAATAATACAACACAGCAGAAATGTCAAACCTAGGTAAATTGTTCGATACTTCAGCCTTGAAAGATTATTCTATGACGAACATCTTAGAAATATACTTTTGAATATTCCAAAATTTATACGAAAGTTTTTCTATGATCATCAAGGTGACAACAAAGATTTAACAACAAAAAACTAGAAGTGAGATGGGCCAGTCAGATTTGAATTAGATATCCATTTATTTTCTAGTGTCTTCTCTGACGTTTGAAAGATACTTAAGCAGATGACAAGTCGCCGATGGCTTTTAGAAGTGCCTACATCGTTAACTGGTCTTATCTATGCATAAAATCTAATCTTTTCCGTTGGAATGTGTTCAACATTTGATCTTAACATGGTTTCGTGGAAAAGAATGACGTAAATGTTACTAAATGAATTAAATATACAAAATTCCCCTACATTCTGGAAGGAACATCGAAAAAAGAAATTATATTGACAATTATGGTAAATGTGGATCTTCAATTGTACAACTGAAGAACGAACAAATAAACCTGCAAAACCTCGCGTACTTCGACTTGAAATAGGAGTCGTACGAATTGTAAAAAAATATGTAGGTCTGTTCTATAATTAGATAAGATAATGATGCTGTGGACTCTAGCTCAAGTTGACTTAATGTATGCTTCGTTTGGTTTGATAATCAGTGAATTGCTATCTTTGAACAACGTAATATTTTGCAACGTTTGTACAAGGCTCTTTATCTTAATTCGCACTATATACTGCAGGGATTTCGATTTAATATTTTTAACAATGTTCTTGAAACGGAAATTTGTGTAGTGGAGGTGACAAAATATGAACCTTGTAAAGGGTTCTCTAATTGGAAAACCCTTTATGTCGCACCGTGAATAAAATGATGTAGAAATCATTAGGTGACATCGAAATAAATTAAAAAGTTAACTTCGGATTCCTTTATACTTCACCGAAACCTCAACAACTTCTAACAACCCGTAAACAAGCAATTTACACGTGAATAACCAAATCCACTTACGAACGACACCAAAAGCAAAACACCGAAGATATATTTCCGTCATAAATTCCAATTAATCCACCTTCCATCCTCTGCTCATTGGACCTCAACCACTCCAAAAATTAAAAAGAAAGAGTCTCTAACTAAACCAATTATCGGTGCGACCTCTTCGCTAAAAAACAAAACGAAAACCTTCATAAAAACCACCCTTGGATATTCAAACTCGGTTTCATTCAAAATTGAGTGCATCCCTTGTTACAGACGCTACCCCTGGCAATATTTTTTAGTTTTCACCCTCTGCTAACCAACTGAGAACGTGGGGAGATTCTTGGGGTGGGAGAGAGACGGATAATCAACCCCTCGGCGTGAAACAGCATCGCAATCCCGTTCCTGTACAGGACAGAAGCCACAACGTGTACGGGGGATGATCTGAAATTTGTTCGGAGCAGAGAGTGGAGTTTTGATTTGCTGTTCCTCTATTGTTATTTTTCTGCGTGAAGGCAAAATTCAAGGCGGTGGATCTTAAAATCTGGCAAGCTCAGAGGTATTTTTCGTTAATGAATACTCATTTCATTTTGTCCTATACTTTTCTGTAATTTTGTACTTATTGATCTGTATCGTGTAATCTTTAGGCGAAAACTGCTTCCTCCAAGTCCCTTATAACTCCCTCGAAACCTGCAGCTTGTTGCTGATCTTGAAGCTTTCTTTCTAACTTGTTTATTCTAAACTTCATTAGTTGTAAAGGGTCTTCATTAAGAATGATTTTAATTTTGAAAAAACAACAAAGGTTTGACATATAAACATAATGCTTCCCTTGTTCTGAGGCTTCAACAATGCAGTTAATGAGGTGCAAATGTAGCTTAGCTTCATTGACACTAACGCATCCGATCGCTCCAATTTTTTATAACTCTGTAATTCTGGCTGTATTTTGCTGATAACTTGATGAATATTCTCTTGCAAGTGATCCAAAGTCTGTGGCTTGAAGGCATAGACTTTTGCTTTCACATAACCCCAAAGAAAATAATCCGAATCACGACACACGACCTTGGCTTGGGATAATCTTAGCACTCTTGACTCCCATGTTATCTTCTTTCTGGTCATTCTATACGTCCGGTTGGATTTGAAAGCAAAAGGTTTCTTGATCTACTGAAGACCTTAGTACGTTCTACTTCTGAGTTGAAGGAAAATTAGATTTCAATGGATTATTTGTAACATTAGCTCCAGCATCGTTTTTAAAGAAATATGGACCGATGATACCTCCAGCGTGTAAAGCACACCATACAGTGCATTTTTCAGAATGCAATGGAACCTGCAGAACTTCTTGAGGACTGTTTTCACACCATATACGGCAATTTTGCTTGTTTACATAGCCGTTCAACCAAAAATGATCTTCATCACTAAACACAATTTCACGATAAAAAAGTTGATCAACTTCAAGCTGTTCTAGGGCCTAATCAGCAAACAAACGACGCTTATTATGGTCAAGTGGCTTCATTTCTTGAACCAGTTGGACCTTGTATGAGTGTACGTAAAATTTTCCATGTTGTGGATGCACAGAGTCCAATTTGTAGTGAACGTCGACGAACAGACAAATCTCGATCATCATTAACACTATGACTTACAGCAGCGATATTTCCTTCTGTACGTACAGTTCTTTGTCTTGTTGTTGTTGTTGCTTCGAGTAGAGAAAATGTTGTCCGAAATCTATCCATAGTTCGACGAATAAGCTGCTCTGATGGACGATTATGTAAACCATAAATTTCACGAAGTGCTCTATAAGTTTGGCGAATAGAACACTGATTTTGAAAATAAATTTAAACCATTTGTAAACGCTGTTGCGGCGTGAGTCTTTCCATTATAATTTGTCAACGCTTACTGAATAGAAATGTCAAAACAACATGGCTTCTACCTTCTGTCAAATCACACGAAAGTTCTATCACTCTAAAAATACACCCGATACCTGCTTATTACTTGAATTCCCTTGTTTTCAGAAACACTCTCTTTATTCTAAACTTTTCTGATATTCTTCTCTTATCTACCCTTCATTTGTATTTTTTATCTCTAGTAGAATGATACTATCCCTTTGTAGTCTAGTGCTTTCATTTGCAACACTCTTCAAAACTGTACTTTACAAAGGTTTGAACGACCTTGAACTTACATATTCTCACCTGTTATAATAAGTCTCACTTCAATCTGTTTTGTTAGTTGTATTAATTATTTTAGCTCTTGAAGTGAACGTACTTGTTAAATCTGCAAACAAATCTTTAATTTTGCTTAGGTTATTAGTTTTATTTCACGTTTACTGTCACTGTTGGCGTCCATTAGTGAATTTATTGAATTCTTGGTAGTCTGCATGCTTAATTCTTTCCCCCTTAACTTTTCAAATTTCTTCTCATTACCTCAATCCATATCCAGGTAAAAGTTGTTTCGTTTTTGGTATCACCAGTCCATTCCTTTCAGTTTTTGTTGGCAAAATTTTGAATGGTCTGGAAGACCCTCAGTTACTCAATTTGTAACCTTTACTTAATCAGCTGTCTTTGTAAACTCTTCTCATCGCTCACTTCAATCCGTTTTGTTATACCCCTAGGCAAATCACAACTCTGGCTCCAACACTCTTTATTTGAATTCCTCGGACGCTTGAATGACTTGGGAATGTTTACCTCTTAGGTTCTTCATGTTTACTTGAATCTAGTTTATATCTAGCCGGAACACACCTGGTGTCTTTCCTCGATTTGTCTTATTTCGTGCGCTTGGTGCCTTATCCGGACTATATGATGGATGCATTAGAACGTCTCAATCAAGCTTCTGCAGTTTCTGGCGAGTCACTGCAGACGTGTGTTCTGGCATTGTTCTGATGGAACATAACACCACTTCTGTTGCTTAATTTTGGCAGTTTCTCTTCAATCGCTAGCGTTAAACGGTCAAGTTGTTGGCAGTAGAGATACGAATTTTATATTTGACCATATGGATTGATAAATGATACCTTTCCAGTTCTACTAAATGCACAGTAGGATCTTCCTGGTCGTAAGTTCTGGTTTGGCCACCGTTGGAGCTGCTTGACCGCCTTTGACCACGACAGTTCTGAATGGGGGTCGACTTCATTCCCTTTGGCCAAGGCTTCGCAGATGGAAATTCCATCCATCATGTTTTTTGATGTAAATTGGGTTTTTTTTTAATGCAACTTTGCGCAAATGGTTTAAAACCGATTTATGGTCGATTTTTAGCTCCTGAGCGATGCTATGACTAGCAAGATGCCGGTACATTTCGAATATTTCCTTGTTTTGATCTCATCAGTGAGAAATCTTATTTCAAGCAAAAATGCAAGATGTTTTTGTGTGACCTTCTGTTATCTGGTACTTCCCTTAAATGGAGTACACTGTACAATTTTTATTGTGATTTTGTGCACCATATGCTTCAAATGATTACCATTTGAATCATTCGTTTCTGTAGGCAAGTTTCGAAAGTAACCACGTCAGAAAGATCCTGTATTACATCACACGATATCACTCGATCTCGAAAGCGATCAAAGCAAGCCTCCCCGTACACAAACAACGTAGGGCGCCGTCAATACATCCAGATACTACAACGCATTTCGACGCACACGAGGCTGCAGCTAGATGAAAGGGAACCCAAGGCGAGGGGATAACATTATTAACAACAAATTTGTATGCCGCTTCGAACCAAGAGAGAGAAAGAACGCACAACGAAGGAGACGGATACAGGACAGAGAGAAAGCATATAATTTGAACGAGACCGACTCTGATATTATAAATGAGTTAAAAAGCGGCTATTTAGGTTGTAACGACCGGAGAGAGACGTCGCAACGGCATAGAAAAGGACGGAGAACGGTTCGCGTGACAAGATACACCATAAATACAAAAAGTCGACCGGCTTCTCTCGCCGTAACTGGAATTGTTTATTCACGTAGACGGTTTTGGTATACGGCTAATGATTATTCATTACTGCGCTATAATTGAATTATTTACAAAATAACTTGTTCTGGGTTGAGCGGGTATTGGAGGCGATCGATTCTGTGTTGTTTGGTCGAGTTATGATGCCCATTAGGCTGTGAGTTATCTGGCCAGGGTTCCCGTTTGTTGGAGATTGGACGTGATTTCTCTTTATGGTGATTGTTTCTCCAAATGTCACATTCTAGATTGGAATTCGACGAGGTTTCCTATCTTTTGATTTGTTGGTTTCATAAAGGCAGTTTGTCGAGGCTGAAAAAGTAATGCCAAATTGTTGGAATTTGTTTCCAACATCAGAGTTCAATTCGCCAATTCAGGCCTTATTTCATGAATAACACGAGTTACGTTGGCTTTCCAAAGCGTCTATTGTTTCTGGTTTAAAAGCATAAACCAATGACTTGACATAACCCCAAAGAAAATAATCCAATGGAGTTATGTCGCATGATCTTAGAGGCCAATGAATTGGACCAATTCTCGAAATAATGTTATCGCCAAATCTTCCTTTCAATAAATCAATTGTTACGGTAGCAGCATGAGGTGTAGCACCATCTTGTTGGAACCAAAACACTTCTGGATCGATACCATTCAAATTTTGAAACAAATAATCGTTGATCATCGATCTGTAACCAGCACCATTCACTGTTACATTAGCTCCATCATCGTTTTTACAGAAATATGGATCGATAATGCCTCCAGCGTGTAGAGCACACCATACAGTGCATTTTCAGGATGCAATGGAACCTGTAGAACTTATTGAGGTTTATGTTTGATTGTATCTGTCTCTACTTGTCGGAAATACATCTTGATGATTAAATGATTTTAAGTAAAACACTTTATTTCCGCTTATTTCTATTTTGCAACGACAATTGTTTCGTCAATTACATATTGACTTCGACAGGTTAGTATGGTAACTAACTACTTTTACAAAATCTTTCTCCTTAAATACAAGTTTCACTAAAAATACGTGATAAAATGAAGTTTTCAAGGAGTTTATTAAAAAAGGTTCAACAACGGAGAATGGTTCACATCTGTTTGGTCGTTCAACAAAATATTCATTTTATGATGCCGGTTTATTTCCATTGCTTCTAAAAGGTCCAATCTATTGCATTTGTTCTCGAAATGGAGAACTTCAAAGTTATGGTCAAAATCGTGTACGGATATGGCAGATGCCTGCCATAAGTGGAGTTTGATTTATTCTTAACGAATGAATTCTGGTGTTCCGGGATCCTACTCTCTAAAGATCTACCCGTTTGGCCAATGTATACATATGGACATGTACCACAATTTAACCTATATACTCCTGATCTCTTGTTCTTATTGACGATATCTTCATTATTTTTTATTAATTAATATTAATAAAGATATCGTCAATAAGAACAAGAGATCAGGAGTATATAGGTTAAATTGTGGTACATATGTATACATTGGTCAAACGGGTAGATCTTTTGAGAGTAGGATCCAGGAACACCAGAATTCATTCGTTAAGAATAAATCAAACTCCACTTATGCCAGGCATCTACAAGAATCCGGATATGATTTTGACCATAACTCCATTTCGAGAACGAATGCAATAGACTGGACCTTTTAGAAGCAATGGAGTTGAACCGGCATCATAAAATGGATATTTTGTTGAACGACCAAACAGATGTGATCCGTTCTCCGTTGTTGAACTTTTTTTAATAAATTCCTTGAAAACTTCATTTCAACACGTATTATTAGTGAAACTTGTATTTAAGGAGAAAGATTTTGTAAAAGTAGTTAGTTAGCTGACGAAGTCAATATGTAATTGACGAAACAATTGTCGTTGAAAAATAAAAATAAGCGGAAATAAAGTGTTTTACTTCGAATCATTTACGATGATTTCCGTCAAGTAGAGACCGAAACAAGAACTTGATGATTAAAGTAAAACAACTTAATTTCCGCTAATTTATTTAATTTCACAACAATTGTTTCGTCATGACAACATGACTTCTTCAGGTGAGTATGGTACTAACTACATATTTGATATTGAGTTCTTTGAATATACAAAATTTACTGAAAAGAAAGTAGTGGGAATTTACAGTAATTTGTTTTTTTATTATTACCCAAAGTTTCAGAGAAGGTTAAGGTTGAGAGGGGGATTTATTAAATCCCCTCAATATGAAATATGTAGTTAGTACCATACTCACCTGACGAAGTCATGTTGTCATGACGAAACAATTGTTGTGAAATTAAATAAATTATCGGAAATTAAGTTGTTTTACTTTTATCATTATTGAGGATTGTTTGCACTCCATATACGGGCAATTTTGCTTGTTTGTATAGCCGTTCAACCAGAAATATGTTGATTCACTAAACACAATTTTACGATAAAAAGTGAATCAACTTCAAGTTTTCCTAGGGCCCAATCAGCAACCAAACGACGCTTATTATGGTCAAGTGGCTTTAGTTCTTGAACCAATTGGATCTTGTATGGGTGTATACCAAAATTTTTACGCAAAATTTTCAGGTGGTGGATGCACAGACTTCAACTTGTTGTGAACGTCAACGAATAGACAAATCTTTATTATCATTAACACTATCACTTACAGCACCGATATTTTCTTCTGTACGTACAATTCTTTGTTTTGTTGTTGCATCGAGTAGAGAAATTGTTGTCCGAAATCTAGCAATAGTTCGACGAATAAGCTACTCTGATGGACTATTATGGAAACCATAAATTTCATGAAGTGCTCTATAAGTTAGGCGAATAGAACACTGATTTTGAAAGTAAATCTCAACGGTTTGTAAACGTTGCTGCGTCGTGAGTCTTTCCATGATAATTTGTCATTACTTAATGAACATAACTGTCAAAACAACATGGCTTCTACCTTCTGTCAAATCCCTCTCGAAAGTTCTATCAGTCTAGAGAGAAACACCCGATATCTTCTGCAGATTAGTTCCAGTATAGTCTGTTATTATTCCTATGTCCTTATCGTCACTATTAATCTCTTTTAGAATTAACAAGAGCAAATCATGTTATCATGTTATCAAAGGATAGTCAATGAAACATATGAAACACATCCGTACGTTGGTTGTAACATTTTTGGCTTAACATTTTCATACAGGACAGCGCTTCTCTTGTTCCAAGACGTTTCTAAAACCGAACCGAGTCTAACCAGATCTCTCTTCACATTTCTTGTGAATTCTGTTATGTATGCTTCGCAAAAACAATTTAAGCATATGACTCGTCAGACTAATAAAGTCAGGATAAGTTTTGGACCTGAATATCTCGGATAGGCAAAATCAGTCCAATGTTTTCGCAGTCATTCAAATTTTTCGTGAGGATCCTGGCTGATATGAACAAGCGCACGTTTGTTTTAATCGTGACGAATTAAATATTGTGTACTTAGGAACACTCAATTAATGTTTCCCCGCAATTATCAACCTAAAAATCACTAGAATTCATTCCTCTCTCGGCCGTGAACGATAATTGTGACCACCAAACGCGATCGACCCGAGCAAAAAAGTCATACAATACACATGACATTTTTGAGGTTAAGGCAAACCAGTAGATCGTACCCACCGGACCAAGACCAGATTGTACGCGAAACGTACCACAATACACCGCGGGGAATGCGCTCTTTACCTTATAATTCCGAAAAAATAAAAATGATCCTGGACTGCCGCGATATCACGATCGAAACCAGAGCTGACTTGACGAGGAGGGATCTTCGTGCAGAAGCAATAACCTCGACTGGGTGTTCTCTATTCTTTTCGGAATTATCCGAGGCTCGGGGGCCCGGTTGAATTGAACTCTTTGTAGATGGCTTTCGCTGGAATTATGTTCCCTTGCCGTTTGCTTTTAGCGTTTTTCGCTCGAGATGTCAAACTGAAACACTGCAGGCGAAGAGCGTCTTCTGCAAACCATTTGGTAATGAACACTCTCAAATTCTCACAAAAATGGAATTTGTGCATTAGAAATACACAGTGGTTTACAACCCATAAATAGTATCCACATTTTCAAATATCCCATCAGACACGTAACTTCAAATAGTGAATTATAAATGATCTATTGAACAAAATCAAGTTTAAAATAGCAATAACACTAGCACATCCTAGGCCTAAGGTTTAAACGAATCATTCAAACGATTTGCATAGGACAGAATTCTGCTAAATATATCATTCGAAAGTTTTATTCTGAATTTGTGTTCCTGGTTTTCGAATATTCATTAAATTCTTGCGAGTGTACGAATGAATTATTGCCGAATCATCAAAAGTACTTGACTCTGCTCATCAGCACAGGGCATTATACAGGCTGTCCCAACGGAAATTGGACGCCTCAGAACTCGGGAACGAAGAATTTTCGAAGAATTAACAAAAAATTGAGAGGTGTCAAGGGAGACCCGGATGGAACGAAGCTCCTATTGTAATAAAATTTTATTATTTTTAAGTTAACAAAAATAATAACAAAATTTGTGGGTCCGAAGATGGGTTGAAAAGTTTGCGTTTCGTAACGTGTGGTGGCGTATATCTAGGACGAATTGGGACAACTTTCTAAGAAAGTTTCAAAGGACATTTTTTCGAAACAAATCAAGTCTTTCTAGAATTAGATCGTCTACATATAGAAGCAAAAGAAAAAAATTAGGCATCTTTGAATCGACAGAGGTCTTCAAGAATAAGCAAGAATCGGCAATAGAACTATTAAACGAGCAAACGGCATACTATACTTCTTGAAGTTTTGCACTAGTCGAAGCTTTGCATAAATAAAGGGTGATTCATTTAGAGGTACTGTTTGTGGTGGGGATTTAATTGCAGATTGCTCAGGCCTCGTGTTAACTGAAGTGCCATTTCTGTTCGGTAGTGTTTGACAATTCATAATGGAAAGACTTAGCCCGGTAAAGCGTCTACAAATTGTTCAACTTCATTACGAAAATGGGCGTTCTACGAGGAATGTGTATCGGGCAAGATTGTCAAGAACCCAACGACTAAAACTGAAACGATTCGGAAGGTCGTTCGGCTTCAATTCTTGCACTAGTTGAATTTTGTAAGCTTTTAAAGAATGATCGTTACGTAAAATACGACAAATTGTATATGACAGGCCAAGCTGTTGAGAACGGCGACGAATCGACACTTCACGGTCTTCGCGTACAATCTCCGCTTCCGCCCCTATATTTTCTTCACTATAGTGTGGTCTATTAGGTCGAGTATTATCCAATAATGAAAATTGGGTCTCAAACGTACACATGGTAGAGCTAATTGTGTGTTGGGTAGGTAGATTTTGTGGACCATAAGTTGCTCTAAGCGCCCGATACACATTCCTTGTAGACCCTCATTTTCGTAATGAAGTTGAACAGTTTTTAGACGCTGTGCCGGGCTAAGTCTTTCCATTATGAATTGTCAAGCACTACTGAACAAAAATGTCACTTCAGTTAACGCGAGGCATGCGTAATCTGTAATTAAATCCACACCACAAAAAGTACCTCTAAATGAATCACACTTTATATAAAACCATTGAAAGACAAGTTGTTACTCAGTTTTATAATGTAGCAGAAACACGAATCACTGTATCCCTATGATGAAAAGTGATAGAAAACGAAGAAGTTCTTCATTTAAAACATATTTAAAGAGGTTTATTTTCAGAAAGGTGCAACTTGTAACGTTTCGATATTGACGAAACTAGTTTTGGACGACAATTGCTTATCAAGTGGGAGAGTGTTTACGTTTTATCGTGAATATGTAAACATAATCAAACCTGTTCATCCTATAAATAAATGAACTAAAAACTAAATTAGTCGCATTTTGACAACACATTTGACACTTCAAAAATAATGTCGACAAATTTATTGATGACCACGAATAAAAAGACATTGAAGAACAAAAACGGACATTTTAAAACATTGTAATTGGTGATGGAAGGTGCTTTCAATACAATCAAGAAGCCAAGCACCAAGACGTCTCATGTAAGCACTCAGAGGAACCTAAATGTTCATTTGTTCTTTCTACTGGAAGGGAAGTTTCTTTCAGGATATACTCTCAATAATTTGATTTAAATGAGTTTTATTCCCATAACTTATTCAGCCTTTTTGACAGATCCTGAACTCTTCTATGCCATTATATTCCATAACGTTGATATTCGAATTCGAAAGTCTTATAACTTATTAACCTTTTTGACATATCATTAACTGAATGAAGGTTAGCTCTAGGTGAAACCAGAAATCAAGCGGTTTTGCCACATTCTTCTTGATTGTCCAACCATGTCTCTGACAATAACAAAATGATCGTTTTTCTGTAACAGAGTCGATTAAATCAACTGACTGTTTACGAAGGCTTTGGACGTTGAACGTGCACAATGAAATGCCTGTATCTCTAGTAATGAAATCAATGACTGATTTTGCCTTCGTTTCAAGCTTATTTAATGACAATCTCTGAAACTCTTGTACTTGAGATATTGTTGATGAAGCTTGTACTCGATTAAGATTAAATCGAAATTTAGTTTCATCATCATCAAATGTAACGATAAATAAACCTAATACACTCAACAAAAATAATCGTCGCGACACCACACTGTTTAATGCGCAAGCACTGGCTTGCTTTCTTTTTTCGTCTTGATTTTTTCCGTCTAGCCCCCTTTTTCAACGCGCATTAAGGAACTTCGTTCCAACAGGTCAACAATGTCGCCATAGGAATTCTTTATCCCTAATGCAGAACTTGGAAATTATTTTTGGATTCTTCAATACTCTTAGGTTCTTGAGGTTGGGCGGTTCAATATCACCTTTTGAAGGTAAGTTCAATATCACATTATTTTGTGAATAATGAACCGATATTGAAAATTTCAACTGGGTTGTGTACGGAACGTGAAAAAGTTTCAAATTAACCGACACTCGACATCTCTTTTATATTCAAAAAATGTTGGAGGTTGATGCCATCTTCATAAGGGTGGTGTTTCCGCAATAAACTCTTGATGGAAATTTGTCCCCCTCAAAACAGAACTTACGAAGTTTTCTTGAAATCTTTGAAAAATCTTCGTTTCTGAATTCTGAGAGGGCTCAAATTTTCGTTGGGACACCCTGTAATGTTAAGTGTGAGAATGCATTGTTCTCGAATTCCAAGAAGTACTTGACGCCACCCAACGCTACAGAGGATTCATCTTAAGCGTAAACCAGGAAAATTGGTGCCCTTGAGAACCAGGTTTAAGTATTCGAATACTTTCAAGTTCTCGAATAAAATGTTATATCGAAACCTAGACCTTATGTTATGTTTTCAAATTTCGAAAGCTGATCTGAATTTGTGCTACTGGTTTTCGAAATACAATCAGCTTCTTGCCAATGTGAAGATGTATTTGAATTCCCAAAAGTATCGGGTGTTTTTTTTAGAGTGATAGAACTTTCGATAGGGATAACTCTAATTTGACAGAAGGTAGAAGACATGTTGTTTCGACATTTCTGTTCAGTAAGCATTGACAAATTATCATGGAAAGACTCACTCCACAACAACGTTTACAAATTGTTGAAAATCATTTTCAAAATCAGTGTTCTATTCGCCAAACTCATAGAGCACTTCGTGAAATTTATGGTTTACATCAGAGCAGCTTATTCGTCGAACTATCGATAGATTTCGGACAACATTTTCTCTACTCGATGCAACAACAACAACAAGACAAAGAACTGTACGTACAGAAGAAAATATCGCTGCTGTAAGTCATAGTGTTAATGATGACCCAGATTTGTCTATTCGTCGACGTTCACAACAAGTTGGACTCTGTGCATCCACCACATGGAAAATTTTGTGTGAAGATCTTGGTCTACACCCATACAAAACTCAACTGGTTCAAGAATTAAAGCCACTTGAATATAATAAGCGTCGTTACAGATTGATGATCAATGATTATTTGTGTCAAAATTTGATTGGTATCGACCCAGAAATGTTTTGGTTCCAACAAGATGGTGCTACACCTCATGCTGCTACCGTAACAATTGATTTATTGAAAAAAAGATTTGGCGATAAGATTTTTTCGAAAAATGGTCCAAATAATTGGCCTCCAAGATCATGCGACATAACTCCATTGGATTATTTTCTTTGGGGTTATGTCAAGTCATTGGTTTATGCTGATAAACCAGAAACAATAGACGCTTTGGAAGCCAACATAACTCGTGTTATTGATGAAATAAGGCCTGAATTACTCGAAAAAGTGGTCCAAAATTGGTCTGGTCGAATGCGGTTTTTCAGAGCCGCAAATTATTTGCAAAACATAAATGTCATAAAATTATTTTTCGAATAAAAAACAATTTGGCTTCAATCTTAATTTAAATGTATTTTATTTCAATTTAAGGTGGTATCACCCTAAACGAACACTCGATACAAGATCGTGAAACCCAGCAAATCTCAAAACATACCCTTCGACAACACCACAGACAACATCGAATACCTCGAATCCCACGGCTTATCTGCGATCGCACACGCTGCTAATCGCCAGTACAAGAAACGCACCCGACGAGGCAAAAAAACCACGCGAAGAGCGTTCAATCAAGATTAAGCACCAGGTATTTCACGTCTCTAGGCCGCGTCTGGTACGTGTGTGGCGGTGAGCGAGAGGGTAGGACGTCTATGGTCCGTCCGTTCCTCGTCGGGCGCTCATTGAAAAACGGGCCGCGTCCGCAACCCGCGGGCGACCGTTCAGATGAAGCTATTTGTTTACAAATAAACCGCGCGTTCGAGGCGAAGTCATTGGCGGCGTTTCGCTGGTAATTGGCGAGAAGTCGTGTCTCTGGGATGAGATTACGGTGATCTTTTGTTAGATCCGGCTCGAAGTGACCAATGAAGAAAAAACTTGAGATGTGTTTTCCGTAGTTCTCATACTAGTTGAACTTTCTAAGCCTTCACACCGAGGTCTTTGTGCCAAATTCTCCTTAGAGAAGTGCGAGAAATATCCATTCTTGAGCAAGATGATGAGTTGTGTTGATTGTGACATTCTGAGCTACAGGTGTACTGGACGAGAACATGAATGGGTTGTTTTATCAAATAACGATCAAGTTTTCACGATCAATTTGACCCATTTCATTTCTATTGAATTTTCCACGTAAATTTCTAACAGTATGGATTGAAGATTCACCACCTTGGAAATAAGTTTATAATATTTTCCAATTTGTTCAGGTGTAAATCGACCCATTTCGTTCATGTCAAAATGTTTTACAGTCTAGGTTTGAGGAATTTTTCCATTATTCACTTTAATTTTTCATCTTTTCAGCCACTGTTGAAGTGTGTTTCAATTATGTTGAAGATATTGCATTTAGGAACGTTTTGAGTTATTCTCAATGATTTTAGTTCAGTAGGCTCTTTCACCTGAGTATGAATTTAAAAGCTGACGGCTTAATAATTTCCATTTATAATCCTAGATCAATGATTGATACAGTAACACGGACTACAAAAGACCAAAAATGCTATTATTGTGGGTCGAAAAACTTTTTCCTGATTTCAAACAAGTGCGTGTATGGATCGAATTAGGAAAGATTTATCTATCTAATAACAGCATTTTCACCACAACACCATTTTACGTTTATTTGCCACGAACAAACGTTAACGTTTCTCAATTATGCCCGATATTCGGAGATCACTGACAACAGTTAGACACGCCCCTTGCCGCAAATGTAGTACCGGTTCATTTGATCTACTGGCCCCTTGAACTACCCGAAAAAATATTATCAATCGATTATATTGATCAATCCAGTAGGCTAGTTTATTCGGTGTTTTTTTTAAAGTGATAGAACTTTAAATTTAAACAAAACACATTTAAATTGAGATTGAAGCCAAACTTTTTTTATTTCAAAGATAATTTTACGACATTTGTTTCAAAAATAATTTTCGGCATATATCCACCACCACTAGCTATAAGGAACCGCATTCGACCAGACCAATTTTGGACCACTTTTTCGAGTATTTCAGGCCTTATTTAATCAATAACACGAGTTATGTTGGCTTCCAAAGCGTCTATTGTTTCTGGTTTATCAGCATGAACCTATGACTTGACATAACTCCAAAGAAAATAATCAAGTGGAGATATGTCGCATGATCTTGGTGGCCAATTAATTGGACCATTTCTCGAAATAATGTTATCGCCAACTCTTTCTTTCAATAAATCAATTGTTACGGGAGCAGCATGAGGTGTAGCACCATCTTGTTGGAACAAAAAACTTCTGGGTCGATACCATTAAAATTTTGAGACAAATAATCATTGATCATCGATCTGTAACGAGCACCATTCACTGAACCATTAGCTTCAGCATCGTTTTTAAAGAAATATGGACCGATGATGCCTCCAGCGGGTAAAGCACACCATACAGTGCATTTTTCAGGATGCAGTGGAACCTACAGAACTTCTTGAGGATTGTTTTCACTCCATATATGGCAATTTTGCTTGTTAACATAGCCGTTCAACCAGAAATGAGCTTCATCACTAAACACTATTTTACGTTAAAAAAGTGGACCAACTTCAAGCTGTTCTAGGAACCAGTCAGCAAACAAACGACGCTTATTATGGTCAAGTAGTTTTGGTTCTTGAAACAGTTGGATCTTGTATCGGTGTAGACCAAGATTATTACGCAAAATTTTCCATGTGTTGGATGCACAACTTGTTGTGAATAGACAAATTTGGATCATCATTAACACTATGACTTACAACAGCGATATTTTTTTCTGTACGTACAGTTCTTTATCTTATTGTTGTTTTTGCATCGAATAGAAAAAATGTTGTCCGAAATCTATAGACAGTTTGACGAATAAGCTGCTCGATGGATGATTATGGAAGCCATAAATTGCTCTATAAGTTTGGCGAATAGAACACTGATTTTGAAAATAAATTTGAACAATTTGTAAACGTTGTTGCGGCGTCAGTCTTTCCATGAAAATTTGTCAATCTGTCATCTGTCAAATCACAGTTATCCCTATCGAAAGTTCTATCACTCTAAAAAAGACCCGATATTAATATGATTTATTCAGAACGTAATAAAGTTTTCTTCACACACTATTCATTTCAATTCTTAACTTGCAGATTGATCTAAATAATAACTGTGATTTTAATAAAATCCAGAGTATTTTTGGCTAATAATCCACAGGAACTGGGCATCGTTCGGAAAGTAATTTATTAAACTAGCTATTGCCACCATATTTCTTAAGTTGTAAGTAAATAAAACAAGTGTTTTATTTTATAATGACAATTACAACTGATTTCTACCAAGCAACGGCCCAATCTATCATAAATATTTCTTAAGAATGATTTATCAGTATATGAAATTTTCGTAAGAAAATTGAATCAACTTGAAATAGTTACTCATAAGGGCATAATTAAATTTATACGCAGAGTGTGTCAAAAAATTTACGAAAGAAGTCTCTGCAAAATGCTTTTTTCGTGTCCTGCAAGAAATGTGCTCTCAGAAAAGTTGTAAATGAAGGCTCCTTCGAAAACGATTCACAATCAGAATGCAAATTATTAGTAAGCAGTATTGATGACTCCTGGGAGCAAGCTTTTCTATGATATCTAGTAGACTCCAAAATGAAAACATTCAATCAAAAATTTCGAGGACGTCAAATGATTGCAAATTATGTCAATAATGCTTTTGATTAATTTTTTGTGACAATCAAAATTGAGTTAAAAGAAACACATATAAAGGGTCTTTCATTAACAGCGCCCCATATTGTTTTGTAAATAAAACACATTTTTTATTTGAAAATTATTGAAATTTTCATTTCATTATAAAGTACAATGGATACCATTAGTTATGAAAGAAAACAACATTTAAATGTCCACCACAAAAACGCTGGCAGGAATGAAGTCAATGAACCCAATTTTCCATGACTCTCTTACACAAATCAGGTCGTATGTTAGCAATTACTAGTTGAATATTGATTTGCAAATGATTGCGAGGCGGGTTATTTATCAGTCCATTTCTTGAAATAATCGAGTCACCTGTTTACAATTTACATTTAACTAAAGTCTACGCTGGATTTCTATCAAGTAAAGACCAACATGATACGAAATCAAAATTGAACTACACATTCACGGGTACTCTTGATAATCGTGTTTCAAGTGTTACTCTACAGGTATTTTCCGTTCACACCATTCACGTGATAGCAGCATGGCACTCCTTTCTCAAAATAGAGCCATCAAAATGGGCAAAGTGACCTGCCATGAGAGGAATCGTCCTAATACTGAGATAGTGAACAACGAAACATTAATACTGATTTATGCATCTTCTGCCGGCTTCGACCAAGTTGGGCTTTTTATCGCCCGATCGAACGACGTCTGTCGTGCTTGCCCACGGAGATGGCTAGACAAGGACGGACGTAGAGATTCCCAATAAATTTTAAACAGCTCGGTGCGGTGACAGCTGCAAAAATATGAGGTTGTCTTTTCTCTTTCTCTAAGGGTCCCCTTTGAGTGCAGAGGATCGTTTCGTGCCTGTCAGCTATTCTGGAAATAGAAAAGCAGCAGGGAGGGTTGAGGTTTGGTGTCTAAATAGAAATTATGCGTGTTTCTGGCTGTTTTCGAAAAGTCAAGGTGTAAAAGAAAGTTCAGTGCTTGTTTTTTGATTGTTTTAGTTTTACTGGGGAAATTTATGTTAAAATTTGTAATTAAAAAAACCTTCCCAATTCCAGAGAATACAGATTACGTTTTCCGTTTCTCTCCCTCCGTCAATTTTCGTGTTTTTGAAGTTTTTCTGAATTGGCACTTACATATCCTTCAGATGATTAGTCTATAACAAGTGACGTTTTAGTGTTGAATCGGATCATGGAATTGAGCTACCAATTAGCATTCCATCAAGCAGAAATACCCCTGACCCTTCTCTGGGCTTTCGAATTTGCCCCCAGATCAAAACACTGCACTCAACACACGATTAAAGGGTGTAAGTGAGGGGTTTGAATTAACTAAATATAATCTTCTCGTTAATTTGCATTGTGACACTTTTGTACTTGATGCTACGAGTCTTCAAGTTGAATCATAATTTGAGAGGAGAATGGAATGCAATAATATCGGGTGTTTTTTTTAGAGTGATAGAACTTTCGATTAGGGATAACTGTGATTTGACAAACGATGTTGTTTTGACATTTCTGTTCAGTAAGTATTGACAAATAATCATGGAAAGACTCACGCCGCAACAACGTTTAAAATTGTTGAAATTTATTTTAAGAATCAGTGTTCTATTCGCCAAACTTATAGAGCACTTCGTGAAATTTATGGTTTACATAATCGTCCATCAGAGCAGCTTATTCGTCGAACTATTGATAGATTTCGGGCAACATTTTCTCCACTCGATGCAACAACAAGCGTACGTACAGAAGAAAATATCGCTGCTGTAAGTCATAGTGTCAATGGTGATCCAGGTTTGTCTATTCGTCGACGTTCACAACAAGTTGGACTCGTCCACCACATTTTGCCTAAAGATCTTGGTCTACACCAATACAAGATCCAACTGGTTCAAGAACTGAAGCCACTTGATCATAATGAGCGTAGTTTGTTTGCTGATTGGGCCCTAGAACAGCTTGAAGTTGACCCACTTTTTTATAGTAAACTTGGTTACCCTGTAAATAATTTTAATAATATCTAGTCACTGAAAGTGAGATCACGTGTTGCAGGCAATATCTTATAGGTTTAAAATTCACAGTCTTAGTACCGGAAATCTTAGTACCGGAGATCTTAGTACCGAACCATCTGAGTACCGGAGATCTTAGAACCGAAGATCTTAGTACCAAACCATATTAGTACCGAACCATCTTAGTTCTGGATACTTTACTGGTCATTTGGAGCAAACTGAAACCCTATTGATTATATGAAATATAATAACTGTCCTTGAAGAAAGCACTATCATTTTGGAAAACAATAAGGCGGTTAGTATTACGTAGATTCCTATCAATAATTTCTGCTTTTATGAATGCCAATGCTCATTTCTGGTTGAACGGCTATGTAAACAAGCAAAATAGCCGTATATGGAGTGAAAACAATCCTCAAGAAGTTCTGCAGGTTCCATTGCATCCTGAAAAATGCACTGTATGGTGTGCTTTAACGCTGGAGGCATCATGGGTCCATATTTCTGTAAAAACGAAGCTGGAGCTAATGTTACAGTGAATGGTGCTCGTTGCAGATCGATGATCACTGATTATTTGTTTCAAAATTTGAATGGTATCGACCCAGAAGTGTTTTGGTTCCAACAACATTATTTCGATAAATGGTCCAATTAATTGGCCTCCAAGATCATGCGACATAACTCCATTGGATTATTCTCTTTGAGGTTATGTTAAGTCATTGGTTTAGGCTGATAAACCAGAAACAATAGACGCTTTGGAAGCCAACATAACTCGTGTAATTGATGAAATAAGACCTGAACTACTCGAAAAAGTGGTCCAAGGTGGACATATACCGGAAATTATTTTTAAAACATAAATGTCATAAATTTTTCTTTCAAGTAAAAAAAAATTGGCATCAATTTCAATTTAAACATGTTTTTTTTCAATTTAAAGTTCTGTCACTTTAAAAAAACACCCGGAACTTTTATAGGTTACAAATACACGAGGTAATTTATCGCTGAAAGTTTTCGATTTACCAGTGGCAAGTTATTTTAAAAGTTGGTGCATGTTTTGTGCAATGTGACGAAACGATTTTTTCTTCCTTACTCAAAATAGTATATCCAAAGCTTTTCTCAGGGCTAAACTATGGCAAAAATTAATGGGAGCATCAAACGGACAATTTGCCCTTCTGATGCTCCGATCTTTGTTGAGGTATACAGCATGTATTGCGACTGAAGGGACGCAGTTTGAAGATTTGTTGTAAAGTAATAAATTTAAGAATTCAAAAATTCTGGATATTTTTCTAGAAACTGATTGGTAGGAAAAAAATTGATTATTCCTGGGTGAAATTAAAGACTTCATTAAACATGATTCAGATTGTTCGATTTCGGTCAAATATGTACCGTTTTGTTCTATAATTTGTTGCCATTTTAAAAGTAGCTTCAAAATGCCTTTCTCGTACGATCACTCAGAAAGCGTTGCAATGCTAGAAGAAGATGGTAGTCGCTTGGTGCCTGGTTCGGACTATATGGTGGATACGTTAAAAGTTTCTAATCGAACTCTCGGAGTTTCTGGAGAGTCACTACAGACGTGTGTGGCCTGGCGTTGTACTAATGGAACACAACACCTCTTCTCTTAGTCAATTCTAGCCGTTTTTGGTCGATCGCTAGCTTCAAACGGTCCAGTTGTTGTCAGTAGAGATAGGAATTTAGTCTTTGGCTACATGGAAGCAACTCATGATGAATGACTCCTTTCCAACCCCACCAAATTAGAGTAGAACCTTCCTGCTCCTAGTACTGGTTTGGCCAGCGTTTGAGCTGTTTCAAAGCCAAGGCTTCACACCTAAATATCAAATTTTTAATCTAGCTTTGCGCAAATAGTTCAAAACTTTTTTATGGTCGATCTTCAGCTCCTGAGCGGCGGTACAACATCTAACATACTGGTCAACTTCGATTATTTCCATGATTTCGTTGACATTTTCGACGACGAGCTTGCCTATGCAAGGTGCATCTTTAGCATCAAAAATACCTGGACCGAATCAACGAAACCAAAATTGCACGCAATTAGCTGTTACAGCATCGGGGACCATAAACACCATTCGCCACAGACATAAGACAAGAAATGTTTACGTTGGAGACGCGATAGACAAACACAACAACAAATTGATCATCAGACATAAAGCCTCGTTTACGTTCGCCGCAGTTAATCACGTCGCACACTTCGACAAACGAAGTAGGCCAGGGGAGCGGAAGGATGAACGTTCAGATAGATTGGTCGGGTCGAAAGACCGGAAGTGACCATTATGAGCGGTTGAATAATTCAATCGACGTGCGTCTCTGCTGTACGTATTACGTTGATTACCGGCTACGGCTTACGGCGAGAGCGTAACGTGTAATCCGGGCCTAGGATGCGTCTAATGTTTTCATTTCACATAGAAGCCTTGTCTGTTTCTACGTCAAACGAAACACGTTTCTTCCCTTTTCCAAATCACGGGTTTCAACATTGTGCCATTTTTTCTCTTCATAAAGAATTTACCAAAAACTCACATGGATATAGGAAAGGCCGAGAAGCCATTATGGGGATGCTTTGATTGAAATTGTTCTGGCAATGGATAATAGCGAATTTGTGGAAATGCATTTCAACGTGAGCAAATTTGGTTCAGTTCAACATGCGGTGTTACTAAAGAAACTGCACGCTTATGGTTTTTGTGCGGTGTACCCAAGTAAATAGTCTTATCTAGGCATTGTTTCACTTCCTCAGAAAAAGATGATGTCATGGAGTACCTCAGGGACCCATATTGGGGCCCATAATTTTTTAAATTTACGACCTGAACATCATAAACAGTAATCGCTTCTGTCTGTACTGCGTAACACGTCCATAATTGTGCGTTCTAGGTGCAATGAGAAGATACACCAGGTCCTGGCAAAAGTTGAGAGATGGTTCATGCTAAATTCGCTCAAACTGAACTCAGATAAAACTGTCAAATTGACGTTTGGAGTTAAAGAGAATCAAGCGAGTGCCTCCTCATTTATAAGAAGACAATAGGAGTCAAATCAAATCATTACGGGGTTCCTTACTATATTGCTTAATTAATCCCTGTTTTCACACTTTTAAAATATCTTCATGGAAAATTCAAACGAAAATTTTCTATCAAATATATTGCAGTTGAAATAGAGGAAAATATTAATCTCATTTCCAGAACAGATTGTTTATTTATTGAGAAACCTTGGGGGGGCCAAGACTTTTGACAATGTGTGTATTTCAAAAGATGAAATTAAGGCTTCAACATCAATTAGCTAGTTGACTCAACCTTTATCGAACAAGATAAGATGGTAGCTGTTAGACAAGCTTCTTAGTAACACTCTTCCAAAATAAACCAAAATCTGAAATATCAGAAGTCCTCATTGGAAACAATGCATTATTTAATCAGAAAATTCACTTTGTAACCTTTATATAGCATTAATTTTATTAGAATTTTTTCCTATAAAATGAATTAAAGATATTTTATTTACTTTATTTTGTAAAAACCTAAGATACTAATGATTAGAGATTTGACTCACAAATTTATAAATATAAAACAATTTTTACTTCCTCCAAATTAAATTATTTACACAACAATTGTTTGTTATACCTGACTTCATCAGGTGAGTATTTAAACTGGGTATACAATTGCAGAAATATTCTAAGTAGTGAACTCTATTCACAAAAAAAAATAGAATGTTGAGTAAAAAATAGAAGATGATTGTTTGCAATTACCAAGAGAATTTCAAAATGTTATTCAAAAGTATTAAGCAGCAGGGATATGTTTAGATCTGTTTGATCGTTGACTGAAATTCGTTTTTAATTGTATCTAATGATGCCCAAGAGATTAGTCGATGACTTATATTTTCAAGGTGTAATCTATTTTAGTCCTCATTAAAATTATGCCCTGTTTCTAGCAAGTGATTTACATTAATTGAATTTTGTGTTTTATTAATAAAACATTTTTTATGGTAAATTTCATGGCATATACCACAGGTTGATTTACAATCTCTGATGTCCTGTTTTTTGGACCGAAGTTTTCGTTGTTATTCATTAAATTGCGTAACAAGTTATTTGTTTCAAAAGGTATATTTAAATTTTTTTTTCTTTCGATATATAACAATCCTTTCTAAAATAAAATAAGAAGGAACCTTTCTGTTTTTTGTTCTATTTGAGGATTGATAAATATTTAAAAAGAAAAAAAAAATTATATTTCACATATAACTAATGATTTGTTTGGAAATACCATAAAAACAAACCAAGACGTCATTTAAAACAAGAGAAAATCAGGGGTTTATAAGTTAACTTGCGATAATTGCCAGTCTGTTTTATTGGACAGACTGGACGTTCACCCCAATCAAGAATTAGAGAACACGAAAAATGTTATATCAATAAAAAACATAGTGCAACATATGCGAATCACTTGCTAGAAACAAGACAAAATTTTAATAACGATAACAAAATATTACACATTGAAAAATGAGTAGACACATAAAAATAAATTCTATTGAAAGATTAAACAGACTTAAACTAATTCCAAACTTAATACTTTTGAATAACATTTTGAAATTCCTTTGATGATTGTAAACAATTTTGTTCAGCCATCTATGACACGCTTTTTGCTCTATATTTTTTGTAATCAGTTTAGTACTAGGGAACATTTCTGCTATCATATACTCTGAATACTCACCTTGTGAGAATTCATAATATAACGAAATGTTGTATAAATAATAAACTTTTGTTTACGATTTGAATTTCAAGATGAATTTTCGTTTTTACAGCGAAACAGTCAAATAAATCTATTTAATGTTTGTATTCTTCATAAAACAATCTATATACACTGAAGAAAAAGAATTGATAGAAAGTGTAAAATAGTATAAACAAATTGCTACCAAAAATAGTTATAACAACAAAGAGAATTTCACCCAACTACAATGAAAAAAATTACAGAAAAAATGGAAAATAACATGAAATAATATAATAATATAGCCTGTGTAACATTTTCATCGAAACTAATTACAACTAATTGTTTTATATTCTATTAAAAGTGAGTTGATAATATAGGTTGTAAATGATACTTTTTTGAAAGACAAATTAGCTATTAAATATAGTTTTGCAGCCATTTAATTATTTATGTTCCTTCTTATTTGGTATTTAAGTGTACTTTTTACTATTTATCCATCTAATTATTTTTACGTTAATATTCGAAAAATAATCATACCTCAGATAGTAAGTTTGAACTTGTGTAAATATACAAATTTAAGGGACAACATCACTATACTGATATGATCTATTGCCCCATAATAGAACTAAAATTGATTTAATGTAATATTTTGATATGAATTTAGAATACGAAAAGTGTTTTCATAAACAGAGGCGTCAAGCATATAGAATTCACTATTCAAATGTCTTCCCTTAAAGATCTATATAAATTATTGAATTTCTTGTTTATTCGTTAATATCTAATTGAGATATGCATTTTTCTTTCTGTTTAGCAAAACTAAAAGCTTCTGATTATTGTTATTTTCTCTTACGTAACTCTATGTGAGCGAAACTGACACTATCCCTGCCCTGGACGAGTTTGGAGTATTTTTACGTTGAAATATTCGTCCAGAGACAAAGTGGGGATAAATAGTTTCCACCAAAAATTTTTGACAGACAAAATTAACCAGTGCAGTCCCATTTCCATGAAATTAATTGTATTTTATCCTTTCTCCATTGTATTCTGAAATTATTTCATACACGTAAAGAATTAACAAACAGAATAATCGAAATGTCAAAATTGTATAGAACAAGGTTATTTCTAGTCACTATAATTCCTTCTTCCAACATCGACAGAATCCAGAATTGTTTTTGTGTTCATAAAGATGGACAATGTTAAAAAATGCTTAAAGATTTGTTTGTACCATTCACGTTGTAAGCTTAAATTTCCTGCAGTTTCAAATGAAATCCTAAAAACAATAACAACACATCGAAATTCGATTTCTTACAAACAACCCATTACATTTTAACGATAACTAAACACTCGGTACAGATTAGAACGTCCCACGTATATAAGTCCGCAATATTATTGTTAGATTGGAATTTGTAGCACTAAAATCTATATTTAAACTTCATGAGTTTTCGTGAATACGATAGATATTTCGAAGTCTGTAACGCTCACAGTAAACATACCGGACAGCCTTGAGATTTCATTATTTTTTACGTTTGTACAATGCATTGTTTAACGACTGTTAAATATTTTGATCTGTTGAATTGATTAAGTATCGATATAAACTTTTACCGATTGTTTTCTTGGAATTACAGTCATTTACTCAGTTAAAAATCCTTGTACATCGCCCCAAAGCTCCCTAATCTGTTACCCAAAGTTTCTAAAACGGGAAGTAACGCCTAAGCTCATTCGTTCGAACGCCACCATTTTCCCTCGCCTCCCTCCATCTTGCCCAATCGTCAACACCGCGCCCCACCACCGAACAAAATGGCAACGTCGCACGCCCTTACAACGCACTTTCGAACTTGGGAAATAGACGAAACCGACCTTCGAAACTTCCAGATTGTGGCCCTACGCAATGCCACCCTTGAAACTACCCTTAGAAGGCCCTTTCAGCCCTTACGACCTTGTTTCAACCCCTAAACACGTGGATGTAAAGGGCTCGGTATCAGGAACGTAGAAAAGGGAGGAGGTTGTGGGCGGGACCAACTTACGCACCCTTACGCGTTTCTCCCCCACCCTGTTGACATTGAACAAGGTCGAACTTAGGGTAGAAGGGAGAAGAAAGGGTGCGTGAAAGCCAATGGGGATGCAGTGGATCGGGGTGCTTGATGGATAGTGGTGTGTTGTTGATTAGTAGTGAGATGCCCTGAAAGAGGGTTAGGTGATTGTTGTGATGTGGATTTAAATTCTTGTGAGTTACGATGATATTTATTCATTTTTATCCTCTTGTGATTAAATTTCTTGTTGTCTTTTCATATTCAAGATATTTTTTCTTTATGTTACTTATAAGGTATCAGATGATATCTCTGAAGTTTTCCCTCTTTTGAAAGTATTTAATATTATATACATCAGTTATATCGGCTTCCTAATGCAATATTTAGTTTTATTGATTCTGGTGGTTAACTTGGATATGAATTCTGGAAAAAAGGTTTAGGACAATAAATTTTTTATACAAAGTTTAGTTTGCCATTCCACATTGAACTTCAGAACAACTTCTACGCTTATCGTTCAATTATAAATGAAAGTGATCAAATACAAAATGGAAAAAATATAAATTGAATTAAAAGATTTTATTATTGAATTAAGTTATAAAGAAGAGTTTGATTCTGTATTAAATAAAGTTAGTGCACTCTAGGCTAAGTACGGGAATACACAAGAGAATCTCGTAATCTGTATTGAGATATTCTTTTGTGTTTTATTACTTTAATTTTATAGTTTTTTTTACTGATGCCCTTATTGTTTTCGCCATTTTTCACCTTAATTCTTTTTCATTCGCCTACATTTCCAATAACTGTAGTGTTGTTAACTTGACTATACTATCTGTATATCACAGACCAGAAAAGTGGTATTTAACGAATTAGTTCTTTAAAAGAAAACGTCATTATCTGCAGTTACAGAGTTAACTTTTTTTCATTCATCTAAAATCATCATCAAGGTATCAAGTGTTTTTTCTAGATTGATAGAACTTTAAATTGAAATAAAACACATTTAAATTAAGATTGAAACCAAATTTGTTTTTATTTGAAAGATAATTTTATGACATTTATGTTTTGAAAATAATTTCCGGCATATGTCTACCACGACTAGTTCTGAGGAACCGCATTCGACCAGACCAATTTTGGACCACTTTTTCGAGTAATTCAGGCCTTATTTTATCAATAACACGAGTTATGTTGGCTTCCAAAGCGTCTATTGTTTATGGTTTATCAGCATAAACCAATGACTTGACATGACCCCAAAAAAAATAATCCAGTGGAGGTATGTCGCATGATCTTGGAGGCCAATTAATTGGATCATTTCTCGAAATAATGTTAATGTTAATAAGCATGAGGTAGCACCTGGAACCAAAACACCTGGGTCAATACCAAATTTTGAAACGAATAATCATTGATCTGTAACGAGCACCATTCACTGTAACATTAGCTCCAGCATAGTTTTTAAAGAAATATGCCGATGACGTCTACAGCCTGTAAAGCACACCACACAGTGCATTTTTCAGGATGCATTGGAATCTGCAGAACTTCTTGAGAATTGTTTTCACCCCATATACGGCAATTTTGCTTGTTTACATAGCCGTTCAACCAGAAATGAGCATCATCACTAAGCACAATTTTACGATAAAAAAGTGGATCAATTTCAAGCTGTTCTAGAGCTCAATCAGTTAAAAAACGACGCTTATTATGGTCAAGTGGCTTTAGCTTTAAAACCAGTTGGATCTTGTATGGGTGCAGACCAATATCTTTACGCAAAACTTTCCATGTAGTGGATGCACAGAGTCCAACTTATTGTGAACGTCGACGAATAGACAAATCATCATTAACACTATGACTTACAGCAGCGATATTTTCTTCTGTACGTACAGTTATTTGTCTTGTTGTTTTAGTTGCATCGAGTAGAGAAAATGTTGTCCGAAATCTATCGATAGATCGACGAATAAGCTGCTCTGATGGACGATTATTATGTAAACCATAAATTTCACGGAGTGCTCTATAAGTTTGGCGAATAGAACACTGATTTTAAAAATAAATTTCAACAATGTGTAAACGTTGTTGCGGCGTGAGCCTTTCCATGATGATTTGTCAATGCTTACTGAACAGAAATGTCAGAACAATATTACTTCTTCCTTCTGTCAAATCACAGTTACCCCTATCGAAAGTTCTATCACTCCAAAAAAAACACTTGATACTTCCGGACAAAAACGAAGAGTCTTCAGTTGTATGATTGAAATTTTGTGAATTCACAGTGAATTTTTTGGTTTCCTTCTATCATTTCGGTTTTTTATATAATCTAATTTTATTTTACAAACATGTATATAAATTTTCATCTGAAACAATATCGATTTGAATACATGAGCTTGGTTTATTTACAGTTAACCAATTTGTTATCCTTAAAGTGGTTTCTTTACTTCCTCACTTTCGTTATGGATTATCTTATAAGATGAAGCTTTCTTCTTCGATTTAACTACATACAAATCATCACAGTACTTCGATTCAGTCTACAACTATTCACTGTAATTAATCATTACGAGAGTGAATTTGCTCATGTTTGTTGTTTCAAAATATCAGAAAAATACGTGAATTTTCCTCGAAACTGTTTGGATAGAAGATTTACCACTCTGGAAATAATATCTTAATATTTCCCAGTTTTGTTCAAGCGTAAATCCACCCATTTCGTTCATGCCAAATATTAAACTCTGCCAATACAAGAATGACAGAAGTTTTTCCAGGCTCGAAATAGCCACTACTTCAAAATGCAAACTCTAGATGGCCCATCTTTACATTTGCACCCAAATTTACTGTTTATTTCAATTTAAAACCCTGTCTGTCTTATTAAGTACAACGTTATTAACACCTCATGTGGTGCTACCTTTAATTGTGTATGGCAAGCTTCAATGAGTACAGAGACACATGACAACTACATATCTTAGTCGTAAGTCATATCGACAACAATTGCGAACAAAACCGCATATAGGTAACGAACAATCGCCCGTATAGAAAAGAAAGCAAGCTGGGAAAACGAGAAGAGCTGCCGGTGAAAGGCTTCTACCTCGATACTTCTAATTACCAGTTTCTACTGTTCGTTTCGCGCGGCCTGCTTGACGCCGCGATTTCGCACGAATGTATTACATTATCGAGACGCAACTTGGACTCTCTCGGTACGTTTACCATCGGGGACGATAATCATCATCAATCAACGTTTTAATGACTCGATATCGCTGCTATTTGTCCAGTCCTATCAGACGTCTGATTGATTTCTGACTGGTGACTTTTTTGTACGAGAGATTGCGAGAAGTAATGAATATTAAGCAGTAGGTCGATGTATTTACACTTTAGAAATAGGTATTTGTTTTTAGTTTTGGGGGCGTTTGGCGATCTAGGATGAAATTTATTCATTTATTCACCTAACAAACACTAAGGTAGTAATTGCACGTAAAGGTGTATATCATATAATACAAAATATGGGGTGTTCTTCAAGAGTGATAGAACTTTCGATAGGGATAAGTGTGATTTGACATTTCTGTTCAGAAAGCATTGACAAATTTTCATGGAGAGACTCACGCCGCAACAATGTTTACAAATTGTTGAAATTTATTTTCAAAATCACTGTTCTATTCGTCAAACTTCTAGAGCACTTCGTGAAATTTACATAATCGTCCATCAGAGCAGCTTATTCGTCGAAATTTCAACAATTTGTAAACGTTGTTGCGGCGTGAGTCTTTTCATGATAATTTGTCAATGCTTACTGAACAGAAATGTCAAAACAACATGTTTTCTGCCTTCTGTCAAATCACAGTTATCCCTATCGAAAGTTCTATCAATCTAAAAAAAACTAATAAAATTCAGTTACTAAAAAGTACAATTTAACGTTGCTGCTGTGATAGCGAAAGAATTGTTATATTCGAAATGAAGATGTAGCTATCACAAAAACCTCATTCAAAATATAATTATAAATAGATTTCCATCAAGTTGAGACGGGTTCAATTAAATGTTAAATACCCGTTTTATTATTGAATGAATATTTATTAAGAGTCTACACAATTAAAAGCGGGTACAAATTGTGGTAATTGTTTATACACATTATTACATTGTTGTGTATGATTATAAGAGCATATCATATCATTAATCATTGTTATTATAATCCTTGATTTATTCGTTTTATTCACATAAGTAGTTTTACGTCTAATTTATGAATCGTCGAGTTTTACTAGACTTTAATTTATTTATCCAGTTAAATATTTGATATAATAGAGATATATAGTCGATATAACAAAAACATAACAATAAAAGTCTACCCCTTCGCTTCCAAAAGAATCCAAGATCACAGTAAACCATCAAACGAAAGAGGTATGAACCTTCACTCATAACCCCCGTAAAAATAACCCACCCCTACGTCACCCCCAGACCAATCTGAATAATCACCCTCATCCTCCAAGTCGAGGATTCAACACGCCAGAACCCCCTTGATATAACGCTTCCGTTCCTACACGTAGAGGGAGTCGAAGAAACGCTACCGCCGATGAATGATCGAAGAGGGCTAAGCCCGGTTATCCGGTGCGAAGGACCACCCATCTCCTCCCCACTCCTAATCTCCTGGTAGCGAACCCTTCGTTACCACGCGTTTAGGGGTTGGCCTAAGGTCAGTGCTCCATCAGCGGCGAGTGTCAAGTTGAAGGAGAAATTTCGGCGATGCTTAGTCGACGTTGCCAAGTGTGGCCGTTTTTTTCGAGAATGTGGCGCCGATGTGGCAACGCGGCGAGGTTGAAGGGAAGCGATAACAGTTCTGCTTGCGGCTATGCCATTACGGCCCTCAAGGTGGCTATGATGAGAATAGACCGACCCATTAGTTTTGGTGCATTGTGTGTTATTTGTACTTTGGAATTTGGAAATTATGCTGAAGGTCGTTTGATGAATGGGTACGGAGAAATTTCTGTTTTGTGTTTTTGAGAATAATGGCTGGGTCCTGGAGAGGCTGTCATTTGTGATTTTGGTTATTGATAGTTTGAACTATTTGTTATTAGCATATTTTTGTGGTAATGATTGTTACTTTAGTTGATTATTGTTATTCAAAAAACATTGATGTTTCGAAATTGCACTATCTTTTAGAAGTGAATGATATTAATTACTTTAATACATATCAGAAAACTATTTAACAGTTAGTGATAGAAGTATCTCTTCTTCGAAATTAATACCAAGATAGAGTATATTACGAATAAATGTGAACACAAGAAGAAAGGAACATGAAGAAATTCACTAACTACCGAAAATTAAAGTTTGATTCATTGATGAATTGTTAATATCGGGTGTTTTTTTTAGAGTGATAGAACTTTCGATAGGGATAACTGTGATTGGAAAGAAGATAGAAGGCATGTTGTTTTGACATTTCTATTCAGTAACTCATACAAGATCCAACTGGTTCAAGAACTAAAGCCACTTGACCATAATAAGTGTCGTTTGTTGTTGGGCCATAGGAAAGCTTGAAGTTGATTCACTTTTTTATCGTAAAATTGTGTTTAGTGGATCAACATACTTCTGGTTGAACGGCTATATAAACAAGCAAAATTGCCGTATATGGAGTGAAAACAATCCTCCAGAAGTCCTGCAGGTTCTATTGCATCCTGAAAAATGCACTGTATGGTGTGCTTTATGAATGGTGTCGACCCAGAAGTGTTTTGGTTCCAACAAGATGGTGATATACCTCATGCTGCTATTATGATCAAGTGGCTTTAGTTCTTGAACCAGTTGGATCTTGTATGGTTGTAGACCAAGATCTTTACGCAAAATTTTGCATATGGTAGGTGCACAGATTCCAACTTTTTGTGAACGTCGACGAAAAGACAAATCTGGATCATCATGAACACTATGATTTACAGCAGCGATATTTTCTTCTGTACGTACAGTTCTTTGTCTTGTTGTTGTTGCATCGAGTAAAGAAAATGTTGTCCGAAATCTATCGATAGTTCGACGAATAAGCTGCTCTGATGGACTATTATGTAAACCATAAATTTCACGAAGTGCCCTATAAGTTTGGCGAATAGAACACCGATTTTGAAAATAAATTCCAACAATTTGTTAACGTTGTTGCGGCGTGTGTCTTTCCATGATAATCTGTCAATGCTTACTGAACAGAAATGTCACAACAACCTGGCTTCTACCTTCTGTCAAATCACAATTATCCCTATCGAAAGTTCTATCACTCTAAAAAAAAACACCCGATATCATTCTGTTTCGTTATTGGAGAGTTTCAGAAAAGTGTTCAACCACGGTTTCACTCGTCCTTGTAGAATTTTTGCTTGCTATATATTAAAGCTTAGTGAATCACTGCATCAAACTTGTTCCAGTCATAATTCACCAATAAACTACTAGCGTACACAAAAAGTAAACATTAGAACGAAAACAAACGTTTAGTGTGACTTCGAAAGCGAAATCACTCTGGAATTATGTTAATGATCTATGCGGAAAATCTAAGCCTGAAACAAAAATAAATTCAGTTAAAAATTTGCAGGGGCAGATAATCACTTCAAAGGGAGAAATGGTGGAGGAGTTCGGGAGGTATTTCACTGAAATAGGTAAACGACTCGCAGAGAGCATAGAGCAAGTTACAGAAAAAGAGGAAGGGGAACGTTATTGTGAATGCACATTATTTCTGTTTCCGACTTCTGTAAACGAAGTGAGAGATATGATTAGAGAACTGAAAAATGGTGGAGCTCCTGGATACGATGGCATCAGAGCTGAGCTCCTGAAAAATATCCAAGATGAAATCGTAGAACCCATAATGTTGCTGGCAAACTTATGTTTTGAGACGGCTGAATTTCCTAACATCTTCAAGATCGGTGTCATCAAACCATTGTTTAAATCAGGTGACAAGGATGATATATCAAATTATAGACCAATTTGCTTAACATCTAATCTGTCTAAAATAATTGAAAAACTAATAAAAATTCGTATTGTCCACTTTTTAGAGAAGAATAAAATATTGTCCAAGTATCAGTTCGGTTTCAGCAAAGGCAAATCTACGGAAGATGCGATCAGAAGGATAGTGGAGAGAATATACGGATGGATGGATGGGAACAGTGTGGGTCTGTGCGTGTTTATAGACCTTGCGAAGGCCTTCGACACCGTATCACATAAAAAGCTTCTGCGTAAACTTCACCTCAGTGGCTTTCGAGGTAAGGCATATAAATTGATGGAAAACTATTTAATTGGTAGGAGCCAATTTGTGAAAATAGAAGAGCATTCAAGTGAACAGAGAACTGTTGAATATGGTGTGCCGCAAGGGACAGTATTAGGACCCATCTTGTTCATTATTTATATAAATAGCCTATTATTGATGCAAAAAAAAGGAGAGATCATTAGTTTTGCAGATGACACTGTCATAATGTATGAAGACAGTTCTTGGAAAAAGTTGAAAAAAGAGGTGGAGAGAGATCTTATCATGATAACACATTGGTTCAGGGAAAATAAGTTAACGATGAATTTACAAAAAACGAAATACTTACCTTTTGCTACTTATAGTTCAGGACTTCCACATATGGGTAATTTAGAGATTGATGACCAAACTTCAATCCCTGAAGCAGAAAGCATAAAATATCTAGGTATTACAATCGACCGTCATCTAAAATGGGATAAACACATAGACAATTTAGTCACCAAACTGAGATGTTTACTTACCAGGTTTAAACATCTGAAAAGGTACCTTAATGAAACAAGCCTAATGATGGTATACTCAGCTCTATGTCAATCTCAAATAAGGTATGGTATAATTGGTTGGGGTGGAGCATACAGATGTCATATGAGGCGGGTTGAAATGATCCAGAAATGGATACTCCGTGTTATATATGGAAAGCCGCTCCTGTATCTGTCAGATGATTTGTTCGCTATTTCCCAGGTTATGAACCCCCACCAACTATTTGTACTGCAGATGTTACTTGGCGTAAATACAGGAAAAACTCAACTTATACGTAATGAATATGAGTATGAAACAAGAAACAAGATCCATCAATACCTTACACCTAGAGCTGAGAAAAGAATAGGACAGAGGTGCTTCGCCTATCTAGCCCCGCGAATATATGCCTCAATTCCGATGGCTCTAAAAATGATAAAAAACCCCACTTCCTATAAAAGAACATTGAAAAATTGGGTGACTGAGAAAGGGAGACACTATTTCAATGCGATAATAAACCCCTAGTAAACATTTTTTTTTTTTTGAAACCAATATTGAATCACGTAGTTGCTTACCGGATGAGAGAACTTTCCTTTATGAACTTTTGTATTGTTGTATGCCCTTTGTATTTTTAATTCTGAATGTAAATTGATGAGAATTTGTTAGTTAATTTGAATAGTGGCTACCGTATTATATTTTTGTTTTTACTTTAAAATCATGTACAGGCTCACGCCTCTGTGATTACTGTTTATATCTTGTAGCAGTTGTAGCTTACAGAATAAACCATATTATTCACTCTTAAATATATTTTAGCGATCTATTACATAGTGAGAATTGGAATTTTGAGTGGTCTTATCTGCTCTATTTTACAACTACCTATATGTGATTCATTTGTTGTGAAACGGTTTACATTGTCAAGTATGACGTTTGAATAATTTATTAAGATATTAAATTTCAATATTACCACATAGTTAACATATCGGATTTTTTTTAGAGTGACAGAACTTTCGATAGGGATAACCTTGATTTGACAGAAGGTAGAAGCCATGTTGTTTTGACATTTCTGTTCAATAAGCATTGACAAATTGTCATGGAAAGATAAACAACGTTAACAAATCGTTGAAATTCATTTTCAAAATCAGTGTTCTATTCGCCAAACTCAAAGAGCACTTCGTGAAATTTATGGTTTCCATAATCAGAGAGGCTTATTCGTCGAACTTTCGATAGATTTCGGACAACATTTTCTCTACTCGATGCAACAACAACAAGATTAAGAACTGTGCGTATAGAAGAAAATATTTCTCCTGTAAGTCATAGCGTTAATGATGATCGAGATTTGTCTATTCGTTGACGTTCACAACATAATGGAGTCTGTGCATCCACCCCATGGAAAATTTTGCGTAATGATCTTGGTCTACACCCTAACAAGATCCAACTGGTTCTAGAACTAAAGCCACTTGACCATAATAAGCGTCGTTTGTTTGCTGACTGGGCTCTAGAACAGCTTGAAGTTGATTCACTTTTTTATCGTAAAATTGTGTTTAGTGATGAAGCTCATTTCTGGTTGACCGGCTATGTAAACAAGCAAAATTGCAGTCTATGGTGTGAAAACAGACCTCAAGAAGTTCTGCAGTTTCCATTGCATCCTGAAAATGAACTGTATGGTGTGCTTTACACGCTGGAGGCACCATCGGTCCATTTTTCTTTAAAAACGATGCTGGAGCTAATGTAACAGTGAATGATGCTCGTTACAGATCGATGATCAATGATTATTTATTTCAAAATTGGAATGGAATCGACCCAGAAGTGTTTTGGTTCCAACAAGATGGAATTGCACCTCATGCTGCTACCGTAACAATTGATTTATTGAAAGAAAGAATTGGTGAAAACATTATTTCGAGAAGTCCAATTAATTGGCCTCCAAGATCATGCGACATAACTCCACTGGATTATTTTCTTTGGGGTTATGTCAAGTCATTGGTTTATGCTGATAAACCAGAAACAATAGACGCTTTGGAAGCCAACATTACTCGTGTTATTGTTGAAATAAGGCCTGAATTACCCGAAAAAGTGGTCCAAAATTGGTCTAGTCGAATGCGGTTCCTCAGAGCTAGTCGTGGTGGACATATAACGGAAATTATTTTTAAAACAAATGTTATAAAATTATCTTTCAATTAAAAAAATGTTGGCTTCAAACTTAATTTGAATGTGTTTTATTTCAATTTAAAGTTCTATCACTCTAAAAAAACACCTGATATCATTTTTAAACATGAAACTTACTACTTCTTCATTAATTGACAAAACAGAAAGGACCGTAAGGCTCCCAAACTTCGATCCAATAGAACATCGCAATTTATGGTTCCCACAACGGGACCTTAACACCATCCCATCGTTTACCGAGTCCAACCAAAGCCTTAATGATCCATGACCATCAACACCACGTCGCAATCGTAGGTAGCCAAGAACGGTGGACAGACGGAAGAGTTAAGTTCATATTGGGACCAAGACCGGAGCCCCTCCTCCCTCTTTTATCCGCCCACTTCCTAGTCGTCTGACCCCTGTGTGTGTGCTGTAATCACATGGGCATTCGAGTCTAGTGATGAGCGGGCTTAACGCCGCGCAACCGGGTTTTTCGATCGTAGCCAACTTCATTCGTATATCGTACGCGACACGTGACCGACTTCGTTGGTGTTCGAGGGAAACCGGCTGCTAACTTCGTTAGGTCGTTGTTGTTTATTGGATTAGGGTTGGGGGCGACTGGTGGAAGCGCTCCGTTTTGTTGAACAATGAGGCATATTCAGTGGAGTTGTGGCTTGTATATTTATAGGTAAGATTTGTTTAGTTGTGTTTGTGAAGAGGCTTGTTCTTTCGGGCTTTCACCCTTCTGAGACCATAAAAGACACTTGTTATACGAGATTGTTCTTTCAACACGTTTTGAATCACGAGAAAATCCAGAATTTTATTGAAAAAGGCACATAATTTCTTCCAAATTCAAGAGTCGATTTTATCTATTGACTTTTGGTTGCATGACTACTTTATATCTGTGACTCTGTATCCCTTTCGTGCTTTTTCCAGAATCCTTTACTACTCTGAAACCTAAAATAGACACTCAAAGGACAAGATCGTTCATTCTTTACGTACTTTAATTTTTTATCAAGAGAAAACAACAGGTTATCCATTTCGTGGTCCGGATTTCACAGACCTGTTTCAATGACATATGTCGAACAGAACTGTGATTCGAAGCCTCACATGCTTATCTGAAGGTTAGCCATTTTACAATTTGGATCGTTTATCTAGTGCTGAACGTGTGAAAATTGGGAAACCTATTACAAAAACAATAATTCTGTAGTAAGTATCGGGTGGTTTTTTAGAGTGATAGAACTTTAAATTGAAATAAACCACATTTAAATTAAGATTGAAGCCAATTTTTTTTTTATTTGGTAGTTAGTTTTATGACATGTATGTTTTAAAAATAATATCCGGCATATGTCCACCACTACTAGCTCTGAGGAACCGCATTCGACCAGACCAATTTTGGATCACTTTTCCGAGTAATTTAGACCTCATTTTATCAATAAAACGAGTTATGCTGGTTTCCAAAGCGTCTATTGTTTCTAGTTTATCAGCAATCAATAATCCAGTGGGGTTAAGTCGCATGATGTTGGAGGCTAATTAATTGGACCATTTCGAAATAATGTTATCGCCAAACCTTTCTATCAATAAATCAATTGTTACGATAGCAGCATGAGTGTAGCACCATCTTGTTGAACCAAAATGCTTCTGAGTCGATACCATTAAAACTTTGAAACAAATAATCATTGACCATTGATCTGTAACGAGCATCATTCACTGAAACATTAGCTCCAGCCTCGTTTTTAAAAAAATATGGACCGATGATGCCTCCAGCGTGTTAAGCATACCATGCATTTCCAGGATGCAATGGAACCAGCAGAACTTCTTGAGGATTGTTTTCACTCCATATAGGACAATTTTGTTCACATAGCCGTTAAACCAGATATGAGCTTCATCACTAAACACAATTTTATGTTAAAAAAGTGGATCAACTTCAAGCTGTTCTAGGACCCAATCAGCAAACAAAAGACGCTTATTATGGTCAAGTGGCTCTAGTTCTTGAACCAATTGGATCTTGTATGGGTGTAGACCAAGATCTTTACGCAAAATTGTCTATGTGGTGGATGCACAAAGTCCAAATTGTTGTGAACGTCGAATAATAGACAAATCTGGATCATCATTAACACTTTGACTTACATCAGCGAAATTTTCTTCTGTACGTACAGTTCTTTGTCTTGTGGTTGTTGTTGCATCGAGTAGAGAAAATGTTGTCCGAAATCTGTCGATAGTTCGACGAATAAGCTGCTCTGATGGACGATTATGTAAACCATAAATTTCACGAAGTGCTCTATAAGTTTGGCGAATAGAACACTGATTTTGAAAATAAATTTCAACAATTTGTAAACGTTGTTGCGGCGTGAGTCTTTTCATGATAATTTTTCAATTCTTACTGAACAGAAATTTGCTATCGAATATTGCTATCGAAAGTTCTATCACTCTAAAAACACACCCGATACTTTTCGTGCTTTATGGGCAGATTATGGTCGACATAATCGTACAATTCCAAGAGACTGGATATGTTACTGATGTCTTAAGGCGTCATAGAAATGCACGCTTGACCGAAAATATTTCTACTATAAGTGAAAGTATTGAAGAAAATCCGAATTTATCAATTTCAAACCGCCAATTCTTATCGCTGTAGCCAAATGATTACCGATTTTTTCGGCCTGAAATTAATAATATGGAATTTAAAGCCAAAACGACCAGTTTTGGCTTTATTGTAATAAAATTTTCAGGGTAATTTCTCGTTTCAGCGATGTGAATGGGTTACCAAGATCTTTTGATTTATTGCCTTTGGATTGTTTTTGAGGGGTTATGCGAAGGACCGTATTTATGCCGATAATCCTCGGATCATTGACGACCTGAAAACCAACATCAGTCAAGTTATTTGTTAGATATTTCCCCAAATCAGTAATGGAAACTTAAGTCCTGTAAGGGATCACGCGGAAGACATTCTAATGATGTATTCCACACATAATGGCAAGGCCCAAGCATTATATTGAAATAAAAATTTAATCGGTATTCTGAATGGATAACGAATACTGAAGAACGCAAAACTTCTAGTTCAATCAGCTTTACGGCATGATATGATCGAAGAACAAACGCAGTCTATCACTCCTGTAAAATAATAAACCACTCCTCAACTCAATTTCAATCATTGTGATTGTTTTATCTTGTATGAAAGTGTTTTTAGAGGACGGGTTAGTTTTATTCCAATGAAAAACGTTCAATTGTCACTATTTCAGCAGAAATTTTTGTTCTATTTACTGATTAGAATGTTTCGTTTCAGTTTAAACGATGCCTTATAAATTCGAAAAGATGAGAAGCAAAAGGAAAGTAGCCGTCAAGGATTTGAACCCAATGCTGACCTGTTCGCTATGTGAAGGATATCTTATTGATGCAACTGTTTTGGCTGATTGTCTCCATGTCTGTAAGTACTGACCTCATAGATCAACTTTTTCTTATTTCAATCATCTTTGCCACATTTTTGATTATTCAAAGATGTATGTCACGGGGTACCTCAGGGATCCGTATTGGGTCCCATATTTTTCTGATTTGTATTAATGCTCTGAACATGATAAACTGTAATTACTTATGCTTGAAATGTGTTCAAACGTCTATAATTTTACATTCAAAAGGACATGATGATTTAATTGAAAAGATACAACATTCTGGGGAAAGTTGAGGGATGGTTTGTACAGAAAATGCTCAAACTGAATTCGTCTTTTGCAAATTTCCAGAGGTGCTTTTATATGATACACTTTTGGGGGGGAAATGTCTTGGACGCTACGAAAGTTGCCATCCTACAAAAAAAACCATAGTATACCCCTTTTTTTGTATCCTTACTGATAAGAGAATGCCTCAAATATGTACTACTCTGTCAAGAAAGTACCGGGAATTTTAATTAAAACAACATTTTTACATTTAATCGTCAAAATTTATTGGGTCGCCTTCAAAATAGGCTCCATTTGCTCCAATACATCTATGCCAACGGCACTTCCAATTATCGAAACATTTTTTATAGTCGCTTTCCGGGATGGACTTTAGCTCTCGCGCCGAATTTTGTTTTATGGCTTCAATCGACTCAAAACGGGTGCCACGAAGGGGCAATTTTAGTTTTGGGAAGAGGAAAAAGTCGCAGGGAGCCAAATCCGGCGAATACGGTGGTTGCTGAAGCACGTTTGTTGAGTTTTTGGTGAGAAAGTCAGTCACAATCGTAGCTCGGTGAGAAGGCGCGTTATCGTCATGCAAAATCCATGAGTTGTTCGCCCACAAATTTGGCCGCTTCTTACGGATACGCTCACGCAAACGTTTCATAACGCCTAGGTAATACTCCTTGTTTACCGTCTGACCCTCTGGAACGAATTCGTAGTGCACCACGCCAGGATATCGAAGAAAACAATGAGCATCACCTTCATTTTCGAGCGGCTTTGGCGTGGTTTTTTCGGTTTCGGCTAATTTTTTGCCACCCATTCCGATGATTGCTGGCTTGTTTGCATATCGTACTCGTAGACCCAGGTCTCATCACCAGTTATAATGCGTTCCATGAATGTAGAATCGGAATTACAGCGATCTAGCATGTCTGAAGCAACCTGTTCGCGATGACGTTTTTGAAGAAAATTCAGGTCTTTCGGTACGAGTCGTGCGGCCACCTTTCTCATGCCCAAAATATCAATCAAAATCGTACGTGCGGACTCGTGGGATATCTTAAGATCATGTGCTATCTCTCTCAAGCTGGTACGACGGTTTTCCAGCACCCTTTCCTTAATTTTATCCACGTTATCTTCGATCGAAGCCGTCGATGGACGACCACTTCACGACCGTCCTTGAAGGCTCTGTACCATGCACGAGTTTTCGATAGAGCATTATCACCAAAGGCTTTTTGCAACATTTTCAATGCATCGGCACACGAAAATTCATTTGCAACACAAAACTTTAAACAAATTCTTTGCTCAACGTAATCACCCATAGTAAAAATCGGCACGCACTCTGACATCGACTGACTTAATCAGCTGTTGCAAACACACTAGTTGACAGATCCCGCTCAAGCTTGGCATAGTAATTAAGGACAGTGGTACCAACCTAGGAAAAAAAAAATTTACCTGCCTCATTGCCCCGCCAGATTTCAATCGATAATTCCCGGTACTTTTTTGACAGAATGTATAACTCACGTTTACTAAAATTAGCGATTCGTACGTAATAATGACATAAATTCCAATATACTATCTTCTGCACATAACCATGCTTATGCAAAGACTGATTTATGCTTCTTCTCTTTTTCTTTTACAATTTCCGACGCATAACTCACAATTTTTACAGAATATCACCAACTATATTCGTAAAATCACTAGCTCTCAGGATAGCCAACAGTCGGAAAAATATGAACGGCGCATTAAAGGAAGCTTTAAGTAAAGGACGGTCGATGTGCGTTTATGAAACTGATGGTCCCATTTAAAGGATCCTTTTTCATAAAAGGACTTCATCATAGAGGAGCCTTTTAATGTTGTTTATGAAACTGGCCTTAAGCCAGTCTTGAGTAACTTATTTCATGTTGATTTTTAAGTTGTAGTTTACTTGAAGACTCATTGAAACATTTTACTTTTGAGCTACTAATTTTGACACTAAAAGATGTTTCAAATGTTGTTTTATATTCTTATGCCATGAACAAAGTTTAATGGCTGCTTCTGTTCAATGTTATCTTAAGTTTTGCTCATTCCTATTCTGTTTGCAGTCTGTCGCGGATGCATAATCAAATATTTCGACAACTGCAGAACAGCTTGTCCCAACTGCAACATATTATACAAGAAAAAGAACCAAATATGCTTCAGGTAAGTCGACAAACCATTCTCACAATTATACCCAATATAAAACCCGATTTTTCTGCGCAGGTCTGACCCCACTTTACAGTCCTTGGTGTACAAACTAGTACCAAATTTATACTCTAGAGAAATGCAGACGAGGGAAGATTTTTACAGAAGTACAGGCTTGAGGGCCAGCAGCTCTTGTAGTGACGACAGTGTGATAGATAAGGAGCGAGATAATCTCAAACAGGAGGATATGGTAAGTTTGTGTGACATTTGGTGATTGAATAAAAAATTAAAAATTATAATTTCGTAGGTAACTTCTGACGTTGGAAATAAGACAGACTACTTCAGCTCAGAGGACATGATTTCTCTGTCTATGGAGTACTACCAGGCACACTTGGATGAAACATCAATCGAAAGTGAAAAGGACACAAATGAAAATAGTAAAATTAGTGACAGTGATAATAAATGCGTAGAAAATAATAGTGAAGCTAAAGACGATAACACGCAAAGTGCAAATAGTGAACAGAACGTAGCTGCTGTAGTTACTAGTGATAAAAACGGTGATAGTGTTGGTGAAAGTTCGACGGCTAGTGATAATAAAGATGGCGACAACAGTGATGAACATCCGGTGGAGGGAAAGAGGTATTTGAAGTGTCCCGCTGCTGTTTCGATGCAGCTTTTACAAAAGTTCGTCAGGATGAAGTATGGACTTACATTGAACCATAGAGTAAGTAGTTTTTTAATCCAAATTTCAAGGTCTAATGCATTTGGGTAGAAAAGTTAATGATGAAAAAATTTTGAGAGGTGTCAAGGGACACCGGGATGGAACGAAATTCCTTTCGATTAATTAGTGAAGGAATTGTAATAATTTTTTTTTAAGTTATAATATTTTTTTTATTATCAACAAATAAAATGCAATATAAACTTAATTAGTGGGCTCGATTTTAGTAATGATTGGCTTGTGGTAACTGAAGTAGGAAACATATGTTTGGGATTCTATTTTATTTAAATGTCTTGAAAAAACTGCATCGATGGTAGTATTATATTTTGTTGTTGATTCTGCTGGATTATTGTTTATTCTTAAATCAAATTCTTCCTCTAGAAACTGTGGTTTTGATTTTTCATTACTGAAGTTGATGTTAAAATCACCGGCCAAAATGAGTGGACGTTTATCTAAATTTCTGTTGTATCTGCTAATCGTTTGAGATACATCTTTAGAATACTCTAGCAGTGCTCGATGAATGATCTCCTGAATATCTATTAATTTGTTATTTGGTGAGACATAATGATTAAAGTAATGAGACATGTTTAAAGTAACGCCGTTTTCCATTACACACTCTACTGCACATAAATAAAATAGAATCCCAAATATATGTTTCCTTCTTCAGTTACCACAAGCCAATTATTACTAAAATTGAGCCTACTAATTAAGTTTATATTACATTATATTTCTTAATAATAAAAAAATATTATTATAACTTAAAAAAATAAAATTTTATTAGAATTCCTTCACTAATTAATCGAAACTTCGTTCCATCCGGGTGTCCCTTGACACCTCTCAATTTTTTTTTCTATACAATGTTCTGCAAAATTGCTTGATTTCTGATTCACCTAGAGCTAACCTTCATTCAGTTAATGGTATGTCAAAAAAGTTAATAAGTTATGAGACTTTTGAATCCAACTATCAACATTATCGAATATAATGGCATAGAAAAGTTCAGGATCTGTCAAAAAGGCTGAATAAGTTATGGGAATAAAACTCATTTAAATCAAATCATTGAGAGTATATCCTGAAAGAAACTTCCCTTCCAGTAGAAAGAACAAATGAACATTTAGGTTCCTCTGAGTGCTTACATAAGACGTCTTGGTGCTTGGCTTCTTGATTGTATTGAAAGCACCTTCCATCACCAATTATAATGTTTTAAAACGTCCGTTTTCGTTCTTTAATGTCGTTTTATTCGTGGTCATCAATCAATTTGTCGACATTATTTTTGAAGTGTCAAATGTGTTGTCAAAATGCGACTAATTTAGTTTTTATTTAATTTATTTTTAGGATGAACAGGTTTGATTATGTTTACACATTCACGATAAAACGTAAACACTCTCCCACTTGATAAGCAATTATCGCCTAAAAGTTTAGTCAATATTGAAACGTTACTTTTTGCACCTTTCTGAAAATAAACCTCCTTAAAAATGTTTTAAATGAAGAACTACTTCGTGCTATCACTTTTCATCATAGGGATATAGTGATTCGTGTTTTTGCTACATTATAAAACTGAGTAACAACTTGTCTTTCAATGGTTTTATATATAGGGTGATTCATTTAGAGGTACTTTTTGTGGTGTGGATTTAATTGCAGATTACGCATGCCTCGCGTTAGCTGAAGTGACATTTCTGTTCAGTAGTGTTTGACAATTCATAATAGGAAGACTTAGCCCGGCACAGCGTCTAAAAATTGTTCAACTTCATTAAAAAAATTAGCGTTTTAGAAGGAATGTGTATCGGGCGCTTAGAGTAACTTATAGTCCACAAAATCTGCCTACTCAACGCACAATTAGCTTATTGGATAATACTCGACCTAATAGACCACACTATAGTGAAGAAAATATAGGGGCGGTAGCGGAGATTGTACGCGAAGACCGAGAAGTGTCGATTCGTCGCCGTTCTCAACAGTTTGGCCTATCATATACTACAACTTGGCGTATTTTACGTAACGATCAATATTCAAAAGCTTACAAAATTCAACTAGTGCAAGAACTGAAGCCGACCGACTTCCGAATCGTTTCAGTTTTAGTCGTTGGGCCCTTGACAAGCTTGCCCGATACACATTCCTCGTAGAACGCCCATTTTCGTAATGAAGTTGAACAATTTGTTGACGCTTTACCGGGCTAAGTCTTTCCATTATGAATTGTCAAACACTACCGAACAGAAATGGCACTTCAGTTAACACGAGGCTTGAGCAATCTGCAATTAAATCCCCACCACAAAAAGTACCTCTAAATGAATATACCTTTATATATGCAAGGCTTCGACTAGTGCAAAACTTCAAGAAGACTAGTAGGCCGTTTTCTCGTTTAATAGTTCTATTGCCGATTCTTGCTTATTCTTGAAGACCTCTGCCGATTCAAAGATGCCTAATTTTTTTCTTTTGCTTCTATATGTAGATGATCTAATTCTAGAAAGACGTGATTTGTTTCGAAAAAATGTTTTCGCAAAATTTTCCGGTTCTTGAATGATAATTAATGTCCTTTGAACCTTTCTTAGAAAGATCTCCCGGTCTGTCCTAGATATACGCACGAAACGAAACGCAAACTTTTCAACCCTTCTGCGGACCAACAAATAATGTTATTCTTTTCAATATTCGTTAAAAATTATTTTGTTCTGGAGTCCAAATGATTGGTTTGACACTCATTTTGACAGTGCTCAAAGAAGTATACTTTTTCGATTATTTTAAGCTTGCTTCATCACAAAATATAATTTTTTTATTCCAGGTGGATATAATATATCAAGGAGAAGTCTTACCGGATTATTTCACCCTGATTGATGTGGCTTATACGTTTAAATGGCAAAGGGTGAGTTCAAACATTTTTTTAAATACATACATTGAATTTTTCCGACGTTCAGCATAATTTACAAGCATTGATGCACGGTTTATAATACTTTTTTGTGTATCGCTTCGCGTTTTCTTTTTGTTTTTGCAATATGCCATTTAATTTGTTTTTGCGCTCATCAAATTAATGTTTTTTTATAACACAGTCATATAAAATTAGCATTTTTGCTCGGCTATAAATGAGAAACTAATGAATATTTTTGCAAAGTTGCGACACTATTGGAAAGGTAGAACCTTGACATTCACGAATAAAAAATATCATTCAAATGACCGCCACGACTGGGTACAGTACCTCATCCGAACAACCCAATTTTTCAGTACATTGTCGATTGTTCTGGATGGTTACCGTAACACGTATCTTCAACGAATTCCTTGAAAAAAGGTTTTCCTAGGTAAAAATGAGCTTCATCGCTAAAGATGATTTTTCTGGGAAAACGCTCATCTTCGAAATAACTCTAGTTGGTCCACCTTTACAAGATGTATCGGGTGTTTTTTTTTAGTGATAGAACTTTAAACTGAAATAAAACTAATTTAAATGAAGATTGAAGCCAATTCGTTTTATTCGAAAGATAATTTTATGACATTTATGTTTTAAAAATATTTTTCGGCGTATGTCCACCACGACTAGCTCTGAGGAACCGTCGACCAGACCAATTTTGGGATCACTTTTTCGAGTAGGTCAGGCCTTATTTCTTCAATAACACGAGTTATGTTGGCTTCCAAAGCGTCTATTGTTTCTGGTTTATCAGCAATCAATGACTTGACATAACCCCAAAGAAAATAATCCATTGGGGTTAAGTCGCATGATGTTGGAGGCCAATTAATTGGACCATTTCGAAATAATATTAGTGCCAAATCTTTCTTTCAATAAATCAATTGTTACGATAGTAGCATGAGGTGTAGCGCCATCTTGTTGGAACCAAAACGCTTCTGAATCGATACCATTAAAATTTTGAAACAAGTAATCATTGATCATCGATCTGTAACGAGCACCATTCACTGTAACATTAGCTCTAGCATCGTTTTTAAAGAAATATGGACAGATGATGCCTCCAGCGTGTAAAGCACACCATACAGTGCATTTCCAGGATGCAATGGAACCAGCAGAACTTCTTGAGGATTGTTTTCACTCCATATACGGCAATTTTGCTTGTATACATATCCGTTCAACCAGAAATGAGCTTTATCACTAAACACAATTTTTCGATAAAAAAGTGGATCAACTTCAAGCTGTTCTAGGGCCCAATCAGCAAAAAAACGACGCTCATTATGGTCAAGTGGCTTCAGTTCTTGTATGGGTGTAGACCAAGATCTTCACGAAAAATTTTCCATGTGGTGGATGCACAGAGCTCAACTTGTTGTGAACGTCGACGGCTAGACAAATCTGGATCATCATTAACACTATGACTTACAGCAGCTAATTTTCTTCTATACGTACAGTTCTTTGTCTTGTTGTTGTTGCATCGAGTAGACAAAATGTTGTCCGAAATCTATCGATAGTTCGACGAATAAGCTGCTCTGATGGATGATTAAGTAAACCATAAATTTCACGAAGTGTTCTACAAGTTTGGTGAATAGAATACTGATTTTGAAAATAAATTTCAACAATTTGTAAACGTTGTTCTGGCGTGAGACTTTCCAGGATAATTTGTCAATGCTTACTGAACAGAAATGTCAAAACAACATGGCTTCTACCTTCTTCTGTCAAATCACAGTTATCTCTATCGAAAGTTCTATTACTCTAAAACAACACCCGATGTATAGTTCTCGAGAAAAGAGTGTACAGATGTTATTTTTAGGGTTTCATAACAGAAAAGTATTCCACTCAGAATCTTGTTTCAGACTAATCCCTTAAGACTGTGTGTGTAATAAGCCTGTCAGGTAGTTTAAAGGGATTTTTTTATTTATAGGCTTATTTATTTCGAATATTTCACACAAATTCAATTTCAGACCTTTGTTTTCAACGAGAGTTATTATTTTCTTAACATTGTTAAGCATTATAAGAAAAACAAATATTAACTTCCGTTATTTTATTGATTTACATGACAATTGTTTCGTCATACCATGTTTCATCAGGTGAGTATTAAAACTGAGGTATACAATGCAAAACATTACCTTATATACACAGCCCTGGTACAAAAAATACTGTGGTGCAATGAAAAATGTTAAGTGGAGGGGATCTGTTTTAATCTATTTGATCGTTCAATAAAATTTATCTTATATTATAATCTATTGATCTCTAAAATTTCTAACGTATTAAGTTTATGACTTTTGTTTTCGATATGTAATATTTCATAGTTCTAATTAAAATTATGACCAGTCTCTAACACATGGTTGGCATAAGTTGAATTTAGTTTATTATTAATATAACATTTTTCATGTTCTCCTATCCTTGTTTGGAATGAACGACCTGTATGTCCCACATACACATGGGCAATCACTACATATAAACTTGTAAACTCCTGATTTTTTGTTTTTAGGAATGACGTCTTTATTACTTTTATTAAGCTACCTTAAGAATTATTACATCTCTTTTAGAACCATTTATTCTTTAGGCAGTTCAATAAAAAATAATAAAGACGTCATTCCTAAAAACAAAAGATCAGGAGTTATCAATTTAACATGTAGTGATTACCCATGTGTATATGTGGGACATAAAGGCTGTTTATTCCAAACAAGGATACAAGGACATGAAAAATGTTATATTAATAATGAACCAAATTCAACTTATGCCAACCATTGGTTAGATACTGGTCATAATTTTAATATGAACTGTGAAATATTACATATCGAAAACAAAAGTCATAAACTGAATCTGTTAGAAACTTCAGAGATCAATAGATTATAATAAAAGACAAATTTCATTGAACGATCAAATAGATTTGAACAGATCCCCCCTACTTAACATTTTTCATTGATTGTAAACCAACTATTTCTACCCCTATATTTTGTGTCCCAGAGCTGTGTATTTAAGGTCGTGTTTTGCGTTGTATACCTCAGTTTTAATACTCACCTTATGTAGTCATGGTATGACGAAACAATTGTCGTGTGAATCAATAAAAAAGTGGAAGTAAATATTTGTTTTTCTTATATTGAAGATGGATTTCCGTCAAGTAAAGGCTGGGACAAAAAGTTGTTTTGCATAATGTATTATATTTATCTTAATCTTTTTTCTATTCAGATAAATGGATTCTAAAATTTTTACTTGTTTTACCAATATAGTTTTTTGAGCAATAGACGTCATATATTATTTTAGATTATCCTGATACTCCTAGATCTTCTGTGAAGATCACTCAGATTTGACTTCACTTATAGCTCTTTGCATGTTATCTTCAGCGTAGTTTTTTTATGCACGACCCCTCAGCTCTTTTCTGTAGGTTCTTCCATATTTACACAATTCCTTTTTAATGTTGAAGACACAATACACAGCGGAATGCTCAAACAGGTACAAACAATGATTATATGAACAGAACCTAGAATTATCCTGTTTCGCTTATAAAGGGGTCTTTCATTAACAACGCCCCATTTTGTTGTGCAAATAAAACACATTATTTATTTGAAAATTATTGAAATTTTTATTTCTTTATGAAGTACAATGTATACCTTTAGTTATAAACAAAAACTTCATTTAAATGTCGACCACGGAAACTCTGGCAGGAATGAAGTCGTTGAACCCAATTTTTCATGACTCTCACAAATCAGGTACGAGCAATAACTCGTTTAAAATTGATCTGTAAATCGTCTTAATTTGCTGGATGATTGCTGCAAACCAATGACTTAATGTAACCCCAAACAAAGAAGTCCAATGGGGTTAAATCGCGGGATCAACGCGGTTCTTGAAATAATCGAAGCACCGAATACACGATGCTTTAAATAATCAGTTTTGTATAGATGCAAACCAAGGTTCTTTCGTAAAATCCGCAAAAAACACGTCTGGGAGATGGCTACTTTTTGTGAAGTTCGAGAAATCGATAAATTTTGGTCTTCACGAACACTTTTCACTTACGGCACCAATATTCTCTTCACCTCTTGCATTTTTTTGTCTCACTGGCACTGTAACATCATGAAGTGTGAAATTTGTTTCAAACTTCTTCACTAAAAGTTCAACTGATCTTTTATTCGGAACATTATAGCGACCAAAAATTGTTCATAATGAATTTGGATTATTTGTAAACGTTGTTGGAGTGTGTAACTTTCCATGATTAAATGGTAGACATTGACATATACAACTGTCAATGTCACAAATAAACAATGGCCTGAGTTATGTCAATTTAAAATGGGGCATTCCCAATGAAAGGCTCTTTACAAAGTAGCCCCAAATTATGCCAAAGTATTCCTCATAGTCAAAGTAACCCCAGTTTACGATATATAATGACATACTTAAAGATCTTCTTTTCACCGCCTTATTCCTGTTTGATCTTGCAGAAATCTCACCAGTTCTGCTCTATGAGCAGCTGATCATAGAAACCGAACAAATGATCGAGAAACTAATACGATTCCTTTTGCTCAATGAAAACTACAGAGGAAACGGTTTAAAAATAATCGCCTCCTATTTATAGCCGTTTTAATGGCAATTTTCTTATCTCAGCTTTTGTGTTTTCCTATCTAAATGGTTGTGGAACGTTTGATAACGTTTGATTTGTTTTCCCTCAGTGTCGATCTCCTTCCGTCCAGCTGCATTCAATACGGTTGCAATAACCTTCTGAGGAGATTATTAATTTCAGGTCATCAATTTTTTTTTCCTATTCCTGATGCGAAATTAAGATGTCATATACCCTATAAAGCATGAAATTTGGGTCATACCCTAAATTGAGTTGTTTTTTCGGTTGGAAAAGTTGTTTTTCGATAAGTTTTTGACAAAAATGGATCCCTGTCCTTAATTTCTAAAAGACATTATCATCATATCTAGTGAGAATTCTGTCCAATTAATTATTGGTCTCAGTAGTGTACTAGACCACCGGGGTCAGTTATATACACTCACGCAAGACAAAAACGCAATTCGCAATTAATATACACGCAATATTCGCCAAAAAGTAGGACCTAAGGAAATCTATTTGAAAATATATTTCAAATAAGCTTATATTTATGTCCACATATTCATATACAAGGGTGACCCAGGGGTGCGTAAATGGAAACTTCGTTTCTATTCAAGCTATCGACTTGGTTGTTTTTTCCAAACGATGGTTGGTACAATCCGCACATCCTGAAAATATTTTCATCCACATATAGGATGTCCGAAAATGAAATACATACATAGGTTCGGTTTTTTCAAATGGCAACCCCTTATTTTTCATACGCCTTTGGAATTGCCACTTAATTGTCGATAAAACGCACCCAGGTTTTATTGACTTACCTGCATTAGTTTTTGACCTACGTCAATTTATGTTTCAAAATAGCGTCGTGCGTAGACTCACAGAAAAGTTATAACTTCGGAACCGTTCAACATAATTCAATCACCTTTTCTCCAGTCGATTCCTTGAGCTTCTGTGCATCTTTTTAAATAGGCATAAATTTTATGTCGGTGCTCCATCGCCTACTACATTGGTTTTCAAATGAGAAATCACAAATTGAATTAACTCGATTTTTTCAAATACAACACCCTGTATTTTATTACACCATTGTATGACATTTCGTAAGAGCTTTTCGTCGATATAAGATTTGTGGGGTCTTCTTTGAAATTCGCGAAATGAATTCCAAAATGTGGAATTTCGTAGAACGTTGTCGTAAAACCGGAAACATCTACACAAAATAATTGAAAAAAGTATTTTCGTGTGTAATAGAAACAGGAGAATATCAAGAAGCAAACAATTATAGTAACAAGAACATGGAGCGGTTAATAACAGAAAACCATGTGAAAAAAATGTTGAGGAAAGCCTTCTTATAAATGCTCAAACAGGTCACCAATCATGTGAACATGTGTTCCTTCTTGGGTGTCCACTTCAAGGCCTCCTCAAAATCACTCTTTCACTAATCAGAAGGAAATCTGATATCCGACCTGTTTGAGCATTTATAAGAAGGCTTTCCTCGACATTTTTTTCACATGGTTTTCTGTTATTTACCGCTTCATGTTCTATAATTGTTTGCTTCTTGATATTCTGCTGTTTCTATTACCAGTAGTCTTCAAACACTGCTATTACAATTTCAAAAACATTTTTTTAAATTATTTTGTGTAGATGTTTCCGATAATCGCGCTCTTTTCTCGATGGTAATCGTTCCAATAGAACTTATCACGTCGGTGGTTCTTACGCGGTACCCAGAAGAAATGTGGTCGTCCGTTCAAAAACGCATTCCGCAGTGGGATCGATTTACGACCAGTCCGATCTAGGCGGCTAAGACACTGCGATAATTAGCTGGGACAACATTGCCGTCGTTGTGTTTGCCGATGTAATGAAGACCGGCCCGCGAAGAATGGTTATGTTAGTTCGAAAGGTTTATACTGCTGGTTTCGGGTAGTTGACAGTGTGTTTTATGGTTTTACCGAGTGCAGTGGTGAAATATGTTTATGCGTTTTGTGTTTGTCGAGCAAATTTCAACTCGTTCTTCATTAACTGGTTGTATTTTGCCTTTTTCAACAAGTGTTTTAGATGAAAATGACGTCAAATGCAAGCAAAATGTTTGGGTGAATCGTTATACTCGATTCATTACTTCATTTAATTTTTACGTTTCAGTAAAATATATGTTCACCTTTCAAATATCGGGTTTTACAGTGATAGAACTTTCGATAGGGATAACTATGATTAGACCGAAGGTAGAAGTCATGTTGTTTTGACATTTCTGTTCAGTAATCATTGACAAATTATCATGGAAAGACTAACGCCGCAACAACGTTTACAAATTGTTGAAATTTATTTTCAGAATCAGTGTTCAATTCGCCAAAATTATTGAGCACTTCGTGAAATTTATGGTTTATATAATCGACCATCAGAGCAGCTTATTCGTCGAACTATCGATAGATTTCGGACAACATTTTCTCTACTCGATGTGACAACAACAAGACAAAAAACTGTACGTACAGAAGAAAATATCGCTGCTGTAAGTCAAAGTGTTCCAGATTTGTCTATTCGTCGACGTTCACATCAAGTTGTACTCTGTGCATCCACCACATGGAAAATTTTGCGTAAAGATCTTAGTATACACCCATACAAGATCCAACTGGTTCAAGAACTAAAGCCACTTGACCATAATGAGGGTCGTTTGTTTACTGATTGGGCCCTAGAACAGCTTGAAGTTGATCCACTTTTTTATCGTAAAATTGTGTTTAGTGATGAAGCTCATTTCTGGTTGAACGGCTATGTAAACAAGCAAATTTGCCATATATGGAGTGAAAACAATCCTCAAGAAGCTCTGCAGGTTCCATTGCATCCTGAAAAATGCACTGTATGGTGTGCTTTACACGCTGGAGGCATCATCGGTCTATATTTCTTCAAAAACGATGCTGGAGCTAATGTTACAGTGAATGGTGCTCGTTATAGATCGATGATGAATGATTATTCGTTTCAAAATTTGAATGTTATCGACCCAGAAGTGTTTTGGTTCCAACAACGTTACAATTGCGACCACAGAGTAGTTGCCAGCATAGAGTATTCACTTGTTCTTGTGCTTTGAAGTAAACCTGAAATTTAAGTCATAACAAAATTTAAGGGCGTATTACCCATAATACAAGTGGAGGAATTATGGGTTGTCTATAATTCTCCAACAATTTGATCAAAAAAGTCAATTTTTGTGACGAATGTAGTGTTTTTGCGCTTTATGACTAAAACTATAGACCATCCAGAAAGTTTCCGGAATTTAATATTTTTCATAATATTTCGGAATATATTTCTTTTTTGTAACATTCTATGGCAAAAGTAATGTATAAAATAGGTTGTGCAGATAGTGGGTTATGGCCAAAGTTGAATGACAACACTTGTTGATTATCAACAGCTATACAATTCATGAAATACTGTCGCAACTAGAAAAAATAAAACAGGTAGAATATTTGTATAGAAAAGGTTTTCGAAACGTTAAAAAATAACTGAATTTGACTGAATTAGGAAAAGTGCTGTATATGAGACCATAAAGAGGATGAAAAATGGCATGGATATGAGGCATAGATCAGTTTAAGGAAGACCGCGCGAGTTTAAAGGAAACAATTTAAACGCTTTATTGGCCTTAGGACGAGAGAATCCGCATCTGGGGTCTCGCAAAGTGGCTAACAGATTTGGAAATCAACAAAATATAAAATTATGTCCAGAAACCGTCCCTATGTCACTGAACTGACAAGGCTATATATCAAGGAAACCAAAAAAATCCCTATGACACCTTTACAAAAGGAACGAAGAAAAGAATTTTGTCAACTTCTTCAAGAAGATTTATAATAATGTCTTTATATCTGATGACAATTGTTCCCAACTTGGTGGAAATCCTAGCCAAACAACCTGTTACCTTTGAAATTTCCAAATTTCCCATCAAAATAATGGTTAAGAGAGCAATATCCCAGCGACTCTCTGTATAGTTGATGGTACCATCAATAGTGAAAAGTATTTTGGCATTCTAATCGATTTTATGCTTGAAACGGCGCATGTTTTATATCTAGAGGGGTGGCGTTTTCAGCAGGATAATTAAAGATGCCATACTTCTGCCTATACTCAAGCTTGGATCCATGAACACCAAGCGACAACCATGTCATGGCCAGCAGCTTCACCAGATCTTAGTCCCATTGAAAACATATGAGGACTAATGAAGATTGAAGTTGAACGAGCAGCGCCACGAAATAAAGATGATTTAATTCAGTCAGTTTGACAGTCTTGGACTAGCATCACCGAAAACTATGGATGAGATCTAGTTTCGGGTGTACCTCGATGTTTAGTCAAGTTTTTACAGTTAAATGGAGATTGTATAAGTGAATAAGGTACATATTTTGTTCTAGCAATTTTTAAAGCTGCTTCAGTTGGTCTGTGAGGTTGTCTTCGACACAACACTCAACCTTTAAAGAGAATCGTTCACGCACATGGTCGGGTTACATTCCTCGAAGTAAAAATAGTTAGGCGTATTATAGCACCGAAGAGCTCTCTTTCACGGCACGTTATCGGTTTCAGCTCATCGCCTTCGGGCTTTTGTATGTAAATGGGTCCAACAATAACGTTAGTACTGACAAATACGATCTATTGTGATCGGATCCTATAGATTTAAGCGTGTATTTGTTTGGCCCCTGGGTACGAAGGGGTCGGGTATCGACGTCTCCGTTCGTGAAAAATGAAGAAGTCACGCCAGATGATGTTCGATAACGACGAGGTTTGGTCCTTGTGCCACTATATCGAAAAAAAATGTTATTGGCTGACTAAGTGCAAGCTTATTTAAATATTTTAATATTAGCCTTCTTCATATTTAATTTCAAAAAATTATATTTAATAATTATAACTTCAGGAATTAAATTAAATTAATGACATATAACAACCACTTATATCAAACGACATATAAAATAAACATTCATTATAAGATATGCAAATGATATAACAAAATCCAATCAGTATTCATTTACCAGAAGCTTTCTGAATTGTTAAAAGGTGAGAGAATATTTTTGTTGATTGATGTTATATATTATTGAATATGGATATAATTGAGTACTGACGAAGCAAAGCTTTATTTCTGCGGATCAATCTTATGAAAACAGATATCTTTCAAAAATGTTTAACATAATCTTAAGAATTTCATCATAAAACTATCTTACTTAGAATAATAAATATTATTGGATATCTAAGCTACTTTCTATAAAATCTCAAGATATGTAAAAACTTTACTGAAAAACAAGTTTTAAGAGAGACTTTGCTTCGCCAGTACTTAAATAATTCATATTCAATAAAATATAACACCAATCAACAACAAATATTCACTCAGCCTTCAACAATTTAGAAAACTTCTGGTAAATGAATAATGAAAAATATAAATGGAGTGTAATGTTAACTACAAATAAATAATTATGTGTTTTACCCTTGATCTAACAGATTTAATGACAAATTAAAGGCCTCTGTAATAGCACAAGGACTAACTGTATAAAGAATGTTAAGGACACCAAATAGTATTAGGAGTACAAATAAGTTTCCGCCGTTTTATTGTAGATGGCGCGGCACGGAGTTTCGGTTAGCTTTCGCAGATGATAACCGGCTTAAAAAATAGTTTGGACATTCAAGAACATTATAAACTATTAATATCATTGATTTTATATTGTCTTCTTCTTCTTCCTCGTTTGTTAGGCTCATAGCCTGTTTTCTCCAACTCAATCATTCATCTCGTTAGATGTTGAGATCCAGGATTCGCGCCACCTTTTAGGTGGCCTCCTGGTTTCCGGAACATCTGCAAAAATTGGATCTGACCATAGATTAGTACTGTGTAAATTGAGGCTTAAAATACAACATAAAAAGAAACATCCTCCGAACATTAAAAGGAAATTCAACATTGAATCAATAAATGATGAAACAACTAAGAATTTATATAAGAGTAGACTTGCAGAAAAGATCAAAGATAACCCAATCAAACTTACAGATAATGTCGAAAAAATCTGGGATAGAATCAGAGGAAATCTAAGTAAATCGGCTGAGGAGGCTCTTCACTTATATAGAGAAGTGAACACAAACTTGAAACCGTCTCTTAAGCATTGGTATACACCTGAACTGAAATCACTGGCAGCTGAAAAACGACAGGCTTACCTCCGATATAGAAATAACCGGTCGGACACAGAACGTATTCTATATAAAGAAATAAGAAATAGGGCAAACGCTATCATAAGAGAAATGAAAAACGAATATTGGGGAAGATTTACTGTGGATATGGAACACGACATGTATGGGGCACAGAAAAAGGTGTGGAATATGATAAGAAGAAGAAAAAAGGATATAAACGAATACACACAATCCCGAATAATCTCTGAGCATGAATGGGAAGAACATTTCAAAAGACTTCACACTAACGATTTTATATTGGTTAAATATAATTTCTATAAGTTGAAAATATCAAAATTTGAGCCAAGTAAGCCTCATTTGCGGGAAATTTTAGTTTACTTCTTTAATTCAAAGAAACCTGCTGCTGAGGCGCATCAATTGCTCGTAGAAGCATATGGTGAGGGTGCTTTGAGTGAGAGAACGTGTCGAGAGTGGTTTCAAAAGTTTAAAAACGGTGATTTCGACGTAGAAGACAGAGATCGCAGTGGAAGTCCAAAAATATACGAGAATGCAGAATTGGAGGAATTATTGGAGGAAGATTCATCTCAAACACAAAAAGAAATTGCTCTAACATTAGAAGTCACTCAGCAAGCAGTCTCACATCGTTTAAAATCATTCATAAACAAGGAAATTGGGTTCCGTACGGCGGAAACTTATTTGTACTCCTAATATTATGAATAAAATAACAAAAATAAAGATTATTACTTGATAGAAGGTATATAAAATAAAATTATTTAAATATTTTAATATTAGCCTTCTACATATTTAATTTCAAAAAATAATATTTAATAATTATAACTTCAGGAATTAAATTAAATTAATGTCATATAAGTACCACTTATATCAAATAACATATAAAATAAACATTCATTATAAGACATCCAAATGATATAACAACATCCAATAAATAAAAATTGTTAACCAAAATTCAATTCCTGAAGTTATAATTATTAAATATAATTTTTTGAAATTAAATATGTAGAAGGCTAATATGAAATATTTAAATAATTTTATATACCTTGTATTAAGTATTAACCTCTATTAATGTTATTTTATTCAGTGCAAGCTTGTTAGCAATTTCGCTTCAAAATATCCATCGATAATGAAAAAACAGCGAAAATAGTGAAAGAGGCAATATGGAATTTATCTCAAGAATATTATTAGTATCCGACACATTTCAAAGGTATTTAGCAGTTATGTTGTTAATTATTTGTCCAAAAAAGTAGACGAACCTTGTTTTTGATTCACCTTAGTCTATCGTGAATTTTTAAGAACGTTCAAGTGTGTCAGAGGGATTGTAAATTTGTAGTAGAATTAAAATGGTGTACTCTTCCACTATATTACTTGTCGTTTCGTTATCGATGGAAATTTTGAAGCGAAAATTCAGGATCAGATAGTACTCGACAAGATCTTCAAAATGAGGTATCGCAACACCCCTCATCCCTATTCAAAATCAAGGGGTTGTACTCAACCCTGTTAGGGGGTTGCAGTTACGGGGATGCGAAGAGCGGAATAGTTGTTCCACCGAATCAGGAGTTGACGGGTCCGAGCGATTTTCCACATTTTCATTTTAAAGCCGGAAAATCGAGGTGTTACGTTTTCGTTGGACCACACTGTAATTTACGGTTATTTGTATGTCTTTTTCGAATATTTTTTTATCGGTATTTCTCTAAATTGTAGGTTATTTGTATCCCTTTTTGCATATGTTTTCGTATCTTTATTTCTCGAACATTTTTAGTTATTTGCATCTTCCCTTCTTTCAAGTTCCAGGAGCTATATAAGAAGTGAAGGTTTAAGTTCAAAATGTAAACCTGAATTGTTGTGAATTAATGAATTTCGGAAGTATTCCTTAGTATTAAATGTACTTGAAATGAATTTCTTTTATCCGTTTTACTGGAACTGGAGGAATCTTCTGGTTTTTCTGGTCGCTGATTGGAAAAAATGATTTCGTCATTCGAATAGTTGGAGGAAACCCGGTCTTAGCCAAATATAATTATCAGATAAATTAATTCGGCTGATCTGTAATTATTAATAGGGAGTATGAGATATTGTAATAGAAAGTTCTTGAAATCGAGACAGTGTAACATAGATCTATCTGTCTAACAATTCTATACTCAAACAAACTCGACAAGGTTTTGTTGATCACAGAGATTGCAGACATGTGCACGTTTCAAACTGATTAGTTTTCGTCATGCTAGTGACTCCAAATGTGTCAAGTATCTATATTCGCTATACATAAAGGCTCTAAGTATTAATAATACAGTATCGCCATCTATAGTATGCAAAATATATACAAGACATACCTTTGCAAGTTAATTCAAGTGAGGAAATGTATTCTCAATATTTTCACGTAACTAACGCAGAATAAACTTTCCTCATGATCTAATCAGACGATAATTTGCCGCAATGTTCATGATTAACATATTCATATTCAAATAAATCTATTCGGCTGTTCTGTACCAAAAATTATTAATAGGGAGTATGAGCTATGGTAATAGAAAGTTCTTGAAATCGAAACAGTGTAACATACATCTGTATAACAATTCTATACTCGAACAAACTCGACAATTTTCAGACTAATTGGTTTTCATCAGTGCAATGTATGCTAGAGACTCCAAATCTGTCACGTATCTATATTCGCTATATAGAGAGATATTTTAATATGAATATGCTAATTATGAGCATCTCGGCAAATTATGGTATGATTAAAGCACGAGGAAAGTTTATTCTGCGTTAGTAACGTGAAAATATCGGGAATGCATTTATTGACTTGAATAAACTCGCAAAGGTATGTCTTGTATGTATTTTGCATACTCTATATGACGCTAGTGTATTATTAATACTTTAGAGCCTTTGTGTATTGCGAATATAGATACTTGACAGATTTGGATTTACTAGCATACATTGAACTGACGAAAACCAAACGTGCACATGTCTGCAATTTGCTTATGTTATCAACTAAACCTTGTCGAGTTTGTTTGAGAATCGAATCGAATCCCATCAGCAAACAAACGACGCTTATTATGATCAAGTGGCTTTAGTTGTCGAACCAGTTGGATCTTGTATGGGTGTAGACCAAGATTGTTTCGTATCACGGTTAGTTTACCGCAGTATTTGCCTATTATTTCAGTATTTTGAAATAATAGACAATTGCGAATCAATTAATCTCGAAATCTCGATGATTAATCTCAATAGCTTCTAGTGGACTGTATTTTTTGATTATTAGCGGTGATTTTGACTTCAAAGAACACTCTATGTGCGGTGGTCTACAGCTTCCTTTATCTCATAATGATAAACCACAACGATGATAAGGAACTGAAGTAAAACACTTATAACAAAACAAACTAATATATTTTGGTATCACTGTATATGATACCAAGCTAATGTGATGAAAATGACACTACAAACAAGAGTAAGGTGGATTGCTACGTTTACACCAATCGCGTTAAGCTTGTACAATTACAAAACGAACAACTTGACTATTCCGAGAATAACGATTCTTCCTTCTTTTCAGAGACTGAACGTTAGAGATGCTCGATGCATCCCTTCTAATACAAAAAGAGGAAAATTAAAATAATTGATTGGAAGGTCCATTTGGAGGTGGACTGAATGAACAAAATAAACCTTCTTTTTGGCTACAGAAGAATTATGAGATAAACGCAAGAAAAGAAGGATAAAATCAGTTTGTAATTTGGAATGCTGTGTCATGTGAAATTAACAGGCATAAATATGTCAAATCTGTAAATGACTTTCCATGTTTTCTAAGGCCATATATAATAATTGGAAAACAAATAAGCAGAAGTGCCAAATGACACTTCAGTTCGTCTGGTGCAGCTGAAAAAATGCTAGATCTCGAACGACATGCCGGTCTCCAATGAGACGGAACAGAATTCTTACACTGTCTCGATTTCTAGAACTTTCTATCGCCATATCTCATACTCCTTATTGATAAATATAACTGTCTCTTGAAATATTACACGTTAAAATATTCGGCCCAAGCAAAAAACCTAACCTAATAACTCTATTCTTTTAAATTCCTCGTCTGCCGGTTTCATTCAACTCAAATTCCGCCTTTGGAAAACAGGAAACGAGAGAGGCACTATCGATCGTAATTTACATGATAAAGGAACAATTAGTAACATCACGAGCTATTGATCAGCTGTCGGTTCTAAGAGAGCCCGACCTTGAACCCGACCGGAAAACCAATTTTTCACGATTGGCACTACGTCTTCGCCTCCGATCCTCCATCCAGCTAGATCCATACGAAAAATAGCCGCGTTTTACAACGCGAACAAGAAGGCTCGAGCAGACTGAATGGGTCCTATTGATTTATTCGTCCTCTCCGATCTATCTCGACTGTCGAGAATGCAGCAATACAGGACGAACAAGATGGATACTCGTTATTTCGCGGTAGTGTTCTTCTGTAGGTTATCTCAGCGGAAAGCTACTCAACTTGGGAGATTTTGAATCATGCATCAGATGTAGAAACTTACAAAAAGGCGAACACCCGTACGTTCATTCGATTCAGATGTTTTGTTACATACAGGCGGCTTATCACGAAGAACAGTTATTTTCAGGGTCACCTGTCAAGTTTTTGAAGTGGTTACAAGGTTTCTCAATGATAAGAGATTCAATTGTCGTATGTACCTTTGAATAGCAAGCTTTGTATGGCTTGTCGCCCAGCCGTTTCTTGAAGGTCTCGGAAAATCTAGATTCCGTTCACCTCCATGAGCCTTCTCTTCCCCTAAGTTTTTCCTTGGAGGGCCTTCGGCGATCGCTACTGCTTTGGTTCTTCCTTGGAATTTGAGGCAGTACATGTACTGCCACATTTACTAGAGTACTGCTTCGCTGGTCATAGGAGTTCTCAACCACATGTCATCAGATTTCAAGTTGGTCAGTAAAGATAGTGCCCAGCATTAGTCCAGTCTTCAATTAGAAACGAACTGGATTTCCTTATCATTGTAAAAATTCTCTCGTCTTAGAGAGAGGGATTTGCGTGCGTGGTGTTCGGGAAAGGATGTTGAGGAACGGCTTTGTAAACAAGCAAAATTGCCGTATATGGAGTGAAAACAATCCTCAAGAAGTTCTGCAGGTTACATTGCATCCTGTAAAATGCACTGTATGTTGTGCTTTACACGCTGGAGGCATCATCGGTCCATATTTCTTTAAAAAGATGCTGGAGCTAATGTTACAGTGAATGGTGCACGTTACAGATCGATGACCAACGATTATTTGTTTTAAAATTTGAATGGTATCGACCCAGAAGTGTTTTGGTTCCAACAAGATTGTGCTACACCTCATGCTGCTACCGTAACAATTGATTTATTGAAAGGAAGATTTGGCGATAACATTATTTCGAGAAATGATCCAATTTAATTGGCCTCCAAGATCATGCGACATAACTCCACTGGATTATTTTCTTTGGGGTCATGTCAAGTCATTGGTTTATGCTGATAAACCAGAAACAATAGACGCTTTGGAAGAATTATTGATTAAATAAGGCCTGAATTACTCGAAAAACTGGTCTGGTCGAATGCGGTTCCTCAGAGCTAGTCTAGGTGGACATATGCCGGAAATTATTTTCAAAACATAAATGTCAGTAAATTATCTTTCAAATAAAAAAAAATTTGGCTTCTATCTTAATTTAAATGTGTTTTATTTCAATTTAAAGTTCTATCACTCTAAAAAAAACACCCGATAGTAGACTCTAAGACTTAATGGGTTCGGAAGGATACAATTTAAAATGGCAGCATTGTCTATTATTTTTGACATTTTCCATGTTATTTGTGTTCAGATGGTTATGCATTTAATCAAATTAAATGAATGGAATATGCGGTTGGCTGTAGGTGAAACATTATAACAATGGATTAAAGACATAACTTAGTGAACACAAATGACATGGGAAATGTCGGAAATAATATACAGAGTTGCCATTATGACCATTTTAAATTGTACCATTTCTTTTGAAAAACCCGTTGGTTTTTCATTAAGATTGCTAACGGTTTTCGTTACCATTCAATCATTATTAAATACAAACTGGACCTAAGAAATCTTCCGTTTTAAAGTTCACGAGTCTCCAGACCAGAATCATTCAATTCTTCGGTTATCGCATTCTTTCATTGGCCGAATATGCAACGGAACCGAGGAGTTTAATATCGGGTGTTTTTTTTAGAGTGATAGAACTTTGGTTAGGGATAACTGTGATTTTACAGAAGGTAGAAGCCATGTTGTTTTTACTTTTCTGTTCAATGAGCATTGAAAAATTATCATGGAAAAAATCACGTCGCAACAAGGTTTACAAATTGTTGAAATTTATTTTCTAAATCGGTGTTCAATTCGCCAAATTTATAGAGCACTTCGTGAAATTTATGGTTTACATAATCGTCCATCAGAGCAGCTTATTCTTCGAACTATCGATAGATTTCGGATATTTTCTCTACTCGATGCAATAACAACAACAAGACAAAGAACTGTACGTACAGAACAAAATATCGCTGCTATAAGTCATAGTGTTAACGATGATGTTGGACTCTGTGCATCCACCACATGGAAAATTTTGTGTAAAGATCCCAAACAAGATCCAACTGGTTCAAGAACTAAAGCCACTTGACCATAACAAGGGTCGTTTGTTTGCTGATTGGGTCCTAGAACAGCTTGAAGTTGATCCACTTTTTTATCGTAAAATTGTGGTTGAACGGCTATGTAAACAAGCAAAATTGCCGTATATGGGGTGAAAACAATCCTCAAGAAGTTCTGCAGGTTCCATTGCATCTTGAAAAATGCACTCTATGGTGTGTTTTACACGCTGGAGGCATCATCGGTCCATATTCCTTTAAAAACGATGCTGGAGCTAATGTTACAGTGATTGGTGTGCGTTACAGATCGATGATCGATGACTATTTGTTTCAAAATTTGAATGGTATCGACTCAGAAGTGTTTTTGTTCCAACTAGATGGTGCTACACCTCATGCTGCTACCGTAAAAAATAATATTTTGAAGGAAAGATTTGGCGATAACATTATTTCGAGGAATCGTCCAATTAATTGGCCTCCAAGATCATGCAACATAGCTCCACTGGATTATTTTCTTTGGGGTTATGTCAAGTTATTGGTTGATGCTGATAAACCAGAAACAATATAGGAGCCAACATAACTCACGTTATTGATGAAATAAGGCCTGAATTACTCGAAAAAGTTGTCCAGAATTGGTCTGGTCAAATTCCTTAGAACGTCGTGGTTGACATATGCCGGAAATTATTTTCAAAACACAAACATAAATGTCATAAAATTACAATATCAGCTCTCCAAAAGAATTTAAAGTGACACTTGAAACTCGATTTACTTTTCAATTTCCTTTTGATTTATGTTCTTTTTTGTACAACTTTCATATCCGAATCAATGTTGCTAATAATTCCGTTTCGATGTTATAGAGGTGATTACTGTGAAGTGTTCCATGTGTGAAATGGACCAAGACGCCAAGAGTCAAAAATGTGATTGTAGTAGACAAATATCCATTTGTAGGACGAGAATCCCTACGCAAAAGCGGGATGCGCCCGGTAACGCGCATTCCGCCGCCGGTCTAGACAACTCGATCACTTCCGATCCGAATCGACGATGAAACCCGCTCGCTTAACCATATCGGATCGCCTTCGGAACCGGTACCAACGTGAAAAAACGAAAATGCATGCCCATAAGGGGCGAGTAAGTGGCTCAAATGTACGCGGAGACGGCAATTAGAAAAAGGCACTCACGTCCGCGCGAGTCCGTCAGCGACTCGTACTCGCGAAACGGCGATTTCCAGCGGAGTTATGCCCGGACTGTTTCTAAAAATAGTCGAAAGATCGCTCCTTAAAGGTCATATCCGACCATTTGCGAGAAGCGTTAATTGTCATAACAGCCTCATTTACATTTCTATGGCTCGTCGGGCGGTTGACATATGCGCCTCTTTAACTACCGGACAGGTACGTGTGTTGAATCGAAGAGTGCCGTGCCCGCTGGGTTGTGAAATCACTTCTCGTGACCGCCGTTTTTCGAAAACGGAGACGGACAGATGATCGGAGATTAAGTGGCTTAAGGATGTAGGTTTTTTCGTTGGAGCTGGCGAGGTAATCTTCTCGGGACCTTTATTATTTTATCGGGGGTTTCTTCAGAGTGATAGTACTGTAAATTGAAATAAAAGACATTTAAATTAAGATTTGAAAGATAATTTCATGGCATTTATGTTTTGACAATAATTTCCGGCATATGTCCACCACCACTAGCTGTGAAAAACCGCGTTCGACCAGATCAATTTTGGATAACTTTTTCGAGTAATTCAGGCCTTATTTCATCAATAACACGAGTTATGTTGGCTTCCAAAGCGTCTATTGTTTCTGATTTATCAGCATAAACCAATGACTTGACATAACCCCAAAGAAAATAATCCAGTGGAGTTATGTCGCATGATCTTGGAGGCCAATTAATTGGACTTCTCGAAATAAGGATATCGACAAACCTTTCTCTCAATAAATCATTTTTTACGGTAGAAGCATGAGGTGTAGCACCATTTTGTTGAAACCAAAACATTTCTGGGTCGATACCATTCAGATTTTGAAACAAATAATCATTGATCATCGATCTGCAACAAGCATCATTCACTGTAACATTAGCTCCAGCATCGTTTTTAAAGAAATATGAACCGATGATGCCTCCAGCGTGTGAAGCACACCATACAGTGCATTTTTGTGGATGCAAGTGCATTTTTCGGGATGCAATGGAACCTGCAGAACTTCTTGAGGATTGTGTTCACTCCATATACGGCAATTCTGCTTGTTTACATAGCCGTTCAAGCAGAAATGAGCTTCATCACTAAACACAATTTTACGATAAAAAGTGGATCAACTTCAAGCTGTTCTAGGGCATAATCAACAAACGACGCTTATTATAGTCAAGTGGCTTCAGTTCTTGACCAGTTGGGTCTTGTATGGATGTAGACCAAGATATTTACGCAAAATTTTCCATGTGGTGGATGCACAGAGTCCAACTGGTGGTGAACGTCGACGAATAGACAAATCTGCACCATCATTAACACTAGGACTTCAGCAGCGATATTTTCTTCTATATGTACAGTTCTTTGTCTTGGTGTTGTTGTTGCATCGAGTAGAGTAGAGAAAATGTTGTCCGAAATCTATCGATAGTTCGACGAATAAGCTGCTCTGATTGACGATTATGTGAACCATAAATTTTACGAAGTGCTCTATAAGTTTGGCGAATATAACACTGATTTTGAAAACAAATTTCAACAATTTGTAAACGTGAGTCTTTCCATGATAATTTCTCAATGCTTACTGAACATAAATGTGAAAACAACATTGGTTCTACCTTCTATCAAATCAAAGTTATCCCTATCGAAAGTTCTATCACTCTGAAAAAAACACTCAATAGAATATTGCACTGCTAGACGTGTGTTACAACTTGGTGGTTCTTCAGAAGACATCGGTATCTATCAGTCAATCTCTTGTGATCAATCTTTTCTCCTATCTATACAAAGAAGTGTCAATCGTTGGTCCAGGAACCTTAATCAATAAATTCTAAATTTTGTTCAAAAAGTTTGGGTAATGTGAGTGAAGACCTTAAGTATATGGTAGCTGGACACCTTGGGCTCTTGAGGACATCGTATAATGGATAGTTTGGAATGCCAGTCACTTTGCAAGCATACGGTATGAGGTTTTGTCTGCGAATACACAGGGGTATTTCTTGTTTTATATGGAGATTTTCCGTAGTTCCGCTTGGCGTGAAATAAATTATGCTAGCGTAGTCTAATTTGGGGCGAACAAGTGACCTTAAAAGTTTCAGCAAGGCTTCTTCATTACAACCTCAGTTGTAAAGGGATAGCATTCCCATTTCAGCTTTTCAATATGAGAGGTCCTAGTGATTTGTTGATCTAGAGGTACTGCTAGATTTTTGAGATAATAAACACTTGTAAGGGTGTGTGGTTTCTAGTTATATTGGGTCGTGCTACTTTTGTTTTAACCAGAGCAAAAGAGTAGAAGTCTGAATTTGACATTCCTGAGTGTATGGCTATATATATCGGGTGAAAGTAGCGCTATATATATCGGATGTTTTTTTAAAGTGATAAAACTTTCGATAGGGATAACTGTGATTTGACATAAGGTAGAAGCCATGTTGTTTTGACATTTCTGTTCAGTAAGATAGACACAACAAGTTGGACTGTGCATCCACCACATGGACAATTTTGCGTAAAGATCTTGGTCTACACCCATCCAAGATCCAATTGGTTCAAGCACTTAAGCCTCTTGACCATAATGAGCGTCATTTGTTTGCTGATTGGGCCCTAGAATAGCTTGAAGTTGATCCACTTTTTTATCGTAAAATCTGGTTGAACGGCCAAATAAGCAAAAGTGCCATATATGGATTAAAGACAATCCTCAAGAAGTTCTGCAGGTTCCATAGCATCCTGAAAAATGCACTGTATGGTGTGCTTTACACGCTGGAGGCATCATCGATCCATATTACTTTAAAAACGATGCTGGAGCTAGTGTTACAGTGAATGGTGCTCGTTACAGATCGATGATCAATGATTATTTATTTCAAAATTTGAATGGTATGGACCCAGAAGTGTTTTGGTTCCAACAAGATGGTGCTACACCTCATGCTGCTACCGGAACAATTCATCTGATAGATTTGGCGATAACATTATTTCGAGAAATGGTCCAATTAATTGCTCTCCAAGATCATGCGACATAACTCCACTGAATTATTTTCATTGGGGTTATGTCAAGTCATTGATTTATGCTGATAAACCAGAAACAATAGACGCTTTGGAAGTCAACATAACTCGTTTTATTGATGGAATAAGGCCTGAATTACTCTAAAAAGTGGTCTGGTTGAATGCGGTTCCTCAGAGCCAGTCCAGGTGGAAATATGCCGGAAATTATTTTTAAAACATAAATGTCACAAAATTATCTTTCAAATAAAGAAAATTGGCTTCGATCTTAATTTAACTATGTTTTATTTCCTTTTAAAGTTCTATAACCCAAAAAAAAAGGTTTGGAAAGCATATGATATGAGGTTTGTCGGCGGATACAATTTTTTGCCATTTTGAAGAGATTATCTTCAATAAAGGTGTATGGAAACGCTGAAATGATTCTTAAATAAAAATAAATATAAAAAGCTTCGTATCTTATTAAACAAAACCGTTCTTACTTATTTGGTTACTTTGATAATACTGCATAATGTATGTTCTAGCTGGATGATTACGTAAGCACAAATCTACAACAATTTTCTCTCTTGTTTCAGGTGAAACCCATGCGATTCTTCTACCGCATCTTCAGTCCCATGAAGATAAAACCCATCAGAATAATCAACACCACCTCGACTTCAGGCTCCAAACAACTCCAGATAGTTCAGGTGGATGACAAACCAAAGGTGGAAAAGACCGACAAGGTACAAATACAGGAAAAGCTTCCCGAAAAACCGCCAACTCCGAAACCAGAAACACCAAAAAGCCTACCGGAAGACTCCGAAGATCAAAGTTTTGATAAGGAAACACTCATGGCCAATCTTCAGTTACAAAGCACCAAAAAGAATCGCGTCAAGAGTCCCGAGAAAGAAACGGAAAAAGAACCCGAAAAAGAACCAGTGTGCGTTTATGAGTACGTCGAACCAGATAAGGAAGAAATAAAACGATTCGCGGAGAAAAGAGACAGGGAGTGGGCTCTCCAGAAGAAGCTTGATGAAAGAAACGGTGAATATTATGTAAGCAAAAAACGAAAGAAGTCTAAACACTCCAAAAACGAATCGGTACACAAGAAGCGAAAACTGCACGCCGAAATCACCTCAAACGAAGAGGAAGATCTGAAACTAAAAGTCAAAATAACCCCCCATAACAGTCACAAACACAAACACCACAGAAATTCCCACAGTTACTCCGACAAAAATTACGAAATTAGCACAAAGGAGAAATTGTTACAAATGAGACAAGTAAGACACAAACACATAAGTAGTGAGGACAAGACTGTACAAACCATAGCGACAAATAACGTTAACACAACCAAACAATCCATCGTGGACAAACTACAAGAAAAGTTGAAGATGAATAAGGAGAAGGAATTAGAAAGGAAAAAAGAAACCGAAAGCAAACAGGTCAGATTCGCAGAAACTGCAGGCGCGTCGGGCACAAACAACGAGAAGAAGGAAGAAACAAAGAACATTACTATAAACCTTGTTAATAATATTAAGGACAAGAAACCAAGTGTTCAAGTAGTCAACAAAGAGGTAAAACCGGCCATCAAGGAGTGGGGGGTGAGCGAAAAAGGGGTGCCAGCATTCAAAATTGAAAGAAATGAAATCGAGAAACAGAAAACTTTTCTAAAATCTTTCCAGTCTTATACGGAAAAATACAACATAGAAAAAATCAAGCAGAATACGATGGAAGCAAGACGTAAGCAGAACTTTGCGAAAATGACCAACACCCCACATACCACCATAGAACCTAGGAAAGTGAGTACGCCGCCAGCTGGCACCTCCAAGAACGATAAGATGGAGGAGGCTACATCTAAAATCATCCATAAGTATCCTCCAGGTTTTACCGTTAGCAAAATTGAGGCAGGTGTGAAGAGGAAAGCTGAAAACGATGGGGAAATGCCTGATAAAAGACCAAGTTTGGAGATCACTTTAATTCCTCCAAGTTCTCAGAGTCCGATCATCGCGAACAGAGTGAGCGGTGAAAAAGCCCCACAGAAAAGGCCTTTACCGTCTACGATACCTTTGGACAGAATCCGAAAGAGTATCAATCTAAAATCTGGGATAAGTATAATTCCGAAAACGCCAGATGTTTGTGATAACATTGGAGCTTTGGACCTTTCCAACAAAAGCCCTGAAAGTTCACCAAAACCTGCAACAACAGTCACCAAGAGTGTTAATGGTGTAAATATGGTTATCACTAATAGGAACTTGAGCACGCTGAGCCAGAAAACGAATAACCCCACAGAGAAACCTTCGAATCAACTGAGCAACCTTCAGATGCTATCCAAAGTTGCTTCCGAGCATCCCATACTCAACAAACTTCAGCAACAAGCTCAAAACATTTCGAAATCCCCTAGGCCTAATCTACCAAATCTACATTCGTTGGGAACAACTATTCAGAGCTCGCTCACCACGACGTCAACGTCAGTAACCAACAAGCCAAATCTTCCGAAACTGCCGAAACTTACCGAGATCAATAAGACCCAGTTCAAGATGTCTGGAGTTAATCATATCCGTTCACCAAGACCAAATCCCAACCTCAATATACGAAACATACCAAATCCTAGCTTGCTGATAAGCAAACAGACCCAAAATCGGCAAATAAGTGTGTCGACAGGATCCGAGAAAGACATTGTAGTGCCAAATTCAGTGAGTGTTAAGGCCAATAATATGGTCGAGAAGCAAGAAATACCTGTTTGAACACTTCAATTTGGTAATTTCTGTTTAATTTAGTTATGGCATTAAGTGGAACTTTTTGTTTCGGTAAGAGAGTTTCTACGTTAACACCATGAAGACACTTGGTTATTCTACCAAAAGAACACTTCGTTTGTTGAATTTCCACATTTTTTTGCCCAAAACATTTGGTGTTTGGAAGTTTGAAGAATCTTGGTTATTTCTACCAATACAAAATTTTGTTTGTTAAATTTCCCTAGAATTTTCCCCCAAGAACACTTAACAAGTCTGTTTACGTTATGTAATTTTTCCTCTGATTAATTTTTTACAAACGAGTTCCTGACCAGTGAAGACTTACTATTGGTTTCTTTGACATATTTTATTGTAATCGTTATAAACTCTGTTGTTTATTTGTTTCTATTTGATTTAATCTTGTATCTATACTGTATATAAAATTATGTAGTTGTAGGTTTCAATTGGGGCAATTAAAATAAATTGTTTTCGGTTGTTGAAGTCGAGTTTCCTTCGATTTTTGACCAATTTGTAAAAATATCATAAGAAAAGTACTGAAGGATTGGAGGTTGTACATAAAATTGAAAAATAGTTGCTAAATTGATTTAGAATGAAAATATATATACTTGAAATTTAGGAGAAATTTAAATATAAAGTAATTGACACGTACCTTGATGATGTCTGAGTCAATTGAATATTTATCTCATTAATTTTCAAATAATCTTATTCATATTGAAATTAGAATTTTCTGAGATATTCTTTCAATGGCAGACTTCTGCCCTAATTTATATGGTGTTCTATAGACTGCTACAGTATATTATATAATTTGTAGAAATGTACTTATAGAGAGAAATAATTAATTTATCGAATTTATTGCGTGTATTATTTATATACGTCAATTTTTTTTGTGTATTATCATGTTGATGTCGATTAAAAATGTGAACTCCTACAAATGTCTTTTATTCTCCTTCAAACCTCCCGAATGATTTTTTCTCAATTTGAATGTTAATGGCAAAGCAACTTGATTTTTTTGATTTCAGATGTCCATTCGTCTGAATTTCTAGGTTTTAGTGCTCAATTAAAATTTTTTAACCTATTCTAATATCGGGTGTTTTTTTATGGTGATAAAACTTTCGATAGGGATAACTGTGATTTGACAGAAGGTAGAAGCCATGTTGTTTTGACATTTCTGTTCAGTTAGCATTAACAAATTATCATGGAAAGACGCCGTAACAACGTTTACAAATTGTTGAAATTTATTTTCAAAATCAGTGTTCTATTCGCCAAACTTATAGAGCACTTCGTGAAATTTATGGTTTACGTAATCGTCCATCAGAGTAGCTTATTCGTCGAACTTTCGAAAGATTTCGGAAAACATTTTCTCTACTCGATGCAACAACAACAACAAGACAAGGAACTGTACGTACAGAAAAAAATATCGCTGCTGTAAGTCATAGTGTTCCAGATTTATCTATTCGTCGACGTTTACAACAAGTTGGACTCTGTGCATCCACCACATGGAAAATTTTGCGTGAAGATATTGCTCTACACCCATAGAAGATCCAACTGGTTCAAGAACTAAAGCCACTTGACCATAATAAGCATCGTTTGTTTGCTGATTGGGCCCTAGAACAGCTGGAAGTTGATCCACCTTTTTATCGTAAAATTGTGTTTAGTGATGAAGTTCATTTCTGGTTGAACGGCTACGTAAACAAGCAAATTTGCCGCATATGGAGTGAAAACAATCCTCAAGAAGTTCTGCAGGTTCCATTGCACCTTGAAAATGCATTGTATGGTGTGCTTTACACGCTTGAGGCATCATCGGTCCATATTAAATTAAAAACGATGCTGGAGCTAATGTTACAGTGAATGGTGCTCATTACAGATCGATGTATCAATGATCGTTTGTTTCAAAATTTGAATGGTATCGACCCAGAAGTGTTTTGGTTCCAACAAGATGGTGCTACACCTCATGCTGCTACCGTAACTATTGATTTATTGAAAGAAAGATTTGGCGATAACATTATTTCGAGAAAAGGTCCAATTAATTGGCCTTCAAGATCATGCGACATAACTCCACTGAATTATTTTCTTTGGGGTTATGTTAAGTCATTGGTTTATGCTGATAAACAAGAAACAATAGACGCTTTGAAAGCCAAAATTGGTGTGGTCGGATGCGGTTTCTCAGAGCTAGTCGTGGTGAACATATGCCAGAAATTATTTTTAGAACATAAAGGTCATAAAATTATCTTTCAATAGAAAAAAATAGCTTCAATCTTAATTTAAATGTATTTTATTTCAATTTCACTCTAAAAAAATACCCGATATGAAAAGAAGCCAATTCCGAAAACAAATTTAGTTGTTAAAAAATGTAAGATACCACGCCTACTTGAAGATGCTACTGTGTTAGCCAGATAAATTTCAAATTTGTTAATTAATTCTGAAAGAAACAATATATGATGCATAAAACTCGGTATTTCGGGTTTAATTAAAAAAAATTTAAGAAAAATGAAATAACTGTTGGAATATGAGCTAGAACTGAAACGATAATCATTGAAAATTGAATCTGAAATCAGAAAAATATTAAAATTAATTAAGATATTATTGAGGTAAGTTCCGTAAAAAACTGTAAAAAATAAATTAATCATATTGTGTTTCGTTCACTTAAATATCACTGATCGTTTTTAAATCGGTACTCATAAAAATTATCTAAAGCAATGGAAGGTATTAAAATTTTCAATAATATCTCTGGATAAATAGTCAAGAAAAATCCACAATTAAAATGAACTCAAATGAGGAAATTGTGGAAATAATCTATTTTATTTCATTAAAATGAATTTCCACAAATAAGGATCGATTTAATTAAATTCATTTAAGTAAAATCATAAACTAAATATATAAAGTCAACAGAATTTTTCACTTAACTGAGATCACTTGAGTAAATCATTATCAGGTAAGTAAGGGGTCTTTCAATGTGTTTTAATTCAAATTAAAGTGCTATCACTCTAAAAAAAACCCGATAAGTAAGTATATCAACATACAAATACAAGAAAATCCACCATTTCAAAATTATATAAAATTTGTAAAATAAACGATCAAATAAAAATAATTTAACGAGAATTCCAACATTTGGTTGTTATTATTTAGACGAAATAACTATATATAATATACGACTACGTAACATATAGCTGTAGATATGAACGAAATATTCACAAATGATTAATTGTATGATGTGCAGGAGGAAGAGGACTTTCAAACAAATTCAACTAATGTTAATGCAGCTCGTCAAGTGAGAAAGTCTATTTTCTGATTCATTGTTTCACTTTAGGTAAGATCTGAAAAAATTTCAAGTGGGAATAAAGAAATAAAAATATTATGTGTTATTGAAATTTCTGTTTTTAATTCGAAATTGAGGGGATTTCATAGTCTGCAGCAATGAAGATAAAATTCTAATACCGCTTTTCCCAGAAAGTGGATTCAAAATAAAAAAGATTTAATTATTATTATTTAATTTTCTCTTCATCTCCACAATTTGCAAATCTAATATTTTAAACTTCGAATGCTTCTCTTCTTATATTCTCTTGCTTGATAGCTACTATCTGAGTTTCCACTAGAGTTGTATTTTTTATAATACATCTCTTTCGCTTCGGCAAGTGGGTTCGTAACAATTGGGCTCAAATGTTTGGAAATTGGCTCCTTCAATTTCAATGGAGCCCCACCACCAGTCCCTTTAATATAACTGCGTTGAGCAGCTACCACCTTTCTTGTTTTAGTTTTTATATTGTCATATTTTGATATGAGCTGGTCCCCATCTCACCAATGGAGAACTGTTACATTGAAAACAGTTGCTATTCTCTGCCAGACTTTATCCTATAGCAGTAAAATTCTCTTTTTCAATCAATTCCAAGAGACGTAGTTCTTCCTCAGGTTTCAAAGTAATACTTTTTTTCTCTTTTCTTCCATATAACTCACGTTTACTGAAATAAAGCAATTCGTACGTAATATGCTATAAATTCCAATACCTTGTCTTCTGCACATAAACATGCTTATGCAAAGACTGATTTATGTTTCTTTTCTTTATCCTTCTACAAGTTCCGACGCATAATTCACAATTTTTACAGAATATCACCAAATATATTCGTAAAATCCTAAATCTCAGGATAGCATTAAAGGAAGCTTTAAGTAAAGGACGGTCGATGTGCGTTTATGAAACTGATGGTCCCATTTAAAGGATCCTTTTTCATAAAGGGACTTTATCATAAAAGAGCCTTTTGATGTTGTTTATGAAACTGGCCGTAAGTCTTCCCATTATGGATTGTCAAACACTACTGAACAGAAATGGCAATTCAGTTTACAGGAGGCATGCGGAATCTGCGATTAAATCCCCACCACAAAAAGTACCTCTAAATGAATCACCCTTGATAATAGTTAAGAGACAATTTCTTTTTATTCAGTTTGAGAATGTAGTACACTACGAAACTCGAGTCACTTTATGTTCAGTTAATAGAAAACTGATAGAAGACAAAGTAATTTCTCAATTCATTCCATTTGAAAGGAACTAAAACTAAGTAACGGATTAGTTCATCCCATAAAAAAAACAATTGTTTCTTCAATTTTTTGGAACCGTTAAGGAAAAACGAAGAATTAAAAGTAATTTGTACGTAGTTGGCTTCACATCGAAGCCAACTACGTACAGAATTCCTCAACAATATCTTCGTACCCAATTAAAAACAACTGCAACCTAAACAACTGTAGAAAGGAGTCGCTGACGAACAAAATAATAGCCAGCGACGTCAAAACCATTGTTCTCACAAACTTTTACGATTTTCACGTCCAACTACAGAACAAAGGTAATTACGTTAAAATTACAGCCGATAAAACGTTATGTCTTCTATAAATATAATGGTATTGTCAATAGCAATGACTTAGAACGGGCACTTCTACGCTAGACATTAGAATTTTAAATAAAGACGCCGAAAGGTAGATTATGGCGAAATTAGTCGCCAGGCGACCCGATTTTTATATAGGTATATATATTTCCCATTGAGCAATGGACTGGATACTCAAGGTCCGCCATAAACTAAGGCCTCGAGGTTTATGATGATTCCAGTTCATTTCATGGATAATACAACAGATGACTTTCGCGCAAACATGAAATTAAACTCATTCCGCAACGTTCGACTGAAATAATGAAATTGATAACGTATAAACTGACGTGACCGAGAATAGGAACATCCGGTATTTAGAAGTGCTACGCATGGTTTTAAACTAGGCGTTTTTTTTTAAGTTTCAGCCACGAATGTTGAATTTGTGCATTGTATTAGGAGTCAAAAAAGTTTGATAACATACGAGGGGCGTTCAATGTACTCTCGTAGTCACTGGAGGCCAAGTCTGGACTGTACGGAGGATGAGTAATTTCTTCGAGGCCACATTCCCGCGTAAACGACGCGTAGTCGTGAAGCCCTCTGTTTTCGTGGCCTTTCTCCTTTAATTGATTCTCTTAAATTACACAAAGTGGTTGCGTATGATGCTGTTCTGATGTTCTCACCCTTTTTAGTGTATTCGATCAATAAAATACCTTAAAATCCCAAAAGCTGTAGCTATTATTTTTCAGCTAATAGGGTGACTTTCAACTTCTTTGAGGGCTGCGCACCTTTTCAATCCACTGCATGAACTCTCGTTTTCTCTCAGGACCATAGTGATGAACCCACGTCTCATCTTCAATATCTAACTGGTTGAAAATAGTTGATGGATCTTCTCCACAGAGCTCTAAAAACTCTTTACAGCACTGCTTCTTTGATGCGGTTAGCTTCCTCACTACTCATCTTACACTGTCCTGTACGAGGTTGAAATGGTCATGAATGATAGCATTTATGGTACCCACGGATAGGTTTATCACCTCTGCTAACATCTTGATTTTTATTCTGGCATCTTCAAGTACCAGATTTTCCAGTTTTTTCACATTTTCTTCAGTGGTGCCGCTAACAGGCCCGCCCGAACGAGGGTCGTCTTCAATGCTTTCTCTGCCTCTTTTGAATTCACTAGACCACTTCTAAACGGTGGATAACGACAGGGCACAGTCTTGGTAAACACCAACCATCTCTTCATTAAAGACTTTTTAACTTGTTCCTTGCTTAGTGAGGCCATTAAATATATTGGAGCCAATTATCGCAACCACCTCAATAAGTAAAAATATTCAACAATCGAGATCTTGCAACATCTGTTTGGTCTTTGAAAAGAATTTTAAGGTTCTTGTACCTACTAATTTCTACTACATCCAAAAGCTTGAGTCTGGTACTTTTATATCCATTATGGATTATACACAGTTATCGTTGAAATTGGGTCCAAGTTCTTTCAAATGACTGGCATATCTTGAATGTGAGACGCCTGAGCTCTAACTCCGCTGGTGTTCGTGAATTCTCTTCTTAAAATATTTCCCTGTTTGACCAATATACACGCATCGTCAAAAGGGTTCAAAACATTCTTCAAGAGAACTATATCCAGAGAATGAACTGGCCAGCAAACTTACCAGAGATGAATCCAATTGAGCACGTATGGGATTATTTAGAGAGAGCAATATCCAATCGCCAAAACCCACCTTCAACTCTTCAGGAATTGAGTTTATCCCTTCAGGAAGACAAAATTTGAATATCAAAACAGATTTAATCTGTTAGTCTTCTACAATTTCAATTTCAAAAAAATTTGTATTCAAAAAACTTCTAGAATTAAATTAATGTCTACAATAAGCACCGCGTATATTTAATAGACGTATATAATCAAAACTCAATATACAATGTCAAATGGAATAAATAAACCAACCAATATAAAAAAGGCAATTAAAATTAATAAATAAATATTTGAAGAGACAAAATTTTGTTTCTAATCTCACCATAGTGAAACCAATTTCTTTTCAAAAACATAAAACACAACTTAAGGATTTCTCAAAAAATATAATTTATTTGAAATATTCAATATATTTAAATATTCAAATAAGTTAATTCAAAAATCCTTCAAAACATGAAATATATCTTCAAAAAACAATTAGAATACGGATAATCTCTTCATCGGCCCTAGATAACATTTAAATATCAAAATCAACTAACCATCACTATATCATACCTTAGAACTTAACACGTGAACTTGTTCGAAAGAGACTAACTTTGAAAAGGTAGTCAGTTCGTGACAAAATCACAGAAAACTTTAAGGCATTCTATGGTCTTCTTCACACCATTGACATTCCATAATAAGAAGTATTCAAGCCTAAATATAATCATATATTATGTAAAATAAAATAGAAAGGCTTTTTATTTGATAGAAGAAATATAACAAAACTTGAATATCAAAACAAATTAAAATATGTTTGTCTTCTACAATTTTAATTTCAAAAAAATTTTTATTCAAAATAACTTTTAGAATTAAATTAATGTCTAAAATAAGCACCGCTCACATTTGTTTTGATATTCAAGTTTTGTCATATTTCTTCTATCAAGTAAAAAGCCTTTCTATTTTATTTTATATATAATTATATTTTGGCTTCAATAAATCTCATTATGGAATGTCAATGAATTTAAATAAGCCTTAAAAATAACTTACACTGTTTTTTGATTTTGTTAGAACATAGATCAATCTTGAATTATAAAGTTGATCTGTGTTTCGAAACGTTCATTTACACGTGGTGCGTTGTTGATATAGGTTAGTTTTTTGATTTTGATATTTGGAATATTATTCAGAATTTGAATATCAAAACAAATTGAAATATGTTTATCTTCTACAATTTTAATTTCCAAAAGAATTTTTTATTCAAAACTTTTAGAATTAAATTAATGTCTAAAACAAGCACCGCTTACATTTAATAGACGTATATAATCAAAACTCAATATACAATGTCAAATGAAATAAATAACCCAATAGATATACGAAAGTAATTAAAATTAATAAATAAATATTCAAACGAGACAAAATTTTGTTTCTGCTTTTATCTTAAGAAATACTACTTGCCTTATAAAAACATGAACACACTTGAAGGACTTCCCAAAGAATATAATTTATTTGAAATATTTAATACATTTAAATATTCGAACAAATTATTTTAAAAAACTCTAAAAAATGTGCACTATATTTTCAAAAAACAAATATAATTCTAGATAATCACTTCATCAGCCGCTTTTCAATAATCCAAATATCAAAATCAAAAACATAACCTACATCACTCACGTGTTAAAAGACTTAAGCTTCGAACTACAGATCAACTATATATTCAAGATTGATCTATGTTCTAACAAAATCAAAGAACAAAGTGAGTTATTTTAAGGTTTACCTAAATCCATTGACACCGTATAAAGAAATTTATTGAAGCCAAAATATAATTATATATTATATATAAAATAAAATAGAAAGGCTTTTTACTTGATAGAAGAAATATAACAAAATTTGAATATCAAAACAAATTGAAATATGTTTATCTTCTACAATTTTAATTTCCAAAAGAATTTTTTATTCAAAACTTTTAGAATTAAATTAATGTCTAAAACAAGCACCGCTTACATTTAATAGACGTATATAATCAAAACTCAATATACAATGTCAAATGAAATAAATAACCCAATAGATATACGAAAGTAATTAAAATTAATAAATAAATATTCAAACGAGACAAAATTTTGTTTCTGCTTTTATCTTAAGAAATACTACTTGCCTTATAAAAACATGAACACACTTGAAGGACTTCCCAAAGAATATAATTTATTTGTAATATTTAATACATTTAAATATTCGAACAAATTATTTTAAAAAACTCTAAAAAATGTGCACTATATTTTCAAAAAACAAATATAATTCTAGATAATCACTTCATCAGCCGCTTTTCAATAATCCAAATATCAAAATCAAAAACATAACCTACATCACTCACGTGTTAAAAGACTTAAGCTTCGAACTACAGATCAACTATATATTCAAGATTGATCTATGTTCTAACAAAATCAAAGAACAAAGTGAGTTATTTTAAGGTTTACCTAAATCCATTGACACCGTATAAAGAAATTTATTGAAGCCAAAATATAATTATATATTATATATAAAATAAAATAGAAAGGCTTTTTACTTGATAGAAGAAATATAACAAAATTTGAATATCAAAACAAATTGAAATATGTTTATCTTCTACAATTTTAATTTCCAAAAGAATTTTTTATTCAAAACTTTTAGAATTAAATTAATGTCTAAAACAAGCACCGCTTACATTTAATAGACGTATATAATCAAAACTCAATATACAATGTCAAATGAAATAAATAACCCAATAGATATACGAAAGTAATTAAAATTAATAAATAAATATTCAAACGAGACAAAATTTTGTTTCTGCTTTTATCTTAAGAAATACTACTTGCCTTATAAAAACATGAACACACTTGAAGGACTTCCCAAAGAATATAATTTATTTGAAATATTTAATACATTTAAATATTCGAACAAATTATTTTAAAAAACTCTAAAAAATGTGCACTATATTTTCAAAAAACAAATATAATTCTAGATAATCACTTCATCAGCCGCTTTTCAATAATCCAAATATCAAAATCAAAAACATAACCTACATCACTCACGTGTTAAAAGACTTAAGCTTCGAACTACAGATCAACTATATATTCAAGATTGATCTATGTTCTAACAAAATCAAAGAACAAAGTGAGTTATTTTAAGGTTTACCTAAATCCATTGACACCGTATAAAGAAATTTATTGAAGCCAAAATATAATATTATATATTAATATATGTATTAAATATTTCAAATAAATTATATTCTTTGGGAAGTCCTTCAAGTGTGTTCATGTTTTTATAAGGCAAGTAGTATTTCTTAAGATAAAAGCAGAAACAAAATTTTGTCTCGTTTGAATATTTATTTATTAATTTTAATTACTTTCGTATATCTATTGGGTTATTTATTTCATTTGACATTGTATATTGAGTTTTGATTATATACGTCTATTAAATGTAAGCGGTGCTTGTTTTAGACATTAATTTAATTCTAAAAGTTTTGAATAAAAAATTCTTTTGGAAATTAAAATTGTAGAAGATAAACATATTTCAATTTGTTTTGATATTCAAATTTTGTTATATTTCTTCTATCAAGTAAAAAGCCTTTCTATTTTATAATATTATTCAGGACTGAAGAAGGGATTGCTTAGAATTATATTTGTTTTTTGAAGATATAGTGCATGTTTTGAGAGATTTCTGAATTAACTTATTCGAATATTCAAATATATTAAATATTTCAAATAAATTATATTCTTTGAGAAATCCTTAAGGTGTGTTCATGTTTTTAAAAGGCAATTGGTGTTCTTAAAGGTAAGATCAGAAAGAAAATTTTGTCTCCTTTAAATATTTATTTATTAATTTTAAAGACTTTCGCATATCTGTTGGTTCATTTATTCCATTTGACATTATATATTGAGTTTTGATTATATACGTCTATTAAATGTAAGCGGTGCTTGTTTTAGACATTAATTTAATTCCAAAAGTTTTTTGAATAAAAAATTTTTTGAAATTAAAATTGTAGAAGATAAACATATTTCAATTTGTTTTGATATTCAAATTTTGTTATATTTCTTCTATCAAGTGAAAGGCCTTTCTATTTTATTTTATATATAATATATAATTATATTTTGGCTTCAATAAATCTCATTATGGAATGTCAATGAATTTAAATAAGCCTTAAAAATAACTCACACTGTTCTTTGATTTTGTTAGAACATAGATCAATCTTGAATTATAAAGTTGATCTGTGTTTAGAAACGTTCATTTACACGTGGTGCGTTGTTGATATAGGTTAGTTTTTTGATTTTGATATTTGGAATATTATTCAGGACTGAAGAAGGGATTGCTTAGAATTATATTTGTTTTTTGAAGATATAGTGCATGTTTTGAGAGATTTCTGAATTCACTTATTCGAATATTTAAATATATTAAATATCTCAAATAAATTATATTCTTTGAGAAATCCTTAAGGTGTGTTCATGTTTTTAAAAGGCAATTGGTGTTCTTAAAGGTAAGACCAGAAATAAAATTTTGTCTCCTTTAAATATTTATTTATTAATTTTAATGACTTTCGTATATCTGTTGGTTTATTTATTCCATTTGACATTATATATTGAGTTTTGATTATATACGTCTATTAAATGTAAGCGGTGCTTGTTTCAGACATTAATTTAGTTCTAAAAGTTTTTTGAATAAAAAATATTTTGAAATTAAAATTGTAGAAGATAAACATATTTTAATTTGTTTTGATATTCAAATTTTGTTATATTTCTTCTATCAAGTAAAAGGTCTTTCTATTTTATTTTATATATAATATATAATTATATTTTGGCTTCAATAAATCTCATTATGGAATGTCAATGAATTTAAATAAGCCTTAAAAATAACTCACACTGTTATTTGATTTTGTTAGAACATAGATCAATCTTGAATTATAAAGTTGATCTGTGTTTCGAAACGTTCATTTACACGTGGTGCGTTGTTGATATAGGTTAGTTTTTTTATTTTGATATTTGGAATATTATTCAGGACTGAAGAAGGGATTGCTTAGAATTATATTTGTTTTTTGAAGATATAGTGCATGTTTTGAGAGATTTCTGAATTAACTTCTTCGAATATTCAAATCCTCAAGAAATAATTAAAATTACGATAAGATCAGTTCAACTTTACATATAAATAATAATAAAATCAATTAAACAATAAATAGACTTACCGAGTACAATCTTCAGAAATATATGATCTTCAAAAACATGCATATAGGTACATTTATATCCAAGTTTCTTCAAAAAAATTTTTTGAAATTAAAATTGTAGAAGACCAACAGTTTAAATCTGTTTTGATATTCAAATTTTGTAATAATCCTTCTATCAAGTAAAAAACCGTTCCTTCTTATTTTATTCTATATATAATATATAATTATATTAGGTTTTTTAAATAAAGAAATTCATCATACAGTGTTGAATGGTTTTAACTAAGACCAAGTGCCATATAAGCTTTGTATGATTTTTTGTGAACATAGAACGTAGAGTACCTTGGATGTAAATGTACATATGTGCATGTTCTTGAAGATCTTATATTTCTGAAGATTGCACTCGGTAAGTCTATTTATTGTTTAATTGATTTTATTATTTTTCATATATAGAGTTGAACTGATCTTATCGTAATTTTAATTATTCCTTGAGGATGTGCTACATGTTTTGAGATTTTTTGAAGTAATTTATTTAAATATATTGAATATTTCAAATAAATTAGTTTTATATTTTTGAGAAAGAGTTATTTTTCATTAATATAGGATCAGAAAACAATACATTTTGTAACAAACAGGGCTTCGTACGTTTGTCTGAAGAGTTCAGTACGCATGCCTGGAACGAAACAAAAAATGTTTGTTTATTTATATTTTAATTTCAATTGACAATTTATATTCGTTGGTTTTTCTTAATTCCATTTGATATTGTATGATGAATTTTGATTTTATACGTCTATTAAATATGAGCAGTGCTAATAAAGACATTAATTTAATTCTTAAAGTTTCTCCAAAAAATTTTTTGAAATTAAAATTGTAGAAGACTAACAGATTAAATCTGTTTTGATATTCAAATTTTGTAATAATCCTTCTATCAAGTGAAAAACCGTTCCTTCTCATTTTATTTTAAATAAAAAATGCATTAAACAAAATAAAACAAAACATTAGTCAATCAAACAATAAATAAATAAATTTGGCCAGACAACGTTTTTCATAAAAATATATTTTTTTTTAAGTATCATTCAGGTATTCATGTATTGAGTAGTATGCTTTATTCATTAGTAGACATTTCAGTTCATCCTTAAGCTTTATTCGATTTAATTGCTTCATTCTGGACGGCAGTTACAGTTAACTGTGATACTTTTATACGATGGTGTGTTTCATCACTGTTCATCATCATTTTGTTTGCGCTGAACCATACATGGACTTCCTTTAGTGTCTTTTTGTATTTATCTTCTAATTCCTGGTTTTCTATCGCTTTATTCAGAAAAGAAGTGTCATTAGCGAAGAGGACGGTTTGATCTGAGTTTACATTAGCTGGAAAATCATTAATGTATATCACAAATAGAAGGGGACCCAACACAGAACCCTGCGGTACACCATGACTCTCCCAAGAAGAACACCTGCCTCCCAAGCTTCTTTTCTGGATCCTGTTTGTCAGATAATTTTTCATCAGGTCAAGAGCCTCACCCCTGATTCGAAAGTATTCAAGCTTCTTTAAAAGAACTGAGTGTGAAATACTATCAAAAGCCTTGGATAAGTCACATGCACGTAAACTAGATTTTTGTTCCCCATCAAAAGCATCCCCTATATTTTGAATTACCTACTTCAGTTCCCTCTCCACTGATTTGCACATATAGAACCCTCAGTCTAAAACTCAGTATTCTATTTTTTATTATCTGTCTTAGAGCTTTCCTGAGTTCTGTTATTTTGCATTCATGAAGATAGATAGACTGGACAGTTTTAATCTTAGTTTTACGCAAAAGATTGATTGGATTTTCTTGTACTTTACATCTTTCTGAAATACTAGCTCCGATATTAGTGAAGTATTTGTTCAATTCATCTGGTGTAAGATCTGTCTCATCTTTACGCACTTGAATTTGGTTTTCCCTGTTTATCAATTTTCATATAATATTACTTTTTTTTCTGCATATCTTATAGTATGTGGATCATAGATTCTTTTCAGCTCTGTTAATTTCATATTTCTTATAATCATCTTTCCTAACCTTCATTATAGTTGCCAGGGCTTCTATTTCATTCTTCATGTTAAGAATATTCTTGTCCTCATGTCTTGCGTTCACCTTGTTCGTATCAATGAAGAAGGTGTTACTTAAACCGTCAATTCTCATCGCCGCAGCCAAATGATTGCCGATATTTTTTGGCCTGAAATTAATGATATGGAATTGGAAGAGATGTGGTTTCAGTAAGATGGTGCAACAAGTGACCTATTTTGGCTTTATTGCAAGAAAAATTCCCAGGACACGTAATTTCTCGTTTCAGCGATGTGAATTGGCAACTAAGATCTTGTGATTTATCGCCTTTGATTTTTTTTGTGGGGTTATGCGAAGGATCGTGTTCATGACGATCTGAAAGCCAACATTCGTCAAGTTATTGGCGAGATATTGCCCGAAATGTTTACTCTCGGAAGGACAAAATGGATAACTCTGTATATAGGTCTTGTTGTTTGTCCAAAAAATAAAACTTTCAAGTTGTGTTCATGTGTGGCGTGGTGAAACTTCTCCTTTGTTGCTCCACTCTCAGACAAAACTATGACCTTATCTCTATCGAATACATAAACCGTAGAACGATTTCAAAAGCTCCTCATTTGAATACAAACGATATGGAATAATTCAAAGGATACAAGGAAGTCGAGAAATCCATCGCGCCTATCAATTTGAAGTTTAAAATCTTTCTATCCGTCATGGAAGAATGACTACACGAGGCAATGTGAATAGTACCTTTCATCGCTTCGAAATGTGGCTGTTCACCAACTGGGCAAATCCCGAAAACCTCTATTGATTCCAGTTTCTTGTCTTTCGCTTCCAGATGTAATATTTGAAGATTAAATTATTGTGAGAAACATGATTTGTTTCGAAAAACTCTTTCGCCAAATTAGAGTTATCTTTTCGGTTCTTAAATAATGTTGGATGTTCTTTAAATTTTTTTTAAGGCTCTCCCGGTTTATTCTTCATATACAAAGCCACAACAGGCAACTCAATTTATTAACTCCTGCATTATTTAGCCATTTGTTTTTGTCTCAAGCATTAAAAAAATAACATAAATAGAGGTTAATACTTGATAGGAGGTATATAAAATTATTTAAATATTTTAATATTAGCCTTCTACATATTTAATTTGAAAAATTAGATTTAATAATTATAACTTCAGGAATTAAATTAAAATAATGTCATATCACTTATATCAAACGACATATAAAATAAACATTCATTATAAGACATCCAAATGATATAACAAAATCCAATAAATAAAAATTATATTATAACAGAGGCCGTTAAATTGCCTTTCAATCTTTTAGATTAAGGGTAAACCACAGAATTATTTATTTTTAGTTAACATTACACTCCATTTAATTCATTTACCAGAATTTTTCTAAATTGTTGAAGGGTGAGTAAATATTTGTTGTTGATTGATGTTATATTTTATTGAATATGAATTATTTAAGTACTGACAAAGCAAAGTCTCTCTTAAAACTTGCTTTTCAGTAATGTTTTTACATATCTTGAGATTTTATAGAAAGTAACTTAGTTAGATATCCAATAATATTGAATATTCTAAGTAAGTTACTTTTATGGTGAAATTCTCAAGATTATGTTAAACATTGTTGAAAGATATTTGTTTTCATAAAATTGATCAGCAGAAACAAAATTTTGTCTACTCAAAATATTCAATTTATAGGATTTTAATTTTTATTTAATTTTAACAATTTTAATTTATTGGATTTTGTTATATCATTTGTATATCTTATAATGAATGTTTATTTTATATATCGTTTGATATAAGTGGTACTTATATGACATAAATTTAATTAAATTCCTGAAGTTATAATTATATATATATATATATATATATATATATATATATATATACTAATTTCCACAAAAACACCAAACAATTCTGGTAATTACAAATGGTAGAACGAAAAAACAGTATATATCCTAACCTAAAATAATAGATCCCTCAAAATTTCTAAACTGATATTAAATATATGTACATCACGCGAAGTAATCAGACAAGTGCAACGAGTGAACAACAAAATGAAAACGAATTTCGTTTACTTATTTATCGTTATTGTATAAAAAGAATAATTCAGAGTCATGATAAGATAAGAAGTATAAAAAGTACTCACGATGCAGCATCTGTCACAGCTCCGAAATTAAGTGGAACAATCGACCAGGAAACATCCTTAGAACATACACATAAAAGTCGTCAAACGAGAAAATAAATAAACACAAATTCTAAAAGATATCAACAAATTAGAGATTAAAAATGGAGGCGCATATACTGTAGCAACACGCATGCGAAACATTTTCTGTCACAGAACACATGCAAGCTGAAAGATCAAGGTCATTCAAACAATACTCACAGTGGCGGCGGGGTAGGCAAAAACAGAGGTACAAGTACCATCACATCTTAATGCTAAATCCGTCGGTTCCGAATCTTCAGATGTTGGTTTATCTAATAATATATCAAATAAGCATGGGAAACTGTGTGTAGACAAGGCGTTGAGGGTCTTTATGTTTTATCATTGATGTGACAAAATATATCTATATCTTCCAACACAGATTGTCTCAAACTAAAGTTGGAGGGAAGTAGGATCTTAACATTTGAGTTCTGATCGAAACTGAGTTTAGAGAATCTCAAGTGTTGGATTAGCAGAAGTGATAATTTATCAGAAATCAAATGATATCTCGAATATAACTTCGAACATGGAAATTAAAGTACGAAATTTTTTTCATTTATTTATTTCCTACACTAAACACCAAGCAATTCTGGTAATTACATAATGTAGAACGAAAAAAATATATATCGTGTTTTTTTTTAGAGTGATAGAACTTCAAATTGAAATAAAACACATTTAAATTAAGATTGAAGCAAAATTCTTTTTTATTTGAAGGATAATTTTAAGACATTTATGTTTTAAAAATAATTACCGGTATATGTCTACCACGACTAGCTCTGAGGAACCGCATTCTTCCAGACCAATTTTGGACCACTTTTTCAAGTAATTCAGACCTTATTTCAGCAATAACACGGGTTATGTTGGCTTACAAAGAGTGTATTGTTTCTGGATTATCAGCATAAACCAACGACTTGACATAACCCCAAAGAAAATAATCCATTGGAGTTATGTCACATGATCTTGAAGGCCAAGTAATTGAACCATTTCTCGAAATAATGTTATCGCCGAATCTTTCTTTCAATAAATCAATTGTTACGGTAGCAGCATGAGGTGTAGCACCATCTTGTTGCAACCAAAATACTTCTGGGTCGATACCATTCAAATTTTTAAACAAATAATCATTGATCTGTAACGACCACCATTCACTGTAACATTAGCTCCAGCATCGTTTTTAAAGAAATATGGACCGATGATGCCTCCAGCGTGTACAGCACACCATATGGTGCATTTTTCAGGATCAAATGTAACCTGCATAACATTTTGAGGATTGTTTTCACTCTATTGACGGAAATTTTACTTATTCACATAGCCGTTCAACCAGAAATGAGATTCATCACTGAACGCAACTTTACGATAAAAAAGTGGATCAGTGGATCAACTTCAAGCTGTTCTAAGACCCAATCAGCAAACAAACGATGCTTATTATGGTCATGTGGCTTTAGCACTTGAACCAGTTGGATTTTGTATGGGTGTAGACCGATATCTTTACGCAAAATTTTTCATGTGATGGATCCACAGAGTCCAAATTGTTATGAACGTCGACAAATAGACAAATCTGGATCATCATTAACACTATGACTTACAGCAGCGATATTTTCTTCTGTACGTACAGTTCTTTGTCTTGTTGTTGTTCTTGCATCGAGTAAAGAAAATGTTGTCCGAAATCTATCGATAGTTCGACAAATAAGCTGCTCTGATGGACTATTATGTAAACCATAAATTCCAACTTCTTACCTCCCTTCTGATTCTCATTCTCATGTGATTACTGTGAATCTCGCCCTCTCGACGGATCGTGCCTGATCTGAATGGTACACAGCGTTCCTCTATCAGAGGTGGATTTCCAGTCTGAGCTCAACATCATAAGACATATTGGAACGGATATGACCTGCGTTGGGTGAAATCCCTGGTAAGAAAGGAGGAGATGAAACGTCTTAACAGCGAAGCCACCGATAACTACAGATTCCAAATATATAAAACTTACATATATAGGCCCTATATCGATCAAAGTTGCTAATGTGTTTCGTACGCATGATATTGGAGTGGCTTATAAGTCTTCCAACACTTTGTATGGTGCTCTGGTCAACAACAAAGATAAAATACTTATATTACAAAAAAGTGCTGTCTACAAATTGAGCTGTTGTGATGCTGCCTGTATATTGGTAGAACAGGAGGTACATTGGTAGAACAGGAAGTACTCTACAGCGTATCTCTTCGAAGTCAGAGTAAATAAAACAATAATAAATCGGTGTTTGGCAGACAGTTGAGATTCTTTAAACACAGTTTCGATCAGAACTCAGATGTCAAGATCCTACATCCCACCAACTTTAGTTTGAGACAATCTGTGTTGGAAGATATAGGGATATTTTTTCACATTAATGATAAAACACTCAACGCCTTGTCTACACACAGCTTTTCACGATTATTTTATAAATCATCAGATAAACCAACATCTGAAGATTCGGAACCGACAGATTTGGCTTTATGATGTGATGGTACTTGTTTGTGCCTCTATTTTTGCCTACCGCGCCGCCACTGTGCGGATTGTTTGAATGACCTTGATCTTTCCGCTTGCATGAGTTCTGTGACAGAAAATATTTCGCATGCGTGTTGCTACAGTATATGCGCCTCCATTTTTAATCTCTAATTAGTTGATATCTTTTATAATTTGTGTTTATTTGTTTTCTTGTTTGACGACTTTTATGTGTACGTTCTAAGGATGTTTGCTGGTCGATTGTTCCTCCTAATTTCGGAGCTATGACAGATGCTGCATCGTGAGTATTTTTTATACTTTTTATCTTATCATAACTCTGAATTATTCTTTTTATACAATAACGATAAATAAGTTAATGAAATTCGTTTTCATTTGGTTGTTCTCTCGTTGCACTTGTTTGATTACTTCGCGTGATGTACATATATTTAATAACAGTTTAGAAATACTGAGGGATCTATTATTTTAGGTTAGGATATATACTGTTTTTCTTTCTACCATTTGTAATTACCAGAATTGTTTGGTGTTTTTGTGGAAATATTATAAGTATATGAAAAAAAATATCGTAATGAAATGTCCATGTTCGAAGTTACTATCTTTCAAGACATCATTTGATTTCTGTTAAATTGCCACTCTTGCCGATCTAACATTTTTACGCTCAAATTTCGCTTATACAATCAAAATTCGGGATGTCAACATTTTCATCCTCATTTGACCAGGTTTTTGATCGAAACAAACCATTGCTTGAATCAGTTACGGGATACTTAAGTCCGACCTCCCTCTCAACTTCGTTCGTCTCGCCCGATCACACTTTTCGTAACGTTCTCGTCACGCATTCACCAGCGAATTCCTTAAGTCAAGCGTGCGTGAAGAAACTACTTCAATATTTGCAAAATTAACAGATTTTTCATCGATTTCATACAAAATAGCCGAAATAATGTCAAAAACTAACATAAGAATAGCTTCCACACCCTTAAATGGAATTTACAACTTTTTTTAATGCCTAAGACAAAAACGAACGGCTAAATAATTCAGGAGTTTATAAATTAAGTTGACTGTTGTGGCGGTGTATATGAAGAATAAACCGGAAGAAACTAAAAAAAAATTAAAAACCATGAAGCATTACTTAAGAACCGAAAAGATAACACTAATTTGGCGAAACAGTTTTTCGAAACAATGCATGTTTCTCACAATAATATGATCTTCAAATATTACATCTGGAAGTGAAACACAAGGAACTAGAATTAATAGGCATATATATAGGGCAATTTTGCTTGTTTACATAGCCGTTCAACCATGAATGAGCTTCATCACTTAACAGTGGATCAACTTCAACTGTTCTAGGGCCCAAATAGCAAAAAAACGGCGCTTATTATGGTCAAGTAGCTTTGGTTCTTGAACCAGTTGGATCTTATATGGGTGTAGAATAAGATCTTTACGCAAAATTTTCCATGTGTTGGATGCACAGAATCCAACTTGTTGTGAACGTCGACGAATAGACAAATCTAGATCATCGTAAACACTATGACTTACAGCAGCGATATTTTCTTCTGTATGTACAGTTCTTTGTTTTGTTGTTGTTGTTGCATGGAGTAGAGAAAATGTTGTCCGAAATCTATCGATAATTCGACGAATAAGCTGCTCTGATGGACGATTATAATTATGTAAACTATAAATTTCACGAAGTGCTCTAAAAGTTTGGCGAATAGGACACTGATTTTGAAAATAAATTTCAACAATTGTTGCAGCGTGAGTCTTTCCATGATGATTTGTCAATGTTTACTGAACAGAAATGTCAAAACAACATGGCTTCTTCCTTCTGCCAAATCGCAGATATCCTTATCGAAAGTTCTATCACTCTTAAAAAAAAACACCATTAAACGAGCAGAAGAATTGGTATTCCCCAGTTCTCTAAGTTAATAAAAGCTGGGCCTTCCTTGAATATATAAAACCTTTGATATACATCTTGTTATTTAGTTTGAAAATGTAGTAAAAACTGTATTCCCAGCAATAAAAAAAATAGGAAACGAATGAATTTTTCATTTTTTCCAATTTTTAGATGTAAAATAAACGAGATAAGGCTTATACAAAATTTCATGAGGATCATGGGTGATACAAACAAGCTTCTTTGCGTTTTCCTAAACTTATCTAAGGCTTATATATTTCATATTATCTGCACGAATGATATGTTGTAGTACCTATCGGGTGTTTTTTTAGAGTGATAGAACTTTCGATAGGGATATCTGTGATTTGACAGAAGGTAGAAGCAATGTTGTTTTGACATTTCTGTTCACTTAGCATTGACAAATTATCATGGATAGACTCACGCCGCAACAACGTTTACAAATTGTTGAAATTTATTTTCAAAATCAGTGTTCTATTCGCCAAACTTATAGAGCACTTCGTGAAATTTATGGTTTGAATAATCGTCCATCAGAGCAGCTTATTCGTCGAACTATCGATAGATTTCGGACATTTTCACTATATTGAATTGAATCAGTCCTTACTTGGTTCCATGTTAAAGAGTATTTAAATAAGTTTATTCTGATTTTCACAAATATGTGAAATTTGGAAAATTTGTGAAAATCAGAATAACCTTATTTAAATAACATTTTCTCTACTCGATGGAACAACAACATCAAGACAAAGAACTGTAAGTACAGAAGATAATATCGCTGCTGTAAGTCATAGCGTTAATGATGATGTTGGACTCTGCGCTCCCACCACATGGAACATTTTGTGTAAAGATCTTGATCTACACCCACACAAGATCCAACTAGTTCAAGAACTAAAGCCACTTGACCATAATAAGCGTCGTTTGTTTGCTGATTGGGCCTTTAGAACAGCTTGAAGTTGATCCATTTTTTTTATTGTAAAATTGTGTTTAATGTTGAAGCTCATTTCTGGTTGAACGGCTATGTAAACAAGCAAAATTGCCTTATATGGAGTGAAAACAATCCTCAAGAAGTTTTGCAGGTTCCACTGCATTCTGAAAAATGCACTTAATGGTGTGCTTTACACGCTGGAGGTACCATCGGTCCATATTTCTTTAAAAACGATGCTAGATCTAATGTTACAGTGAATGGTGCTCGTTACAGATCGATGATCAATGATTATTTGTTTCAAAATTTGAATGGTATCGACCCAGAAGTGTTTTGGTTTCATCAAAATGGTGCTACACCTCATGCTGCTACCGTAACAATTGATTTATTGAAAGAAAGATTTGGCGATAACATTATTTTGAGAAATGGTCCAATTAATTGGCCTCCAAGATCAAGCGACATAACTCCACTGGATTATTTTCTTTGGGGTTATGTCAAATCATTTCTATTTAAAGTTCTAACACCCGATACTATTACTCTAAATTGCACGCGGCACGAAACTTTCAAAATGAAACAAAGATTTCACTCTCCCTTCCATACGGCAATTTTCCTGCTGTCGATTTTCAACAGTCCGGCCTTATAGCACTCCTGAGGAATCTATTCCGAAGCTATTCATAATACAACGCAAGGATCAATATGAATAAAATTCAAGCCATGCGCAACAGCAACAAGCAAAGGCATAGGTTGTCCAACATCGATGTCGAAGCCCATTCTCGATTTCTATAACATATAATAGAACCTCATTACGTTGTTTCTACCAAATAACGTAATGAAATTTAATAATAAATGAGGAGTTTGAACATACAGTGTGGAAAGCACTTATGGAATGAAATTCTTTGTGTCCTCATGTTTGAAATTAAAAAACACTGGGAAACGTCAACTTTCATGTGTTAAGGGCTTTTTAAGTAGGGTGATTCTCGCACAAGTCCAGCACAATCCCTCTTCTTTGTTTTAAATGAAACACCCTGTATATTTCTTTATTTCTTAAAGTTCCTTAATAACCTGATTTCAACGAACTGAAGGCTCTTTAAATTGACATTACTCACACATGGCAGCCATTGTTTATTTGTGACATTGACAATTGAACGGGTTTTTTTTTTAGAATGATAGAACTTTAAATTGAAATAAAACACATTTAAATTAAGATTGAAGCCAAATTTTTCCTTTATTTGAAAGATTGTTTTATGACATTTATGTTTTAAAAATAATTTCCGGCATATGTCCACCACGACTAGCTCTGAGGGACCGCATTCGACCAGACCAATTTTGGACCACTTTTTCGAGTATTTCAGGCTTCATTTCATCAATAACACAAGTTATGTTGGCTTCCAAAGCGTCTATTGTTTCTGGTTTATCAGCATAAACCAATGACTTGACATAACCCCAAAGAAAATAATCCAGTGGAGTTATGTCGCATGATCTTGGAGGTCAATTAGTTGGACCATTTCTCGAAATACTGTTATCGCCAAATCTATCTTTCAATAAATCAATTGTTATGGTAGCAGCATGAGGTGTAGCACCATCTTGTTGGAAGAAAAACACTTCTGGGTCGATACCATTCAAATTTTGAAACAAGCAATCATTGATCATCGATGTGTAACGAGCATCATTAACTGTAACATTAGCTCCAGCATCGTTTTTAAATAAATATGGACCGATGATGCCTTCAGCGTGTAAAGCACACCATACAGTGCATTTTTCAGGATGCAATGGAGCTTGCAGAACTTCTTGAGGATTGTTTTCACTCCATATACGGCAATTCCGCTTGTTTACGTAGCCGTTCAACCAGAAATGAGCTTCATCACCAAACAAAATTTTACGATGAAAAAGTGGATCAACTTCAAGCTGTTCTAGGGCCCAATCAGCAAACAAACGACGCTTATTATGATCAAGTGGCTTTAGTTCTTGAACCAGTTGGATCTTATATGAGTGTAAATCAAGATCATTACGCAAAATCTGTTGTAAACGTCGACGAATAGACAAATCTGGATTATCATTAACACTATGACTTACAGCAGCGATATTTTCTTCATACGTACAGTTTTTTGTCTTGTTGTTGTTGCATCGAGTAAAGAATATGTTGTCCGAAAACTATCGATAGTTCGTCGAATAAGCTTCTCTGATGGACGATTATGTAAACCATAAATTTCACAAAGTGCTTTATAAGTTTGGCGAATAAAACAATGATTTTGAAAATAAATTCAACAATTTGTAAACGTTTCCATGATAATTTGTCAATGCTTTCTGAATGTCCAAACAACATGGCTACGCTAAAAATTATTTATTGTTGGGGGATCCGTAGGATTTTCGCGATTGATTGAACAAATCAATAATTGATACAAATGCAAGGATCATCCGATGAATAAGTTTGGCATTTTAGGTTAGATGGTTTATTTACAATTCACATGTACTAATATAACATGTAATATAATGAAACCAATTGTACACATACACATTTATTATCTAGCTAACAAATCATCCAGTTTTTTCTATCACCCAACTAAATAATTATATAAATGCAATAAATTTGTTGAATAATAATATATTAAAATTATAAATTTATAACATAATTTATTCCATCAAATATTATATAAAAACAACAACATTTTTTCAGCTATATACATTACACAAATAAATGAGTCACTGCATAAATAAATGAAATTATTAATTCAATGTATAAATTATATGTTGAATAGAAAAACAAAACTAAAACATTCTTCAACAATCAAGAAAATCACAATAATTCCAGTAATAAAAATTTCATTGAATTTAATGGATGTTTATTTGAATTAAATAAAATAACATAAATTATTTCCACAAATTTTTGAGCTAAAGAAAATTGTTTCGTCAAAACTAAGGCTTTGTCAAGTTCACATCTTTCTTGAACTTAACTTCAAGATGTTTACTTGACAATTGTCGAAACAGTTTTCAATTGTCAAAAAATTATAGAAATAAATATAATATTTATTTTATATATTAGTATAAATAAATTTATCCGGCTGATCTGTACCAAAAATCATTAAAAGGAGTATGAGCTATGGTGATAGAAAGTTCTAGAAATCGAGACAGTGTAACATACATTTGTATAACAATTCTATACTCGAATAAACTCGACAACCTTGTTGAGTTTACTCGAGTATAGAATTGTTATACAGATCTAGTTACACTGTCTCGATTTCTAGAACTTTCTATTACCATAGCCCATACTCCTTATTAATGATTATATATTAGTGATTAATTCTTTGCAATATTTCAACATCCTTCTATATAGGCAGCGCCGAAAATTATCAGAAGATACGGAATTAATCAGACTGTAGGTCTCTCTAGGATTTTCTTGATAGAAATAGGACTGATTCAATTTCTTCAAACATTGAAGAAGAATATCGAATCAATAATTTTCGGGTAATTTTCTAGATATTCATCTTTGTATTGCTCCTTGCTGTTAGGTAAATGAGCTTTCTGGAACCAAACAAAGCAGTCAGTTTCATAATAAGATATGGCTTGAGAAATTGTTGCCATAGAGACGTTCATTCATTTATGTATAATCTCTTTAAGATCCCAGCAACTTAGGCTTTGCGGACACACTCAATATTATATTTCGTATCGTTTTGATCTTTGGTTGACAGAGTGGCTTAGACATCGGACTCTTAATCGTGAGGATGAGAGTTCGAACCTCGGGCCAGGAAAAACATTTTTTGGTTTCAGGGGACCGTCCAACCCTTCCCTCTTGGGTAAACAATTAACAGCGGTGTTCCTAAAGTGGCGTATGGAGACTGTAACAAAGCCTACACAGAACACAAACCCTATATGGATATTATAATGCACTGTCTGTCTGTATTCCTTGAACAAATGAAAGAAAAATAAAAATAAATCCGGTGTATACTTTAGTTAAATGAAACAGATATACAGTGTATTCCTACGAAAATTTAACACCTCGATTTTCCGGCTTTGAAATGAAAATGTAGAAAATCGCTCGGACCCGTCAATTTCCAATTGGAGGGAGAACAACTTTTCCACTCTTCGCATTCCCGTAACTGCAACCCCGAACGGGGGCGAGTACAACACCTTAATTTTGAATAGGGATGAGGGGTGTTGCAATACCTCATTTTGAAGATCTTATCGAGTACTATCTGATTCTGAAATTTCGCTTCAGAATTTCCATCCATAATGAAATGACAGGTAAAATAGTGGAAGAATACTTACTTTTGTGATAATGTTATTAAATGCTGGAAATTCACTTCCATGAAGTGAATGTAGCATTGCTGAAAACGTTCACATGCGTTACTCAAGATTTTTGGTGTAATTTGACGGCATTCATCGATGATCCGAGTTTGCAAATCATCCAGTGACTCAGACTGGGTATCGTAAATTTTGGATTTCAGGTGACCCCATAGAAAAGAGTCCAGTGGGGCCAGATCAGGTGATCTGGGTGGCCACTCGATATGTCCCCTTCTTCCAATCCAGGCGTGAGGAAATTTTTCATCTTCGAACTGAGTTGAACGAAATTAGGTGGTGCGCCATCTTGTTGGAAAATGAACGTTTGATGGTCTTCTGCATTTCCCACTACTTGCACGAGAGTTCGATAAATAGCGTTCCCCAATAGATCTGAATAAATTAGGCCAGTGAGATTACCGGGTATAAAAAAGTGCCGATTATGTGATTTCCATGAATACCCGCCCAATCATTTAATTTTTGGGGACGCTGAGTATGCACCTAACGAAATGATCTTGGATTTTCATCTAACCAATACCGACAGTTATGCGTTTACAATGCAGTTAAGGTAAAATGAACACTCGTCCGAAAAGCAGATATCGAAGATGTAGTTTTGATTACCGTTAATCATTTCACTGACCACTTAACAAAACTGGAGTCTGCGATCGGGATCATCCTTATTCAGTTCCTAAACAAATCGTACCATATAAGGATGGAATTTAGGTTGTTTCAGGATTCTCATGATTGTTGTGCGTGAGAAAGTCAGGCAATCCATCTTTAACTATCTCAATATATCAGTCATCAATCAGTCAGATTCAACCAAAGATGGACGTCGATCTCGTCGCTAAAGAAAACCCAATTACATGCAAATCAGCCCGCCTGGCTTTGAAGTAAAGGGGTACCACACCAAGGGGGTACCTATACAATTAATACTTGACAAACTGTACCATAGATGGATCTGGACGTCAATATTTCAAAATGCCAGAATTTTAAAGGCGAAATTGAAACGTGAAATCTTCTGAAGCTTTATGCATTTTAAAATAGATTTCGTGAACAATAATTTCGAAATTTTACATTCACTTACTTCAAAATATCAAGAAGTTTTCCTTCCAACATTGTCGTAAAGAAGAATTCTTTCGAATTCCATTTTTCCTTTGGAAAGTCCAAATTTTTTTGACCAAGAACACCCCATCATCAAGACATGATCGAATTCCTCGCTCCATATCTGAGAACAGATGTCCGCCAATGGCGCTAAATCTGAGGAACCCAAATTTCTTGCATCAATAAATAGCACATACAAAACTGTATATTTCTGGGATGATAATAAAATACTATTGTTTTCTTGATAATCCTACTTTACAAATTTAGATTGTGAATAAATATGACATTTAATTGAATAAAACAATTATTTAAAATAAAATAATAAAGATAAATTCCACAATTTATTATTAAGGAGAATTGTTTCTTCAACATTTTAGATTTGTCAAGATTACTTCTTGAACTAACTCTAAACATAACACATTACTTCTTATATGGGTGGTTAAAAACTTGAAAAAGGGGGCGGTACAACTTATTAAAAATTTTCGCAAATAAAGATAAGAAAAAAGTTGCAGAAAAAGGATACAATTAACCATCAACTCACAGAAATACTGATAAAAAATATGCCAAAAAAGTGATCTGCATGCTTAGAATCTAACTCGACCAATTTAACGCTGTGGCCTATATAAGGATATTTCAAAATTTTGCGCCGCTTTATGGCCTTTCGTGCTCTATGTTATGAAATCTGTACCCCTTGATTACTCGCGATATACTACTCTGTCAAGAAAGTACCGGGAATTTTCAATTAAAACAACATTTTTACATTTAATCGTCAAAATTAATTGGGTCGCCTTCAAAATAGGCTCCATTTGCTTTAATACATCTATGCCAACGGCACTTCCAATTATCGAAACATTTTTTATAGGCGCTTTCCGGGATGGACTTTAGCTCTCGCGCCGAATTTTGTTGTTCGCCCACAAATTTGGCCGCTTCTTACGGATACGCTCACGCAAACGTTTCATAACGCCTAGGTAATACTCCTTGTTTACCGTCTGACCCTCTGGAACGAATTCGTAGTGCACCACGCCACGGATATCGAAGAAAACAATGAGCATCACCTTCATTTTCGAGCGGCTTTGGCGTGGTTTTTTCGGTTTCGGCTCATTTTTTGCCACCCATTCCGATGATTCGTGGCTTGTTTGCATATCGTACTCGTAGACCCAGGTCTCATCACCAGTTATAATGCGTTCCATGAATGTAGAATCGAAATTACAGCGATCCAGCATGTCTGAAGCAACCTGTTCGCGATGACGTTTTTGAAGAAAATTCAGGTCTTTCGGTACGAGTCGTGCGGCCACCTTTCTCATGCACAAAATATCAATCAAAATCGTACGTGCGGACTCGTGGGATATCTTAAGATCATGTGCTATCTCTCTCAAGCTGGTACGAAGGTTTTCCAGCACCCTTTCCTTAATTGTATCGACGTTATCTTCGATCGAAGCCGTCGATGGGCGACCACTTCACGACCGTCCTTGAAGGCTCTGTACCACTGATATGCACGAGTTTTCAATAGAGCATTATCACCAAAGGCCTTTTGCAACATTTTCAATGCATCGGCACACGAAAATTCATTTGCAACACAAAACTTTAAACAAATTCTATGCTCAACGTAATCATCCATAGTAAAAATCGGCACGCACTCTGACATCGACTGACTTAATCAGCTGTTGCAAACACACTAGTTGACAGATCCCGCTCAAGCTTGGCATAGTAATTAAGGACAGTGGTACCAACCTAGGAAAAAAAATTCACCTGCCTCATTGCCCCGCCAGATTTAAATCGATAATTCCCGGTACTTTCTTGACAAAATGTATAAACTTTTTGACAAGGTTCACCATTTTGATGCTTTCCGTGAATATTTTCTATTTTAGCCATTTTCTTGTCTAACAGCACAGAAGCAAACCAATTTGTCTTCTACATTTTAGAATTTTTCTTGTTATTCTTATCATTTACAAAATAATAACAAGTTTTTCAAACAGTTGGATGGACACATCTCTCAGCCCCATGCTCTCTGAAATCTTTATGTGCTTCCTCGAAAGAAATATTGTGAAATGCAAATACGCAGGGTATGTCATATTTTGACACAGATATGTAGACTCGACATAATCACCACTTCAAAAAGCAAACTCTAGATGACCCAGCTTTTAGCCAGAATAGAAAATATACTCGAAGAGCATAGTAGTGGTAACCAATGGCGAAGACTTAATATATCTTGATAACTGAACGGTCATAAATTTTAAAACATACATATGACACGAAGTGCCTCAAAATAGGCACAATCCATCGAATAAATAGTTTCGAAAAGTCCACATAAGGGTCACAGAGTCAAGTTGGTGATTCATAAAAAACCTCGGAATATCTCGAAAACAGCAAACGCACAAATCTCATAACCTACTGCATAAAGTGGTACAAATGAGCATAGTCTTCCGAAGGACCTAGAAGTCGAAACACCTCAAAGGCATGGCATTGTTTTAATGTTAAATAAATTTTAAAAAATTTCAAAAATTCTAAACATGAGTCACAGCGTCATATCGGAAAAATCCGAAATATCTCGAGAACCGAACGGGCACAATATTTAATAACATATGGCACCAATTGAGCAGAATTTATATAGGGAAGAAAATTTCAAACTATAAGCATTGCATCAGGATTGTGCCTCATGGAAAAAATATCTCGAACTCAAAATGGAAAAATAATTCGTGAAATACGGAACAAATTGGCACAAAATGATCACAAAAGAACCGTAACATTTTCATTCCAAAATCATAGAAGTTGATCACTAACTTGACATACCTATTACTTAGAGAAAACCTTCTGAATGAATAGTTCATAATTCATGAAGCTATGGGAAAATACACTTTGTTTATTTTAAAAAAGATATCGTGAACAATATTTTCGGAATTTTACATTCACTTACTTCAAACTATCAAGGTGTTTTATTTCCAACAGTTGCATAAAGTGGAACTTCTTCCGATTTCATTTTTCCTTTGGGAAAATAGAATTTTTTTGACCAAGAAGACATTTTTTTAATTGTCTCGGTCTTTACTTGACGGAAATTCATCTTCAATATAAGAAAAAAAATGTTAACTTACGCTTTTTTAATAATTTACACGACAATTGTTTTGTCATACCATGACTTCATCATTCTTATATTGACCAAGAACACTCCACTAGCAAGACATGATCGAATTCTTCGCTCCATATTGATAAAGGAATGTCCGCCATTGGCGTTAAATCTGAGGGAACCAAATTTATTGGATCAATAAATAGCACATAACCAAATATACATAAAAAACTGTATATTTCTGGGATGATAATAAAATATTATTGTTTTCTTGATAATCCCACTTTACAAATTCAGATTGTGAATAAATTTGACATTTGATTGAATAATGCAAATATTTAAAATAAAATAATAAAGATTATTTCCACAATTTATTAATAACGACAATTGTATCTTCAGCATTGTAGATTTGACCTCGAAATATTTCAAAAACAGAACACACACAAAACTTTCGTCAAAATTTATTGGGTCGCCTTCAAAATAGGCTCCATTTGCTCCAATACATCTATGCCAACGGCACTTCCAATTATCGAAACATTTTTTATAGGCGCTTTCCGGGATGGACTTTAGCTCTCGCGCCGAATTTTGTTTTATGGCTTCAATCGACTCAAAACGGGTGCCACGAAGGGGCAATTTTAGTTTTGGAAAGAGGAAAAAGTCGCAGGGAGCCAAATCCGGCGAATACGGTGGTTGCTGAGGCACGTTTGTTGAGTTTTTGGCGAGAAAGTCAGTCACAATCGGAGCTCGGTGAGAAGGCGCGTTATCGTCATGCAAAATCCATGAGTTGTTCGCCCACAAATTTGGCCGCTTCTTACGGATACGCTCACGCAAACGTTTCATAACGCCTAAGTAATACTCCTTGTTTACCGTCTGACCCTCTGGAACGAATTCGTAGTGCACCACGCCACGGATATCGAAGAAAACAATGAGCATCACCTTCATTTTCGAGCGGCTTTGGCGTGGTTTTTTCGGTTTCGGTTCATTTTTTGCCATGCATTCCGATGATTGCTGGCTTGTTTACATATCGTACTCGTAGACCCAGGTCTCATCACCAGTTATAATGCGTTCCATGAATGTAGAATCGGAATTACAGCGATCCAGCATGTCTGAAGCAACCTGTTCGCGATGACGTTTTTGAAGAAAATTCAGGTCTTTCGGTACGAGTCGTGCGGCCACCCTTCTCATGCCCAAAATATCAATCAAAATCGTACGTGCGGACTCGTGGGATATCTTAAGATCATGTGCTATCTCTCTCAAGCTGGTACGACGGTTTTCCAGCACCCTTTCCTTAATTTTATCGACGTTATCTTCGATCGAAGCCGTCGATGGGCGACCACTTCACGACCGTCCTTGAAGACTCTGTACCACTGATATGCACGAGTTTTCGATAGAGCATTATCACCAAAGGCCTTTTGCAACATATTCAATGCATCGGCACACGAAAATTCATTTGCAACACAAAACTTTAAACAAATTCTTTGCTCAACGTAATCACCCATAGTAAAAATCGGCACGCACTCTGACATCGACTGACTTAATCAGCTGTTGCAAACACACTAGTAGACAGATCCCGCTCAAGCTTGGCATAGTAATTAAGGACAGTGGTACCAACCTAGGAAAAAAAATTTTTACCTGCCTCATTGCCCCGCTAGATTTAAATCGATAATTCCCGGTACTTTCTTGACAGAATGTATGTTCTCCATCGGTCTTTAATATCCACTACTTAGTTATTCAAAGAAAATTTATGGATAAGTTCTTCCATCGTAGACGAAGGCATCGAAAAATATCTTTTACTCTTCATTTTAATTGTTCAACAAATCACTTAACTATACAAGAAACGACTTGAAATCGAATGACTTTTCGAAAGTTGTTCAATTAATAGTTGGCAGGCACAAATTTTACCTGAAGATGTGCAAGGAATTAAGCCAATCACAGGCCAGCTTCGTTATCGAATAAATATGCAAATGAGGGGTTAATTGCTTCCTGTCAAATAAAAATATCAGACTTTAAATTCAGAATTATATATTCTAACTTCTACATTATATATTGAAACTATATACAAAAACTATCAAATTTTGAAAAATATTTTATATTGATTATATATAAGGATGATCAATTTGATAGTTTTTGTATATAGTTTCAATATATAATGTAGAAGTTAGAATACATTATTCTGAATTTAAAGTCATTTAAATTTTACTTCTATCAAGTATTGACTCACATTAAAATTGGTTTTTTAAAAATATCAGAATTATTTCATTATAATAAATCCGTAACTACTCAGAATTAGTTATTTCAGGTAGTGAATAATGGTTACTTTGTGTCATTTCTATGGTTTCAGGATATCAGGTTAATAGCTCCACATAACTTTAATATGAAATTAAACGAATTCTTATAGATCATTTGGGAGATTCCTGAAATATTTAATTTATCGATTAGAAGAAACCTCTAATAAACTGATATAATAAAAATATGTAGAATATGTAGAATTTTACTTGATTGAAGGAATATCACAAAATTTGAATATCGAAACAGGTTTAATCTGTTAGTCTCTTATAATTTAATTTAAAAAAATTTTTATTCAAAAATCTTTAGAATTGAATTAATATCTTATAAGCACAGCTTATATTCAATAGACGTAGACTACGGCATAAATTGACACAAAACGAGTAAAGTCTTTCCAAAGAGCGAAGTCGAAAGACCTCAAATGCATGGCATTGTTTTTATATTTAATATAAGAAAGAAAAAATTCTAAAATTCTAAATATGAGTCACAGCGTCAAATTGGAAAAACCCGAAATTTCTCGAAAACTGAACGCCACAATGTTTATAACATATGGCACCAAATGAGAACAATTTAATTAAGGAAGAACATTTCGAAATATAAGCACAGCGACAAGTTTGTGCCTTATAGTAAAATATTTCGAAAACTGAATGGACAAATAATTAAAAAATATTTCGTGAACTGTATTTCGAAATTTTACTATTTACTTACTTCAAAATATCGAGACGTGTTCCTTCCAACACTGTTAGAAAGTTGAACTTTTTCGAATCCCATTTTTTCTTTGGAAAAACCGAATTTTTTCGACCAAAAACACCACTTTAGCAAGACATGATCGAATTCTTCGCTCCATATCTAAGAACAGATGTCCGCCAATGGCGCTAAATCTGAGGAAACCAAATTTCTTGCATCAATAATTACCAAATATTAATAAAAAATTGTATATCTCTGGGATGATGATAAAATACTATTGTTTTCTTGATAATCCTACTTTACAAATTCAGATTGTGAATAAATATGATATTTAATTGAATAAAACAAATATTTAAAATAAAATAATACAGATACTGAATTGTTTTAGCCTTTACTATTTGGTAGTTGATCATAATTAAAATAAATTGTAGAAATTACTATGTTTTACTACCAATAGAAATATATATTACACATTTTTATAAAAACAATACATAAAAAAAACTGTATATTTCTGGGATGATAATGAAATACTATTGTTTTCTTGATGATCCCTCTTTACAAATTCAGATTGTGAATGAATATGGCATTTAATTCAATAATACACATATTTAAAATGAAATAATAAAGATTATTTCCATAATTTATTAATAACGACAATTGTGTCTTCAACATTGTAGATTTGACCTCGAAATATGTCGAAAACAGAACACACACAAAACTTATAACCTACGGTATAAATTGGCACAAAATGAGTACAGTCTTTCGAAAGAGCTAGAAGTCGAAAGACCGCAAATCCATGGCATTGTTTTTATATTTTATATAAGAAAAAAATGATCTAAAATTCTTAATATGAGTCACAGTGTCAAATTGGGAAAATCTTAAATATCCTGTAAACCGTACGGTCGCAATGTTAATAACATATGGCACCAAATGAGTACAATTTAATTAAGGAAGAACATTTCAAAATACAAGTCCACCGTCAAGTTTGTGCCTCATAGGAAAATATCCCGAAAACTAAATGGATAAATAATTGAAAAACATTTCGTGAACAGTATTTCGACATTTTACTATTTACTTACTTCAAAATATCGAGACGTTTTCCTTCCAACACTGTCATAAAGTAGAACCTTTTCGATTTCCATTTTTCGTTTGGAAAAAACGAATTTTTTTGACCAAGAACACCCCTTTAGCAAGACATGATCGAATTCTTCGCTCCATATCCGCGATTGGCTTAAAATCTGAGGAAACCAAATTTATTGCATCAATGAATACCATATAACCAAATATACATAAAAAAAACTGCATATTTCTGAGATGATAATAAAATACTATTGTTTTCTTGATAATCCCACTTTACAAATTCAGTTTGTTAATAAATATGACATTTAACTGAATAATACAAATATTGCTCTGATGCTTTCCGGGAATATTTTCTATTCTAGCCATTTTCTTGGCTAACAGCACAAAAGCAAACCAATATGCCTTTTATATATCTGTACTTAAACATGATACCTATGCCTGTCGTATGGGCATTTTATAATTTTGGAATTTTTCTTGTTATTCTTATTATTTTCAATATAATAACAACTTTTTCAAACAGTAGGATGGACACATATCTCAGCCCACTGCTCTCTGAAATCTTTATTTGCTTCCTCGAAAGAAATATTGTGAAATGCAAACACGCAGGGTATGTCATATTTTGACACAGATATGTAGACAATATATTACTTTGCTTCAGTGTGACATAAACCACACTAAAAAAAAGGCCGAAATTTTTCTCAATAAATATCAAATATTACATTAATTTTTTGTCAAAATCGAATCACAGAATTGTTGCAGACTCGAAATAACCACTACTTCAAAAAGCAAACTCTAGATGACTCAGCTTCTAGCCAGAATAGAAAATATACACGGAGAGCATAGAAGTGGTAACCAATGGCGAAGACTCAATATATCTCAATGACTGAACGGTCATAAGTCATGAAGCTATGGGAATACACACTTTGTGCATTTTAAAGGAGCTTTTGTGAACAATGTTTTGGAAATTTTACATTTACTTGCTTCAAAATATCAAGACGTATTACTTCCAACAGTTACATCTAGTGGAACTTCTTCCAATTCAATTTTTCCTTTAGAAAAATGGAATTTTTTTGACCAAAACACTCCACTAGCAAGACATGATCGAATTCTTCGCTCCATATCTAAGAAGCGATGTCCGCCATTGGCGCTAAATCTGAGGGAACCAAATTTCTTGAATCAATAAATAGCACATAACCAAATATACATAAAAAACTGTATATTTCTGGGATGATAATGAAATACTATTGTTTTCTTGATAATCCCTCTTTGCAAATTCAGATTGTGAATGAATATGGCATTTAATTCAATAATACACATATTTAAAATGAAATAATAAAGATTATTTCCACAATTTATTAAGAACGACAATTGTGTCTTCAACATTGTAGATTTGACCTCGAAAGATGTCGAAAACAGAACACACACAAAACTTATAACCAACGGTATAAATTGGCACAAAATGAGTGAAGTCTTTCGAAAGAGCTAGAAGTCGAAAGGCCGCAAATGCATGGCATTGTTTTTATATTTTATATAAGAAAAAAATGATCTAAAATTCTTAATATGAGTCACAGTGTCAAATTAGGAAAATCTGAAATATCTCGTAAACCGTACGGTCACATGTTAATAACATATGTCACCAAATGAGTACAATTAAATTAAGGAAGAACATTTCAAAATACAAATCCACCGTCAAGTTTGTGCCTCATAGGAAAATATCCCGAAAACTAAATGGATAAATAATTTAAAAACATTTCTTGAACAGTATTTCGACATTTTACTATTTACTTACTTCAAAATATGGAAACGTTTTCCTTCCAACACTGTCATAAAGTAGAACTTTTTCGAATTCCATTTTTCCTTTGGAAAAACCGAATTTTTTGACCAAGAACACCCCTTTAGCAAGACATGATCGAATTATTCGCTCCATATCTAAGAAGCGATGTCCGCCATTGGCGCTAAATCTGAGGGAACCAAATTTATTGCATCAATGAATACCATATAAACAAATATACATAAAAAAAACTGCATATTTCTGGGATGATAATAAAATACTATTGTTTTCTTGATAATCCCACTTTACAAATCCAGTTTGTGAATAAATATGACATTTAACTGAATAATACAAATATTGCATTGATGCTTTCCGTGAATATTTTCTATTCTAGCCATTTTCTTGGCTAACAGCACAAAAGCAAACCAATATGTCTTTTACATATCTGTACTTAAACATGATACCTATGCCTGTCGTATGGGCATTTTATAATTTTGGAATTTCTCTTGTTATTCTTATTATTTTCATTATAATAACAACTTTTTCAAACAGTAGGATGGACACATAGCTCAGCCCACTGCTCTCTGAAATCTTTATTTGCTTCCTCGAAAGAAATATTGTGAAATGCAAACACGCAGGGTATGTCATATTTTGACACAGATATGTAGACAATATATGAGTTTGCTTCTGTGTGACATAAACCACACTAAAAAAAAGGCCGAAATTTTTCTCAATAAATATCAAATAATACATTAATTTTTTGTCAAAATCGAATCACAGAATTGTTGCAGACTCGAAATAACCACTACTTCAAAAAGCAAACTCTAGATGACTCAGCTTCTAGCCAGAATAGAAAATATACACGGAGAGCATAGAAGTGGTAACCAAAGGCGAAGACTCAATATATCTCAATGACTGAACGGTCATAATTCATGAAGCTATGGGAATACACACTTTGTGCATTTTAAAGTAGCTTTTGTGAACAATGTTTTGGAAATTTTACATTTACTTACTGCAAAATATCAAGACGTATTACTTCCAACAGTTACATCTAGTGGAACTTCTTCCAATTCAATTTTTCCTTTAGAAAAATGGAATTTTTTTGACCAAAACACTTCACTAGCAAGACATGATCGAATTCTTCGGTCCATATCTAAGAAGCGATGTCCGCCATTGGCGCTAAATCTGAGGGAACCAAATTGCTTGCATCAATAAATAGCACATAACCAAATATACATAAAAAAACTGTATATTCCTGGGATGATAATGAAATACTATTGTTTTCTTGCCAATCCCTCTTTGCAAATTCAGATTGTGAATGAATATGGCATTTAATTCAATAATACACATATTTAAATTGAAATAATAAAGATTATTTCCACAATTTATTAATAACGACAATTGTGTCTTCAACATTGTAGATTTGACCTCGAAATATGTCGAAAACAGAACACACACAAAACTTATAACCTACGGTATAAATTGGCACAAAATGAGTACAGTCTTTCGAAAGAGCTAGAAGTCGAAAGACCGCAAATCCATGGCATTGTTTTTATAAATTATATAAGAAAAAAATAATCTAAAATTCTAAATATGAGTCACAGTGTCAAATTGGGAAAATCTGAAATATCTCGTAAACCGTACGGTCACAATGTTAATAACATATGGCACCAAATGAGTACAATTTAATTAAGGAAGAACATTTCAGAATACAAGTCCACCGTCAGGTTTGTTCCTCATAGGAAAATATCTCGAAAACTAAATGGATAAATAATTTAAAAACATTTCGTGAACAGTATTTCCACATTTTACTATTTACTTACTTCAAAATATCGAGACGTTTTCCTTCCAACACTGTCATAAAGTAGAACTTTTTCGAATTCCATTTCTCCTTTGGAAAAACCGAATTTTTTGACCAAGAACACCCCTTTAGCAAGACATGATCGAATTCTTCGCTCCATATCTAAGAAGCGCTGTCCACCATTGGCGCTAAATCTGAGGGAACCAAATTTATTGCATCAATGAATACCATATAACCAAATATACATAAAAAAAACTGCATATTTCTGGGATGATAATAAAATACTATTGTTTTCTAGATAATCCCACTTTACAAATTCAGTTTGTGAATAAATATGACATTTAACTGAATAATACAAATATTGCTCTGATGCTTTCCGGGAATATTTTCTATTCTAGCCATTTTCTTGGCTAACAGCACAAAAGCAAACCGATATGTCTTTTACATATCTGTACTTAAACATGATACCTATGTCTGTCGTATGGGCATTTTATAATTTTGGAATTTCTCTTGTTATTCTTATTATTTTCATTATAATAACAACTTTTTCAAACAGTAGGATGGACACATAGCTCAGCCCACTGCTCTCTGAAATCTTTATTTGCTTCCTCGAAAGAAATATTGTGAAATGCAAACACGCAGGGTATGTCATATTTTGACACAGATATGTAGACAATATATGAGTTTGCTTCTGTGTGACATAAACCACACCAAAAAAAAGGCCGAAATTTTTCTCAATAAATATCAAATATTACATTAATTTTTTGTCAAAATCGAATCACAGAATTGTTGCAGACTCGAAATAACCACTACTTCAAAAAGCAAACTCTAGATGACTCAGCTTCTAGCCAGAATAGAAAATATACACGGAGAGCATAGAAGTGGTAGCCAATGGCGAAGACTCAATATATCTCAATGACTGAACGGTCATAATTCATGAAGCTATGGGAATACACACTATGTGCATTTTAAAGGAGCTTTTGTGAACAATGTTTTCGAAATTTTACATTTACTCACTTTAAAATATCAAGACGTATTACTTCCAACAGTTGCATAAAGTGGAACTTCTTGCAATTCAATTTTTCCTTTAGAAAAATGGAATTTTTTTGACCAAAACACTCCACTAGCAAGACATGATCGAATTCTTCGCTCCATATCTAAGAAGCGATGTCCGCCATTGGCGCTAAATCTGAGGGAACCAAATTTCTTGCATCAATAAATAGCACATAACCAAATATACATAAAAAAACTGTATATTCCTGGGATGATAATGAAGTACTATTGTTTTCTTGCTAATCCCTCTTTGCAAATTCAGATTGTGAATGAATATGGTATTTAATTCAATAATACACGTATTTAAAATGAAATAATAAAGATTATTTCCACAATTTATTAATAACGACAATTGTGTATTCAACATTGTAGATTTGACCTCGAAATATGTCGAAAACAGAACACACACAAAACTTATAACCTACGGCATAAATTGGCACAAAATGAGTAAAGTCTTGTTATTATATTTAATATAAGAAAAAAAATCTTAAATTGGGAAAATCTGAAATATCTCGTAAACCGTACGGTCACAATGTTAATAACATATGGCACCAATGAGTACAATTTAATTAAGGAAGATTATTTCAAAATACAAGTCCACCGTCAAATTTGTGCCTCATAGGAAAATATCCAGAAAACTAAATGGATAAATAATTTAAAAACATTTCGTGAACAGTATTTCCACATTTTACTATTTACTTACTTCAAAATATCGAGACGTTTTCCTTCCAACACTGTCATAAAGTAGAACCTTTTCGAATTCCATTTTTCGTTTGGAAAAAACGAATTTTTTTGACCAAGAGCACCCCTTTAGCAAGACATGATCGAATTCTTCGCTCCATATCCGCCATTGGATTTAAATCTGAGGAAACCAAATTTATTGCATCAATGAATACCATATAAACAAATATATATAAAAAAAAACTGCATATTTCTGGGCTGATAATGAAATACTATTGTTTTCTTGATAATCCCACTTTACAAATTCAGTTTGTGAATAAATATGACATTTAACTGAATAATACAAATATTGCTTTGATGCTTTCCGTGAATATTTTCTATTCTAGCCATTTTCTTGGCTAACAGCACAAAAGCAAACCAATATGTCTTTTACACAGCTGTACTTAAACATGATACCTATGCCTGTCGTATGGGCATTTTATAATTTTGGAATTTTTCTTGTTATTCTTATTATTTTCATTATAATAACAACTTTTTCAAACAAGGATGGACACATAGCTCAGCCCACTGCTCTCTGAAATCTTTATTTGCTTCCTCGAAAGAAATATTGTTAAATGCAAACACGCAGGGTATGTCATATTTTGACACAGATATGTAGACAATATATTAGTTCGCTTCTGTGTGACATAAACCACACTAAAAAAAAGGCCGAAAGTTTTCTCAATAAATATCAAATATTACATTAATTTTCTGTCAAAATCGAATCACAGAATTGTTGGAGACTCGAAATAACCACTACTTCAAAAAGCAAACTCTAGATGACTCAGCTTCTAGCCAGAATAGAAAATATACACGGAGAGCATAGAAATGGTAACCAATGGCGAAGATTCAATATATCTCGATGACTGAACGGTCATAAATTTCAAAACATACATATGACACGAAGTGCCTCAAAATAGGCACAATCCATCGAAAAAATAGTTTCGAAAAGTCCACAGAGTCAAGGTGATGATTCATAAAAAATCCTTGAAATATCTCTAAAAAAGAACACGCATAAAACTCATAAACCTACGGCACAAATTAGCACAAAATGAGCATAGTCTTTCGAAAAACTTAAAAGTCGAAACACCTCAAAGAGGTATATTAAATAAAAAAAGAAAATTTCATAAATTCTAAATATGAGTCAAAGCGTCAAATTGGAAAAATCTGAAATACCTGGAAAACTGAACGGAAATAATGTTAATAACATATGGCACTAACTGAGAACAATTTATATGAGGAAGAAAATTTCAAAATATAAGCACAGCGTTAAGTTTGTACCTCATGTGAAAATTATCTCGAAAACTAAGTGGACAAACAATTAAAAAACATTTCGTGAACAATATTTAGAAATTTTACTCTTTACTTACTTCAAATTATCAAGACGTTTTTCTTCCAACACTGTCATAAAGTAGAGCTTCTTCCAATTCCATTTTTCCTTTGGAAACATCGAATTTTTTGACCAAGAACACCACCCCAGCAAGACATGATCGAATTCTTCACTCCATATCTAAGAGATGTCCGCCATTGGCGCTAAATCTGGGAGAGCCAAATTTCTTGCATCAATAAATAGCAGATAACCAAACATACCCTAAAGATATTTGTAATATTTAGATTTCTTCATAATCCCACTTTACAACTTCAGGTTGTGAATCAATATTACTTTTAATTAAATAATAAACATATTTGTTGAATTCTATTTATTCCTAAGAGTTGCTAATTTGACGCGTGTCGTTTCATAGTAACTTCTTCAAATGCTTAAAAATAAGTGGTCAGAAATTCGATAATATACAGTCTGTTTTGGGATGAGGGTACAATAAAGTTTTTATTACTTTTGGTGAAACAACTGTGTTCATGCACTAGAATGATCTCAATAGAGGTGAACTAGATAACTTCTTCTGGTCATTTAATATTCCCGGAATATCTTAATCGTTTCTAAAATTCCTAACAAGTTAAGCTTTATACTCTTATTTTCATCATGCAAAATATTGAAACGCTCATCAAAATAATGTTTCTGTTATTCGTGTTCTGCGTACTTAGAATTTAACTTGACCAATTTGCGCTGTGGCCCATATAAGGAAATTTCGAAATTTTTTTTTCCTTCCGATTCTATGTCCTTTCGTGCTCTATGTTATGAAATTTTTACCCCTTGATTAATCGATTTTTTTCCCATTTTTGTACAGCACAGAAGCTTTCGTGCGTTCCAACAAAACTTAAGTTTGTTAGATTACTCCTCGTTAAATTATTCAAGGCTTTAATTCCGATTATCCAAACAGAAACAAAATTTCTTGCCAAATATTCAATGAAAATAGTCTTGAACTTATAGACAAAATTAAAAACATCAAATTACCAAAAAATTCTGAATTGAATTCATTGAATGTACAGAATTGATTATTCAGTGTTACACCTAGAAAAACAATGGATATTATCGAAAAATTTTTTATTAAAGATAACAGCAATCCAATATGAACGAATGATATTTTTAATAGTCTGGTAATTTATCTAGAACAAAACTATATCCAATTAAATGATACCATTTAGAGTTCAGATGAAGATTTAATTATTCAATTATTGGAAATACAATTAGAATGATTTTAGCAAAAATTTTCATGAATAATTCATAAAACAAATTTTATTTAATTCCCTTGAGCGAATGTTTTCTTTATTGGTTTAAATATATAGAAGATATATTCTGTTGCTTGAAGGGAACATGTAGACAATTATGCAATTTTAAGGAGTTTATCAATAAATACATCGAAACATTAAATTCACTTTTGAGAAGGAAAAAATTTTAGCAACAATTTACCCAGTCTGAAAATTTTGAGAAAGGTCCTTAGTTGATGGAATAAGATGATAAATAATAATTCCACAATTCCTTAACTAACAACAATTGTAATTTTACAGAATAATAGCTGGAATTAATTCACCAGAACCTCTACAGATTTCAATCTAAATAAATCTCATGAAGACATTTAGAATTAAATTTTAAAACATGTCGTAAATACACTGTATCCCTTTATAGACATATATATTATCATCATATATGGTGGAAATAAACTAATAAAGAATCAAAAGAAATATAAAAAATGACCAAATTATTTAGACATCAACATATACTTATATATTTGATTGGATGTTTAAGAGTCACAAGTTCCATCACCAAAAAATATTCAACATATAATTCAAAAAGGCCTTTTTTTATTTTCCTTTTGTAAAAAATATATAGCACATTTTCCAGAAATAGCACCAGATACATTCGGACTCAAAATTTCTTCAGTAAGGAGTTATTTGAATAAACAAAATAATCATTCAAAAATATATAAAAATCCTTTTTTTAACACAACACATTTCTGCAACATATAACCAATTTTGGGATAAGCATGGCCTATACAAAAATCAGATTATATCACAGAAATACACAATGAAAGAATATGAAAATACTTTTTCATAGTAATTTTCAATTTATATAATTGTAATTTTAATTAATATTCTATATTTTCTCTGGATTCTTTTGATGCCGTGTAATGAGTATTAATTCTAAATGTCTACTACTTTGAAACTGTGTTTTCTAAGACATTTATTTTATTCTATTTTGAACAGTTTTCGAGAAAAATTTTTTATGGGATTAAAATTTGTAGTGAGTTTTGCAGAATTAATCTGTTTAATATTTAGGATATTCTATTGAATGAGCACACCGTACAACTCTTTTTCTAACATTTTCAAGAGATTGCTCTGAAAAGTGATTCTGAGAATTATCAGTAACTTTCTGTTATGATTCAGTAAAAAAAAAGGAAATCTGTACACTTTTTTCAAAAGTTAAAACCATATCTCTATACCTCATAGTATGAGGAAGTCTTTTGAAGTGGACGAAACGTACGTTAGTACTCTTATAATGAAATAAGAATAGAAACGTGTGTCTCATTGATAAATCACTCGATTTTCTAACTACTTTATGTCAAAATTGATCATACTTACGAAAGGACGGATCATTTGATAGGAAAAAGGCGTTTCCACAAATTTCCCATCACTTTTGCTCAAGTTCCGTAGCATTTATAACTTAAATATTACGAGGCACTGTATTATTCAGAGAAATATCGAAATTATTTTCTTCTGATATATCATCTTGTGCGATTTATGTGACAAAAACTTTCGATCACTTTGTATAAAATCATACCTAACTAAAAGTCTGTATAAATATTCATCTCAATTAAGAGGTGTTTTCGAGAACTAACAATCAGTAATAATGGTTAATAATCTTCAGCGTGTTTTCTGGCATTTCAATATTGCTAGAGATATAACTTTTTGATATATTAAAAAATAATCCACATTGTATTAGTAGATACTGAACTCATGGAGCCAGATGATAACATTATAACGTATGTTTTTCATAAGATTATTAAAATGAAATATTAGAAATTCACATATTATTCTGGGTTGTTTTTCGTATAGAATAATTTCAACTGAGTGATACAAATTAAAGGATAATCTGATGAATAAATTTTGCATTTTCGGTTAAAATGTTTAGGTACAGTTTACGGTCAGTAATATAATATATGATGGATGAATTAAAGTATATATCTTAAATATCAAACAGATATATTCTGCTAACCTCACTACAAATTTTAATTTTAATTTTTTTAAATTTTTTTCTCAAGAACTTGAAATTAAATAAAATAAATGTCTCAGAAAATGCAGAAAATAACTACTTCAAGTATTTATTTAATATTTTAATTAACAATTCATATTTTCTTCATTTACTTTTATTCCTTTTGAGGCTATGTAATGAGTGTTAATTCTATATATGTCCATAAATTGAAACTCTGCTTTCTGAGACATTCATTCAATTCGATTTTAAAAAGTTTTGAGAAAAATTCTTTATGAAATTAAAATTAAAATTTGTAGTGAGGTTGGCAGAATGTATCTGTATGATATTTAAGATATTTTTATGAGCCTTCTATCAAGTGAAAAAAAAATCTTCTTAATATTTCAAGGTATATATTCCTCAATATTATATACAGTGGTTTTAGAGTAGATGTAAAAAATAGTCCAAAATTTCCTTATTTTCGTTCAAGTCTATAAAAATTTTGGTTATATAGTAGCTTCTTCAGATAATATATTTGACAAATTAAAAATGTTTTACAAAATATTCACATTATATAGACATAGTGTTATGAATTTTCACCAATAAATATACATTCAAAAACAGTTAGTAATGAAAAAATTACACATTTGTAATCAAAATTAGATTGTTTGAGACCAGACAATTTGAAATTGCACTTTAGAAAACATTCACAGTAAATAAAAATGAAGAAACATCCTATATATAGTAAATATTAACTGTTCCACAATTTTCAATATATAGGTATATTGTTAGGAAAAAAATTTTCCAAAATAATGGTCAAAATTGGGAAGCTCTTGAAGCATTCGATAATATTAATGAGGGAATATTCATTTAATACGATTCGATATTCAAATAGCACAGAAATAAATAAAAGAGAAAGTTTGAAAATAATTTTGAAAATATTTATCAATAATTTATTTAAAATTGTGTTATTAAAAATAAATGAAAAATTGTCAAATTTAGCTCCAGAATTTAGAATGATTTCATGTCATATTTAGTAAGAAATAATAACAAATTATTGAATTCAGTAGGTATAAAAGAATTTCTATTCACCAGAAGTAACAATAAATTTTACAAGAGTCTCAAAAAAATACAATACATGAATGAATACATGAACTAAACATCTCCTTGCTCTTTAACTAAATAAGACCTTAATTTTATTATACTTTTTCATTTCTAGTGTAAATTTAATTTTCAATATACAACATTTCAGAATTACGATTGAATATTCCTACAGATGAAAAAGTGTTATAAAATTCAAATGGTCGAGTAATGTGATTGATATCAAATCAATATATTATCTTCAGTAGTTTTCTGAAATAGTAAATATATTTTCGCGTAACTGTTTTGTATTTCTCTTCGTAATTTCCTGAATTGTTTTTCTCAATTGTATCTTACTTTATGGATAGTTAACTTATGGCAACTTATGAATTTTTCATTATTTTTGAACATTATGTATTGTTTAGGTTAAACTTCGCTGAATAAATATTAATATTAATTCATTTATTTTGTGTCACTTTCACATAATGTTCAAATTGAAAATCAAGTATTGTTTTTAATGTCATAATTAGTGTGGAAACCATTTCTGGAATACCATTATTTATGTCCTGTATATTAATACATGGATCCTGTATATTATACTGAAAACTAGGATCGATCATGGTGGGAAAAATTTTTGGATTAATTTAATTTTAGGTTTTCCAGTCCCCGTGAACCAACATTTTTCATTTCGAAATCTGATAGGGGTTCTTATATTCCACTTGAACAAGTTGCTTTTTTGTTCTCTGAATAACGAGGAAATTCAGTACACTGTACTACCGTTGGGAAAATTTCATCATGAAATAACCGCGATGTTTTCCATTAAATTCGAATAATTCAAGTATTATTTTCATTAATTTCTGTGAACTCGAAATCTTACGTTCAATGAGAAGTGTGTCGACATGAAATATCTGCTTTTCTTTAGGAAATACAAGACAGCAACAAATGTTCTAACATTTAAAAATTCTTCCATTGGTAGCTAATAGTCGTCGCTATGAAGTTTTGTTATAATACTCAAGTGGAGAAAAAAACAAATATGAATTATTTAAACGAAAAAGAAGTAGGTATAGTTCAGTTCTTTAATTAATAGATATATGATGTGAGTACAGGTTCCAAAAACTAACATAAATATTGTTTTTTAACGCCCTTAACTGATGACTGTCCAAAGTAAAACAAATATCTTTTTTCCGTTTTGTTTACATTGACAAAGAACGTTTACTCTCAATTTTTATTGTATCTTTTAAATAATATTTAAATAAGGTTATTCTGATTTTCACAATTTTTTTTTGTAATTTAATACATCAATTGTTTCGCTATCACAGTAGTATCTTCAGGTAGGTTTACATTTTGAATAACTAAATTTGTTTCCGAAATCGGTTGCTATTTATATTACAGTAGATACAAAAAATGCTTATTGAGCACTAAAACCCAAAAAAACGTCTCTGTAAATTCTAGTTTATCTGAATATATTTTAATCTAATTGTTCGTTAAGTAATATTCCAATTTTATTGTGTTCATTTATCTCAAGGGACTTTAACAGATTTAAGGCATAGCTTTTACTTTCTATATGTAGAAATTCAAAATTATGGTTGAAAGTATGTCCTGGTTTTAACCAATGGTTAGAATGACTTTTATTATTGAGGAAACTCTTCAAATGTTCACAAATTCTATGTCGGAAAGTTCTTCCAGTTTGTCCTATGTAAACTTTAGGGCAATTACCGCAGGTTAACTTATAAACCCCCGATTTATCATCTTTATGTTTACAGTCTTTAATATTTTCAATAAATTTACTCCAGTGTGAATTGGTTTTAAATAAAGTTCTTAAATTATATTTAGTTTTGAGGTATGTAGCAATGTTCTCAGGAATACCTTTAGTGTATTTTAAGGAAATGTATTTAAAATGTTCTTTTATATAAATAAAAATTTGTGAAAATCAGAATAACCTTATTTAAATATTATTTAATATGGATTTTCACTAAGTAAGGACTGATTAAATTCAATATGTTTCTTTTCATCTTGAGTAAAAGTTCTGACAATGAGCCTGAAATATATTTTTGAATTTAATATTATTTATTATTCGGATTAGGATCAGAATATACAGGATATTTAATTAATTTTGTACGGCTATACTCTTAGTAAAAAACGATTAGAGTTCTGGTTTTTTAACTCATTTTCAAAACTGAAGAGAATAGAATTTAAAATCGGATAACAGCTCTTCAGTTTTGATCTAAATAAATCACTTGGAAACATTTAGAATTAAATTTTAAACATGCCCTAGTATCATTTTATAGACATATATTATCAACGCATGTGGTGGTAATTAAATTATTAAAGAATCAAGGGAAATATAAAGTATCAAACAAATTATTTAATTTCATCACTGTTAAGGCCTAAATCCCCCGCTACTCTATGTAATCTCATGCTAAGGCCTCTTGCGCATGCACACTTTATAATATTTAAGTTTTATTGTATAATGCAAAACCTATATACCGTGGATGCTCCCAAAAAACTGAGTGGTTTTATGAGGGAAGAATAACCACTGAAACCATAGATTAAATTTCATTATTTTGCCATATACCAAAGCAACACAAATGAACTCTCCTCTATTAAATCTCGCAGTCCAGCGGATAAAAGTCTCCTTTAAACATTCAAGCCGACAGAAACATACAGAAGAAGTCAGTAAGTTTCTTTTATACATTTCAAATAAATTAATGTTTTATATTAATAAATTATTCATTAACAGAAAAAACTACTGTCAATTCTAACGAGTCTGTTCAAGATTCTAACGTTAAATAATTGTTTCATGATTTTTCAAATTAAAATGTAACTTCTTTCAGTTATCTTTAGTAGAATCGTTCACTTCAATGAGAAATAAATCTTGTTACCTTTCAAATATTGTCCATGTTAGAATTAAATAAAGATATTAATCAACTTCAAGAAAATAGAGAAAATTAACTGGTTATGTATTTATTTTAGATATGTCATTAACAAAAATCATCCCGAATCTACTTCTTTCGACAAAAGAATCAAGAGACCCTGATGAAAAAAACAGTGGTCAAAAATTCGATGAAATGAAGCTCAATTCTTCGAGTGAATCAGGAAGAACCAAAAAACCGAGAAAAAGTCAAGACAAATATGAGAATTTTGCTTCAGAAGAACAACATTATTTGTCATATGGAGATGCATATACTCCTAAACAAAAATATATGAAGATGTTGATCACCGGTGACCATAAGTAACTTCTGAAGATAAAGCTATTATGGCATTTTTGCAATGAACCCTAATGATAATTCTATGTAAATAAATATTTATTCAGCTCCTTAAATAGATTAATGCAACAATCGAACTATTTTTATTGAGATCCATGTATGCTTCCTTGTTTCCGCAATTAATATATCGACAAAAGTTTGGAAGATATTGATAAAAATAGAAGAAAATTTCAGATGTGAATAACTCCGAAATAATCAGGCTTATTTTGCGAAATAACAAACCTAAGATTTAAGGTCATGAACCTACCTCGAAAGTTTCAAGTCTCTATCTCTTTTCATTCGAAAGTTACTGTTGTGTTCAACGCTGAAACGCTTGAATTTTTTAAAATTTTCTAAACACACGATCTTTACGAAATTTCGCGTAAATATGCACATTATTATTCTTCCTCTAAATACTCAATTTAAAATCGATTGAATCAGCAGTTTCGAAAATATAGGAAAAATATGAACAATTTTCAAACGTAAATAACTGTGAAACTCTTTGACCGATTCCAACCATTAACGGATTCAGCTAAGATATGTAGTCTCTTCACCTCAATCAAATTAATGTCTTATAAGCACTGCTTATATTTAATAGACGTATAAAATCAATATCAAAACAGATTTAATCTGTTAGTCTCCTACAATTTTAATTTCAAAATATTTTATTCAAAATCTTTTAGAATTAAATTAATGTCTTATAATCACTGCTTATATTTAATAGACGTATAAAATCAATCAAATGGATTTTATACGTCTATTAAATATAAGCAGTGCAATTTTTTGAAATTAAAATTGTAGGAGACCAACAGATTAAATCTGTTTTGATATTCAAAATTTGTAATAATCCTTCTATCAAGTAAAGAACCGCTTTTTATTATTTTATTAAGGAATGTGAGTTTATAACACATTAATCAATTTAAATTTGAAAAGTTTTCGAGAAAATTGTTTGTGTTATATTTAAGATATTTTCAAAGCTTTCTTTTTTATCAAGTAAAAAACCTCTTCTTATTATTTTTTATAATAACATAGTAGGTATTGATGCAGCGATACTGACTGAAAAATAAAGCCCAAATAGTTTTGTGAAAACAGATGTGCAGTACTTTTTATTTATCTCATGGCTCATTCTGTGAGTTGTATAGTGGAGTGATTCGTTTTAAATCCGAACTGATGTTGAAGTATCCATTCATCAGTGTTGAATATCTTACATAAAACCATAAATTCTTTGGGTGAATCGATAAAAAAATAATAAAGATATTTCACTTAACGACCAAACAGATGTGAACCGATCATCGTTATTGAAACTTTTTTTAAATAAACTCTGAAAATTCTCAAAAACCTTCATTTTATCACGTTTCTTTTTACTTGTATTCAAGAGAACGATTTTGTAAAAGGATTTATTTACAATATGATTGCCGAAACAATTGATGTGTAAACAAAAAATCTTAGCGGAAATGAAGATTTACTTAAAATCATATGTGTCTTTATTTGATTGATTCGGTCTTTATCTGGTAGAAACTCATTTTAATTAAAAAAATGTATATGAGACAGTAATTTATTTCCACAAAAATGTTTGTACAATTACAACAATTGTTTCACCACGATGTGGCTTCTTCAGGTATTACATTGTACTGTCTGATGGTATTCAGTGTAACCGTGTTTGAACACATTGTTAGGAACGTGTCCAAATAATGGAAGCACATGTCATAAAGTTTGCCGCTAAAAATGCCATTAATATTGATATTGATCGAAAAAGTGTATGGTTACTCGGAGGAGGAACTTAGACTAGTAGTTGCTGAGGAACTGTAATATCTGAAGATAAATTCGTCTGTTTCAACTCACACAGAGTAGTAATGGATAAAGAAATGTCTTTATCCATTAAACTTAGCAGATATCATACAAAAGTAATGAATGAAGGAGCATTCAATGTATTATTGGTTGTAGTTCCTGGTCAAAATTATTTGGTTTTCACAAAGGGAAATTGGAATACAAAGAGACGTAAGGAGAGAAAGGAGGTTGCAAATTTCCGAAGCCGTTGATCCAAATGACTGAATCAGTTCAAGATCCGATGCTATCGGTTGCTTTTTTAGAGTGATAGAACTTTAGATCCAGATTTGTCTATTCGTCGACGTTCACAAAAAGTTGAACTCTGTGCATCCACCACATGGAAAATTTTGCGTAAAGATCTTGGTCTACACCCATACAAGATCCAACTGGTTCAAGAACTAAAGCCATTTGACCATAATAACCGTCGTTTGTCTGCTGATTGCGCCCTAGAACAGCTTGAAATTGATACACTTTTTTATCGTAAAACTGCGTTTAGTGGTGAAGCTCATTTCTGGTTGAACGGCTATGTAAACAAGCAGAATTGCCATATATGGAGTGAAAACAATCCTCAAGAAGTTCTGCAGGTTCCATTTCATCCTGAAAAATGCACTGTATGGTGTGCTTTACACGCTGGAGGCATCATCGTTCCATATTTCTTTAAAAACGATGCTGAAGCTAATGTTACAGTGAATGGTGCTCGTTACAGATCGACGATCAATGATTATTAATTTCAATATTTGAAAGGTATCGACCCAAAAGTGTTTTGGTTCCAACAAGATGGTGCTACAGCTCATGGTGCTACCGTAACAATTGATTTATTGAAAGAAAGATTTGGCGATAACATTATTCCGAGTAAAGGTCCAATTAATTGGCCTCCAAGATCATGCGACATAACAGCACTAGATTATTTTCATGGAATGAAATAATAAATTACTTTGTTTTTTATCACTGGATTATTTTCTTTGGGGTTATGTCAAGTCATTGGTTTATGCTGATAAACCAAAAACTATAGACGCTTTGGAAGCCAACATAACTCGTGTTATGGATAAAATAATGCCTGAATTACTCAAAAAAGTGGTCCAAAATTGGTCTGTTCGAATGCGGTTCCTCAGAGCTAGTCTTGGTGGACATATGCCGGAAATTATTTTTGAAACATAAATGCCATAAAATCATCTTTCAAATAAAAAAAAATTTGGCTTAAATATTAATTTGAATATTTTTCATTTCAATTTGAAGTTCGATCACTCTAAAAAACACCCAGTGTATTACTGAGCGAAGAGCAAACTCTTGTCTTTTAATTAAGATGTTATTCCTACAAAATATTCTGTTTCTCCCTTTGGAAAAATTGAATACAAGGAGAAGGGTTCCATTTTATTCGTTTGTAAGAGCAACTCTGCTGATGGAGTTCATGAACGAGACAGTCGAGTCCTTGAATGAAAAATGTCCATCATAAATTGTTTCACAGGATTTAACGAAGGCTTCGATAACATAGACTCTTGATATGACCTGCTCGTTCCTGTCGAATAGGCAACAACACGTACTATGAAATAATTAACTATCAAAGGAACAAAACGCCTGGAGTTCCACAAGGATTGAAGCTGGGACCCTTACTTTTCCTGATATTCGTAAACGACCTAAATACAACCACCAGCACATTCCGCAAAGCTGGGGACCTAAAGCCGACAATGGGCTTCAGAGTGTCGTGAGACAACTGAATGGGAAAAAATTCAAGAAATTGTAAGACCCGTTAGCAACAATTTTTGAGCCCCTACGAAAAAAATTGATGGGAAGCTGACCACCCATTGTTCTGCTTTTGGCTATATTTCTTTACGGCATTTGAAAATGTATAGATAAGTACAAATGGAATACAAAGAGAAGTGTTTGATTTCATTCGTTTGTGAGAACAAGTCTGCTGAACATTTCTCGATTTCTCTGAGAAGAATTAAGCTTAAAGACTGTATTAAGGCTTACGAAGTTTAGTTAAATATACAATGTCAAATGGAATAAATAAACCAAAAGATACACGAAAGTCCCTAAAATTAATAAATAAATATTTAAAGGAGACAAAATTTGTTTCTGGTCTTGCCCTCAACTTGTATATTGAGTTTAGATTATATACGTCTATTAAATATAAGCGGTGCTTGTTTTAGACATTAATTTAATTCTAAAAATTTTTTGAATAAAATTTTTTAAATTAAAATTGTAGAAGATAAACATATATTAATTTGTTTTAATATTCAAATTTTGTTATATTTCTTCTATCAAGTAAAAGGCCTTTCTATTTTATTTTATATATAATATATAATTATATCTTGGCTTCAATAAATCTCATTATGCAGTGTCAATGAATTTAGGTAAACCTTAAAAATAGCTCACACTGTTCTTTGATTCTGTTAGAGCATAGATAAATCTTGAATTATAAAGATGATCTATGTCTCGAAACATTATTCATTTACACGTGGTGGGTGCTTTGGTACAGGTTAGTTTTTTGATTTTAATATTTTGAATATATTTCAGGACTGAAGACGGAATTGCTTTGAACTATATTTGTTTTTTGAAGATATAGTGCATGCTTTGAGAGATTTCTGAATTTACTTATTCGAATATTTAAATATATTAAATATTTCAAATAAATTATATTCTTTGAGAGATCCTTTAAGTGTGTTCATGTTTTTAAGATACAAATGGCGTTTTGAGGGCAAGACCAGAAACAAATTTTGTCTCCTTTAAATATTTATTTATTAATTTTAGGGACTTTCGTGTATCTTTTGGTTTATTTATTCCATTTGACATTGTATATTGAGTTTAGATTATATACGTCTATTAAATATAAGCGGTGCTTGTTTTAGACATTAATTTAATTCTAAAAGTTTTTTGAATAAAATTTTTTAAATTAAAATTGTAGAAGATAAACATATATTAATTTGTTTTAATATTCAAATAATGCATTATCCTTAATTCACCCCTAAACGTTATATCAACTTGAAATCAAACACATCCACTCGATTTCGATGCCTTTGCACAATCATAACACGATAAGAAAGTGATTCCTCTGGAAAACCTTTTAGCAAATAGAGTATTACATCAGCACTATATAAAGAATTAGGCTAGTAAGGTACCATCCCTTAAATTTCCAGAATTTGTCATGTGCATATTCAGAAATGTACTGATTTAAAGAAGAGAGTTTTGTCTGTTTCAACTCACACAGGCTAGTAATTAATACAGAAATGTTTTTATCTATTAATCTGTGCAGGTATCACGCAATAATAACAAATGAAGGAACAATCAATATATAATTGGTTGTTGTTCTTGGTCCAAAGGAAAAATAGAATACAAAGGGAATTGAGGAGAGAAATGGGATTCAGTATTTCCGATTCTGTTGATCCAAATGACTGGATTCAGTTCAAGATCTGTTGATATATATAACTGAACGAAGAGCGACGTCCTGTCTTATTATTAAGATGTGAAGTTAACGAAATATTTTGACTGACCCAAAGGAAAAAAGCAGTTGATCCAAATGACTGGATACAGTTCAAGATCCGTTGGTATATATTACTGAGCGAAGAGCAACGCCATATCTCATTATTAAGATGTTCATGAAGGACAATTCATCGATGGTCCCAAAGGAAAAATGGAGTACAAAGAGAAGTGTTTGATTTCATTCCTTTGTGAGAACAAGTCTGCTGAACATTTCTCGATTTCTCTGAGAAGAATTAAGCTTAAAGACTGTATTAAGGCTTACGAAATTTATATAGTGTTAGAAGTAAAACCTCCAGAGAATTTTATACCGAATATTGTTTTAACATTTGCTTTAAACTGTTTCATTAACGTTAAGCGTATTAAGTAGTTTCATATTTCAGTCATTTTCAAGGCTGTATTATTCTTAATTAACACCTGAATATTATTTCTATATAAAATCAAACTCATCTAACGGATTTTCGAGCCTTTGCAAAATCATACAACGATAAGAAAGAAAAACCTATTGGCAACTAGAGTATTACATCAGCACTATTATAAAAAATTAGGACTGTGAGCCAGAATCTTTTAAATTTCCCGAATTTGCCATGTGAATATTCAGAAATGGACTGAATTTAAACAAATACGTTCGCGTGTTTCATCTTGGAAAGACTAGTAATGGATAAAGACACTACTTTTCAGATATGATGCAACAATAATTAATGAAAGAGCCATCAATGTATTATGGATTGTTGTTCTTGGTCAAAATAATTCGGTTTTCCCAAAGAGAAATTGGAATATAAAGAGACGTGAGGAGAGAAACGAGGTTTAAAATTTCCGAAGCAGTTGATCCAAATGACCAAATTCTGTTCAGGAACGTCTAATATATATTGTTGAAAAAGACCAAACACTTGTTTTATTATTGAAATGTTACTTGTCAAACATTTCGGTTTTTCGAATGAGGTTCGACCATGAAGAAAATCCAGTAAAACAAACTGCAAAAAAATTTATGAAAAGAATGCGGAAATAACATTTCCATGTAAAATTTGTTGTTGTTCTTAGTCCAAAGGGAAAATAGAATACAAAGGGAATCGAGGACAGAAATGGGATTCAGTATTTCCGAAGCTGTTGATCCAAATGACTGGATTCAGTTCAAGATCTGTTGATATATATATAACTGAACGAAGAGCGACGTCCTGTCTTATTATTAAGATGTGAAGTTAACGAAATATTTTGACTGACACAAAGCAAAAATGGAAAACAAAGGGAAGTGTTTGATTTCGTTAATTTTTGAGAACAAGTCTGCTGAACATTTCTCGATTTCTCTGAGAAGAATTAAGCTTAAAGACTCCAATATTAATGCTTACGGAATTTAACTAGTGTTAGAAGTAAAACCTCCTGAAAATTTGATACGGAATGTTGTTTTAATATTTGTGTCAACACTGTTTCATTAACGATATAAGGTATAATGTAAAATCCCGTAAAATCCTTTTGAACGAACAAGCCACTTTTAGAATTTCTTGAAATCAATAGGTATAATGCCCGTTAAATCCTTTTGAACGAACTAACAGATGTCGATCATTCTCCATTACTGAATATTTTTCCTTAATGGCATTTTAGCGGCAAACTCCAATAAACACCTAGAGTTTTTATGACTTGTGCTTCTATTATTTGGTCACGTACCTAAAAATGTATATAAACTCGGTTACACTCAATACCATCAGACAGTACAATGTAATACCTGAAGAAGCCACATCGTGGTGAAACAATTGTTGTATTAGTACAAACATTTTTGTGGAAATGAATTACTGTCATATATACATTTTTTCAACTGTTTCATTAACGTTTAGCGTATTAAGTGATTTCATCTATTACTTATTTTTGAGGCTGTATTATTCTTAATTAACACCTGAATATTATTTAAAATCAAACTCATCGAACGGATTTCCGAGCCTTTACAAAATTATACAATGATAAGAAAGAAAACATATTGACAAATAGAGTATGACATCAGCACTATAATAAAGAATTTGGACAGTGAGTTAGAATCTTTTAAATTTCCTGAATTTCCCATGTGAATATTCAGAAATGTACTGAATTCGAACAAATAAATTCACGTGTTTCATCTGGCAAATACAAGTAATGGATAAAGACACTACTTTTCAGATATGATGCAGCAATAATTAATGTAAGAGCAATCAATGTATTATAGGTTGTTGTTCTTGGTCAAAACAATTCGGTTTTCCCAAAGGGAAATTGGAATATAAAGAGACGTGAGGAGAGAAAGGAGGTTTGAAATTTCCGAAGCAGTTGATCCGAATGAGCGGATTTCGTGCAGGAACGTCTAAAGTATATAGTTGAAAAAGACCAAACACATGTTTTATTATTGAAATGTTACTCGTCAAAACTTTTCGCTTCTTCGAATCATGTTCCACCATAAAGAAAATCCAGTAAAACGCATTGTAAAAAAGTTGAGAGAAGAAAGAGGAAATAACATTTCCTGGCCAATTTATCCAAATAACAATTCAAGAAATGTTTTTTGACGATTCAGAAATCTATATCCATTTTTCAAGTAAAGAAACAGAATTGTTATATAAAGGACATTTCAAAAATCAAACAGCAATCAAACAGCACATTTCAATAAAGAATAAGTATTTTCCAAAAACATCTATAGAAAATTAAGAATTGTAAATGTATTAAAATAGAAAGGCACCGAATATAAATATTGGGCTCCTAAGAAACACGAAGAAATATACCACAATCGATATAAATTGGAATGATAACCTTAACAAAACGGAGTGCATACATTATAAGAAACAATAATAAATAAGGTTATTCTGATTTTCTCAAATTTTTATTCTTATTTAATACAACAATACACTATCACAGTAGTATCATCAGGTAGGTTTACTTTTGGAAATATTCTCGAATAGTTATTCTGAATGCAAACAAACACATCCACCTGATTTCGATGCCTTTGCACAATCATAACACGATAAGAAAGTGATTCCTCTGGAAAACCTTTTATCAAATAGAGTATTACATCAGCACTATATAAAGAATTAGGCTAGTAAGGTAGCATCCTTTAAATTTCCAGAATTTGACATGTGTATATTCAGAAATGTACTGATTTAAAGAAGAGAATTCGACTGTTTCAACTCACACAGGCTTGTAATGAATTGAGAAATGTTTTTTCCATTAATCTCTGCAGGTATGACGCAATAATGATGAATGTTCTGTTCGACATATGTCATCGAAACAGGACTGTGAAATCCGGACCACGAAATGAATAACCCTTTAATTTTATCATGGAAAAGCGTAAATCTTTCTTAAAGTTAGCGTCGATTGGCTCTACCCTTCGCTAAGAAGACGCTTTCGAGAAGTCTTCTAGTACCAAAATTGTACTTAATCATTAAACTTCTTAAACTTAATATAACAAGTTGTTAACCGCAGTTGTTCAGCCCATATCAGCTTTAGCAGTTATTTTATGCATTTGATTCGTTAATTATGCATATGATTCGTTAATGATATCTAAACCATGAAATTCATATCGAAAACGAGCAAGTATTATCTAATTCCTTTATGAGTTATCCTGGTATAGGTAAGTGAAATGATAAAATGGTCAAACTAACAATAAATATCGTCTCTTAATAGACAATGCAGAAGCTCACAAATAAATTTTATACAAATTATACAGTATCGTTGAAGGAATATCCACGGAGAACCAATTAGCTGGTAGAATACTACTTTGTCGATTTTCCAGAAGAAAAATGGAATACGAAGATAATTCACTGAATTATACCAAAAATCTGTGACGAAAGAAACAGGATTCAATATTTTGGAAGCACTTAATCCAAATGATCGTACATGTCAGATTCTGAAGTGCATCAAAACTTGCCATCAGTATGACGCAATATAACTGAATGAAGAACAAACCCATATTAACTCTGCCTTTTAACCCATGGGAAAAATGGAAAACAAAAATAATTCAGTGAGTTATACCTGACCTAAGCAAATTCAACCTAACCTACCATTAAAGAGGGATAACAGTTTAAATGTAATTACGCAATATATTACTAATTCTACCTCTTTTCATGGAAAGTTAGAGGAATTAAATCGGACATATTTCTGTTGAGCGAATCTTTCAGAAACATACAGTCCGGAGAATTCTGTTAGTTTCCATAATTTTTCGCGTTTTCGATCTAAAGGGAATCATGGATGGCCCACTAGTGGACGTGAAAATAGATAACAAGAATAGCTTACATTAGGGCTTCATTGAAGGTTTCAAAATAGAAGAGGATTTCTCTGAACTTTTGTTTTCAATTTACAAATATGAGCGGAATTGATTTTTCACGACTATTGAGAAATGTTTTGAATTTACCTTTCCATTCAACATATTATTATTGTTATTCTTTCAACAGATTTTATTTATTCGCCTCTATTATTTGAAAAACATTTTTGTGTTTATACGGGGATAGATCCATATAAGAATCGGACTACTCTGTTTTACCGGTCTTCGCATGCAATGACGTACTTGGTGCTATGCTTTTCGTTCACCACAGTTGTCTGAAGAAGGGGTAGATACTCCTGTTGAGCAACGCATTGTTCTATAATTTTTATCTCGAGAAGTCGTAAAACTTTCCTGAAGTCATTGACTCTAACTTTCGAAAAGAAGGCGCTTTCGAGAACTCAACGAATACCAAAAAAGTACTCAATTGTTAAACTTCTTAGTTCGGATATAAATACTAGACCGCAGAAGTTTCATACATTTCTGCACTAGCTGTTGAAGTTTCGCGTAATTTATGCATTGTATTTGTTTATGCAATCTACACTATGAAATTCATATTGAAAACCAGCAGGTATATTTTAATTCATTTTCCAGTTTTTTCTTGCATAGTGCTGTGAAATGATAAAACGGTTAAAATAAAGAACAGAGGAAGTTTTCAATTCCTGCACCTAAGACGGAAAAACTTACTTATGAATTTTCTCCAAACTATCCAGTATCGTTTTAAGGAAAACCTTTGGAAAACCTGTTAGCAAGTATAGTATTACATCGGTACTATATGAAAATTAACGCCAGTAAGTTAACCGTTTTTGAATTTACAAACGTTGCCATTTACATATTCAGAAATATATATGTTTTAAGAAATGAAATTCGGTTGTTTCATCTTACATATCGTGACTGGTTACGCCTTCCGGATATGACGTAATATTACTGAGTGAAATAAATTCTGTCCATTTAATCCAAAGGAAAAATGGAAAACAAGAAAATAATTCAGTGAATTATATCAAAAAACAGGAACGAAAAAAGCAGAGGATTCAATATTTTGGAAGCAGTAAATCTAAATGATTGGACGAGTTCAGATTCCCGAGTGCGTAAGTGAGACTACATTATAAGAAGCGTCTCTAATCTACTATTCTCCAAGCCAAGTGTACTTAAGACAGCATGAATGTAAATACCCACTTAATTATCAACTCTACCTCTTTTTATGGAAAAATTGAGGAACTAGCAATCAAAATTTCGCGTTAATTATGCATTTGATCTGTTTAGGCATTCAACACTATGAAATTTATATTGAAATTGAGCAAGTATATTCTAATTCATTTTTGAGATCTTTTTATATAATGCAGTGAATTTATGAATCGGGTTAAATGAAGAACAAAGGCATTTTTCAATTCTTTCAACAATGATGGGGAAATTTACTAATAAATTTTCTCCGAATTATCCAGTATCGCTGAAGGAGTTCCTCTGGAAAGCAGTATTATCTAAATCCTTTATGAGTTATCCTGGTATAGGTAAGTGAAATGATAAAATGGTCAAACTAACAAAAAAGATCATCTCTTAATTCCTTAATGGACATTGGAGAAGCTCACAAATAAATTTTATACAAATTATACAGTATCCCTGAAGGAATATCCCTGGAGAACCAATTAGCAATTGGAATACTACTTTGGAGACTTTCCAGAGGAAAAATGGAATACGAAGATAATTCAGTGAAATATACCAAAAATCTGTGACGAAAGAAACAGGATTCAATATTTTGGAAGCACTTAATCCAAATGATCGTACATGTCAGATTCTGAAGTGCATCAAAACTTGCCATCAGTATGACGCAATATAACTGAATGAAGAACAAACTCATATTAACTCTGCCTTTTAACCCATGGGAAAAATGGAAACTAAAAATAATTCAGTGAGTTATACCTGACCTAAGCAAATTCAACCTAACCTACCATTAAAGAGGGATAACAGTTTAAATGTAATTACGCAATATATTACTAATTCTACCTCTTTTCATGGAAAGTTAGAGGAATTAAATCGGACATATTTCTGTTGAGCGAATCTTTCAGAAACATACAGTCCGGAGAATTCTGTTAGTTTCCATAATTTTTCGCGTTTTCGATCTGAAAGGAATCATGGATGGCCCACTAGTGGACGTGAAAATAGATAACAAGAATAGCTTACATTAGGGCTTCATTGAAGGTTTCAAAATAGAAGAGGATTTCTCTGAACTTTTGTTTTCAATTGACAAATATGAGCGGAATTGATTTTTCACGACTATTGAGAAATGTTTTGAATTTACCTTTCCATTCAACATATTATTATTGTTATTCTTTCAACAGATTTTATTTATTCGCCTCTATTATTTGAAAAACATTGTTGTGTTTATACGAGGATAAATCCATATAAGAATCGGACTACTCTGTTTTACCGGTCTTCGCATGCAATGACGTACTTGGTGCTATGCTTTTCGTTCACCACAGTTGTCTGAAGAAGGGGTAGATACTCCTGTTGAGCAACGCATTGTTCTATAATTTTTATCTCGGGAAGTCGTGAAACTTTCCTGAAGTCATTGGCTCTAAATTTTGAAAAGAAGGCGCTTTCGAGAACTCAACGAATACCAAAAAAGTACTCAATTATTAAACTTCTTGGTTCGGATATAAATACTAGACCGCAGAAGTTTCATACATTTCTGCACTAGCTGTTGAAGTTTCGCGTAATTTATGCATTGGATTTGTTTATGCAATCTACACTATGAAATTCATATTGAAGCGAGCAGGTATATTTTAATTCATTTTCCAGTTTTTTCTTGCATAGTGCTGTGAAATGATAAAACGGTTAAAATAAAGAACAGAGGAAGTTTTCAATTCCTGCACCTAAGACGGAGAAACTTACTTATGAATTTTCTCCAAACTATCCAGTATCGTTTTAAGGAATACCTTTGGAAAACCTGTTAGCAAGTATAGTATTACATCGGTACTATATGAAAATTAACGCCAGTAAGTTAACCATTTTTGAATTTCCAAACGTTGCCATTTACATATTCAGAAATATATATGTTTTAAGAAATGAAATTCGGTTGTTTCATCTTACATATCGTGACTGGTTACACCTTCCGGATATGACGTAATATTACTGAATGAAATATATTCTGTCCATTTGATCCAAAGGAAAAATGGAAAACAAGAAAATAATTCAGTGAATTATATCAAAAAACAGGAACGAAAAAAGCAGAGGATTCAATATTTTGGAAGCAGTAAATCTAAATGATTGGACGAGTTCAGATTCCCGAGTGCGTAAGTGAGACTACATTATAAGAAACGCCTCTAAACTACCATGTTCCAAGCCAAGTGTACTCAAGACAGTATGAATGTCATTACCCACAAAATTATCAACTCTACCTCTTTTTATGGAAAGATTGAGGAACTAGCAATCAAAATTTCGCGTTAATTATGCATTTGATCTGTTTAGGCATTCAACACTATGAAATTCATATTGAAATTGAGCAAGTATATTATAATTCATTTTTGAGTTCTTTTTATATACTGCAGTGAATTTATGAATCGGGTTAAATGAAGAACAAAGGCATTTTTCAATTCTTTCAACAACGATGGGGAAGTTTACTAATAAATTTTCACCGAATTATTCAGTATCGCTGAAGGAGTTCCTGTGGAAAACCTATAAGCAAATAGAGTATTACATCGGAACTATATAAAAAGTTAGACCAGTAAGTTAGAATTCTATTCATTTCCAGAACTTGTCATGTACATTTTACAAACATGTCGTGCCTGGTTACGACTCCCAGATATGTCGCAATATTACAGAATGAAGAGCAATCGCATATTTCATTAATACACCTTCTTGAACCACGTTCCACCCAAAGGAAAAATGGAATACAAAGATAATTCGATTAATTATACCAGAAGAGCACGAACGAAAGAAGCAAGTTTCAATATTTAAGAAACAGTAAATCCGAATGACTGGACGAGTAAAGATTTCCGGAGACTTAAACATTATAAGAAACGCCTCTAAATGACTATGTTCCAAGCCAAGTATTCTTATGAAACGGACTGTTCTGATTGGTTTCACATGTCAGATTTACCTAACAGCAAAGAGTAACTTAAAACAGTTTAAAAGAAATTACCAAAAATTATCGATTACACCTTCTTCTAGGTAGGAAGGCTTAAGAATTTATGTTGGACTTATTTCTGTCGGGCGAATTCTATAGAAACCTGCAGTCTGATTAATTCCATAACTTCTAATAATTGCCAATACGAAAATATATAATGTCAAATGGAATGAATGAACCAACAGTTATAAAAAAGTCATTAAAATTACTAAACAAATATTTGAATGAGATAAAATTTTGTTTCTGATCTCACCATTAAGAACACCTATTGCTTTCCAAAAACATAAAACACAACTTAAGGATTTCTCAAAAAATATAATTCATTTGAAATATGTAATATATTTAAATATTCAAATAAGTTAATTCAAATATCTCTCAAAACATGCACTATATCTTCAAAAAACAAATAGAATTCGTATAATCTCTTCATCGGCCCTAGATGATATTTAAAATATCAAAATCAACAATAAGTATATCTTACCTTAAAGTGTAACCGGAACTTGTTTAAACAGACTAACTTTAAAAATCCAGGTAGTCTATGTTCGTCACAAGATCACAGAACACTGTAAGGTGTTATAAGGTTTTCTTCAAACCATTGATATTCCATAATGAGATTTATTCAAGCTTAAATATAATTATATATTTTATTTAATACTCGATTATTCAACTTCTTAAATCGCTGTAGTTTCCTACATTCGAGCATTAGAAATCGAAATTTCGTTTTATTTATGCATTGGATTTGTTTATAAACGAAATTCATATGGAAAACGAGCAACCATATTCTAGTTCCTTTTTGAGTTTTTCTAGTATAGGTAAGTGAAATTATAAAATGGTCAAACTAACAAAAATATCATCTCTCAATTCCTTCACACACGATGATGAAGCTCACAAATAAAAATTATACAAATTATCCAGTATCACTGACGAAAAATCACCGGAAAACCAATTAACAAGTAGAGTATTATTTCGGAGACCCAAAAGAAAAAATGGAATACGAACATAATTCAGTGAATTAATTATGTTTAAAGCCAACTGTACTAATAAAACGGACTTCTTTGATTAGTTGGGCATAACGGATTTACCTAACAGCAAAGAGTAACTCAAGACAGTATGAATGTAATTACCAAATAAATTATTAATTCTACCTCTTTCTTCGGAAAGTTTGAGGAACTGAATCCGACCTATTCCTGTCAAGCGAATTCTACAGAAAAAAACAGCCCTGAGAATTCTGTTGATAAAGATCCATGCTAATAGAGATTTTGAAACTGAAAGAAAATTCGGAAATGTGCTCATCAAGGTTCAGTTTTTGTCTACACATCTAGGAATATTGAGAATATCTTAGTTTTATCCTTTGGTTTTTTAATAATTTTTATTTCTTATAATGAATAAATAATTATAGTTCAAACTTTTTTCTGTTATTCAAATAGTGTAGCTTGGGTTGTCTATGCAACTCTGAGTCCTTTTATCCCTCAAACTCCCCAAAGTACGTTGAGTTATCCAAGTAAAATAGTAATTATAAAGTAACAAAGATTTTAGCGAACTCCCGCCATAAAAAAGTAACGCGGCGATTGCACTACCTCATGGTGATATAGAAATTTGCAAAATCTGCCTACCCATGATGAATATTCACGAACTGCCACTGGTTTTTCAGGAGTGTTCGATATAATTTCTAGTTTCAACTAGGGATGATGAATTCCACTTGCCCAGTTGTTCGGCACCTCTAATGGTAGATCGTGAAACCTTTCCACTGTTATTATGATAATCTGATCACAGTAACCGTCTCTATAGTTTATTGACTTTAATCACGTCATTGTTGGTTCATACGTAACTAAGTCATATTTCATACAAGCCAGATATACTTGCTCAAATAGGATTTCAACATGCAAATCGTGGAGTTTGAACTTTCGTTGCGATATGAATATGTCCAATTAGTGCTTTGGGATTTTGGATTATAACATATATTATTACTCCATTGTTTCATCTGACAACACCTTAATTTTGAAGTGTCATAATTAGGTTTTCTTTTCAGTATCTGTCATGTCGCTGAAGTGTAGCCAACATTTTGAAAACGTCAACTTTTGTACGAACGACCTGGAGCGTCGTTAGAGTTTGAAACCTCAGTCACTTCCCCTGCTATTCGTGCTACCCAAAGATTTCCAGAACTACTTCTGCGGCAGTACGTACAGGTGAATTCTACCAGAATAGTTATTGGCTATTTGAGGAAGGCCTCTTTTCCAAGTGACTACCAAGCAGTCTGCACAGTCCACCCCTAAAGGTAGAAAGTGTGATAAGGATTACGCCATATCATCGCGCGTGGCGAGAACCCCTCCGAAGAGATGAACCCACCAGCTTCCAGTTTGGGCCCCGGCTCGAAAGCTAGAACCGTCTGACTGGTAGCAGCGAAGCACTATCCAACCCCTACTGGCTCAGCAGGTCAGCACCCGAGTTGGTTTGAGACGCAACTCACCCGCCGGAGGGAATTCTTATCCATCCACCCGAACGCAGTCCCATGAACTAAGATAAACTCAAGATTGACGACTACAATTGATCCTGGTACGAGCACCGTCTAGCGGACTATACGTCCTGACCCACCGAACCCGTGTGAAGTCATTTGATTGATCCTGGCGTCAAGCACTAACGGCGGAGCCATTTCGTCGAGATCCACAAACCCTAAATTGTTACGCACAGATGCAGGGGCCAGGACAGGCCGGTCGAACCGTCAAGTCCCGTTAAACCCCGAGTCGTTTCATGAGAATATCCCGAAAATGGGGGTCTGCGAACAGATAAATGAAATACCCCCCTAGTCCAGCATGCGGACTTTCAACCACTGCCCCCTCGAGTCCAACACCAATGGGGTGGCCAGGTGGTACAAGTAACACCTGTGGGCAAGACCACCCCCCCGAGGTAACGCAGTATGCTACATAACGCACTCGGCCATTAGTCTAACCATAGACTTATTCTTACGTCTATGGAATCAACCATATATATCAATACGTTAGGTTAGTTTTTTTAGACTAATTCTTGTGATTCATATACCCTTTTGACTCAGATAACAATTGATTTACAAAAATGTCTTTGTTTTCGAGAAGACGTGAAGCATCACAATTTATACCAAGTAGTTTATCGCATATATCGTTTGGTGTACTTACACCTAAACAGATAATAAATGCGGCAGTTAAAAAAATCACTACACCTTTAACATTCGATCTTTTACTAACAAAACAAATAAACCTAACTAAATCTCCTAACATTTATGAATGAATAATATTTTGAAATTCCCGTGACGATTTTTAATTATTTTATTAAACTTTTTTTTTTTAACACATAGTTTCACAAAACAATTATTGTATAAATAATAAAATGCAGCGATAGTTTCAGAAAAGAAATGAAAAAGATTTTTTCAAATTTTACGTGGAGCATTTTTTAGTGAAGGAATTTATTATTTCTGAAGATCCAACAGATGTCTTAGATATTGTTTACTGGAGGATCAAGGTCAATATTTTCATTTGTTTCTTTATTGGTTATTTGCCGTACATATCTGTTGATAATTCATTTTATTCAATTTAATTTTAAATGATTTTTTTTTATTACGTTTGTGGAAGTTTCAGAGAATTGATCTAGTTATTGTTTGAAATTAATAATTTATTTACCATATGTCTTCAGTAGGAACATATTTCTAACAGATTATTAATTATAATTCAATATTAGCGATAATTTTCGTAGAGGTTTCGGAATTTATTTCCATAAGAAATATTTAATTCCTGACATTTAAGATTTACCTGATTTTCATTTCAAAAACTCACACAAATGTTTAAAATTGAAAAATTCGATTCAATAATAAATATTTGAGAAATAATATTTCAAGGAAAAATTTATTTGTCTGAAAAACTTAGAGGATCAGAGTTAGTCAACACTTTATATATGGTGCAGAAATAGAGCCAAATTTCAGAATTTTTGTCGAAAAACGCCCGAGAAAATTCCAAGATGATCCGATTTTTTTATTTCATTTTTGAAAGCTTCATATTTCAAAACGTAACCAGTGAAATTTCAATAGGGTATGAAATTTTTTTCTGTTCGATCGCAAAGGTCCATTATTCGAAAATAATAAACCTCATACAATATTATATTTGCTATTTCAGAAAGCAAAAAACGATCACCTTATGTCTAAAGATTATAATATTATTTTTGAATGAGATTTTAAGTAAATAATTCTGTATAATTTTTCATTATACATGCTTGTTTATATCTATAATATATCAGCTTTTTTTCTTCAACCTTGGTGAAATTTGAAAGATTTTTATGTTTCACAATTCATTTACAATACTGACAAGTGTTTCGGTCTTTCACCTAGAGCCAACCGTATTCTCTATTCATTCAAGAAATACATCCTTTGTATTAAGGAAATAATTAGAACTTTACTAGAGTCAATTATATCTATCTTTCTCTTTCTGTATGTAAAATTAGAGACGGTTGACACCTTAAACAGAGTACAGTAATTTTTCTATGTGAGGAATTAACATATGATAAAATTATATATTTATCTGACCTTCATTGATGAATGAGATTTCTATTCTTAAAAATCCGACTGTGTGTTCTACTGGATGGTACAATTAACTGGATCGTGTCCAATGACTGTGAATTCGGGAATTCTGGAACTTTCTGGACCCATGTTCGTCGATCTTGTCGAAAGGATGATTCATTCCTAAAAGATCTTGGTTGATTAGTTTAATCGACAAATAAATTAATGAATATAACTTACTGGATCTAGGATTCTGTTGGAAACAGTTGCGATAATAATTCGTTTGTCGTTCTCCCCCATCTTTGATCCATGGAATCTTTCCGTAGACCAAATGATTCTGAAGCTGGAATGTTCCATAGGTCTTTTGTAGAGGTTATTTGCAAATTCAACGAGAATACACTCAAAATAAGGTATCAGAAATAATATTCTCCGTCACAGTAATTTCCAAAAAGTAATCGACGATATCTCTCTACAAAAGCCAAACCAGTATTGAATTCACATTAATACCAACACGCATCTGTTTAACATGCATCGAATATCTAGTTGGCGTACAAAAAAACATCCATAAAAATGAAGGAAAACAATTGTTTTTAACGAATCCTGAGCGGAACATAAAGATAGCCTAGGGGGAAAATCTTTACGACGTATAAAAGAAACTTAAAAAAAAATGTTTATTTACTTGATTTGACCAACTGAACGCAAATAGTGACTATACTGGACGATATAATAATGACAAAATTTAAATATCGAAACAGATTTATTCTGTTAGCCCCCTACAAATTTTAATTTCAAAAAATGTTATTCAAGAACTTTCAGGATTGAATTAATATCTCATAAGCACTGCTTAATTTACTAGACATATAATATCAAAACTCATTATATATTATCAAATGGAATAAAAAAAACCCAACGAAATATGAATTGTCAATTAATATTACCAAGTAAATACTCGAAGGAGACAAAATTTGTTTCTGATCTTATATTTACTATAACCAATTCTTTTTCAAAAATGCAAAACATAATTTCAAGAACTTCTCCAAAACAAATTCTACTAAATATTCAATATATTTAAATAAGTAATGCTATACTTTTTTCATGTTCTTCTACCCTTATGTTTATAGATCGTCCTGCCTGATCTATGTAAAATTTTTTCACACGTTTCACGACAGTCTTTACTATTGACTAAGAGCGAACCTAAGTTTTTCTTATTTGTACAAATATTATTAATATTATTCTGTTTTAATCTATTGCAAATTTTATCACTCATTTGTGGTATGAAATTTATCGTATAGATTTTTTCTTCTTCTTTGTCCTGAATAATAGGGTGAAGAGAAACTAGAGCTTTTTTATGCTCTTTTTTAAAAATTAATTTATCGATTACGTTGTATCGTAACCATTCTTCGACGCTAATGACTTCGAAATCTCTGTCAATAGAAAACATTAACAAAGAAATTAAAGTTTTGAAATCATTAGCAATGATTTGACATAACCCCACAGAAAATAATCCAGTGGAGTTATGTCACATGATCTTGAAGGCCAATTAATTGGACCATTTCTCGAAATTATTATATCGCCAAATCTTTCTTTCAATAAATCAATTGTTACGGTAGCAGCATGAGGTGTAGCACCATCTTGTTGGAACCAAAACGCTTCTGGGTTGATGCCATTCAAATTTTGAAACAAATAATCATTGATCATCGATCTGTAACGAGCACCATTCACTGTAACATTAGCTCTAGCATCGTTTTTAAAGAAATATGTACCGATGATGCCTCCAGCGTGAAAGCACAGGATGCAATGGAACTTGCAGAACCTCTTGAGAATTGTTTTCACTCCAAATACGGCAATTTTGCTTGTTTACATAGCCGTTCAATCAGCTTCATCACTAAACACAATTTTACGATAAAAAAGTATATCCACTTCAAGCTGTTCTAGGGTCCAATCAGCAAACAAACGACGCTAATTATGGTCAAGTGGCTTTAGTTCTTGAACCAGTTGGATCTTGTATGGGTGTAGACCAATTAAAACATAAATATAAAATTATCATTCAAATAAAAAAAATTTGGTTTCAATCTTAATTTAAAGTTATATCACTCCACGATAGTCAATAGACATCAAGTAAACAGTGAAACGTAAGACAAATTGTTTTTAATCACTTTATTAATTATTAATTCATTAGAAGTTAATTATGAGTATATAGGTCTTTCTTTTGCAGAGTATAGTAACGCAGAATACAATTGATATTGAAGTATTCATTACTATTATTTGTAAAGATTGAAGGGAGGTAAATGACGTTTATGTGACTTTCAGATGACAAAACACGGAATTTTGTTTTTTTACCCATCATATGTAGTTTCCTTTATTTATTGCTCTATGAACCACTGTCACTCTTGAACCAAACGTCAGATCGTCAGGAAATTTTCGGTACTATCTTTTGAAGGTTAGCACTTTCTAACAGTATTAATAATTTTGTGTTTGGGTCGCCATCTATGTATCAGATGGTAATACTGCAGTTTTGGCCTGCTTTGGGCATATTTACTGTTTTCTGGGGCAATTTTTGGTAAATAAATGTCGCCCTTTCATCTTGTATTACTAACACCAGTTCCATTATTCAAAATATTTTTACCTTTTATCTGGTCACAAGTATACAATAGTGTTAAGAAATTTTATTATTCGCTAACAATTACAATAGTCTATATCATGATAAAAAAACAGCAGAAAGTTTCAAGATGATAGCTAGAGTTTCAGAAAGTTATTTCACTCTTACTTCATAGATTATTTTGACCTATGTATATATAAACCTATCATTTTTCACTAGAGAAATAGATTTGCACTATAATTGTCTCAAAAGAAAATAACTTTTTCACGCTCCCATTCCTGTACTTATTAAGCCAATTAAGGAAGAAAAAGAATACCGTAACTTTTTGTTCGACAGCGACTCATCTCTATGTTATCAAGGCCTACTTCAAAGCACGCAACAACGAGTCCATTAAACGTACAATGCGACGTGTTGTTGCCGTCTCTTTTCTTTCAATAAGAGAGAAAACGCTTACTCATTTGATTCCCTGCCCGAAGTTGGCTCTGGACGGGCTCTTATCTAAGCGGCGTACGATCCGGCAACGCGGCCAGAGTAGGGTAATTGCATTTTCGCCACATGCGACGTTGCCAAGAGTTTCGTACTCGTTATCAGGAACGAGTCGATATCGGCACGCAACCAGTGACGTAGTACGCTTTCACGGCCGACCACGATGCTGGATTGACGTTCACGGTGCCAAAAAGGACAGGGTAACATGAGAGACAGTGTAGATTTGGGAGAAAATGTCTTCATTTTGTTGGGGTGTGTTCGTTCCGTGGGAACGAAACGAGGGATTAGTTTGCTGGATGTCAAATGGATTTAACAGTCACAATTTTTTAGTTTTTGTCAAGCACACTTTTATAACTTTTGGAGATGGATAATTTAGTACAAAATGACGTTTTAGAAGGGATGGAATCATTATTTTTCATGCAGAACCCTTCATTTCCTTTAAGTAACAAGTGGAAAGACTGAAAGTCACACAATATTTCAAAGGGTGTTTCAATAAGAGCGCAAAATTTGAATTGCTCGCCATGTTTGACACATGATTATGACGTGACAGATCAAAGACAGATGGGAGTTACTAAACATAGACCATTACATGGTAGAACAACGCGTCCTGATTGTCAAAAATTATTATCAAAATATTGAAAGTTTAATTGCCACTATTCGTAAAATGCGTCCAATATTCGGTTGAAATAATGTGCCTAATTCATCTACTGTGTAAAGAATAATAAAAAAATTCGAAAGTACTGGCATCACGGCAGTTTGCGAGAGTGTGACAGAAAGGCTAGAGACGCCAAACCGCCTTCGGGCACAAGTATTGGACATTTCAGCAGGCCCTCTTCAGCGAATCCTCACTAAAGCTGCTTGCCTACAAAATCCAACTGACTGAACGACCTCTGTCAACAGACCATGAGCGAAGAGAATTTACCAATTGGATCATTGAGCAACCTGCTGATTTTGCAAACAAAATCATTTTCAGTGATGAGGCCCATTTTCAACTCGATGGCTTCGTTAATAGGCAAAACTGTCGCATTTGGGGCTTAGAAAATCCACGGCTGATTCATCAGAAAGCAATGCATCTACAACGGGGTATGGTGTGCGTTATGGTATGGGCGAATAATTGGACCGTTTTTCTTCGAAAACGAAGAAGGTAATGCAGTAACTGTGAATGGCGAACGTTATCGTGCTATGATAATACAGTTTCTAGTGCCTCATTTGGAAGCTAATGATCTTGACGACATATGGTTTCTGCAGAACGGTGCTACATGTCATACCCTCCGTGAAACAATGAAGATCTTGCACGAGTTTGTTCCTGTTCGTGTCATTTCCCGATTTAGTGACCAGAATTGGCCTCCACGCTCTTGCAATTTACCGCCTTTAGACTTCTGGCTATGGGGTTATTTGAAGTCACAGATTTATAACAATAAGCCTTCAACCATCGAAGCATCGAAGCTGAAATTAGACGCTGTATCAATGAAATACCACCACATGTATTCATAACGTTATTGAAAATTTCATCAAAAGAGTACGCATATGCCAGTATAGCCGTGGCATCCATTTACAAGATATTTTGTTTCATACATAATTCCCAAATGTATATTTTCTAAATCAATAAATATTTCAATACTTTGCTACAGAAGACCTTGTTTTATTGAACACTGAAGTCTTGCTTTTATTTAAACACCCTATATAACTGAAAGTTTTATATCAGATTGGAAATCAAATCGAATTTTTTCTGTTTTGTAGTTTTGTAATTCAATATAAAACTGGAATTTTGTGATCATATCCATAATGTTAACTCCTTCAACAAATTGTTGGTTTAAGTCACCAGTGGTTGATGTGTTTTCGTGTAACTTTGGATTCTTGATTTATCTATTGCCTTCGGCAGACTTTCATTTCAATTCATTTTAAATAAATGCTGCAGCTTGGGGTTCAGGGGAATATTTATTGAGAGGTTGCGTAGATATGTTAACCAAAGAACTATACGTGTAAATGCGGCACAATTTCATATCGATTGTGGGGTTCCTTATTCACTTTTAAATTTGCCCATAAGACGACGAATAGTGAATCGATTAACTGAATAATGTCGCCAATGAATTCTTATTGTTTTTCTCACAGTTTTCACAAATGATCACTGATTTTGATAGAATAGTTCAACAATTTCTAAACGTTGTTGAAGCGTTCTGAAGGTTATACCATTTAATGGCACAAATTCCAACTTGTTGTGAACGTCGACGAATAGACAAGTCTGGATAATCATCAACATTATGACTTAGAGCAGCTATATTTTCTTCTGTACGTACAGTTCTTTGTCTTGTTGTTGTTGTTGCATCGAGGAGAGAAAATGTAGTTCGAAATCTATCGATAGTTCGACGAATACGCTGCTCTGATGGACGATTATGTAAAGCATAAATTACACGAAGTGCTCTAAAGTTTGGCGAATAGAACACTGATTTTGAAAATAAATTTCAACAATTTGTAAACGTTGTTGCGGCGTTAGTCTTTCCATGATAATTTGTCAATGCTTACGGAATAGAAATGTCAAAACAACATGGCTTTTACCTTCTGTCAAATCACAGTTATCCCTATCGAAAGTTTTATCACTCTGAAAAAAACACACGATATATCTATCCTAAGCCTATCATCTTAGGACACGCCCCACAAACACGGACGGATTTTATTGAGCTCATCTATATTTCTCTGGTCTTCCTTTCAACATTGCGTCGTAGACAGGATACGGGAAGAAACAAAAGGAACCCCTGTAAATCAATTAATTTATCATTCTGCTTCCTTCTCTCGTCGGCTGTATTTCCGGTTTCAATTGACGACGTAACCAATATCATTGCTTGCTGGATGTTTTTTGACTGGTAGTGGGCCATTTTAACTGAGCCTTACGATGTTCACTTATTCTCTTTATTGTTCAAAAAGATCTGTTAATGTTAGACGGTTGTGGGAACTGAAGAATGATCGGATTAATCGATTCAGTCTAGGCAGCCTTGGAATAAGTCAGAAATGGTTTTTGAAATGTTATTTTATTCATAATATATAATTATTTGGTTTCCTTAACATTCTTTATACAGATGGTCCTTGTGCTATAACAGAGGCTGTTAAATTGTCTTTCAATCTTTTAGATCAATGGTAAACCACATTATTATTTATTTGTATTTAACATTACACTCCATTTAAATTTTTCAGTATTCATTTACCAGAAGTTTTCTAAATTGTTGAAAGGTGAGTGTTGATTGATGTTATATTTTATTGAATATGAATTAATTGAGTATTGACGAAGCAAAGTCTCTCTTAAAACTTGTTTTTCAGTAGTGTTTTTACATATCTTGAGATTTTATAGAAAGTATCTTAGTTAGATATCCAATAATATTGAATATTCTAAGTAAGAGAGTTTAATGATGAAATTCTTAAGATTATGTTAAACATTTTTGAAAGATATTTGTTTTCATAAGATTGATCAGCAGAAACAAAATTTTGTCTACTCAAAATATTTAATTTATAGGATTTTGGTTAACAATTTTTATTTATTAGATTTTGTTATATCATTTGGATGTCTTTTGATGAATGTTTATTTTATATGTCGTTTGATATAAGTGGTACTTATATGATATTAATATAATTTAATTCCTGAAGTTAAAATTATTGAATATAATTTTTTGGAATTAAATATGTAGAAGGCTAATATTAAAAATATTTAAAAATATATATATTTAAATAATTTTATATACCTTATATCAAGTATTAACCTCTATGTTATGAAATATTTTTGTACTTTATTTCCGATCATCGAATTGATATGAAAAAGGCAGATTTTACGAATATAATGCAAATAAACATATGCTCAAAATTAAGGGATATTTTTAATAAATGGTCGTAAATTTATAGTTTTAACTTCAAAGAAATTTGAGCAGCTGTTATATACCACCGTTAGTTTACCACAGTAATTATTATTTCATTATATTCAAATAACAGACCATAGTCCATCTAGAAAGTATCCGGAATTTTACATTTTTCATCATTTTAAAATACATCTCTTTTATAATATTCTAAGACAAAAGTAATGTATAGAATAGGTTGTGCAGATAGTTGGCTAGGGCCAAAGTTACATGACAACACTATTTGTCAAATATTATTGATTGTCAACAGCTATACAATTTATAAAATAATGTCGCAACTAGAAAAAAGAAAAGAGGTAGAATATTTGTATAGAAAAGGGTTTCGAAACGTTCAAAAATTAGTGCAATTGACTGAATTGGGAAAAAGTGCTGTATATGAGACAATGAAGGGGATAAAAATTGTCTTGGATATGAGGCATAGACCAGTTTTAGGAAGACCGCGTAAGATTACAGGAAAAAATTTAGACGCTTTATTGGCTTTAGGTCGACACAATCCGCACCTGAGGTTTCGCAAATTGGCTAACAGATTTGGAAATCAACGAAATATAAAAGTATGTCCAGAAACCGTCCGTATGTCACTGAAAAGAGAAGGCTACATATTAAGGAAACCAAAAAAAATCCCTATAATGACACCTTTACAATAAGAACGAAGGATAGAATTTTGTGAACGTTTGTTGTCAACAATTGTTTAGAGTTGTATAAGTAACTAAGATGAATATTTTGTTATAATTTTGTAATTCAAGAATTAAAAATATATATCAAATAATTACAATTGACCTTTGTTTTTCCGGATACTCTCAAGACAGACTATAGTTATCTGAATGAGCTTTGTTTATCTAATAAGATAAAACAATAAATATGATAAGGATTTAAAATAAAACACTCGAACATTTATAATAACAACTATAAGTCAAAATGTGTGATTATTACACTGAAAATAAATTAAATGAATTTGCCAATACTGTGGCACTCAACAATATGTGGATTATTATATTAAGATTAATAATCGCGATAGCTTGGACCGAAATGCACAAGCAACGAGTTCGACTATTCGGAGACAGTGCGTACTGTAGTAAAAGCTACAAACGACAAGTTTGATTACCATAGGAATAATTCACAATGCACCAGAAGCTACATACGAGAATTTTGTTTACTGAGAGGATAATGAGATTACAGTCTGTTCAAAGACTGAATATTAGAGGTGTCTCGATCCATCCCTTCTAACAAAAAGAGGAAAATTAACGAAATTAATTGAAAATTATATTTGTGGGTGGCCCGAATCAATGAAATGAAGTTTCTTAATTGGTTATAGAAAAATTATCAGATCAATGCCAGAATGAAACAGTTTATAATTCCGAATGCTGCGTCGTCGGAATTAACAGGCAATATATCAGAATGCTCTAAAGAGTTTTCATGTTTTCTAAGGCAATATATAATCATTATGAAACAAATGAGCTGACGTGTTGAATAACACTTCAAAGTTCGTATTGCACAGCTGAAAAACTGCAAGATCGATATATCAACATGAAAAGACTTAAGTATCGATAAGAAAAGAATGAATTATGTTCAGCGAAAACAGGGCCGTCTCTAATGAGACGAAACAGCAGCGTGTATACAGGATGATAGGCCAGGTAAAAAGATTGGTAGTATAAATCCATCCTGCCCGTCTTTTAAGCTTAAAAAAGCTTTTGTTACAAACGATAATGAATTAACAAATCAATCAAAATATTGTCTTTCACTGATAGTTTTTTTTCTCCACCTCCCCGGCAATTTCCGAATCCCGCTTCGAAAAACTTCTTGTCTTTTGTGGCGATCCAATCTTGAGGATAATTTTCGATTTCTTCGGTTTCAATCCATAAGGTACCAATAGCCTTGCTTTTGAATCAGGCCTACAGATTTCTAACGTACAGACACTGCTTGTTGGATCAACCCCAATATAAGTGCAAACTCGTCTTGCGTTTGACTCAGATCTTCATCGAGTTATGTCTGTAATTCATCGTTTTCGAATTTTTTTGGCTGTCCGGAGGGGAGGCTATCTTCAACTCTGAAATCGCCACTTTGGAAGCGCCGCAGCCATTCCCTATATGACTTGTCAGTTGGAGCATCGTCACCGTGAATTTCCACAAGCATACGCTTTGTTTCGACATATCTGTTCAGTAAGCATTGACAAATTATCATGGAAAGACTCACGCCGCAACAACGTTTACAAATCGTTGAAATTTATTGTCAAAATCAGTGTTCTATTCGCCAAACTGTACGTAGAGAAGAAAATATTGCTGCTGTAAGTTATAGTGTTAATGATGATCCAGATTTGTCTATTCGTCGACGTTCACAACAAGTTGGACTCCACCACATGGAAAATTTTGCGTGAAGATCTTGGTCTACACCCATACAAGATCCAACTGGTTCAAAAACTAAAGCCACTTGACCATAATAAGCTTCGTTTGTTTGCTGATTGGGCCCTAGAACAGCTTGAAGTTGATCCACTTTTTTATTGTAAAATTGTGTTCAGTGATGAAGCTCATTTCTGGTTGGATGGTTATGTAAACAAGCAAAATTTCCGTATATGGAGTGAAAACAATCCTCAAAAAGTTCTGCAGGTTCCATTGCATCCTGAAAAATGCACTGTATGGTGTGCTTTATACGCTGGACGCATCATCGGTCTATATTTCTTTAAAAACGATGCTGGAGCTTATGTTACAGTGAATGGTGCTCGTTACAGAACGATGATCAATTTGTTTCAAAATTTGAATGGTATCGACCCAGAAGTGTTTTGGTTCCAACAAGATGGTGCTACACCACATGCTGCTACCGTAATAATTGGTTTATTGAAAGAAAGATTTGGCGATAACATTATTTCGAGAAATGGCCCAATTAATTAGCCTCCAAGATCATGTGACATGCCTCCACTGGATAATTTTCTTTGGGGTTAAGTCAAGTCAATAGACGCTTTGGAAGCCAACATAACTCGTGTTATTGATGAAATAAAGCCTGAATTACTCGAAAAAGTGGTTCAAATTTGGTCTGGTCGAATGCGGTTATCCAGAGCTAGTCGTGGTGGACATATGCCGGAAGTTATTTTTGAAACATAAATGTCATAAAATTATCTTTCAAATAAAAGAAAATTAGGTTTCAATCTTAATTTCAATGTGTTTTATTTCAATTTAAAGTTTCATCAGTCTAAAAAAAAATACCCGATATGAAACTCAAATTAATTCAAACTGAATGTTATCGGCAGAAGTGCAATTTGTCTAAAACCGTGGCAATCAGCTATTACTGTTTGAAAATTTAATGTTTCTGAAGCCATCTTTTGATCTCTTGTATTCTCAATAGTTATATTAAAACAAAATTTAATTATTACTTTTTCGAATTATAGGCATTTAAAAAAATTTGCATTCATTCGGCGTTGGTGTTTTAACTCTTGTTACTATTATACAAATCTATTTTATTTACAGATTTCTAACAGGTTCCGTTTCGGACCTTCATTTTCTTTATAGAAAATCTTGAAACACTCGTCAAAATCATGTTTCTCTTTTATTATACAGGGTGTCCGGATTTAACGTTCATATATCTCAAGTGGTGATTCTTGAGGTCAAAATATCATATCATATCAACTTAGGTTCTAAAATGCACCCTATCGGCGCTAGAGCTTCTTTAAAATGACCACCAAAATCCAATCAACTAGCAATATCTTTGTCAAGATTTGGTAGATCCAAATGAAATTCAGTACATGGAGGTTTTTGAATGAGCTGAATCGTCTGGTGATCAAAAAACTTACGGATTCTCATCAGTGGTGGAGATAACAGAGGGTATTTCATAAAATTTCTTCCAATTTTTGACTGAGTGACCAATGCCAACTAGATGGTCTCTGTGTATAGCGAATATAGATACTTGACAGATTTGGAGTCACTAGCATACATTGTACTGAAGAAAACCAATCAGTTTGAAACGTTCGCATGTCCGCTTTTGCCTCTGTAATCTACGAAAACTTGTCGAGTTTGTTTGAGTATAGAATTATTATATAGATGTATGTTACACTGTCTCGATTTCCAGAATTTTCTATTATCATAGCTCATACTTCTTGTTGATGATCCTTGGTATATGCAACAATATCTCGATACAGAGACGTACTTAAATTGATCTTCGAACGCTACATTTAAGAAAAACAGCTGATTTATTGCTAGAGGGGCACTAATACAGGTAAATATTGAAAAATGTAGAATCCACCGTGAATCCCACGAAAACCAGTCATCCCAAAACTTCAAAATGGACCCCACGACCCAAACTGGGCAAGTTCCCTCGACACCCAACTCCTTTTGGACTCTCGAACCGTGCACGAACCGGCAACGTCGCCAGCATTCGATAACATTAACTTCCAGAGATATAAACCCGTTTCCGCCGTCTTCGTGCTTCGCAGGCATCAAACGCCAACTCGATCTCCACGGAGACAGAAAGAGGGGAGAGGGGGGACTGCGTTCGGGCGTCGGCGGAAACGCCCGAGCGACTACACGCAGCGACAACGTGCATATCGCTATCGGAAAATCTATAAATACGAAGGGGCAAGTTCGGGAAAGGTCGGCCGAGGTACGATTTGTCGATGTTGCGGATTCCGTTCGACGACACGGAATCTTGCGGTATGGATAATTTTAGATTTGTTGGGTGTTTGGGTGGGTTTTTTCGGAGTTGTGGCTTATTTTTGGAAGGAGGGATTTGTTGGTGTGATTTGATGGATGAGGAAATAGATTTTCAGGTTTATTTTCTCAACTAGGCCGAGAAACTGGTGCAATTATCGACACTATGCTAATTTATTCGCAAATAATACTCAATAATACTCAAATAGTCAAAAAAAAAATTAGGAACCAAAGCACAGCTCACAAAATCAATGATCCAGTCACGATTGCATGCCAATTTTCTTCGAAAATAGTACTGTTATAGTCAAACGAAGCTAGGAATCTGAAATCAGTTCATAATAAACTGATTCACTCACGACTGAATGAATATTTTATTCGTATGTAGTACACAAATAGTCAAAGGAAGTTAATAATCGAAAGACAGCTCATAAATGCAAACTTCGCGAATAATACCAAAATAGTCAAAAGAAGTTAGAAGTCGGAAAACAGCTCACAACAAAACGATTCTGTCTACATTGGATGTAAATTTTCTTCACAAAAAGTACTCAAATGGTCAAAAGAACCTGAGAATCTGAAATCAGCTCATAACAAACTGATTTACTCACGACTGAATTCAAATTTTATTCGTGAGTAGTACACAAATAGTCAAAAGAAGTTAACAGTTGGAAAACAGTTCACAAATGAAACTTTATTCAAGAATAGTATCCAACTAATCAAAAGACGTTAGGAATCGGAAAACAGCTCACAACAAAATGATTAAGTCACAATTAGATGCAAATATTCTTCGATATAGTACTCAACTAGTCAAAACAACTTAAGAATCGGTAATTATCTCATGTAAAAATGATTCACTCACGAATGCATGCAAATTTTATTCGCATATAGTACTCAAATAGTCAAAAGAAGTAAGAAATCGGTTAACGTCTCATAACAAAATAATTCACTCGCGACTGGATGTAAATTTTAGTCGCAAATAGTACTGAAATAGTCACAACAAGTAACGAATCGGAAAACAGCTCATAACAAAATAATTCATTCACGGCTGAATTCAAAATTTGTCCGCAAATAGTACCTATTTTCAAATGGTCAAAACAAATTGGGAATCGCAAAATAGCTCATAATAATATACTTCATTCACGACTGAATGCAAATTTTATTGGCAAATAGTACACAAATAGTCAAAACAAGTTAGGAATCAGAGAACAGCTTATGACAAAATGATACACTCACGACTGAATGTAAATTTTATTCGCAAATAGAACTCATATAATCAAAAGAAGTTAGGAATCCGAACAGCTCATAACAAAATGATTCACATATGACTGGATGGAAGCAAATTTTATTCCAAATAGAACTTAAGTGATCAGAAGAAGTTAGGAATTAGAAAACAGGTCATAACAAAATGATTCACTCACAACTTGATGTAAATTTTATTTGCGAATAGTACTCAAGTGATCAAAAAGTGAGGAAACAGAAAACAGCTCATAACAAAATGATTCACTCACGACTGGATGATAGCAAATTTTATACGCAGAAAGTACTTACGTAGTCAACAAAAAGTAAGAAATAGGAAAACAGCTCATACCAAAATGAGTCATTCATGACTGGATGCTAATTTTATTCGCAAATAGTCCTCACATGGTCAAAAGAATTTAAGAATCAGGAATCAGATCATATCAAAATGATTCATTCACTCAATTATTTCCTTCTATCAAGTAAAAAACGTCTTTTTTTATTTTATCTTAACAAAATGATTCACTCACTACTGGATGCAAATTTTATTCGCAAATCGTACTTAAATAGTCAAAAAAAAATTAAAGAACGAAAAGCAACTCATGACAAATTTATTCACTCACAACTGAAGCAAATTTCATTCGCAAATAGAACTCAAATAATCAAAAGAAGTTAGGAATCAGAAAACAGCTCATAACAAAATGATTCACTCACGACTGGATGCAAATTGTATTTGGAAATAGTACTCAAGTAGTAAAAAAAGGTGAGGAATCAGAAAACAGCTCATACCAAAATGATTCACTCACGACTGGAAGCAAATTTCATTCGCAAATAGAACTCAAATAATCAAAAGAAGTTAGGAATCCTAAAACAGCTCATAACAATATAATTCACTCACGGCTGGATGGATGCAAATTTTATTCCTGAATTGAACTTAAATGATCAGAAGAATTTAGAAATTAGAAAACAGCTCATAACAAAATGACTCTCCTACGACTGGATGCAAATTTAATTCGCAAATAGTATTCAAAAAGTCAAAAAGTAAGGAATCGGAAAACAGCTCGTAACAGAATGATTCACTCACGACTGGATGCAAATTTTATTTGTAAATAGTACTCAAGTACATATTCAAAAAGTGAGGAATCAGAAAACAGCTCATACCAAAATGATTCACTCACGACTGGAAAATATTATTCGTAGAGTACTTACATAGTCAACAAAAAGTAAGAAATAGGAAAACAACTCATAACAAAATGATTCACTCATGACTGGATGCAAATTTTATTCGCAAATAGTCCTCACATGGTCAAAAGTTGAGAATCAGGAAACATCTCATATCAAAATGATTCAGTCATTCCATTATATCCTTCTATCAAGTAAAAAACCTCTTCTTTTTATTTTATCTTAACATGATTCACTAACAACTGGATGCATATTTTATTCGCAAATAGTACTTAAATAATCAAAACAAGTAAGGAATCGGAAAACAGCTCATAACAAAATGATTCATCCACGACTGGATGCAAACTTTATTCGCAAATAGTATTGAAATAGTCAAAACAAGTAAGGAATCGGAAAACAGCTCTTAACAGCGACTGAATACAAATTTCATTTGCAAATAGTACTCACATGGTCACAAGAAGTTGGGATTCAAGAAACAGCTCATATCAAAATGGATTCACTCACGACTGATATGACAGCTAATTGTATTCGCTGTACTTGAATAGTGAATAAAAAGTAAGGAATAGGAAAACAGCTCGAAACAAAATGAATCATTCACGACTGGATGCAAATTTTATTCGCAAATAATTCTTACATGGTCAAAAGAAGTTAACAATAAAGAAACAGCTCATATCAAAATGATTCACTCACGACTGGATGCAAACATTAATCGCAAATAGTACTTAAATTGTCAAAAGAATTCAGAAAACGGATAACGGCTCATAACAAAATAATTCACTCACGAATGGATGCAAATTTTATTCGCAAATAGTATTGACATAGTGAAACGCGTGCAAACAGGACGAAAATTCTTTTCACCTATAACATCTTGTATACTTCTGCCGTAACGCGTGGGACTCCCTTACGTTAAATATATTTGTTGATCGAAAAAGAATATATTTAATTGATGAATAAAAAGAATTTTTTCAAAAGTCTATCTGTACCTGTAAACCAATAGAAAGTATCGTTCAGATATCTATGCCAATATAAAGAATATTTCATGAGGGGATTTTGGTGAATTTTAGTTTCAATATTGTTCATGAATATTTCTGCTAATAATGGATTACCCATTATCAAACCGTTTTCAGATTTATAAATTTTGTTTTAAAGTTGAAATTGATTTTTTGCTTCAGAGGTAGACACAGACTTTAAAAAAAATTATTTTTATTTATTAGTGAATTACATCCTCCAATATCATTCACTATGAAAACCGCACATTATAATTCTATTAATTTTCTTGATTCAACAGTTACTAGAATAAATAATTCACATTATTTTTCAAAATGTCACAAATTCACATATACAGATTTTATTATACACAATAAATGAAATCATCCTTTAAATAAAAAAATTATCAGCATTCAGTTGTATGATCCATAGATTAGTTAATATTCCTATGAATCGTGAAAATTATATTTCAAAACTTAACATAATTAAACAAATAGTTATTAATGATTACTATGATCCTACGTTGATAGACAAATTGTCGATAAATAAAAATAATAAAATAGCTTTAAATATGGTATATCCTAATATAAAAAAAAAATTTGAATACATATGCTTAAAATAAACGAAGGTATTTCTGGAAAAATTGCTACATACCCCAAAAATAAATATGATTCAAGAACTTCATTTGAAACCTATTCAAACCTCAGTAAATTCATAAAAAATTATAAAGACAGTACACATAAAGATGTTAAATCGGGGGTTTATAAGTTAACCTGCGGTGATTGCCCTAAAGTTTACATAGAACAGACTGCAAGAACTTTCCGACACAGAATTTGTGAACATTTGAATAGTTTACTTAATAATAAAAGTAATTCCACATATTCTAACCATTTGTTAGAAACAGGACATACTTTCAATCATAATTTTCAAATTCTACATATAGAAAGTGAAAGTTATGCTTTAAACCTGTTAGAGTCCTTTGAGACAATAAAATTGGAATATCACTTAACGAACAAATAGATTTAAATAACCCACCTCGCTGAATATATTCAGTTAAGCTGAAATTTACAGAGACCTTCCTTGGGTTTTAGTGCTCAATAGAATTCTTTGTACCTACCGTAATATAAATAGTAACGGATTTCTGAAACAAGCTTAGTTATTCAAAATGTAAACTTACCTGACGATGCTACAGTCATAGCGAAACAATTGTGTACGCATAACAATTAAAATTGTGAAAAACAGAATAAGGAATTTAATATTACGTTACAAATTATCGCTTTCACGTCGTTCTCAACAAATAAATCTTTCTCAAATAACAACTCGGAGAATTTTGAGAAAAGATTTCGGTTTACCTCCTTCCTTCATTCCCCAAATTGTTGGAGAACGATTTAATTGTTGTCAACGACGTGAATCCGATAAATTTGGATTTTCCCTTATACTTGCTGGAACCAAGTCAATATTCCCTTGTGTGCGTTTATCTCTTTGTCCTACTGGTACTCTTAAATTTCTCACAGTTGAGCACTGATTTTGATGAATGAATTCAACAATTCGTGAACGTTGTTGAAGCGTGTATCTTTCCATGATTAAATGATCTACTTAACACAAATGAGATGGGAATTGTAAAAAAAATATAAGTGTTGCCATCATAAACATTTTGAATTGTATGATTTTTATTGGAAAACTCGTTATAACACCGTATTACTTAGAAATTTTCCCAATTAATCAAAGAAAAAAAGAAAAGTTTCAAATCCGTTATCCACCAACCTGCTCTATCAGAAACACGATTACAACCCTGCTTCCCATCAACTGCAGGATCAAATAACAATAAAGCATCAGATGCCATTATTCATTAAACCTATTACTATTTGTAAGAATTCCAATTATGCTACTGTAATCTGTCTAGAAAGTATCCAGAAAAAAACAAGCTCAATTGAGAAAATTATAACAAAATGTTCATCTTATTAACTTATACAACCTCCATTTAACTATTAAAAATTGACTGAACGTCGAGATACAACCGAAACTAGATCACTTCCATAAATTTCGGTGAAGTTAGTCCAGGACTGTAAAACTGACTGAATTATTTCGTGGCCCTGCTCGTTCAGCTTAAATTTTCATTAGTCCCCATATGTTTTCAATGGGACTTAGATCTGGTGAAGCTGCTGGCCATGAAAGGGTTGTCACTTGTGTTCTTGCATTCAAGCTTGACTATAGGCCGAATATGGCATCTTGCATTATCCTGCTGAAAACGCCACTGGATATAAAGCATGCGCTATTTCAAGAAGAGAATCGTTTTGAATGCTGCAATATTTTTCACTATTAATGGTACCATCAACTATACAGAGAGGCGTTGCGCCACGCTGAGATATTGCTCTTCAAACCATTATTTTGGAGGGAAATTTGGAAATTTTAACGGTGACAGATTGTTTTGATAGGATTTTTAAATGATTTCCACCAAGTTGGAAACAACTTTCATCAGATATAGAGACATTAGTAAAATTATCTTTCTGAAAACGTTGACAAAATTCTGTCCTTCGTTCCTTTTGTAAATGTGTCTTTATTTTTTTTTTTTTTTGGTTTCCTTGATATGTAGCCTTGTCTTTTCAATGACATACGGAAGGTTTCTGGCCATACTGCTCTGTCAATAAAGTACCGGGAATTTTCAATTAAAACAACATTTTTACATTTAATCGTCAAAATTTATTGGATCGCCTTCAAAATAGGCTCCATTTGCTTCAATACATCTATGCCAACGGCACTTCCAATTATCGAAACATTTTTTATAGGCGCTTTCCGGGATGGACTTTAGCTCTCGCGCCGAATTTTGTTTTATGGCTTCAATCGACTCAAAACGGATGCTACGAAGGGGCAATTTTAGTTTTGGGAAGAGGAAAAAGTCGCAGGGAGCCAAATCCGGCGAATACGGTGGTTGCTGAAGCACGTTTGTTGAGTTTTTGGCGAGAAAGTCAGTCACAATCGTAGCTCGGTGAGAAGGCGCGTTATCGTCATGCAAAATCCATGAGTTGTTCGCCCACAAATTTGGCCGCTTCTTACGGATACGCTCACGCAAACGTTTCATAACGCCTAGGTAATACTCCTTGTTTACCGTCTAACCCTCTGGAACGAATTCGTAGTGCACCACCCCACGGATATCGAAGAAAACAATGAGCATCACCTTCATTTTCGAGCGGCTTTGGCGTGGTTTCTTCGGTTTCGGCTCATTTTTTGCCACTCATTCCGATGATTGCTGGCTTGTTTGTAGGTATATCGTACTCGTAGACCCAGGTCTCATCACCAGTTATAATGCGTTCCATGAATGTAGAATCGGAATTACAGCGATCCAGCATGTCTGAAGCAACCTGTTCGCGATGACGTTTTTGAAGAAAATTCAGGTCTTTCGGTACGAGTCGTGCGGCCACCTTTCTCATGCCCAAAATATCAATCAAAATCGTACGTGCGGACTCGTGGGATATCTTAAGATCATGTGCTTTTTGTCTCAAGCTGGTACGACGGTTTTCCAGCACCCTTTCCTTAATTTTATCGACGTTATCTTCGATCGAAGCCGTCGATGGGCGACCATTTCACGACCGTACCACTGATATGCACGAGTTTTCGATAGAGCATTATCACCAAAGGCCTTTTGCAACATTTTCAATGCATCGGCACACGAAAATTCATTTGCAACACAAAACTTTAAACAAATTCTTTGCTAAACGTAATCACCCATAGTAAAAATCGGCACGCACTCTGACATCGACTGACTTAATCAGCTGTTGCAAACACACTAGTTGACAGATCCCGCTCAAGCTTGGCATAGTAATTAAGGACAGTGGCACCAACCTAGGAAAAAAAATTTTACCTACCTCATTGCCCCGCCAGATTTAAATCGATAATTCCCGGTACTTTCTTGACAGAATGTACTTTTATAAAGGGTGTTTCAATAAGAGCGCAAGATTTCAGTGTTCAATAAAACATAGTTTTCTGTAGCAAAGTATTGAAACATTTGTTGATTTAGAAAATTTACATTTGTGAATTATGTATGAAACAAATTATCTTGTAAATAGCCGCCACGGCATTTCTGGCATATGCGTACCCTTTTGACCCAAATTTCAATAACGTTATTGAATACACATGGTGATATTCCATTGATACAGCGTCTAAATTAGACTTTCAATGCTCCGATGGATGCAGGCTTATTGGCATAAACCTGTAACTTTAGATAACCCCACAGTCAGAAGTCTGAAGACGTTAAATCGCAAGAGCGTGGAGGCCAATTCTGGTCACCAAATTAGAAAATGACACGACCAGGAGCCAACTCGTAAAAGATCGTCAATGTTTCACGTGTGGTATGACATGGGGCATCGTCCTGCTGAATTGTCGTCAAGATCAATAGCTTCCAAATGATGCACTAGAAACTGTCTTATCATAGCACGATAACGTTCACCATTCACCATTACTGCATCATCTTCTTCGTTTTCGAGGAAAAACGGTCCAATTATTCCTCACGACCATAACGCACACCATACAGTGACCCGTTATGGATGCATTCCTTTCTGATCAATCATTCGTGGATTTTCTAAGCCCCAAATGCGACAGTTTTGCCTATTAACAAAGCCATCGAGGTAAAAATGGACTTCATCACTGAAACTGGTTTCGTTTGCAAAATTCACAGATTACTCAAGGATACAATTGTGAATTCTCTTCGCTCTTCATGGTCTACTGGCAGAAGTTGTTGAGTCAGTTGGATTTTGTAGGAATGCAGCTGTAAATCTTTAGTGAGAACTCGCTGAAGAGTACCTGTTGAGATGTCCAATTCTTGTGCCCGTTGGCGAATTGACGTCTCTGGCCTTTCTGTTAGACTCTCGCGAACTGCCGTGATGTTTTGTTCTGACCGACCCCTAAGTGCTCGTATCGTATGTTTCACATCACTAATCGAACCAGTATTTTCGAATTTTTTTATTATTCTTTTCACAGTAGATGAATTAGGCACATCATTTAGACCGAAGGTTTGACGCACTTAACGAATAGTGGCAGTTAATCTTTCACCATTTTGATAATAATTTTTGACAATCAGGACGCGTTGTTCTAACGTGTAATGCTCCATGTTTACTAGCTCCCGTCTGTCAACTTTCGATCTGTCACTTCATAATCATGTGACATTATGACTGTCAAACATGGCGCGCAATTCAAATCTTGCGCTCTTATTGAATCACGCTTTATTTCGTTGATTTCCAAATCTGTTAGTCGGTTTGCGAAAACCCTAAGGCAAATAAAGGGTTTAAATTATGTTCTTTAATCTTACGCGGTCTTCCTGAAATTGGACTCTACCTCATATCCATGCCATTTTTTATGCTCTTTATTGTCTCATATACAGCATTTTTTCCCAGTTCAGTCAATTGCACCAATTTTCTAACGTTTCGAAAACCTTTTCTATACAAATATTCTACCTGTTTTCTTCTTTCTTGTTGCGACATTGTTTCAGACTTTGTATACCTGTTGACAATCAACAATATTTGACAAATAGTGTTGCCATGCAACTTTGGCCAACGCCGACCTATGCACAACCTATTTTATATTTGATAGATTCGGTCTTTACTTGGTGGAAACTCATTTTAATTAAAAAAATGTATATGAGACAGTAATTTATTTCCACAAAAATATTTGTACTACTACAACAATTGTTTCACCACGATGTGGCTTCTTCAGGTATTACATTGTACTATCTGATGGTATTCAGTGTAACCGAGTTTATATACATTTTTAGGTACTTGACCAAATAATAGAAGCACAAGTCATAAAAACTCTAGGTGTTTATTGGAGTTTGCCGCTAAAAATGCCATTAAGGAAAAATATTCAGTAATGGAGAATGATCGACATCTGTTTGTTCGTTCAAGAGGATTTTAGGGGCATTATACCTGTTGATTTCAATAAATTCTAAAAGTGTTAATCTAGAACTTTTGCTTTCAACGTGGATAATTTCATAATTATTGTTGAAATTATGCCTGAATTCCTTAAGATGATTAGCATATGTCGAATGTACAGAATTGGATATATAACCCCCTTGGTGTTCTTGGACACGTTTCTTGAATGATCTACCAGTCTGGCCAATGTATACTAAAGGACAATCTTTGCAAGTCAACATGTAGAATCCGGATTTATTTTCTTTATTTGTACGATCTTTATTGTTTTTTATGTAGGTACTAAGGTTATTAATTGTCTTAAAAGCCGCGTTATAATTGAAACAACTTTTGAAATATTTAGCAATATTTTCAGATAATCCATTGACATAAGACAACGAAAAATATTTCTGTGTATTGTCCTCTTTTATGATTGGGTACACGAGATTTAATGCCATTTTCTTTTGTTTATTGGATACCATTTTGTCCATAAGAAAGGGATTGTAACCGTTGTTTGACGCTATTTGTTTAATAGTATTTAATTCTTTCATAAAGTTTTCTGAATTTAAAGGGACATTCAATAATCTATGAATAAAACTATTATATGCTGACATCTTTTGGTTGGTGGGGTGGTTTGAAGTTTTATGTATTGTGATGCCTGTATGTGTTGATTTGTGAAAAATACTAAAATCATGTAAATTATTTAATCTTGTTATAGTGAGGTCAAGAAAATTAATACTTTGATTCTTTTCTTCTTCGATTGTGAATTTGATTTTTGGTGGAGTTTATTAATGAAATTCGTGAAGATATGTAGTTGTCGGTCGGTGCCTTTGAAACAACAAAAAATGTCATCTACATATCTGTACCAATAAAGAAAATATTTGCTTATAGGATTCAGGTGTATTTTTGATTCCAGATCATCCATGATTATTTCAGCCAAAATTGAACTGAGTGGATTTCCCATTATTAAACCATTGTCAGAAATATAGACGGTTCCGTTAAATTGAAAGTAGTTTTGTTCGAGACATATTTCCAGGATTTTAGTATTTTTCAGAAACCAACACATACAGACATCACAATACATAAAACTTCAAACCACCCCACCTACCAAAAGATGCCAGCATATAATAGTTTTATTCATAGATTATTGAATGTCCCTTTAAATTCAGAAAACTTTATGAAAGAATTAAATACTATTAAACAAATAGCGTCAAACAACGGTTACAATCCCTTTCTTATAGACAAAATGGTATCCAATAAACAAAAGGAAACGGCATTAAATCTCGTGTACCCAATCATAAAAGAGGACAATACACAGAAATATTTTTCGTTGTCTTATGTCAATAGATTATCTGAAAATATTGCTAAATATTTCAAATTTTGTTCAATTATAACGCGGCTTTTAAGACAATTAATAACCTTAGTACCTACATAAAAAACAATAAAGATCGTACAAATAAAGAAAATAAATCCGGAGTCTACAAGTTGACTTGCAAAGATTGCCCTTTAGTATACATTGGCCAGACTGGTAAATCATTCAAGAAACGTATCCAAGAACACCAAAGGAGTTATATACATTCTGTCAAGAAAGTACCGGGAATTATCGATTTAAATCTGGCGGGGCAATGAGGCAGGTAAAATTTTTTTTTCCTAGGTTGGTACCAATGTCCTTAATTACTATGCCAAGCTTGAGCGGGATCTGTCAACTAGTGTGTTTGCAACAGCTGATTAAGTCAGTCGATGTCAGAGTGCGTGCCGATTTTTACTATGGGTGATTACGTTGAGCAAAGAATTTGTTTAAAGTTTTGTGTTGCAAATGAATTTTCGTGTGCCGATGCATTGAAAATGTTGCAAAAGGCCTTTGGTGATAATGCTCTATCGAAAACTCGTGCATATCAGTGGTACAGAGCCTTCAAGGACGGTCGTGAAGTGGCTTCGATCGAGGATAACGTCGATAAAATTAAGGAAAGGGTGCTGGAAAACCGTCGTACCAGCTTGAGAGAGATAGCACATGATCTTAAGATATCCCACGAGTCCGCACGTACGATTTTGATTGATATTTTGGGCATGAGAAAGGTGGCCGCACGACTCGTACCGAAAGACCTGAATTTTCTTCAAAAACGTCATCGCGAACAGGTTGCTTCAGACATGCTGGATCGCTGTAATTCCGATTCTACATTCATGGAACGCATTATAACTGGTGATGAGACCTGGGTCTACGAGTACGATATACCTACAAACAAGCCAGCAATCATCGAAATGAGTGGCAAAAAATGAGCCGAAACCGAAGAAACCACGCCAAAGCCGCTCGAAAATGAAGGTGATGCTCATTGTTTTCTTCGATATCCGTGGCGTGGTGCACTACGAATTCGTTCCAGAGGGTTAGACGGTAAACAAGGAGTATCACCTAGGCGTTATGAAACGTTTGCGTGAGCGTATCCGTAAGAAGCGGCCAAATTTGTGGGCGAACAACTCATGGATTTTGCATGACGATAACGCGCTTTCTCACCGAGCTACGATTGTGACTGACTTTCTCGCCAAAAACTCAACAAACGTGCTTCAGCAACCACCGTATTCGCCGGATTTGGCTCCCTGCGACTTTTTCCTCTTCCCAAAACTAAAATTGCCCCTTCGTAGCACCCGTTTTGAGTCGATTGAAGCCATAAAACAAAATTCGGCGCGAGAGCTAAAGTCCATCCCGGAAAGCGCCTATAAAAAATGTTTCGATAATTGGAAGTGCCGTTGGCATAGATGTATTGGAGCAAATGGAGCCTTTTTTGAAGGCGACCCAATAAATTTTGACGATTAAATGTAAAAATGTTGTTTTAATTGAAAATTCCCGGTATTTTCTTGACAGAGTAGTATACAATTCTGTACATTCGACATAAGCTAATCATCTTAAGGAATTTAGGCATAATTTCAACAATAATTATGAAATTATCCACGTTGAAAGCAAAAGTTCTAGATTAACACTTTTAGAATTTCTTGAAATCAATAGGTATAATGCCCGTTAAATCCTTTTGAACGAACTAACAGATGTTGATCATTCTCCATTACTGAATATTTTTCCTTAAAGGCACTTTTAGCGGCAAACTCCAATAAACACCTAGAGTTTTTATGACTTGTGCTTCCATTATTTGGTCCCGTACCTAAAAATGTATATAAACTCGGTTACACTGAATAGCATCAGACAGTACAATGTAATACCTGAAGAAGCCACATCGTGGTGAAACAATTGTTGTAGTAGTATAAACATTTTTGTGGAAATAAATTACTGTCTCATATTCATTTTTTTAACCTATTTTATACATTACTTTTGTCTTAGAATGTTAAAGAAGTATATTAAAATTATGAAAAATAATAAATTCCGACTAGACGGACTGTATAATACTTACGTAATATAATCCGAAATCTCTCTGTAATCGAAGAAAGAAGACAATGTTTAAATTGGCTGTTCCCCAAGCTCATAACCCTCCTTCCAACCATCGAACAAGCTCAAATCACCATAAATTATCGGATCCCATTATTCATTTAACCAATTAAATTCGTAGAAATAATTATAATTAAAAAATCTCCCTCACTAATTGAAGAACAAAAGGGAAGGTTTGAATTCCATATTCCCCGACCTCCTCAACCAAATTCTTGGTACAAAAACCACAATCTAACCCCCCTTCCATCCACCTTCAAGACCCCCTCCATGCAAAATCTCCTAAAGTCACCCATCCCCCCAAAATAAATCGGCACTTTAAGTGAAGAAAACCACCACAGTTCCATTCTCCTCACAGGTCGAACCCGACAGAAAACCGACCGATTGCAATCGGTGGGGGGAGGCGCACGGCGGTGTCATTGGCCGACAACACGGCCAATCGGAGACGCGGCCTTGGTTGTGGGTAGGAGCACGGAAGGGGAGAAAATGCGTCTTAATTCTCTGGTCGATGCTCTCTGGACGACGATTCTTCTACGGGATTATTCGGCCTTCGGATAAATGAGATAGCTGAGAGGTTAGGCATTGGTACTAGTGATCAGTGGCGTGCGAGGTGAAGTGAAGAGTCGGATTGCGGTTGCTGATAGATTAGGATTGTAGGAGGCTGGAAGATGGGAGTTTATAGGTTTAATGTGACTTTATCCCTTCAAGGATGGAAATTACCAGGATTCTAAGGAATAATTATTAATATTCACTTAACTTCCGAATGATATATATCTTTGAGTTGAATGGAAACACGTTAGGTTTGTAATTAGGCAGAAATATGCCAACTTTATATTCACTCTAATAAATAAGTATCTTAATAAAGTAAATAAAAACAACTTGGTTTAAGTTTATTTGATGTCTGTTGCCATACAGTCGACTCTCGTTAATTCAAACCTGCGATAATTCGAACCTCTCTATAATTCAAAGTTATCACGAGTTCCCTACTAAATCTCTTTATATTTCGAACTAAATCAATACATTTTCATACACTTGGTAATTCGAACGAAAAAATCATTGCTATTTAGCAAAACGACGCGTTAATTCGAACTCATCAGCGTCCAACACTCGACAATTCAAAGTTGCAGAGAGAAGAGGCGGAAAGATTGTAAGTACATTTTGCGACAAGTTCAAACTTGTATCAAGATACACGAGCCTTTGTTTTTGTTATGATTAGTTTGACTATTTGACGCACACACTTCTTACGAATTGGTTTGTTTAGTTATTCAGTAACTGTTACTCTTTCGTTGGTATGCAGATTAAAAGTTAGTGTTAGTTATGAGCCCTAGAAAGTATAGATGTTTGACGATTGCTGAAAAGAAAAAGTTAATCGAAAAAGTAGAAGAAGGTGAGAAGAAGAGTGATGTTGCAAAAGAATTTAAGATTCCTCTGAGTACTCTCTCAACAATAATAAAGCACAAGGAGAAAATTAATGCTGCTCAAACTGCTGGAGTACGGAAAAGAACTACTAAAGGTGAATTTCCTCGTCTGGAAGAAAGCCTGGTCATTTGGCTAAGACAGTGTAGAGGACAAAAAGTGTCTATTAGCGGGAACTTGTTGAAGGAAAAAGCAAAAGAGTTCGCGTCTACTCTAAGCATCAAAAACTTTGCGGCAAGTGAAGGGTGGCTTACAAATTTTAAAAAGAGAAATGGAGTTGTTTTTAAAAAAGTTCGTGGGGAAAGTGGAAGTGTTGGTGATGCAGTTTGTTTAGATTGGCACGGTAAATTGAAGACCTTGATTGAAAACTATGATGCCCGAGACATTTTTAATACTGATGAAACTGGCCTATTTTTTAAATGTTTACCGGACAAGACGCTTACTTTTAAATATGAAAAATGTCACGGAGGAAAACATAGTAAAGAGAGGTTGACAGTTTTACTTGCAGTGAATATGGATGGATCGGAAAAACTTAAACCCTTAGTGATAGGAAAAGCAATGAAACAGCGATGTTTCAAAGGAGTAAAATCGTTTCCAACTGATTATCGTGCTAACAAAAAAGTTTGGATGACGACAGAACTTTTTAACAATTGGCTTTTAACAGTTAATGGGGACATAAAACGACAAAAGCGGAAAATTTTACTATTTTTAGACAACTGCACTGTCCACAACAGTCCTCCTACATTGTCTAACGTGGAACTCTACTTCTTTCCGCCAAATACAACTTCCAAATTGCAACCATTGGACCAAGGGATTATCCATAATTTTAAGACGTTCTATCGCAAAGAAATTGTTAAGATCGTTTTAGAATCTCTCGACAAACAGCTAACTGCAAATATCACGGTTTTGACAGCTATTTTACTAATTGACAAAGCATGGAGAGCTGTAACACCCCTAACGATTCTCAACTGCTTCAAAAAATCCGGTTTCTTAAAAGAAAATCAAGAAAATCTTCCAATACTTATAGATGATGAAGAACCAGCAATAGAACCATTAGTTGACATCAGCGGTGTGAGTTTTTCTGATTTTGTTCAAGTGGATGAAAATGTTGCTGTCTCAGGTTCACTAACCGATGGCGAAATTTTATCTGCGACAGATACGCAAAGTAACGATGAAGATGAGGACGATACATCGGAACCTTTGGCAGAGGTGTCAGTTAAGGAAGCAAGATCCTCATTTGATACCTTACAAAGCTTCTGTCTACAAAACGAAAGTGATGAAAAAGCATTTCAGGCACTTTTTCTCTTAAAAAAAGTTATTGAGCAGTGTGAGCAGCAGAATTGTGCTTTAAAGCAAACCAGTATAACAAAGTTCTTTCGAAAGATTAATTAATTCACATTACGAATACATGTATGTACACGAATGTACCTCTTAATTCTTGTCATTTTTATATTAATGAATAAAAATTAACCAACACTTAATAATTCGAAGTTTTATTTATTTTCTCTCACAAATTTCAAACCATTTGATATTTCAAACACTCGATAATTCGTAATATTTCAAGAGTCCCTCGAGTTTCGAATTAACGAGAGTCGACTGTATATATTTCGGGTTTTCAGTCCATTTTCAAAACTGAAGAGAAGAAAACATAAAGTTCTATTTATAATGGTAGGGAATATCACAGGTACAATTTTTAACAGTGTAAAAATATGGTGTAGTTGGGTCCTAATCTTTTATAGATAAGAGCAATGGCGATAAATTATATTGAAGTTGTTCATTTGTAATTGGTAGCTTCTTACCAAGTGCTAAACCAATTTCCAAACTTTCTAAAAGGTTCATTCTTCTGCTTTTATTACCTACGTGTAAAATCTTAGTTCTACTGAAATCTATGAAATGATTGTTATTTATGCAGTGTTCCGAAAAACTAGATGTTATTTTATTATGTATTATATTTTTGTAATGTTCTTGTACCCTTAGGTTTATAGATCGTCCTGTCTGACCTATATAAAATGCAGGACATTCATTACAATATAATTTGTATATACAGCTTTTTTCACACGTTTCACGACATTTTTTGCTATTGACTAAGAGTGAACCTAAGTTTCTCTTATTTGTACAAATAATATTTATATTATTCTGTTTCAGTCTATTGCAAATTTTGTGGTATGAAATTTATCGTATAGAATTTTTCTTTTTCTTTGTCCCGAAGAATAGGGTAATAGGAAGCTAGAGCTTTTTAATGCTGTTTTGTAAAAATTAATTTATCGATTACGTTCGACGTTAATGACTTCAAAAATTTAATTTCTTTGTTTTCTTTTGAGAGAGGGGTTGATAGTAACCTATGTACAAAGGCGTGAAAAGGAGACATTTTTATTTTATTAGGGTGGGAACTGTTATTGTGTATTAATGAATCTGTGTACGTGGATTTTCTAAATACGTCAAATTCAAGGGAATTAACATTTCTTTTGATCTGAATAACTGAAATATTTATTGATTTCTGTGAATTTTCGATTTCAATAGCGAATTTGATAGAATTGAAAAATAAATTCAACAAATTCAGAAACAATTCGAATTCTGAATTGTTTCAGCCGTTACTATTTGGTAGTTGATCATAATTAAAACAAATTGTAGAAATTACTTCGTTTTACTACCAATAAAAATATATTTTACACATTTTCTTGTGACTCGAGTTTCGGGAAAAAAATATCAGCGTATCAATCGATGATCCATAGAGCCTTCGCATTACCCTTATCAATTGGAGAATTATCAGAATCTTATAAATTCATTGTACAACAACTGTTACTTCGTATTCTGATGAAGTCTTTCAAGCAAAGACGAAACGTACGTCAGTACCAAAAATAAAGTAGAAAATGTAAACAAGTGTTTTATTTTATAATGACAATTCAAGAAAGGAGATAAAAAAGAACCTAAAAATTACAGAGGAATAAACTTACTGGACTCCATGTTCAAAATTGTGACCAAGGTAATTACAACAAAGATCAACAACTCCATTGTAACACTGACTGACGAACAACAAGGCTTTAGAACAGGAAGATCCTGTACAGATGCTGTGTTCGTAATGCGACAGATAGTGGAGAAATCAACGGAATATAATAAGCCCGCTTTCCTATGCTTCGTTGATCTGCATAAGGCCTTTGATAGAGTACGACTAAGGGACGTCTTACACCTACTGAAAAACCGTGGTATGCCGACAAATCTGATCGTGACCATTAAGGACATATATACAGAAAATAGCGTACAAGCCCGAATAAATGGCAAACTGTCTAGCAACATACCCGTTACCAGTGGAATCCGACAAGGTGATTCTTTAAGTCCACTCCTTTTAACATCATAATGGATGAAATCATAAAAAAAATGAAAACTGGAAGGGGTTACAAAATGGGCGATCGTGAGTTTACGATCCTCTGTTATGCGGATGATGCAGTACTCTTGGCGGAAAGTGAGGACGACCTACAGAGAAGTCTCCAACTCTTCTTCAATGTCGCTAAGCAGTTCAGTATGGATATAGCCACTGAAAAAACTAAATGCATGACAACAGCAAAAGAACCTCTCCGTTGTAAACTGGAAGTAAACCAGCAAATAATAGAACAAGTAATGTCGTTCAAGTACTTGGGAGTTGAATTATCCAGTTTTGGTTGTATTGAAGATGAGGTAACCCAACAAGTCACTAGGGCCAATAAAATCGCAGGCTGCCTTAACGATACTATATGGAGGAATAAACATCTGAACATAAAAACGAAGGCAAGAATATATAAGGGTACCATAAGACCGATCATGACCTACACGGCTGAAACCAGACCCGAGACTTCTAAGACAAGGCGTATGCTGGAGACAGCGGAAATGAAGATACTCCGCAAAATTTCCGGAAAAACTCTGTACGATAGAGAAAGGAGTGATGAAATCAGAAGATTATGTGAAGTGGAAAACATTGGAGAGTGGATAGAGAACAGGAAAAGAGAATGGAACGCGCACATAGAGAGAATGGGGCAGGACAGATTAGTGAAAAGGGCTAGAGATAAATCGCCTCTAGGAAGGAGAAGTATCGGTCGCCCAAGAAAAAGGTGGAGCGATAATTTGCGCCCCGAATAAGGATATAAGGATATCATCGATGAAGAACAGGCCTTAAGCCTACATGGAAGAATGAAGAAGAAGAAGAAGCTAAACTTTATACCACAAATAAGTAATAACATTTGCAATAGACTAAAACAGGACGATCTATAAACATAAGGGTAGAAGAACATAAAAAAGTATATTACATAATAAAATAACATCTGGTTTTTTGGAACATTGTATAAATAACAACCATTTCATAGATTTCAGTAGAACTGAGATTTTACATGTAGGTAATAAAAGCAGAAGAATTGATCTTTCAGAAAGTTTGGAAATTTGTTTAGATCATGGTAAGAAGCTCCCAATTACAAATGAACAACTTCAATTTGATTTATCACCATTGCTCTTATCTGTAAAAGATTAGGACCCAACTAACACCATATTTTTACACTGTTCAAAATTGTACCCGTGATCTACCCTACCATTATAAAAAGGATTTTAAGTTTTGTTCTCTTCAGTTTTGAAAATGGGCTGAAAATCCGAAACGTATATATCAACAGACATCAAATAAACAGTGAAACTTAAGCCAAGTTGTTTTCATTTACTTTATTAATTCAAAAATGTTTCAACCAAGTGATATGCGAGAAATCAATATCAATAGGTATCTCAAAAAATATAGTTATAATCAAATAAAAACCGAGAAATTACATCTACGATAACGATTTTGAAGTTGAATCAAAATATCGAGATGATCGTATCGTTTGGGGTATAAGAAAAACTAGTTTGAAAAAACTTTCAATATCTCGAGATAATTCACAAGATTTGGCTGGAAATTAGTACATAGAGGGTCTTTCATTAACAGCGCCCCATTTGTTTTAAAGTACAATGGATACCTTTCGTTATGGTACAAAACATCATTTAAATGTCCACCACAAAAACGATGGCAGGAATTAAATCATTGAACGCAATTTTCGATGACTCTCTCACACAAATCAGGTCGTATGTAAGCAATTTCTCCTTTAATATTCATCTGTCAATCGTCTAAATTTGCTGGATGATTGCTGCAAAGCAATGACTTAAAATAACCCTGAAGAAAGAAGTCTCATGGAGTTGAACAGCAGGAACGAGGCGGATAATTTATCGGTCGATTTCTTGAAATAATCGAATCACAGATTTGTGATTTCAATAAAGTCATTGTGTCATTAGCAGTATGACAATAGGCACCGTTCTGTTGGAACCACGTATTCTGTGAACCAATTCAGGCCATAAAAAATCAGTCAACATTGAAAGTTACCGCCCCGTGAGCTTCGTTGAAAAAAAAAAGGTCAAATGACTCCTCCAGCATAAAATCCGCTCAAATAGTAAGTTTGTCACAATATAATGGCCGTTTTTGATATTTTTCAGGTTTATTACCACTCCAGATACATCAATTCTGCTTATTAACATAACCGTTTAACCAGAAATGAGCCTCATCCTGATACTGATTTTCTTATGTAAATCTGCATCTTTTCCGATGCCGAACTGAATACACGACGCTTTAAATGATCTGTCGGTTTGAGTTCTTCGGTTAAAACAGTTTTGTATGGATGTAAACCAAGGACTTTTCGTAAAATTCTCCACAAAGACGTCTGGCAGAAGCCTAGTTATTGTGAACCTCAAGAAATCGATAAATTTTGGTCTTCACGAACACTTTCACCTACGGCAGCAATATTCTCTTCACTTCTTGCACGTTTTTGTTTAACTGGCACTGTAACATCATGAACTGTAAAATTTCTTTCAAACTTCTTCGCTAAACGTTCAACTGTTCTTTTATCCACACGATTATAACGACCCAAAATTGGAGTTGAAGCACGTAAAGTTAGAGTGACAGATCGCGATATAACATAATAAATTTGGATTATTTTGAAACGTTGTTGGAGTGTGTACCTTTCCATGTTAAAATGGTAGATATTGACAAATACAACTGTCAATTTAACAAATAAACAATGGCTGCCATGCGTGAGTAAAGTCAATTTAAAAATGGGACGTTCTCATTGAAAGACTGAAAGGCTGCAAAAATCGAAAACCATTTATATAACGTTGTTTGACAGAAAAATGCATTTCGTCATCGAATCATGCCAAATGATGAAAAATGAATATATTCTATCAACCTATCACATCAATAATCAAATTTTGATAATAATTTTTACTTGTATCAATCTGTTATAATATTACAAATCATTTTCAAGCAATCTATGAGTTCGTTGCTAGGCAACATAATAAAATTAGTCGGACCATAGATTGGATCTGACAGTTGGGTGTCAATATTCACAATTTAATTTTTGACAGTATTAACAGAAAAATGTGGCACTGCGGATTTGAATCCACACCGCCAGAACTTCGAGTAGCTGCAGAACAAGCATGCGAAGGCCCCATTTCTGTGAAAAGCAGGAAAATATAAATACGTACGTAGCGTATATGACCTGGTGCGCGACTAAAGGTGCGCTGCACACCTCGTCCTAGTTTTTTCTTCCTATACAGGTGTCCCAGAAGTCGACGTCAAGCCGGAATCAGGTAACAGGTTGAGTTACAATAGTCATCAGAATAATATAAAAGAAAATCCAAGTACTGTATTTTTCAAATTATATTGCACACACCCTGTGATGATTTTCGAACTCCTGTTGCTACAATTTTCTACTTTTTTCAAATTTTATTATATCTATGTTATCCCGGATAGTGCTTCTGCAACCTGTAATCTTCAGTTCTAAGCCAATTGCTGCAGCTTGGAAAATAATGTCACTTTTTGCCTAACCAAGTTTTAAAAATTAAAATTTCGCCCAACTTCAATTGATTGTACTGAAAAAACAAATTGTACAACATCAATTTGGCAAGTTACTTCAAATGTTAGCACACTTAATAAGGATTGTAAAATACTAAACACTCACTATATTCTTTTTTAGATTGGACTAAAAGAAGTTTTTGTTAAAGAAATTCAGTTTCGTTTTATTTCAAGGTTTAATAAATTCACAAAAGATGTTCAAACTGCCCTCCACTGCACTGCAAGACATCTTTTCAAAAAAGATCTGGATACAGGCGGGCGAATCTTCCGTTATTGACGAATTGCATTGCTTCCCTAATTCTCTCCTAAAGCTGAGGTACATTTTGAATTTGTTTTGAATGAATTTTTTCCCTCACTGCTCCCCAGTAAAAAAATCTAAGGGATTCGAATCAGGTGAACGGGCTGGCCACGAAATTGTACCAGATCGTCCTATCCATCTGCGCTGGGTAGCCATCTTGCAGAAACCATTTTCGTCTGAAAATACCAAGTGGCACTTCTTCAAGAATATTTGGAAACTGATTTCGTAAAAAATGTGAATAAATTTCTGCATTTAAAACCTCTGTCAACTCAAAAGGTCCTATAACTCTTCCGTTCAAAATTCCAATCCACATGTTCACTTTAAAACGATATTGAGATCTGTATTGTCTCATTAAATTCGGATTTTCTACGTGCCACTCGTTTAAATTGTGTAGGTTCATGTAACCATCTTTTTTAAATGTTGATTCATGCGACCAAAAAATTTTTCTAAGAATTGTGGGTCTCACCGGTTCTTTTGAGGCATGGTTTGGCAAAACGCAACCCGAAGTTCATAATCCTGAGGTAACAGAACTTGTACTCAGTGTACATGATATGGGTGGAGCTTACCTTTTTTCAATAGTCGATGAGCTGTAATTTTGGACACTCCAGTGCTTCGCTGAATTTCATGTAGCGAAGTACTTGGATCTTCCTCAACTGCTTGAAGCACAATATCGTCATAAGGTAAGGAAATTCTTCCTTCACCATGCACTTTGTTTGAAAGTCGCTCCGCTATGAAGGGTAAACGGTGGACATTCGTAAAAACTCGATGATCTGGATAACGATCAGCATTAGGTTATCTATCGCGATACATTCTCAAAGCTGCACTAGCACATCTGCATTCCCCATAAATGAGGTGCATACACAGACATGATGGCAATACACCATCACAGGTTAGTCCAGGTAAAATAAAAGTTCATCGTAAAGAGATCAAAACTATCCAAATCACAAGCAAACAAATCTAATAAACGAAGCCAAAAGTCGTAAGTACACAAATAACACGATCAAATACGGAAAGATGCGCAGTAGACCAAGGGGCGTAGCGTACTGATCTGTATTGCGTTTACGTGTGCCAATACCAAAAAGTAGCGTCACATTTTTTGATTGTCTCGGTCTTTACTTGACGGAAATTCATCTTCAATATAAGAAAAACAAATGTTAACTTCCGCTTTTTTATTGATTTACACGACAATTGTTTCGTCATACCATGACTCAATCAGGTGAGTATTTAAACTGAGGTATATATACAATGCAAAACATGACCTTAAATACACAGCTCTGGTATAAAAAATAGAGGGAAGGAAAGGGATGGTATAAAATTAATGAAAAATATTAAGAAGGGGGGTTCTGTTTAAATCTATTTGATCATTCAGTAAAATTTGTCCTTTATTATATCCATTAATCTCTAAAGTTTCTAACAGATTTAGTTTCTGACTTTTGTTTTCGATATGTAATATTTCATAGTTCATATTAAAATTATGGCCAGTCTCTAACAAATGGTTGGCATAAGTTGACTTCGGTTTTTGTACCAGAGCTGTGTATTTAAGGTCATGTTCTGCATTGTATACCTCAGTTTAAATACTCACCTGATGAAGTCATGGTATGACGAAACAATTGTCGTGTAAATCAATAAAATAGCGGAAGTAAAGATTTGTGTTTCTTATATTGAAGTGGCGTCACTATCTGTATCACTCGCACTTTATGGAAGGAGTCGCCCCATCTCATTCAAACCAGATTCTTAAAGTATTGGATGCACTAGAATCATTTTTAGAAAGTTCGAAGAAATTGTTCGAAACTGTGTTTCTTTAAAAAAGACCGTTTTTTTTGACCAATCTAAGAAATAATGTAGCAAGTGTTATACCATTTTACAATCCCTAATGAATGCGCTAATTTTTAAAGTAATTCGCCAAACTGATTGTAGTACATGATTTGAAGCAAAACACTTTATTTCCGCTTATTTTTATTTTTCAACGACAATTGTTTCGTCAATTACTACTCTGTCAAGAAAGTACCAGCAATTTTCAATTAAAACAACATTTTTACATTTAATCGTCAAAATTTATTGGGTCACCTTCAAAATAGGCTCCATTTGCTCCAATACATCTATGCCAACGGCACTTCCAATTATCGGAACATTTTTTATAGGCGCTTTCCGGGATGGACTTTAGCTCTCGCGCCGAATTTTGTTTTATGGCTTCAATCGACTCAAAACGGGTGCCACGAAGGTGCAATTTTAGTTTTGGCAAGAGGAAAAAGTCGCAGGGAGCCAAATCCGGCGAATACGGTGGTTGCTGAAGCACGTTTGTTGGGTTTTTGGCGAGAAAGTCAGTCACAATCGTAGCTCGGTGAGAAGGTGCGTTATCGTCATGCAAAATCCATGAGTTGTTCGCCCACAAATTTGGCCGCTTCTTACGGATACGCTCACGCAAACGTTTCATAACGCCTAGGTAATACTCCTTGTTTACCATCTGACCCTCTGGAACGAATTCGTAGTGCACCACGCCACGGATATCGAAGAAAACAATGAGCATCACCTTCATTTTCGAGCAGCTTTGGCGTGGTTTTTTCGGTTTCGGCTCATTTTTTGCCACCCATTCCGATGATTGCTGGCTTGTTTGCATATCGTACTCGTAGACCCAGGTCTCATCACCAGTTATAATGCATTCCATGAATGTAGAATCGGAATTACAGCGATCCAGCATGTCTGAAGCAACCTGTTCGCGATGACGTTCTTGAAGAAAATTCAGGTCTTTCGGTACGAGTCGTGCGGCCACCTTTCTCATGCCCAAAATATCAATCAAAATCGTACGTGCGGACTCGTGGGATATCTTAAGATCTTGTGCTATCTCTCTCAAGCTGGTACGACGGTTTTCCAGCACCCTTTCCTTAATTTTATCGACGTTATCTTCGATCGAAGCGGTCGATGGGCGACCACTTCACGACCGTCCTTGAAGGCTCTGTACCACTGATATGCACGAGTTTTCGATAGAGCATTATCACCAAAGGCCTTTTGCAACATTTTCAATGCATCGGCACACGAAAATTTATTTGCAACACAAAACTTTAAACAAATTCTTTGCTCAACGTAATCACCCATAGTAAAAATCGGCACGCACTCTGACATCGACTTACTTAATCAGCTGTTGCAAACACACTAGTTGACAGATCCAGCTCAAGCTTGGCATAGTAATTAAGGGCAGTGGTACCAACCTAGGAAAAAAAAAATTTACCTGCCTCATTGCCCCGCCAGATTTAAATCGATAATTCCCGGTACTTTCTTGACAGAATGTATAATAGTTGAGATCTAATTTGTTCATTCAGTTTGAAAATGTAGTAAACACTACGAAACTCGAGTCACTGTATATCAGTTATAATAAAAAGTGATAGCAAACAAGGTAATTCCTTATTTCATTCCATTAAAATGAACTATCACGAAGTAACGGACTACTCCATCCAATATTCACGAACTTATTTTCAAGTTTTGTCATTGTTTTTATATTTGAAAGGAATTTTAGTCAAGTAAAGACCGAATCGATCAAATATCGCTTAAAATTCACTCAACATTCTCGTTATCAAAGTAAGTTTGTTGTCCTCTTCATGGAAATAAAACTAATGCACTCAACATTTGGCAAGGCTCAGTGGGAGTTCCTGCATTACGTCGACCTCAGGGGGAACTCCCCTTCCTAACTCGTAAATAGCGTTCGTGCTTCAACTGGAGCGAATTAATGATTTTTTAGGCTTCATAATGATGGAAGCCCATAAATTATTCGCAGACTGCCATTATATTCCAGACTGGTTCATAACCTCATTCAATTTGAGAGCAGGTTCCTTCTTTTATTTATGTTCGCAACCCGAATCTCAAATGTTACCTGCATTGTGAACACGATTAATCGATCTGTCGAGCGTTATGCACTACAGTCTACTTTATTAAACTCACCCAGAAAATTTGTCGGATGTTGCATTGAAACCTTAATTATTTGAAATAACGTTAACATAAACAACGCAACCAGTTATACAAATATTACAGATAATAGCTGGAATTAATTCTCCAGAACCTCTACAGATTTTAATCTTGATAAATCTCATGAAAACATTCGGAATTAAATTTCAAAACATGTCCCAAATACACGATATCACTTTATTGACATATCGGGTGTTTTTTTTTAGAGTGATAGAACTTTAAATTGAAATAAAACACATTTGAATTAAGATTGAAGCCAATTTTTTTCTTATCTGAAAGATAAAAAAATTGAAACACCGAACCCAAACTTCACCAAAGAAAAAATAAAAAACTTACTACTAACCCATACAGACTCACAGAATAAAAAAGAAAAATCAATAGTAAAATCAATTCAAAACAAAATTCGGAATGATAATTTGATAATGACTAAAGCCGACAAAGGAAACTCTATTGTTACTCTATCCAAAGAAGATTATGACCAGAAAATAAACAATTTTTCAGAGAAAGAATCGCCCATACAACTAAAAAGAGATCCCACCGCAAAAATTCAACTAAAACTAAAAACAACGCTCAAAGATGTTCAAATTATTTTATCAGATTATGATAAATTCAAACTTATTAATATGAATCCTACACCTCCCAAACTATATGGCCTTATTAAAATTCATAAAGATAATTGTCCAATACGCCCTGTGGTATCATATATTAATAGCCCCCTTGCGAAACTAGCCTCTAAATTAAACCAAATTTTTGAAGAAACAACACAATTCAACTCACCCTATTCAATAAAAAATTCAATCGAGCATTACTCGCTGAAATCTTTATGTCCCGTTTTGAAAGAAAAATTCTAAAATTCACACACGCGAAGCATATCACTTTTTGGTACAGGTATGTAGACGATATATTGGCTTGCTTCTGCGGAACACATTCAGAATTAAATGAAACATTAGAATATCTTAATAGTTTGCACAATAACGTCAAATTCACCATGGAAACACAATTTGATAATAAAATAAATTTTCTGGACATAACTTTAATTAACAGTAATAATGAAATTTCCTTTGATATATATAGAAAACCCACATCAACTGATACAACAATACCAAATTTTTCAAACCATCCGATCAATCATAAACTAGCTGCTTATAGATCAATGGTACATAGAGCATTTTCAATTCCTTTAGATAATATTACGTTAAAGAGGGAATTGAATACAATCAGACAAATAGCCACAAAAAATCAGTTCGAAACCAAAACTATAAATTCCATCATAAACAAAAAACAAAAGCAACTAATTCGTAAACAAATTTACCCCATCTCCAAATCAGATCATAATAACAATAAATTCATAAAACTAACATATTTTGGACCAATTTCACAAAAAATAGCTCAAATTTTATCAAAATTTACATAGTAACAGCTTTCACGCCCTCCCATAAAATTTCTAATCTCTTTTTTAATCCGAAAGACAAAGAGAACCGACTGAATAATTCTGGAGTCTATAAATTGAGTTGTCAAGAGTGTAATAGTGTGTATATAGGACAAACGGGCCGACCTTTCCATAAAAAGGTACAAAGAGCATCAATCTGCTTTTAGGAACCGGAAGAATAATTCCAATTTTGCGAACCATTTCTTCACTACAGATCACTCGTTCCCAGAATTGAACAACCTTGTTATCTTGCACGTGGAAGCGAAAGGGAAAAAACTTGCCATCCTGGAATCCATAGAAATTGAAAAATATAAAAGGCACGTACCAATAATAAAACTACTTAACGAACAGACGGAACTTTGGAAAACCCCTCTCTTCGAAGCTCTGCCGAAGCCTACAATCCCCATATATAATAGTTGAGATCTAATTTGTTAGTTCAGTTTGAAAATGTAGTAAACACTACGAAACTCGAGTCACTGTATATCAGTTATAATAAAAAGTGATAGAAAACAAAGTAATTCCTTAAGTTCGTGAAGTTTCGTTAACACAGATCTCTGTTACTTCATTATTCCGTTATGTAATCATTAGGCTTTGTTTTCAGCTACAATCGAACGAAAGGATGACAGGGGAGGTCTTCTTCTTAATGTGCGGTATCAAGTCCCCTTGATGTTGGCGATTAACATAGCAAAACTCTCTCTATCTTGTGCCAATCTAAAAAGTTGTTCTGCTTTTCTCATTTGGGTCCATTCTTTAATACTTCTCGACCAACAGGCCTGTTTTCTGTCAATTCCTTCACGTCCCTCCATCTTACCCATCATGATCAGTGGAAGGAAGCCCAAATATGGGATACTAACTGACAAAGAAACTGCAACACCCAGAAGGAGCTGTTTGAATTTTAAATTTTTTTTGGTAAAAGATAGATAGTAGTATAGTAAGAGAAAAAAATCGTGAAGGTCTTTTCATGTAAACATTTTTTGTAACTCAAATATGTAGTCGTATTTTGCAAATTCTTTAAATTTTACAACAAACCAGCTGTTCGAGGAGATCCAAAGACGATGTTTAGTTATTGTTGAAATACCTACAGCGCGTGTACGCGGAATTTATGGCCAGCTAAGTGAATTTGAAAGAGGTCGAATTATTGGTCCTGGGAAGGTGGGGTTGTCATTTAGAGAAATCGCTAACCGTACGAACAGAAATCCAACTACTGTTATGAGATGTTGTCAAGCGTGGTTTGATAATGCCTACAATCGAAGAAGAGTAGGCACCGGACGTCGAAGGGGTACAAATGAAGTTCAAGATCGACGTCTAAGACTTATGGCTATTAGAGACCGATTTGCGACATTTCGATCTTTGGCTGATGAGTGGTTAGGAGAACAAGGCCATCCTATAACTCAGAGCAGTGCACACGACAGTCACTGAGTGTATAAAACACTCTCTACTGACGGTTTAGCACGATATCATCATTGCCGTTCCAGATCTCAAATCATTCGACATGCCAAAAGTTCAGACGTTGGACAGCATCAGCGGCGAAAGAAGAAACCGCCAAGAAATTGAGCAGAAGTCGGATAAGATGAGATCAGACAGATCGCCCAGAGAAAACACGCGGATCCGCAGATCCTGAAATAGCGGACAGATACGCAGTAGGTGGTCACTAGTTTGTGAGTGACCACATGGACAGGAATCATCCCCGACAAGACCCAGCCCTAAGAGGTTTGCCCTGAATGGGCCATGATCTGAAATAAAGCAAGCCAGTGGAAAAGCTGGTCTAAACCAGGAGTTGTTCTGGACAAACCTGACGAGCGGGATCCAGCCGAAGGTGCAACGGCCGTTTTCGGACCCCTCACTGTCCAACTGCCAACGAGACAATAACGCCTCAAAATACGACTCGGAGCAGCGGCTCACCACTAGAGACCGATCCTCTGAACCGATAGAAAAAGCAGGAAGAGAAGTGTCTTCAATATTGAAAGGAAGACCCTTCCTTAGAAGGTAGTGATCTGCTCGATATAGTATGTAGTAGTGCACCGGGATACTTCCAGTCACCACCTGTAATGTCGCCGTAGCCACAGTGCGACACATTGGGGAAACCAAGAGCAAGAAGTGCCTCTGTGCAGACAGGATAACCCGTCTGACATGGGAATGCTCAACTCGATGGAACCAGGCCGCAGCACAATAGGAGATGTTGGGGAGAAATATACACTTAGATAAAAGTGAGAATGAGCGAGATTGAGTGCCTCCCAAGGACCGTCTCAACCGCATCAACCTACAAGCTACAGCCTTTGATTTCTCACGCAGCGCCTTCACGTGTGGCAGAAAAGTAAGTCCCGAGTCTACCAGGACACCCAAATACTTTTGCTCACGAACCCAACGGAATGGCACACCCGAAACACATACCCTTGGAGGGCGACCTACGTGCAGACTTCCCTTCAACAATACTGCAGCGGATTTACTCATGGACACGGTCAGATTGTTACGCAAGAGCCATTCGACCGTAACATCAACTAGACGTTGATGTGCAGCCTCAAGAGCGCGACGACTGTTTGCCCCAACTAGAAGCGCCAGATCATCGGCATAGGCGATAGCATCCTGTAACTGTTCGAATGGTTTACCGCCGGATAAGATCTTTTGGACTACAGCATTATCGACCCCATCTTGTGTTACCACTGAGGGTTGAACATCGCCGGCAACGATTACAGTGGTGCAGAGAACGTCAACATTGGAATGTGGAATGACATCAGGCCGTCTTTTCTGATGAATTTCGATTCTCCTTGGGTGCACAGATGGCCGAAGAAGGGTTAGACGACGTCGGGGAGAAAGACGTGAACCTCAGTTTGATATTGAGCGTCATGTACACTGGACAGTAGGCGTTATGGTATGGGGTGCTAGTGCACATGCAAGGTCACCTTTAGTTTTTATTCAAGGTAACATGACAGAGCTGCGTTACCTTCAAGAAATAGTGGAGCCATATGTTCTCCCTTACCTTAACCGGCTCGAGAATGCAATATTTCAGCAAGATAATGCTCGACCTCATGTTGCCAGAGTTAGTTCAAACTTTTTTGAAGCCACCCATGTGAATCTTTTGCCATGGCCGCCCATATCCCCCGATCTTCCGCCAATAGAGCATGTTTGGGTCATCATGGGTAGAAGGCTTGGAAATTTACCCCAGCCCCCATGGACTGTGGCGGCTCTGAGACATGAACTACAGGTAGCTTGGGATAGTATCCCTCAAGAAGATATAGACCATCGCATTCCATCAATGCCAAGACGTGTTGGGGAGTGTATAGATAATCGCGGTGGGCAAACACATTATCAACAAATTTATTAAAAAAATTGTGAACCCTTCGTTTTTTTCTTCAAATTTCAATCATTTACTCCTTGCTATATTATCTATGTTTTACTAAAACAAATTTAAAATTTCAACAGCTCCTTCTGGGTGTTTCAGTTTCTTTGTCAGTTAGTATATTTTTCTAGTTTTGATAATGTCAGCCAGCTCACGAACTGTATTCACTCTGCTAAAGATTCTTTCGTTTGTTTGCATAGCCGTCCACGGTATTTTCGGTATTCGTCTGTACAACCACATTTCGAATGCTTCTATGCGGTTATTGGTAGATATTTCCAGGTTCCATGCTTCGACACCATAGAGCAGAACCGATCATATACAAGAAAAACCTGGGACCGATTTTCTTTTTGTTTAACGAATAATAACAGCATAAACATTAGGTAACACTTTATTTCAGTGGTTTCGAAGTGGCTTCCTTTGGCGACGATACATAGCTTCAGATGCTTCTTGAAATTTTCGGCAGAGCCACAGCTCTTCGGGCGAAAATCGGTCCCATTCCAGGGATTGCTTCAGGGACTCCAAACTTTTGTGGTGTTTAGCACACGCCCCTGAGCTCCAAAATCGACCGCGCGTTCTGCAGATGTAATGACAAACCTGGATCCCCGAAAATCAAGGGTGCTTTGCCGCTGGCGCAAATTCCAGCCCAGACCATGACGGATTGCGGATTTTCACGCCTCTGCGGACCAGATTCTGTCGTTTTGGTGGTTGTGGGATTGTTCTACGGTGAAAAGCTTCTCGCCTGTGAAGAGAATGCGTTCCCACTGCTGACCAGCGGCGAGACGAAGTAGTTGGCGTCACCTTTGAAGTCGTACGCGTTTGTTTTCATCCATGAGGAGTGGTACTTTTTGGAGCTTGTATGGCTTGAGGTTGAGCTCCTTTTTGGACATTTGACGAACGAATTCACTGTTGATACCCTCGGATTTCGATTGACTCGTTTCTTGCAATTGCTAAGCGTAATGACAGTGCGTTTTCCCCCTCTTCTTGGAAGACGACTATCATGACCAAGCTCCTTGAAACAGCAAATTGCATCGAACACCGTTTGTCGAGGCACATTGAGCAAACGGAGAATGTCGCTTTGATTCTTAACTTGAAGAAAGAGCTCCATAATTGCACTATGTTTGTTTGACATTCTGACACTCTGCAAACTAACGTAATATCAAACTGAAAATTCACATATAAGTACAAGAAAGCGTAGAGAATCTAAAAGAATAAAAATTATTTGGCTGCGCCTATATACGTTTGTTCCAGATCACCGTAAAATTTGTCCGAAGTTTTTCTTGTCACCCTGTATTCCAAATAAATGCTGGCAAAAAACTTCAGATTTTTCTGAACGAATAAACAGATAGTGACTCATATGAGTATCTATAGTTAATTTGGAAATTCCAGTGACAGGCTCCAACATATCTTATCGGTGTATTATCCTCCACTTTTCCTTTTGTTTCTTTTCGAATATGCTTCGTTAAAAATCCATATAATTTCATTTGTAATCAATTCAGAATATAACTTACATAATATACGATATAACGTCACGGATTTTATGTAATAAAATCCTGTACACCAAAATAATGACGATTCAGGGAAAATATTCCTACTGAAAAACAATAATTAGTTGGAAACAGCCTTTCATTTAATATTCTATGATTCGCTAAAACACTAATGCTTCACATATCAATGAAATGTCAAGAAAAATTCTTACCATTGTACATTAGTGACTCGTTAGAGAGTAATTGGATCAAAAGCATTCAACTAAGATCAGTTCTGACAGAACTCGTGAAAACAAGCATCGGGTATTTTTTTAGAGTGATAGAACTTTCGATAGGGATAACTGTGATTTGACAGAAGGCAGAAGCCGTGTTGTTTTGACATTTCTATTCAGTAAGCATTGACAAATTATCATGGAAAGACTCACGCCGCAACAACGTTTCCAAATTGTTGAAATTCATTTTCAAAATCAGTGTTCTATTCGCCAAACTTATAGAGCAATTCCTGAAATTTATGGTTTACATAATCGTCCATCAGAGCAGCTTATTCGTCGAAGTATCTATAGATTTCGAACAATATTTTCTCTACTCGATGCAACAACAAGACAAAGAACTGAACGTACAAAAGAAAATATCGCTGCTGTAAGTCATAGTGTTAATGATGAGCCAAATTTGTCTATTCGTCGACGTTCACAACAAGTTGGACTCTGTGCATGCACCACATGGAATATTTTGCGTAAAGATCCAGCTGATTCAAGAACTTAAGCCACTTGACCATAATAAGCGTCGTTTGTTTGCTGATTGGGCCCTAGAACAGCTTGAAGTGGATCCATTTTTTATCGTAGAATTGTGTTAAGTCATGAAGCTCATTTTTGGTTGAAGGGCTACGTACAACAATCCTCAAGAAGTTCCATTGGATCCTGAAAAATGCACTGTATGGTGTGTTTTACACGCTGGAGGCATATATTCTTTCGAAACGATGCTGGAGCTAATGTTACAGTGAATGGTGCTCGTTACAGATCGATGATGAATGATTATTTGTTTCAAAATTTCAATTGTATCGACCCAGAAGTGGTTTGGTTCCAACAAGATGGTGCTAAACTTCATGCTGCTACCGCAACAATTGATTTATTGAAAGAAAGATTTGGCCATGACATTATTTCGAGAAATGGTCTAATTAATTGGCCTCCAAGATCATGCTATATAACTCCACTGGATTATTTTCTTTGGGGTTATGTCAAGTCGTTGCTTTATGATAACAAACTAAAAACAATAGACGCTTTGGAAGCTAACATAACTCATGTTATTGATGAAATAAGGCCGAATTGACTCGAAAAAGTGGTCCAAAATTGGTCTTGTCGAATGCGGTTCCTCAGAGCTAGTCGTGGTGGACATATGCCGGGCATTATTTTTAAAACATTAATGTCATCAAATTATCTTTCAAATACAAAAAAATGTTTAATGTTTGATTTCAATTTAAAATTCTATCAAAGTCGATATAACAAAAAAGTCGATATAACAAAATTTTGTTTGATATTTTGGATATTTAAAAAGCCTCTCCTCTTTATTATTTGGGTGAATTAATTCCCGTTCGATCCTTGTCTTCACAAAACATCGAAATAAAAATCGTTTCAAAATATGAGTAGTAAGTGTTTTTTTATTACAATACAACTTCGGAACCACAAAAACGATTACCCTGTACAGAAATTATAGTGTTTGCCTTGTACATAATGCGCCCAACGCAAACGTGATATTTTCGTCGTAAAAATTCCTGCAACAAAACGACCGTGATTTGATTACGTCACGGCACAAGTGATAACGTAACCGAAAGTTGTTAACGCACTCTACGATATTGTATCGATTATCGTTCCGTTTCGACGGACGCTAGAAGATACCAATGTGGGACATCTAGCTCGAAAAATGTCAAGGTATACGCGTATTCGGACGGTGCAAAGCCTGTAACCTGCTGTAATGGTGTAAACGGCATTGGACGGTGACGAAATGTTGGGGATTCGTTTTAAAAGTCGATATTTGTAGCTTTCAAGAAGCGTATCGATTAGGAAGGCACTTTGGTTGCCATCTATGCTAGAGTAGCGGCAACGTCGAAAAGGAGAGTGCGACTGTTACAGGAATCTGTTCAGGGAAGCCTCAGTGACTCTTCAATTTTGTACAGTTCACTACCACGCGGATAGATGGCGGGATCGACATCTTTTAACCATAGACACATATGGTAATCACAAGTCCATGCTTTTACCGCTTTTTATTTGATGTGTTGGATAATTCCCTATGGAGAATTTGATGGGGTCTGTTTTCATTTCAGTGTGAAATTCGGAATACTGTGCGTACATTTAAAAGGAACACATTTTTTGCATGGTGCTCAATAAGGTTTTCCAAATTTTGCTTTCCAACAGAATATTTGGTGAATGAAGGTACGTAGATATTTTTCATTAATTGTTTTTATTTAGCGCGCAAATAACTTCCAACTGATGAGAATATGGCTTAGAATTTCAGATTCCTCTTATCGAGAATGTGCTTTCAATTGTTTCAAAAGGGAAATGAAAGTGACTTTTTTGAACATTTGTGGTGATGGAATTTGTTATTCCTATATATCCAAATGTGCTGTATGTATCCAATCGATACAAAGTTGTCCTGGATGATGGATCTGGATTCTGGATGGTTACGGTCAGTACTTAAAGTTTCTTTATTGGTTATTGCCGCTCCTATGTGTTGATAATTCTCTATGTCTATAGATTATCAGTAATATTTGAAGAGAAACCTACGTATAATAGTAAAATTTCAATATACATTTCTTGAGCCGCATGTATTTAACTGTCAAATAAAATTTCTTATTATTCAACTTCTTTTCATATAAAAGATTTGATTCGAGCAGTTGTCTGGATTAAACAGAAATTACTTAGCGTGAGAACACACGTTTGAAAAGTGAGGTTATTTTGGACATATATTATAAGCACTGTTTTATGAATTTTTCATCCTATTTATCTTTAAAATATTTTAACTTTTGAATTAAATTAATCTCATATTTGCTTGTTTTGGGAATTTGGTGATATTTTACAGCTTGGGAATCCACATCCGAATATTTCATGCTATCTGCTATTGTGACATAGGTTAAGGATTTGGACCAAAATATAGTAATTGGATCAAATAGGCCTCAATAAAATATTGCTGTGGAAAAAGATACAGGGCGTTAAAGCTGAATTTTTTGCGTGTTCTGTTAATATTTCACTGTGTATGTCTCAATTGTTATCAAAATCATTCACAGAGGCAAAACTTTGGACCAGGAATATCATTTTATGTATCGAGTACTTCACTTTTTGTTATAGGGGGCACCACGCCACATGAATCATTCCTGATTATGAAATGAAGTGGTTGCTTTGTTTGGCTAAACTTGATAGTGATTTTGATTAGAAAATACGATACAAAAATAATTTTTTCGTAATACTAGTACTATTGTTAATAATTCCACCCGTTTTAGATTTTAAATAACAGTCAGTAAAGAAACTTGTAACGTTAGGCTTCTGATTCAACAATAAAGAAGAATTAGAAATAATTCAACATGAAGAGAGCATGAAGTAAATGTTCTGCGTGGCCTCCTTCGATTTCTATGCCGTTTCTAATTCATGTAATTAAAGACTTGCGTGTGTCAAAGAAAACTTTATAAAATCAGTCGCATTTTGTATTCTTCTCCAGAGTTCGTCTCGAAAATTAATTTCTTGGGCATAAACTAAGGATTTCATGTCCCCAAATATACATTCTAGCTGCAGAACGACATTTCTTCATTCGTAAAATGATTTAATTTCGTTAGAATATTATTGCTGTAACCTAAGGTGATTTGAAATGAATATCATTAATGAGAAATGGAATGAAATAAGAAATAACCTAGTTTTCTATCACTGTTTCACTAACTGAATATACAGTCAATCGAGTTTCATAGTGTTTACTATATTTTCAAACTGAATAAAACAAATTATGTTTCAACTATTATACAAATTTTTTGAAAGCTTCGGCCAAAGGTCCGCCTACTCATTTAATAGTTATATTGCTAAAAAGATCTTGTGCTTAAATATTTCCATGGATTCCAGGATGTCCAGTTTTTTTCCTTTCGCTTCCAGGTGCAATATTTTAAGATTGTTCAATTCTTGGAAGATATGATTGGTTTAGAAAATTTATTTTGTGTCTACTTTTAAAAGAGCCAAACTTCAAGGGGAGATCATAAAAGTTATTTGCAACAAAAAATGTCATATAATGTCATATGGTTATTCTTCAATTTAACATTTCACGAAATATTTCAAGTTTTTCCATAAAATCAATTATACTTCATTTATCTTTGTAGTCCCTATCAAATTTGACCACATATCTGGAAACGGCATTAAATTTGCTGCAAGGAGTTCTGTGTGCCAAGAAATACTTATTGCGGGCGTGGGACGAAGATGAATATCAGGATTCTGAAGTTAACAAAATCTGTCATATTCCTCAAATGGTTTTATCGATGAAAAATTATTTATTATCGTCATGTTTTCTTTTCAGCAAAAAATTCCTTATTTAGTGAATGACATGTCAACTTTTGTGCAAGCTGTTTGTCTTCTGCCATAATATAATGGCTAAGAAGATAACAACGAAAAGTTGAAATATTCCAAACTCTATCTTGAAAATTCTTATGATTGAATATTGAAGGATTTCTCATGGAAATCATGAATTTATCTATCGAATCAAAAAAATTCAGATGTTGAACTATTTCAGTCGTTACTATTTGGTTATTTGATCATAATTAAAACAAGTTGTAAAAATTACTATGTTTTACTACCAATAAATTGATATTTTACACATTTAATTGTGACTAGAGTTGCGGAAATTAACTATACCATCTTCAGACAGCTAAAGACTCAACAAGCAGAACAGGGTATTTATGAATATACAGAGGTAGAAGAAGTAATAAAATCAGGTTAAAAAAAGGTTTAACATGAGAGGACGCTAAACAACTATTAGAACGTCAAAGAAGATTGGTAAACAGATGTTACTTATTTAAATAACTCAAGAATTTTGGATTTACATTGATCCCTACAGTCATTCATTATTTTTACATTATTTTATTGTGGACTAATTTGAAAATTCCAACAGATTCTAAATGATCAAGTTTCTTTCCTTTCGATTCTACATGTAAAACTTTAAGTTTATCTATTGTCGGAAAAGGATTTTTGGAGGTTTTCTAAACAATGAGTGGCAAAAGTAGAAGTTGGTTTATTTTTAATGAAATTCATTTTATGTTCGTTGAACCTCATCTGGAAAGACGTTCCGTCTGTCCTAAATATTTATTACTACACGTCGAACAAGATAACTCATAAACTTGCGATTTATGTATCGGGTGTTTTTTTAGAGAGATCGAATTTTCGATAGAGATAACTGTGATTTGATTGAAGGTAGAAGCCATGTTGTTTTGACATTTCTGTTCAGTAAGTATTGACAAACTCTCATGGAAAGACTCACGCGGCAACAACGTTCACAAATTGTTGAAATTTATTTTCAAAATCAGTGTTCTATTCGCCAAACTTATAGAGCACTTCGTGAAATTCATGGTTTACATAATCGTCTATCAGAGCAGCTTATTCGTCGAATTATCGATAGATTTAGGATAACATTTTCTCTACTGGATGCAACAACAAGACGAAGAACTGTACGAACAGAAGATAATGTCGCTGCTGTAAGTCATAATGTTAATGATGATCCAGATTTCTCTATTCGTCGACGTTCACAATCAAGTTGGACTCTGTGCATCTACCGCATGGAGAATTTTGCGTAAAGATCTTGGTTTACACCCATACAAGATTCAACTGGTTAAAGGACTAAAGCCACTTGACCATAATGAGCGTTGTTTGTTTGCTGATTGGGCCCTAGAACAACTTGAAGTTGATCCACTTTTTTATCGTAAAATTGTGTTTAGTGATGAAGATCATTTCTGGTTGAACGGCTATGTAAACAAGCAAAATTGCCGTGTATGAAGTGAAAACAATCCTCAAGAAGTTCTGCAGGTTCCGTTGCATCCTGAAAAATGCACTGTGTGGTGTGCTTTACTCGCTGAAGGCATTATCGGTCCATATTTCTTTAAAAACGATGCTGGGCTAATGTTACAGTGAATGGTGCTTGTTACAGTTCGATGATCAATGATTATTTGTTTCAAAATTTGAATGGTATCGACCCAGAAATGTTTTGGTTCCAACAAGATGGTGCTACACCTCATGCTGCTACCGTAACAATTGATTCATTGAAAGAAATATTTGGCGATAACATTATTCCAAGAAATGGCCCAATTAATTGGCCTCCAAGATCATGCGACATAACTCCACTGGATTATTTTCTTTGGGATTGTCATGTCATTGGTTTATGCTGTATTGGAACGATTTGGAAGCCAACATAACTCGTGTAATTGATGAAATATGGCCTGAATTACTCGAATAAGTGGTTCAAAATTGGTCTGTTCGAATGCGGTTCCTCAGAGCTAGTCGTGGTGGACATATGCCGGAAATTATTTTTGGAACATAAATGTCATGAAGTCATCTTTCAAATAAAAAAAATTTGGCTTCAATCTTAATTTAAATGTGTTTTATTTCAATTTAAAGTTCTATCACTATAAAAAAAAACAGCCGATATGTTTGGAGTTGGGTCTTTTGCATTAAATAATATGGATGATAATTTATTTTGTGTTTTGAAAGCAATATAAACAACTAATTTTGAAAAAGTATTGGCCACTTTTTGACTTAAGCTACCGAAGTACGATGAAGAAATGAATTTTTTGTTTTCTTCAGTTTTTATTATGGGATAAATATCGTATATAGCTATTCTAGCTAATTTTTATCGTACTTCGATAGCATAAGTTAAAAAGTGGCCAATAGACGAGATTCAACGATAATAAAATGAATTTCATTAAGAATAAACAAACTTCTACTTTTGCCACTCATTTTTCAGAAAACGGCCATCTTTTTCCGACAATAGATAAACTTAAAATTTCACATGTAGAATCAGAAGGAAAGAAACTTTATTGTATAGAATCGTTGAAATTTTCAAATTAGTTCGCAATAAAAATAATGAATGACTGTACAAATCTATGTAAATCCAAAATTTTTGAAATTTAAATAAGTAACATCTGTTTACTAATCTTCTTTGACGTGCCGACGTTCTAATAATTGTTAAGCGTCCTCTCATTTTGAACCTTTTTTAACCTGTTTCTATTACCTCTTCTAGCTCTGTATATTCATAAAAACCCTGTTCTGCTTATTGAGTCTTCAGTTGTCTGAAGATGGGATAGTTAATTCCCGAAATTCGAGTCACAATCAAATGTGTAAAATATCAATTTATTGGTAGTAAAACATAGTAAATTCTACAACTTGTTTTATGAAAAAATGTAAAGGAAACAGACTACTACTACTTATAACAGTTGTTCTTAATGTCCATAGCCTTGTTCAGTATATTTCACACATCGTTTTCGCACTGAATCTGTAAAGTTCACAACGTTTCTGATGCATTTCTCCACAACACAATGTTACTCTTTCGATCAGATCCTCTCGAGTCTGAACGCGAATTTGATATACTTTTTCGTTCAAGGTGTTCCAGACATAAAAATTCAAAGGCGTAAAGTTCTTGGTGACCATCTTACCGGGTCGTACCTTCCAATCCAGCCCTAAATATTTATTCAATCCGGCTATTATGAGCTGGGACATGCATTTGAAACTAGACATTTCGTCTGTTAGCCAGGGGCTCTTCATCCAATATGTCCCTGAAGCTGCTATGGATTAATGTAATGAATTCTTCAGCGTTGTGTAATTGTTGAGATACAATTTGTTTTATTCAGTTTGAAAATGGAGTAAACTCGAGTTGTGTATATTCAGTAAATAAAAAATTATTAGAAAACTTAATTAAATTCTCATTTTATTCCATTTTGAATTGAACTGCCACAAAGTAACGTGCTACTCCATTCAATATTAAATGAGAAATAACCCTCGATTCCGCGGAATTCCCGCAGCAAAACAATCCCAGAAGCGCCGCGTCCCACCCTTCAGCCCCTCGCCGGCGAAAAAGAGAAAGACTCACGACCGTCTCCGATATCCATCAGAAAAATTAAGAATCCCTAATAGAGCAATTTAACCGCACAAAACGGCGTGGCCTGGGGCGGCGCAGGAGGAGGCATCATTGTTCTCTCTTCCCTGTGATTTCGCCGACAATTTCCCATGAATATTGAAATTAGCCTCGGTCCGACAAAGAAATGAGTCGCTCGGCTACCGGTCATGAATCGGCGTACTGCCCGGGCTTGGACGGTCCGTTGGGCCGTCAGCGTAACATCGCTTGATTGGGTCCGTGGACCGCTGTGTTTCGGAGGTGTCCTATGGACCGTTAGCGACGGATATTCGACGGTGATTGTTTGCGTTCGTCTATTTATCGGATTCGAAGATTTTGGCTCGTCCGCTTGGTTATTGTTGAATGAATTAGGCTGGTTTACACACGTCGTCAAAAGTTTTGACTCCACCTTATCAATTCTCAACTTGTTGAATGTAACATGACAGTTGTTTGTGTGTTGAATCTTCACTATCTTATCACTTGAATGAAAACAATAAACCAGCAAAAAATTTTCCTTTTTCGGGAGAATACAGTTGTATTCGAAGTTATTAGTTTTCAGCCAATAACGAGAGTTGTAATATTGAGAATATTCCGTGGAAAATGCTGGACATCCAATTTCTCAGTTTGGCCAGGCAAGAATAATAGCTCCAAATCAAGAAGCTTTGTCGAACTAATAACAAATTGCGCAACGTTTGAATATTCCACGGACTTCATTAAGGCGCAAAGTGGCCCTTTTCCTGGAAACCGGCAACGGTCCCCGGAGACCGGTGCCTGGTCCATCCAGATTAACATCTCCAAGGGAAGATCACTATATCGCAAATTTCACTCGAAGGAATCGAACGGTATCTGTAACAGCCTTTCGAAGTCATATATTGAGAACCTATAGACCGGTAGTCTCAACCAGTACCATAAGGAGTCGGTTGCATTTATCAAATTTAAGGGCAAGAAGTCCTTTGAGAGTACCTCGGCTATTACCTGGACCTATTGGCAATGGTTCTGCCCATTGCCAAGACTAGCTTTTACCACAATGGCGCAACGTACTTTTTTCGGACTAGTCACGATTCGGTTTACAAAGTGATCGTCGACGAGAAAGTGTTTGGAAAGCTCCAGGTAGAGCGACTCAATTTAGCCCGGGAAGTTGTGCCCTTTCAAGGCGGATCAATAATGTCTGGGGGGGTAAAATACTTACTGCTGATGTTATTAAAGTGATAGAACTTTCGATAGGATAACTGTGATTTGACAGAAGGTAGAAGCCATGTTGTTTTGACATTTCTGTTCAGTAAGCATTGACAAATTATCATGGAGAGACTCGCCGTAACAACGTTTCCAAATTGTTGAAATTTATGTTCAAAATCAGTGTTCTATTCGCCAAACTTATAGAGCACTTCGTGAACTATCGATAGATTCCGGACAACATTTTCTCTACTCAATGCAACAACAACAAGACAACGAACTGTACGTACAGAAGAAAATATCGCTGCTGTAAGTCATAGCGTTAATAATGATCCAAATTTGTCTATTCGTCAACGTTGACAACAAGTTGGACTCTGTGCATCCACCACATGGAAAATTTTGCGTAAGGATCTTGGTCTACACCTATACAAGATCCAATTGGTTCAGGAGCTTAATCCACTTGACCATAATAAGGGTCGTTTGTTTGCTGATTGAGCCCTCCAACAGTTGAAGTTGATCCACTTTTTTATCGTGAAATTGTATTTAGTGATGAAGCTCATTTTTGGTTGAACGGCTATGTAAACAAGCAAAATTGCCGTATATGGAGTGAAAAAAATCCTCAAGAAGTTCTGCAAGTTCCACTGCATCCTGAAAAATGCACTACTGTATGGTGTGCTTTAGACGCTGGAGACATCATGGGTCCATATTTCATTAAAAACGATGCTGGAGTTAATGTTACAGTGAATGGTGCTCGTTACAGATCGATGATCAATGATTATTTTCAAAATTTGAATGGTATCGACTCAGAAGTGTTTTGGTTCTAACAAGATGGTGCTACACCTCATGCTGCTACCGTAACAATTGATTTATTGAAAGAAAGATTTGGCGATAACATTATTCCGAAAAATGGTACAATTAATTAGCCTGCAAGATCATGCGACATAACTCCACCGTATTATTTTCTTTGAGGTTATGTCAAGTCATTGATTTATGCTGATAAACCAGAAACAATAGATGCTTTTGAAGCCAGCATAAATCGTATTATTGATGAAATAAGTCCTGAAATATTAGCAAAAATGGTCCAAAATTGGTCTGGTCCAATGTGGTTCCTCAGAGCTAGTCGTGGTGGACATATGCCATTTGCTTCTCGAAATAATTGTCAATAATTTGATATTCTTTATATCTCTGAATAGAGGATTTAAATTATTGTCACCCAGTTTAAAAGCCCCAACAATATCCAGGGTAAGTTAATTATTCGTTGTTAATGAAGGGGAGTCGACAGGAAATTATTATTGTTGCAGGGTATTTGGTTGTATTTGAAAATATTTGTATATATTTGGTTGTATTTGATGTTATTTGGTTATATTTGGCTATACTTGGTTGTATTTGGATGTATTGTATATATTTATACTGTAAATATTTCTACTGGATGGTCTTTAGAAGAATTTTTGTATGGTCTGAAGTTTGGTAAACCAACGGATATTATTAGGAGTACAAATAAGTTTCCGCCGTTTTTTAACACAAATTAAAAATTTATTATAGAATAACGGTAATATAAATAAATGACTGCTTGCTGAGTGACTTCTAATGTTAGAGCAAGTTCTTCTTGTATTTGAGATGAATCTTCCTCCAATAATTCCTCCAATTCTGCATCCTCGTAAATTTTTGGCCTTCCACTGCGATCTTTGTCTTCTACGTCGAAATCACCGTTTTTAAACTTTTGAAACCACTCTCGACACGTTCTCTCACTCAAAGCACCCTCATCATATGCTTCTACGAGCAATTGATGCGCCTCAGCAGCAGATTTCTCTAAATTAAAGAAGTAAACTAATATTTCCCGCAAATGACGCTTACTTGGCTCAAATTTTGACATTTTCAACTTATAAAAATTATATTTTACCAATATAAAATCAATGATATAAACAGGTTATGTTGTTCTTGAATGTCCAAACTATTTTTTAAGCCGGTTATCATCTGCGAAAGCTAACCGAAACTCCGTGCCGCGCCATCTACAATAAAACGGCGGAAACTTATTTGTACTCCTAATACATTGAATATTAGACCGTGGGAAATTGTCAACTGTTGAAGATAAGTACCTTTTAAAAGCTGAAGAATTAAAAAACTGTATGTATATATTTTTTTAAGAAAGATTTCTCTATGACGATCGATGTATATTGAATTAAGAAAATACTGAAGTTGCTATATTTAGATTAATAAGTGGGTTTGATTATTTTATTCCATAATCATATTGGATAATAAATAATAATTGGTTGAAGAATATTCCATCACGCATTGATTATAATTGTGCAGAAATATTTAGTTCAATTTGTTTATCACCTTCAAGCAATCAAAAACTTCAACTCATTGAGATCCTCATTTCGTTTTGGTGATCAGGCAATTAAATTACCGCTCTTAAAAACAAGGGAACCTTTTTTACTTCACGGGATTTTCATGATTTATTTGTTTTCTTTTTCTGAAATAACCGGTTACATCGTAAATTGATTTTAAAACCAATAAAAAAAAATTGTCTTCAGTCTTAATTTAAATGTGTTTCATTTCAATTTAAAGTTCTATCACTCTGAAAGAAACACCCGATACGTAGAAAGAATCGTTGAACCAATCATTGTTCCTCTGCGCAGAGAATTTGGGGATAATTTCAATTATCAGGATGATAACGCACATGAAGGTTTCAAAACATTCTTCAAGAGAACAATATCAATAGAATGAACTGGCCAGCAAACTCACCAGACGTGAATCCGATAGAGCACGTATGGGATTACTTAGGGAGAGCAATATCCAATCGCCAAAATTCTCCATCAACTTTTCAGGAGTTGAGTTTAGCCCTTCAGGAAGGGCGAAAAATTTCATTGATGACTTGATTCATACAATGCCTAGGCGTATTGGGCAGTTGATTGAAAGGAGTGGTGGTAATACAGGCTATTGAATTTGGATTCAGTTGTGGAATTACTATAATTAATCATAAATAAATAGCCGATAAATTTAGATTTTTCTCATTTTTCCTATTTTGTCTCATCCTGCATAAAGCAACGAGTAACATACAAAGATTTTCTATCAAATATATTGCAGTTTAAATAGAGGAATATATCCATCTCATTCCCACAACATAGATTGTTTATTTCTTGAGAAAACTAGGGGGACAAAACTTTTGACTATGTGTGTACATTCGAAATATTTGCGAATTGAACACTTCAGTCAATTTGACATGTTTAAGATGGACCGGAAAGTAAATTAAAACGAATAAATTATTAAAAAGTGTTATTTTTAATCAATAACACTGGTCAACACAAGTATTGATTCCTTTATTTTTTTCTGTTATTGTGTATTTCTATGACCCTGACTATGAAATACATCCTGGGAGATTGCTAACAGCTTTACTTTTAGAGATATGAGGGTTGCCTTCCATAATTAGCGTTTAGAGAATAAGAACAAATATTAATCATCGAAAATCGCTTTATTGTTTTTCAAAATATTCCACATGAAGATCTATACACTTCTGCATGCGTTTGAACCAATTGTCGAAGCACGTTGTGTTATTTATCGGGTCCTTCGGCATTAAATCAATTGTTACGGTAGCAGCATGAGGTGTAGAACCATCTTGTGGGAACCAAAACACTTCTGGGTCAATACCATTCAAATTTTGAAACAAATAGTCATTGATCATCGATCTGTAACGAGCACCATTCACTGTAACATTAGCTCTAGCATCGTTTTTGAAGAAATATAGCATACAAAAATAAATTCACAGCTTTGCTCAAGATAACAAAGAAAGAGTACTACTTCAAGCAGATTAAAGAGAACAAGGATAATCCAAGAGCCCTCTGGGAGAACATCAAAGAACTGACAGGTAGTAGGCAAGCCCAAGCTGAAATACTAGAGAACAAATACGTAAATGAAAATATAACAACCCCGGATAAATTAGCTCGAATATTCAACTCGTACTTCATTAATGTCGGTAGGGAGATCGCCAGCCAGATCAATGGACCACCAGTCTCTGTCATAAAAAGAAAAAGAGAGAACAAGACAATATTTTTCAGACCAACAGATGAGAAGGAAGTACTTGGCACAATAAACGGTCTTAAAAATCGTAAATGCCCTGGGGTTGATGGAATAACATCGGAACATTTGAAAATTGTTGGTGAATTTATAAAAGGGCCTCTCACCTATCTTGTAAATAGAATTTTTACAGAAGGAAAGTTTCCGGAAAATCTCAAAACAGCTCTAGTGAAACCGCTATATAAAAAGGGTGATCGAAAAGATCCTTCAAACTACAGGCCGATATCATTAATAAGTACAGTCGCAAAAATTGTAGAAAAAATTATAAAGGTGAGACTGGTTGAATTTTTAGAGGGAAACAATTTACTTTCCGGAAGACAGTTTGGTTTCAGACTGAAAAGATCAACTGAAGATGCTATCGTTTGTCTGACTGATGATATTTATCGGGCACTTGATGAGGGCAAATTCACATTAGGGGTCTTTCTGGACTTAGCCAAGGCATTTGACACTGTCAATTATCAGAAATTGTTAGACGTTATGATGGACTTTGGTATAAGAGGAATCGCAGGTGATTTGTTGCAATCATACCTTGAAAATAGAACACAATGCGTGCAGGTTAACGAAGACATCAGTGAATTACAAACAGTCTTAACCGGAGTACCTCAGGGAACGGTACTAGGGCCAGTGCTGTTTTTGATGTATATCGATGGATTGCTGTCTTTGAAGGTGGATGCCGATGTGTCATCTTTCGCGGATGATACAGTAGTTCTCTTTACCGGCTCTACTTGGGAAGAAGTTGTGAATAGGGCGGAATACAACATGGAAAGAATAAAAGATTGGCTGGATGAGATGGACCTGATGCTCCATATGGAGAAGACGAAATGCATGGTTTTCTCTAATAAAATATCAAGCCTACCCAAAATTGACCATCTGGTACTGAGGAATTGCAATTCTGGTGATTTTATTGAATGTGTATCATCGAAAACTTACCTTGGAGTCGAGATCGACCCTCACCTGAGATGGGACCTTTACATTGTCAAAGTGACCAAGAAACTGAGATCTTTGTTGTTTACTTTCAAACGCCTAAAAAAGCTTATGGATGATGGTTTTCTCAAAATTCTCTATCACGCACTTGTTGAAACACATTTACAATACGGAATATCAGGTTGGGGCGGAACGTACAAATGTCATAAAATACAACTGAAAATTATGCAAAAAACCTTCCTGAAAATTATTTATAACAAAGAACGAACTTATCCCACACAAAAACTTTTCGATGAGGTAACAATGTTCAACATGGAAAAACTTTACTATTAAAGGGTTCTTTGCCTACAGTACAGAAACAGGGGAGAACTGTCGTTTATAAAACATAATCACAACACAAGGCATAGGAGAGATTGCGAGTATGTAACAGAAAGGGCAGCTAAAGCGGTGGGTCAGACATCGTTTTATTATGCAGCTCCAAGAATCTACTCTCAAGTTCCACCTAATATAAGAAATATGAACAGCTTTCATTCATACAAAAAAAAGTTGAAAATCTGGTTGAGGAATTTGCTTCTAGATGAAATTGACAGGGTTTCTACTTGAAGACGCATTGGAGTGGTGAAAGTTGCTTGTTTTCAGCACGTGGATCTTGTTTGTTATTATCATTATTATTTATTTTTTCTGGATCATATTGCTTTATTTAAGTATTTGTGCAAATAGATTTTTTATTGTATTAATTTAGATTGTTATAATTTAGTATAAAATTTTTCTAAATTTATTTTGAAGTAAATCACATTAGTGTTGTTATTATTATTATATTAATTGTGAGAACTCCTTCATTTATGTAGTTTTGGGAAATAAACATTATTAATATGGACCGATGGTGCCTCCAGCGCGTAAAGCACACCATACAGTGCATTTTTTAGGATGAAATGGAACCTGCAGAACTTCTTGAGGATTGTTTTCACTCCATACACGGCAATTTTGCTTGTCTACATAGCCATTTAACCAGAAATGAGCTTCATCACTTAACACAACTTTACGATAAAAAAGTGGATCAACTTCAAGTTGTTCTAGAGCCCAATCAGCAAACAAACGACGCTTATTATGGTCAAGTGACTTTAGTTCTTGAACCAGTCGGATTTTGTTTAGGTGTAGACGCAAAGTTTTCCATGTGGTGGATACACAGAGTCCAACTAGTAGTGAAAGTCGACAGATAGACAACTCTGGATCATCATCTGACTTACAGCAGCGATATTTTCTTCTGTACGTACAGTTCTTTGTCTTGTTGTTGTTGCATCGAGTAGAGAAAATGTGAGCTCCTGATAACGCTCCTCCATTGTCATAAGATCCTGATGAAATCTTTCACCCTACTCCTCGCTAAAATCACCCAGATTTTGTGGAAATCAGTCTAAATGCAAGTGCAAGAAGTGGATTTTTATAGTCATGTTGCATATTAGCTCGTGCAAGTTCATATCCAAAACAAATGAGTTACAATTAAATGTGTAAAATATCAGTTTATTGGTAATTAAACATAGTAATGTCTACAACTTGTTTCAATAATAATAACTGTTATTTATTGAAGAGCAAATGGCAATCAACCTTGGGTCCTTAAGCCAATTTCAACCCAAATTGCATAAAAAAGTCTAATATGTAATTATTCAGAAGTGAACAAGTCACAATAACCTTAAAATGCCTTTGACACGACTTCGCAGTGCAAATGACAATCAAATATCGACATGCGCAGAAACGACTCTACTTTCCGGTCACCCTGTTATGACCTGAAGTTATCATTATTTTTATGTGAATATAAAAAAGCAGAAAGAATAAATTGTTGTTTCTTCTTGCAATATCAGAGTGTGCAGCATATTTGAAACTGAGTGTATTTAGGTATGGTTGACGAGGTTGTAACGTTAAAAAACGCTCCAGTGTTGATTTGAATCACAATCGCTAAAAAATGTCCCAATAATGTGATTAAGCTAAGACCATTAAGAAGTTCAAGTAGCATAGAGTTTTCCAGATCTCTTTCTTTCGTATTGTGGGGTTACACGAAGACACACATTGTGGTATTTTCATCGAATTAACGTACTAAATCCGTGAAAATCGTGGAATATTGAATTTTTATTGTTTCTTATAAGACGTCTAATCAAAAGGCGTCTCAATACCGGAGATCTTAGTACCGAACCATCTTAGTTCCGGACGCCCTACCGGTCACTTGGAACAATTGGAAACTGAACACCTGCTGATTATATGCAGAATAGGAACTATTCTTGGACAAAGCACTATCATTCCGACACCTTGTAGAACAATATTTCAGGAGAACCTCAAAGATAAGTCCTTACGTAAATCTTGGACCTCAAGCTTACTCTAAAATTGTATTATATTGTAAATAAGTGTCACTATTTTAATTGTGAAGTTGAAATAAGTATATAAGGGAAATAGATAGGGAGTAAGAGTTTGCATTTATTCAGGAAAGACAAGTTTTATTTATCTTTTCATTGGCGCACTATGAGGCATTTTACGAAGTAGAATGTTTCATGTGCGGACGGACAAAATCGCTATAGCAAACTAGAGCGTTTTAGTTTCATTTCCTTCTGTCTTTTTATCATAGCCTTCGTTGTGGTGGACTAGCAATTTTGGTTGCAAGGTGTCCAATGCATGACGATGATGAGTGTAGCCTCTGCAACAGACTACGTCGCTGAGGGGGTCCCAAAAACGCCACTACAGCAACCATCAACATCGCAAATTCGGGACATTATTAATTACCCCGAAATCAACATATCCTTGGAGACAGGAGTCTACTACAGCACCGCGGCCGACTACAATGACTTCATAACAATGCTTTATTATAACTGTATCTCGATTATTAATGATATCGGGGTGTGGAAGTGACTTTGCGCCTTTTGTCTAATTATATCCGAGGGTCTAATGAGTTTGGACCGAGCTAGGGATGACGTTACCGAGGCGCTTATCTCGGTTGCCTGGGTAGATCTAGGTGCTTACGTCAGTGTATCATATCTTGTGGTGGAGATTAAACTACCGGTTCGTATAGTTGGGGTCAACCTGAGTCTCATACGAGCAAGAGAAATCTTTCGTTCCTTCTTCGCGCAAGACTATTCAGCGGGATAAATAATAAAGAGAATAACTCAGTATCCTTATTCATTATACAACATCAAATGGAAAAAAACTCAACAAAAATAAATTGTCAATTAAAATTAATACATAAATAAATATTTGAATGTTTCGCTCCAAGCATGCGCACTTGAACTCTTCAGACAGGTGGTGTGCAACTTTGCCTGTGACAAAATGTTTTATTCCTGATCTTATATTTATGAAAACTAAATCTATTTCAAAAATAAACATAATACATAATTTTAAGAGCGTCTCCAAAACTATTTTTTTTTGAAATATTTAATATATTTAAATATTCAAATAAGTTACTTCAAAAACTCTCAAAGCATGTAGCACATCCTCGAAAAATAATTAGAATTCAGATAAGATCAGTCCAACTTCACATTCAAAAGATAAAATCAATTAACAATAAATAACTTACCCATACAACCTTGTCGAATCTATGTTTAATCAACATTAAAACTAGGTACATTTAAAATCCAAGGTTCTCTATGTTCTATGCTCACCACAAAAATCAAACAAAGTTTGTAAGGCACTTTATGGTCTCAGTTGAACCATTTGATATTTATATAATGAGTTTTTATATTGGGTGTTTTTTTAGAGTGATAGAACTTTCAATAAGGATAAGTGTGATTTGACAGAAAGTATTATAGAAGCCATGTTGTTTTGACATTTCTGTTCAGTCAGCATTGACAAATTATCATGGAAAGACTCACGCCGCAACAACGTTTACAAAATCAGTGTTCTATTCGCCAAACTTAAAGAGCACTTCGTGAAATTTATGGTTTACATAATCGTCCATCAGAGCAGCTTATTGGTCGAACTATCGATAGATTTCGGACATTTTCTCTACTCGATGCAACAACAACATCGAGACAAAGAACTGTACGTACAGGAGAAAATATCGCTGCTGTAAGTCATAGAGTTATTGATGATCCAGGTTTGTCTATTCGTCGACGTTCATAACAAGTTGGATACTGTGCATCCATGGAAAATTTTGCGTAAAGATCTTCCAGAACTAAAGCTACTTGACCATAATAAGCATGGTTTGTTTGCTGATTGGGCCCTAGAACAGCTTGAAGTTGATACACTTTTTTATCGGAAAATTGTGTTTAGTGATGAAGCTCATTTCTGGTTAAACGGCTATATAAACAAGTAAAATTGTCGTATATGGAGTGAAAACAATCCATTCATCCATCCATTTTTTGACTTCACCGTAATTGGAGAACTGCTTGCCATATTGCATCGATCGGAAGAGATGGTAATCGGAAGGATAAATGTCTGGGCTATACGGCGGGTGTTCCCATTTGAGCGTTTCTAAGTACGTTTTAACGGACGACCTGTAAAATAACTTTGTCGTGTCTGTCGGCGTATTGTGCCCGTTTTTCTCGCAATGCTCAGTTCAAACGCATCAATTGTCGTCGGTAATCCTCCCTTGTGATCATTTCGTTCGATTTAAGCAGCTCATTATATACCATACCTATCTGGTAAAACCAATTACACAGCATGATCTCGTCATGAATATTCCTCTTGATAGTTGATGATGAGATATCCATACGTTGTCCGACGTTTTGGATGCTTCGGATGGATATAGCTTTTAAACTCTATCAATTCAACAATTATCGGGTATTTTCTTTAGAGTGATAGAACTTTAAATTGAAATAAAACACATTTAAATTGAGATTGAAGCCAAATTTTTTTTTATTTGAAAGATAATTTTTACATTCATGTTTTAAAAATAATTTCCGGCATATGTCCACCACGACTAGCTCTGAAGAACCGCATTCGACCAGACCAATTTTGGACCACTTTTTCGAGTAATTCAGGCCTTATTCAATCAATAACACAAGTTATGTTGGCTTTCAAAGCGTCTATTGTTTCTGGTTTATCAGCTCATACCAATAACTTGACATAATCCCAAAGAAAATAATCCAGTGGAGTTATGTCACATGATCTTGGAGGCCAATTAATTGGACTATTTCTCGAAATACTGTTACCGCCAAGTCTTTCTTTCTATAAATCAATTGTTACGGTAGCAGCATGAGGTGTAGCACCATCTTGTTGGTACCAAAACACTTCTGGGTCGATACCATTCAAATTTTGAAACAAATAATCATTGATCATCGATCTGTAACGGATACAATTCTCTGCAACATTAGCTACAGCGTCGTTTTTAAAAAAATATGGACCGATGATGCCTCCAGCGTGTAAAACACACCATACAGTGCATTTTTCAGGATGCAATGGATCCTGCAGAACTTCTTGAGGATTGTTTTCACCCCATAAACGGCAATTTTGTTTGTTTACATAGCCGTTCAACCAGAAATGAGCTTCATCACTAAACACAATTTTACGATAAAAAAGTGGATCAACTTCAAGCTGTTCTAGGGCCCAATCAGCAAACAAACGACGCTTATTATGGTCAAGTGGCTTTAGTTCTTGAACCAGTTGGATCTTGTATGGGTGTAGATCAAGATCTTTACGCAAAATTTTTCGTGTTGTGGATGCACAGAGTCCAACATGTTGTGAACGTCGACGAATAGACAACTCTGGATCATCATTAACTCTATTACTTACAGCAGCGATATTTTCTACTCTACGAACAGTTCTTTGTCTTGTTGTTGTTGCATTGAGTAGAGAAAATGTTGTCCGAAATCTATCGATAGTTCACGAAGTGCTCTATAAGTTTGGCAAATAGAACACTGATTTTGAAAAAAGATTTCAACAATTTGTAAACGTTGTTGCGGCGTTAGTCTTTCCATGACTACCTTTTGTCAAATCACAGTTATCCCTATCGAAAGTTCTATCACTCTGAAAGAAACACCCTACAATCTAATTTTATCCATTGTACCAGCGAATAATGTAACCAGTCTCGTCGCACCTCTCGAAAGACACGTAGGGAAGACCGTCTCCCCTTCTTCGTAAAAACCGTTCGAAATGAAATCCTTCAAATCAAATATGCCCCAGAATTCCCCGGCATGTCCTGATGAGGCTGATTAGGTCGAAACCCGCGCTCAAAGCCCGACTGACCACTTGCCGGAATTAGAAGACCACATGTAAATGGGGACACAGAATGCGGATATACAAGGGAATGAGGCTATCTAAACAGGGATTAAACAGGCAAGACACGCGGTGACAAGACCCTTTTGAACCGGACAATTCGTTCGGTGGAATGTAAGGGAGGCGATTCAGATTCATGTGAAGTTCAAATTTTGGAACTACTGGGTCGTGAGTTGGAAGGTGATATTGTTTTATGTTTTTGTTATTTGTGAATGAGTCACTGAGGTTGAGTTGGTTGATGCGCCTACAACGCTTCTCACTACTACACAAAAATATTTATAATACAACAATTGCTTCACCACGATGTGGCTTCTTCAGGTATCTACAATCTACTGGCTTATGGTATCCAGTGTAATCGAGTTTAAATACAGTGTTAAGTACGTGACAAAATAATGGAAGAGAAAGTCATAAAAACTTAAGGAGTTTATTGGAGTTGCCGCTACAAAATGCCATAAGGGAAAGATATTCAGTGATGGAGATTTGTCAACATCTGTTTGTTCATGCGAAAGGATTTTACGGGCATTGTACCTGCTGATTTCAAGAAATTCTAAACATGTTAATCTAGAACTTTTGCTTTCGATGTGGATAATTTCATAGTTATTGTTGTTATTATGCATGAATTCCTTAAGATGATTAGCATATGTCGAATGTACAGAATCCGATATATAACTTCTTTGGTGTTCTTGGATTCTTTTCTCGAATGATCTACCTGTCTGGCCAATAAAGGGCAATCGTTGCAATTCAACTTGTAGACCAGATTTATTTTCTCTATTTGTTCGATCCTCATTGTTCTTTATGTAAATGCTAATGGTTTTAAAAGCTGCGTTGTAATTGAAACCATTTTTCAAATGTTTTGCAATATTTTCAGATTATCTATAAACATAAGATAACGACAAGTATTTCTGTGTTTTGCCTTTTTTATGACTGGGTTATACGAAATATAATGCCATGTTCTTTTGTTTATTGGATACCATTTTGTCTATAAGAAATGGGTTGTAATCGTTGTTTGACGCTATCTGTTCAAGAATATTTAATTCTTTCAAAAAACTATCTGAATTCAAAGGGTCATTCAATAGTCTATGAATAAAACTATTATATGCTAACATCTTTTGGTTGATGGAGTGATTTGAAGTTTTACGTATTATAATATCTGTATCTGTGGGTATGTAAAAAATATATATTAAAATACATAAAAGTTCAAATCACTCCATCAACCAAAAGATGTTAGCATATAATAGTTTTATTCATAGACTATTGAGTGTCCCTTTGAATTCAGGTTGTTTTTTATGAATTCAATGTTATTTTACATATAGCATTAAACAACAGTTACAACCCCTTTCTTATAGACAAAATAGTATCCAATAAACAAAAAAACATGGCTTAAAATCTCGTGTACTCAGTCATAAAAGAAGACAATACACAGAAATACTTGTTAAATAATAAGAAGCGGTTTTTTACTTGATAAAAGGATTATTACAAAATTTGATTACCCAAACCGATTTGATCTGTTAGATAAAATAATAAGAAAGCGGTTTTTTACTTAATAGAAGGATTATTACAGAATTTGAATATCAAAACAGATTTTATCTGTTAGATAGTTAGTTTTTGAGAAGTTATAAAACTATGTTGTATATTTTTGAGAAAGATTTAGTTTTCATAAATATAAGATCAGAAAACTAAAAATTTTGTAACAAACAAAGTTGAGTTTCCGCTTGTCTGAAGAGCTCAGTACGCATGCTTGGAACGAAACAAAAAACATTTATTTATTTATAAATTTTAATTTACAAGTTATATTCGTTGGTTTTTCTTAATTCCATTTGATATTGTATAATGGGTCTATTAAATATAAGCAGTGCTTATTAGACATTAATTTAATTCTTAAAGTTTCTTGAATATTTTTTTTTAAATTAAAATTGTAGAAGACTAACACATTAACAGATTATTCAAATTACATCTGTTGGTTACCTATAATTTTAATTTCGAAAAATTTTAGAATTGAATCAATGACTAATAAGCACAGCTTATATACAATAGACATAAAATCAAAACCCATTACATAATATTAAATGAAATAAATAACCCAACAATATAAATTGTCAATTAAAATTAATGAATAAATATTTGAAGGAGCAAAATTTTTTTCCTGATCTCACACTTATGAAAACTAAATGCTTTTCAAAAATACAAAACATAATTCTAAGAACTTCTCAAAAAATAATTTATTCGAAATATTTAATATATTTAAATAAGTAACTTCAAAAATCTCTCAAAATATATATCACATCCTCAAAAAACAATTAGAATTTGGATGAGTTCTTCATCGGTCCTTCTTCACATTTAAAAAATAAAATCAATTAACAATAAATAACTCACTTCTAAGACAACATTTCATCCTCGTTTGAACACACTTACTTTAAACTCTAGGATATTCTATGTTCGTCACAAAAATCACACAAAGCTCGTAAGGTATATTATGGTCTTAGATAACACATGATATTTATATAATGAGATTTTTTAAAATCTAATATAATTATATATAAAAATAAATAATAAGAAAAGATTTTTTACTTGATAGAAAGATTATTACAAAATTTGAATATCAAAACAGATTCAATCTGTTACTCTCCTATAATTTTAATTTCAAAAAATTTTATTCAAAAACTTTTATAATTAAATTTTAATGTCTTATATGCACAGCTTATATTTAATAGATAGAGTTTTGATTTTATATGTCTATTAAACATAAGCTGTGCTTATAAGACATTAATTCAATTATAAAAGCTTTTGAATAAAATTTTGTGAAATTAAAATTATAAGAGGCTAACAGGTTAAATCTGTTTTGATATTCAAATTTAAGAAATACTTGTCGTTATCTTAAGTTAATGGATTATTTGAAAAAATATTTCAAAAATAGTTTCAATTATAACGCAGCTATTAAAACCATTAATAACCTTAGTATTTACATAAGAAATAATGAGGATCGAACAAATAAAGAAAATAAATCTGGAGTCTACAGGTTGACTTGCAAGGATTGCCCTTTGGCAAGACAGGCAGATCATTCAAGAAAAGAATCCAAGAACACCAAAGGAGTTACATATCAAGTTCCGTACATTCGACCTATGCTAATCATCTTAGGAATTCAAGCATAAGTTCAACAATAACTATGAAATTATCCACGTCGAAAGCAAAAGTTCTAGGTTAACACTTTTAGAATTTCTTGAAATCAGCAGGTACAATGCCCGTAAAATCCCTTTGAATGAACAAACAGATGTTGAGAAGTCCCCATTCATTCTGCAAATATTCCACTATTTTGTTCAGGACAACCGTCCATTTGAAACCAAATTTGGAGCAGTCTTCCAAAGAACGAAAAATCTCATTATCCAAAAGATTCCTAAAAGTGATAGAATTTAAACGCTCCGGGATTATTATCGGCTCAAAAATTCCACATCTGGTCATGGGTAGCCAAACATTTACCCTGAACTCGTGTTGGTAACGAATCGTAACAGTTGCGCGCGAATTTTTAGAGCCCAAACATGGGAATTGTGGAAATTGAATATTCCAGAATGTGTAAAGGTTGCCTTGTCGGTGAAGAATGTTTGGTCATGTCCCCAAGTATCTTGGTGATTGTGGTACAATCTACATAATTAAACTCTGCATTCATAATCAGATCCTGAACAGGGGTAAGGTGGAATGGCTGCAAACGATTCCTTTCCATAATTTTGTTAATGGTTTTGTCACTTATTCATAGTTGTGTAGCTGCTCGTCTGGTGCTGGTCTTTGGATTTGATTCAAAATGCCGTAGAACAGCACATGCAAATCAATTTTATGAAAATTTTTCTAATTATTAGTTCTACGTGAAAATGTACAGTCAATATCTGTGAATTTCAAAATTGAACGATTGCAATTGTCAGGTCGTCATGATTCAAGACAGAAAGAAATCGGAATCACCCCCCCTCCCCCTGGGGATGACTTACAGCGGCCCGGGGAGAACTGGACACTCGAATAGCATTCCTCTCTTAAAACATCTCTCTGGGATTTGTTTCTATAAATCAAACGCCATATCTCTTCCCGGGACTCGAACAGCCTGACAAAGTGGCTTTATGTGTTGACAAATCGACCGAAGAGGACACCCTATGATATAGGGAGTCCTGGAAATAGTCTATCCGATTTTGTATTTACCGCGTTTGTCCCAAGGCAACTCGACCCAAGATGGCTGGGAGTGATTTCACGGGGACAATTGGAATAATTTTATTTATTTTAGTCCGATGCAGCGGAGGGAAAATTACATTGTTCTCCATCATTTTTCATTAAATTGTTATTGGGTTGAAAATAGAAAATTTATTATCTGAAAACTTCCTCTTCATGTATATGTATATATATATATATATATATATATATATATATATATATATATATATATATATATATATATGTGTATATATATATATATATATATATATATATATATATATATATATATTTATATTGTCATGGTATTTACAGTTAAAATAAATAATTACATAAATATATTAAGGAAAAGACTCACCTTTGTATATAAGTTGACTCGTTAGAGTATAACTAGAGCAAAATTCATAAAATAATATCCACTCTGACACAAATATTAATAATTCAATTCATTTAAATACTCACAAGCTAAAAATTATGAAGAAAAAGTATATTCAGGATACATAACGACTACTCAAATTAAAATTCTTTGAACGATAATCAAAACACAGTAATTTTGTTGACAGTTTATAAATAGAATTCACAGGGAGATTTCAATTCACAATTATTCAATATAAAACCAGCCAAAGTTGCAATAAATAGTAGTAATTTGAATTTAGATATCCAATTTGAAATTGATGAAGAATTTGTTGAAAAGATTTGTTATTATAATGAATCACATAAAAACTTTAGTGAAATTGTCGACAAAGAACAAGCTAAATTAAATATAACTTACCAGAATTATGTAAATAGGACAAATTTGATCAAAATTCACTTAATTCAATGAAAGATAGCATCTACGTCAGATATTTTCAAATGATTAATGTAAGAGAGATCCTTGAAAATGTTTAGGCATCAATAGTATTGTAATAGCATCTGAGCTAAAGAAATTTAATCAATTTCATAAGTAATATTAAGTATTTTATAAGTTATAAGCATTAGAAGTTAAAATTTGTTAAATTTTGACACTTGAAATACTTTACGAACGAAAAGCAAGACTTTCACTGTTCTGTTTAACATGAAACATACATCAAAATGTAGTTAAAAAAATAAGCTAATTTTCAAAAGTAATTTCAAACCAGGAAATATTGTAAATTTTGTAAAATCATCAAAAGCATCATTTTTATATAATTTTGACAGAAGCTAGTAAGCTTTGAAATTCAACTTTTCTTGAAAACTATAAATAGGGCAGACACAGAAAAAGTCGGCAGTCTCCAATTATATGCAGAGTAGAATCCTTGTCGGTCCATAATTCAAAAAGTGCCAAAAAAGTATCATCATCTGAAAAAAGAAGATTATTTGGTTATTGTGAATGGAAATTGAATCCAGAAAATACATTACCTGAATGTGAATGGAAAAATATCACATAGAAATCAAGTTTCAAACGAATTTGGATATATTGAAGAAAATCAACAAAGTAGCCTGTGAATTTCAGAACGTTCTAGAAGTGTTTTTTCCAACGAAACCAGTGTTATTCCTGAAACGAAGAAGGGACAGTAAAAAGGAACAATCATAAATTGAAGAACAAACTTACCAAAGGTATTAAAAATTCAATCCTGTTAATCTTTCCACAAAGAAGTTTAGAAATAATAATCACTGTTTACATTAGAATTACGTTAGGTTATTTACATAAGTTTAGGTTAACATAGAATTAGATTTAGGTTATTGATCACTGATTATAATATTTCAAATTACTTTCATATAATATAATTAAAAAAATTCAATCTTTTAGAAAATTCAAATTGAACCCTCCCTCAAATATCAAATCAGACTTAATAATATTTTAATTTCAATTATTCAAAATTATAATATTAAATGCTAGCCGGAAACATAGAATACAGCAACTACATACAAGGGTGATCTAAATAGTATTCATTCACAAAATTTCATTAATATAATTCCATAACAATATATATATATATATATATATAAACAATATATATATATATATATATATATATATGTATATATATATATATATATATATATATATATATATATTGTTATGGAATTAACAAATAAATAAAATAATAATTTACTTTACCACACTTTTTAGTGGATTTAATTTGATATGGTTTAAAAATATAATTTCAGTATGAATACTATTTAGATCACCCTTGTATCTAGTTGCTTGTATTCTATGTTGCCAGCTAGTTCTTATTATTATAATTTTGTTCTTGAATTCTTGAAATTTAAATATTATTAAATTTGATTTTATCTTTTAGGGAGGGTTCAATTTGAATTTTCAATAGGTTGAATTTAAAAAAAAATATATTATATGAAAGTAATTTGAAATATAATCAGTGATTAATAATCTGAATTCTAATTCCATGTTCTAACCTAACCATATCTAAATATCGTAACATAATTCTAACGTAAACAAGTGATGATTTGTTTTTGAATTCAATTTGGTTAATTTTACATAAATAAACTAATTTCAACCTTTGGTAAGTTTAATTGTCCATTAACAATGTTCCTTTGATGTTGGCTTTGCTCTATTTCAGGATTTTGTTTTATTTCCTATAACTTCCACTTAGTTGATTGCTTCTTATAGATCTAAATTGATGAATTCTTGATTTGTTATTTGGGGATGTTTCCATTCACAACACTCATGTAACGTATTTTCTGGATTCAATTTCAATTCACAATAACCAAATAATCTTCTTTTTTAGATGATGATACTTTTTGGAACTTTTTTAATTATGGACCGACAAGGACTCTACTCTGAATATATGGAGACTGATCCAATTTTTCTGTGTCTATCCTATTTATAGTTTTCAAGAAAAATTGAATTCCAAAACTTACTAGCTTCTGTCAAAATTATTGAAAATTGATGCTTTCGATATTTTACAAAATTTACAATATTTCTTGGTTTGAAATTACTGTTGAAAATTAGCCTATTTTTTAAAATACATTTAGATGTATGTTTCATGTTGAACAAAACAGTGAAAGTCTTACTTTTCATCCGTACAGTATTTCAAGTGTCAAAATTTAACAAAGTTCAACTTCTAATGCTTATAACTTATAAAATACTTAATATTACTTATGAAATTGATTAAATTTCTTTAGCTTAGATGCTATTACAATTCTATGGATGCCTAAACATCTTGAAGGATATCTCTCAAATTAATCATTTGAAAATATCTGACGTTGATGTTATTTTTCATTGAATTAATTGAATTTTTATCAAATTTGTCCTATTTACATCATTCTGGTGAGTTATATTTAATTTAGCTTGTTCTTTGTCAATAATTTCACCAAAGTTTATATGTGACTCAACACTTCATCAATTTCAAATTAGATATCTAAATTCAAATTACTTCTGTTTCCTGCAACTCTAGCAGTTTTTACATTGAATAATTGTGAATTGAAATCTCCCTGTGAATTCTTCACACTTCACCTTGTGATGATTTTTGAACTCCTGTTGTTATAATTTTTTACTTTGTTACTAAAATAAATTAATCCGGCTGATCTGTACAAAAAATTGTATTGTATTATCATAGCTCATACTCCTTATTAATGAACTTTGTTACTATGTTATCCCGAATAGTGCTTCTGTAACCCGTGATCTTCAATTCTAAGCCAAATACTTCAGCTTGGAAAATTATGTCACTTTTTGCCGAACCAAGTATTCAAAATTAATATTTCGCACAACTTTAACTGTACTGAAAAAAACTGTACTACATCAGTTTGGCAAATTACTTTAAGAGTTGACGCATTTTTTAGTGATTCTAAAATGGTATAACATTAACTACATTATTTCTCAGATCGGTAAAAAAAAACGGTCTTTCTTAAAGAAACAGAGTTTCGAAAAATTTCATCGAACTTTCCACAAATGATTCTAGTGCATCCAATACATTAAGAATCTGGTTTGAATGAGATGGGGTGAGTCCTTCCGTAAAATGTGAGTGAGACAGATAGTGACGTCATTATTTGGTATTGGCACACGTAAACGCAATACAGATCAGTACGCTACGCCCCTTGGTCTACTGCGCATCTTTCTGTATTTGATCGTGTTATTTGTGTACTTACGACTTTTGGCTTCGTTTATTATATTTGATTTCTTAACGGCAAGTTCGGCTTCGAGTATGTATTGCGAGATACACCCTAATGTTAATCGTTATCCAGATCATCGAGTTCTTGTACAGCGAGTACAACCTCGGGTTGCGTTTGGCCAAATCATGCTTCAAAAGAACCGGGAAGACCCACAATTCTTAGAAAAAAATTTGTGGCCGGATGAATTTAAAAAAGATGCTAACATCATATGTTATCCATGCATCGACCCATTTTTTGACTTCCTCGTAATTACCATGTTGTATCGATCGGAAGAGATGGTAATCCCAAGGATTAATATCTGGACTGTACGGCGGGTGGGGTAGGGCTTATCATTTGAGTGTTTCTAAGTAGGTTTCAACATCTGTTCTGCTACAAAACACCTTCGTCGGATCTATAGACCGTATTGCGGCCGTTTTTCGAAATCAACTGTCGTCAGTAGACCTTCTCTGTGATCCTTTCGTTCGATGTTAGCAGCCCATCACACTAAGGTGGTTCAACCAAATACACATTATGATTTTCTCGTCATACATATTCGCTTGAAACTAAATTATAAGATGAAAATTTCATACCATTTTTTCTCGAACATACTTTGATGGCAACCTAACCTCAAACTTCTTCTCTCCGTCCCCAGAAAATCCTCTACTCATTACACCGAAAACATTAAAACTCCCTGTCATTCCTGGACATCGAGCTAATGCAATTAGGACGATTCCCCTTATTAGATTGACGTCGGCCAAAGTACTTTCATTTGTCTCTTATAAGCCTGTTTGCGTTTTTGACAAACGGATTAGCCTACTGCGATACGTGGTGCACATGTTTTCCCCGGGCTTGTTTGGGATACGGAAAAGTTGAAGTAAGTAAAACGAGGTGATGCAGGGGGAGTTTTGGCCTTTGTGTAAGGGAGATGCTGGTCTTATTGATATTTAAACTAGATTCCGGCAAAAACTACTATGGATCAAACGTAAATGAAAAAAATTGAGAGGTATCAAGGGACACCCGGATGGAACGAAGTTCCTTTCGATTAATTTGTGAAGGAATTGTAATAAAATATTATATTTTTTAAGTTATAATAATATATTTTTTATTATAGACAAATATAATGTAATATAAACTTAATTAGTAGGCTCAATTTTAGAAATAATTGGCTTGTGGTAACTGAAGTAGGAAACATATGTTTGGGATTCTATTTTATTTAAATGTCTTGAAAAAACTGCATCGATGGTAGTATTATATTTTGTTGTTGATTCTGCTGGATTATTGTTTATTCTTAAATCAAATTCTTCCTCTAGAAACTGTAGCAATGGTTTTTATTTTTCATTACTGAAGTTGATGTTAAAATCACCGGCGAAAATGAGTGGCCGTTTATCTAAATTTCTGTTGTATCTGCTAAGCGTTTGAGATACATCTTTAGAATACTCTAGCAGCGCTCGATGAATGAACTCCTGAATATCTATTAATTTGTTATTTGGTGAGACATATATGACTGCCATGATTAAAGTAAAGCCGTTTTCCGTTACACACTCTGCTGCTCATAAATCTGCAACACTTGTACGTCTTACGTGCAAGTCCTGAATATTGTTCATAATGACCGACATATTTGGTGTTACAAGATTGGTCGTATCATTTGTGTTGTGATAAATCGCAGCTCCACCTGAATGAACAAAATCACGTTTAAAGTGCCCTATACAATTAAAATTCGGTATATCACATTCTTCTTGATTGTCCAACCATGTCTCTGATAATAACAAAATGTTCGTTTTTTCTGTAACAGAGTCGATTAAATCAACTGAATGTTTACGAAGGCTTTGGGCGTTGAACGTACACGATGAAATGCCTTTATCTCTAGTAATGAAATCAATGACTGATTTTGCCTTCGTTTCAAGCTTATTTACTGACAATCTCTGAAACTCTGTACTAGAGATATTGTTGATGAAGCTTGTTTTCGATTATGATGAAATCGAGATTTAGTTTCACCATGATCAAATGTAACGATAAATAAACCTTGGATGCTTGTTACACGAGAGAGAGCAACATAAACAATTTGTTGTGGATGTATTTTGTCATACTCGTAAACAATTTGATCAAATGTTCCACCTTGTGACTTATGAATAGGTGAATTCTACCAGAATAGTTATTGGCTATTTGAGGAAGGCCTCTTTTCCAAGTGACTACCAAGCAGTCCCCACAGTCCACCCCTAGAGGTAGAAAGTGTGATAAGGATTACGCCATATCATCGCGCGTGGCGAGAACCCCCCCCAAGAGATGAACCCACCAGCTTCCAGTTTGGGCCCCGACTCGAAAGCCAGAACCGTCTGACTGGTAGCAGCGAAGCACTATGCAACCTCTACTGGCTCAGCAGGTCACTACCCGAGTTGGTTTGAGACGCAACTCACCCGCCGGAGGGAATTCTTATCCATCCACCCGAACGCAGTCCTATGAACTAAGATAAACTCAAGATTGACGACTACAATTGATCCTGGTACGAGCACCGTCTAGCGGACTATACGTCCTGACCCACTGAACCCATGTAAAGTCATTTGATTGATCCTGGCGTCAAGTACTAATGGCGGAGCCATTTCGTCGAGATCCACAAACCCTAAATTGTTACGCACAGATCCAGGGGCCAAGACAGGCCGGTCGAACCGTCAAGTCCCGTTAAACCCCGAGTCGTTTCATGAGAATATCCCGAAAATGGGGGTCTGCGAACAGATAAATGAAATACCCCCCTAGTCCAGCATGCGGACTTTCAACCACTGCCCCCTCGAGTCCAACGCCAATTGGGGTGGCCAGGTGGTACAAGTAACACCTGTGGGCAAGACCACCCCCCCCCCCCCCCCCGAGGTAACGCAGTCGGCCATTACACAGAATCCGGAGATTTATACTGCAATAGGGTAGAGTAAGCCAGTTTTAAGGGAGAAGCCCTGTGCTGCGACAGACTCCCTTGTCACTGAGTTAATCAACCGGCTCAGCCCTCCATTTCACCTGAGTAAAACTAGGGCCCCATTCGGAGATCTTCCACCATACAGGTCCAGTGACTGGCGCGAAATGGCATTACGTTAGACACCAAGACTTAACCCTCCAATTCGCCGGGACGAATCTAGGGTCCTAGTCAAGAGAGCGCCCACATCATGTCAAGATCTAATGCCTGGGGGGCGTGTGACTTATGAATAGTCATAGTCCAAGCAGAAATTATGGGAAAGTGTTTACGTTTAACAGTAACTGCTTTATTCCTTGTCATGGTAATGTTAGATGTTCGCCATTCAATAGTTACAGCAGCATTAGGTACTTTGCTTTGAACAGTTAGTAAAGCAGCTTTTTTTCTTGCTTTGTGCCCAACCTTTGGTGATCCACAGAATTCGAGCCAAACTCTGCAAACTACGTTGTCCTCATTGAAGTCTAGGTGAATTAATTTACAAACGGCCACATTAACTAATCCATCACTTACATCGATGTTTGTTGTGATAAGGTAATACTTTCCTTTTACAAAAGTGATTTGGTAAGGTAATCCCCCAGTATCGATGACAGATTTTTTGTGTAGTTGTAATCTAAAAGATGCTTCTTGTTCTTGATTTTTAGATCCAGTTATTATATCCTTTGCTATTGAGATGACTTTATCTGGAGCTTCTTGCAAAATTGAATTGTTGTAACTGTCTACAGCGACATTAGTATACATTCTGTCAAGAAAGTACCGGGAATTATCGATTTAAATCTGGCGGGGCAATGAGGCAGGTAAAATTTTTTTTCCTAGGTTGCCAAGCTTGAGCGGGATCTGTCAACTAGTGTGTTTGCAACAGCTGATTTAGTCAGTCGATGTCAGAGTGCGTGCCGATTTTTACTATGGGTGATTACGTTGAGCAAAGAATTTGTTTAAAGTTTTGTGTTGCAAATGAATTTTCGTGTGCCGATGCATTGAAAATGTTGCAAAAGGCCTTTGGTGATAATGCTCTATCGAAAACTCGTGCATATCAGTGGTACAGAGCCTTCAAGGACGGTCGTGAAGTGGTCGCCCATCGACGGCTTCGATCGAAGATTCTGACGATTAAATGTAAAAATGTTGTTTTAATTGAAAATGCCCGGTACTTTCTTGACAGAGTAGTAAAATAAACGAACACCATGACTTAAATGTTGAGTTTCTCCTCTTTTTCAAAATCTTGATTCGATAATTTCTAATTGAACTGTTCCAAAACTTCACCATTGCCAATCTTGTAAGTTTCAATGAAAATGCAGCATTAGCCTGTCTCATGACTTGCGTTAGTCTAAAAAAATTTAAGACTTCGCCATAAATGTGGACCAACCATTGTCGTTTTAATAGGTTTATATATGAATGTTGCCCTTACTGGTGGCGCCTGGCTTAAATCACCAATTAAAATGACGTCAATGCCGCCAAAATCTACATTATGATTTGCAGTAATTTGTTTTAAGCGTAAATCAATTTTGGCTAACAGTTCTGCACTGATCATGCTGATTTCATCAATAATCAATACTTTGACGTATCTAAAAAGAGATCTGTACAAATGTAACATTTCAGATGATAATTGTAATAGTTTAGAAATCGAAATTTTAAGAGCAGTATACCTGTATACACTCAACAGAAATAATCGTTGCGACACCACACTGCTTAATGCGAAATAGAAAGACGAAACGAAAATAACTGGCTTGCTTTCTATGAGAGAAAGAGACAGACAGAGAAACACGTGCACGCCGCACGGCTTGAAACTATAGCAAAAAGTGTCGTTACAAGTTTTGGTCTTAATTTTTTCCGTCTAGCCCCCTTTCGCAACGCGCGATGAGGAACTTCGTTCCAAAAATAGTACTAAAAGTGATGACTACCAGATTTCCAATAACCTCAACGCAACTTCCAAAAGTTCATCAGAAAACGAAAAAATTGAAGAAAATCGAGATAAAATCAGAAATTTTATATTAAAAAAAATCAAAAATATATGAGTACAGTATCTCAATTTACAAAAAAAATGTTCATAATACAACAATTGTTTCGCCACGATGTGGCTTCTTCAGTTATCTACATCCTACTGACGCTAGAAAATGCCATTAGGGAAAGACGTTCAGTAATGGAGACCTGTCAACATCTGTTTGTTCATTAAAGAGAATTTTACGGGCATGGTACCGGTTGATTTCAAGAAATTCTAAAAGTGTTAATCGACCTGGATAATTTCATAGTTATTTTGGAAATTATGCCTGAATGCCTTAAGAAGATAAAGTTTTTTGAAATTAAAACTATAGGAGGCTAACAGATTGAATCTGTTTTTGTGTTGAAATTTTGTTATAATTCTTCTATCAAGTGAAAAATCTCTTCTTATCATTTTATTTGAGAGAAAATTTCATGTAAATTGAAATTTTTTTGGGTTAGCAAAATAATGCTGCGGATTGCATCCGAAAACGAAGTAGGCTTTGATTAGAGAAGATGGCAGGCATTTTAATTACCAATAAATAGTGAAAATTAAGCCAAGTGTTTTTTCTTTATTCTTCATTAATTAAAAATTTGTGAGAAATTAACATCTTATATTCACAACACTTTCAGTACATGTACTGATTTCAGTATTTCTCGTTACCTCCGGTAGATGTCGCGACAACACAACAAACGAACCGATATCCCAGCTTCCATCCTCTTCTCCTTCAATGGTATCATCAGCATTATTAGAAACACATCAAGAATCTCCACTCATCCTCACGAACCGTTAAAGTTAAAACAGATAGGGATCAAGGTAATCAGATTGTAATTATTGTTGTACGAGTTCGGACCTGATGCGGTAGGTACGTTCCAGAAAAAAGCCCCGATGATGCGGGGGTATTTAGGAGCGAGATGCGCTCGCGGTAGCAGTTAATGATAGGGCCGATCACTCGTATCGTGGTTAATGTACACATAATTCAGACTTCATTAGCCATGCGTCGGACGGACGGACAGATTCACAGGATGTGGAAACTAATGTGTGCTTGCTGAGCGGGGCGATAATCATTTGAATGGTGAAGAGGCAAATATTCACCCCTTAATTAGAATTTTTTGATTAACAGTCGGAGCGAAGAATTTTAAGACGCGTTCAGGGACCTGTTCCGTCTTCCAGATAAAATGAAGTCTTTCATTTGTTGCCCGAAAGCCAGGCCAATCATTAAACATTAAAAAAACGTCCTTGCATTTGACTTAAAAGAAAGAATTGCATTTGAAAGGCTATAACATTTAATTGGTTCAAGAATTGAAGCATACAGACGACCACTCAATGTGAATAGTGAACGTTATTGCGATATGCTGCGAAACTTTTGGGTCATTTTGAAACCAAAATCGCTAACCCACCACAGCGAAGACTATGATGAAAAAAGGAAATTAAACTAAAACGCTTTAGCTTGAGTTAGCGAAGAAATCCCAAGGGGAAGTTCACCCAGATGTGTTCTACCACTTATCCCTTGTAAAAACTACACAAATTGTGCATGACTCACTAATAAAGATAAAATAACAAACAAAACTGAAAATACATTTCTGAGCATACTAAATAAAACTACATTTTATCCTGTCCTGTATCGATTTTGAGTGAGCTGTTTCAGGTGTTCAGGTATATTGTTGTATAGTCTATAAATCTTATATCTAAAACTTCTTTGAAAAGTAGATGTTCTGTGATGGGGACACGACAGTAAAGTCCTATATCTTATGTTGACACTATGAACATCGGCTCTATAACTTAACTTACTGAAGAGATAAGGTGGACCTCTCCTAACTATTATTCTATGATAGGTACAGACAGCATTACATTCGAATCGAAACTTCATCGGCAGCCAACCCAACTCTTTCAGCTTGTGAGACACAAACTTTCGGATCCCAAAGATGAACCTCACGCAACTGTTCTGAACACGTTGAATTCTGCTGAGTGACTCCTGGTCCTGGCAAAACGCATAAACAGAAGAGCAGTAATTGAACTTTGACAGGACCAAAGACTCACAAAGCAGTCTCTTTGTATCGACCGGCAAGTAGGATCTATGAGGGAACATCACTCTAAGAGCCCCATAAGCACCACAAATTACCCCTTCAATATGTTCCCGGAACCGCAGTGAATCAAGCCTAAATCACGCGCACTTTCAACGAAATCGATAACACAACCAGAAACAGAAGGTTTGAGGTTATTCTTGACAAGTTGCTTATCGCTTCTGGAGCCGAAAGCAAGAGCAAATGATTTCCGCGCATTTAGAATCAAAACATGCTTCCTCGCTATATCACATAAACTACTCAAGTCCTCGTTTAGTCTAATTTCCGCATCGGTCAACTCATCAATAAAGAAGAGTTGGAAATCATCGGCATACATGTGCACTTTGCAGCGATGAATAAACTTTATGAATTGGCTGGTATAAACAATGAACAGTAAAAGCCCAAAAATTGAACCCTGAGGGACTCCACTGGCTACGTGTTCAGTCTCAAATTGTTCCAAATGATCATCAGAGCGTCCGGAACCAACATGGTGGTAATAAGATACTCTAAACCGGCAGAAGGAGATTGTCTGGTATTTAGATTTAGAGTGCAAAAAGGCACTCCAGTAAGATTGTTCAGTTCTAAGAGTATCAGGTACTAAGGTCTCCGGTACTAAGATCTAAGATAGTGCCAGTGCAACTCGTGATCTCACTCCCTGTGACTCTGATGTTATTAAAATAATTTACAAGTTAATAAACATGAGATGAAATGTCTAGAACACAGGAACAAGAGCACGTTATTCGATCATGAGCATGAGAAGGAAAATTAAATGCATAGTATCATATAAAGCAACATGTTAACCTGTGTAACCTGCAGAGAATGAAACAAATCAACAATAATAAATGCCATTTACAAAAGCAGAAAATATTTTATCGGGATCTACGTATTATTTACCGCCTTTTGGTTAGACGTCTTATGAGAAACAATAAAATTCAGTATTGCACGATTTTCATGGATTAGGTTAATTAACAATTAACATCAACTGGCCACCTAGAAGCCCCGAGCTTAGTCCACTTGAGTATTCTGCATGGGGATACCTCAAAAGTGGGGTCTATGAGAATAGTCCGACGGATCTGACGCAACTGAAGCATAACTTCCTCAGGTTAGAAATGGTAGGAAAATCGAGAACTACACACATCGTCAAAAGTCTTGGCCCCCCTAGGTTTCTCAAGAAGTAAACAATCTATGTTCTGGAAATCAGATTAATATTTTCCTCTATTTCAACTCCAATATATTTGATAGAAAATATTTGGTGTTACTCTTTGCTTTATGCAGGATGAGACAAAATAGGAAAAATGAGAAGAAATCGAAATTTATCGATTATATTATTGATTAATTCAAAAATGAATCCAAATTCGATAGTCCGTATTACCACCTCTTCTTTCAATCAACTACCCAATACGCCTAGGCGTCCCACGAATCAAGTCATTAATGAAATTTTCAGGCATATCGTTCCATTCTTCCTGAAGAGATAAACTCAGTTCCTGAAAAGTTGAAGGTAGGTTTCGGCGATTGAATACTCCTTAAGTAACCCCATACCTGCGCAATTGGATTCATATCTGGTGAGTTTGCTGGCCAGTTCATTCTCTGGATATTGTTCTTATGATGAATGTTTTGAACCCATCGTGTGCGGTGTGGTGGGGCGTTGTCATCCTGATAAATGAAATTATCTCCAAATTAGTTGCGCAGAGGAACCATGATTGGTTCAATGATGTTTTCTGCGTAGATGGCACCAGTCATCGTTCGTTCAATGATAATAAGAGGGGTACGGCAACTTAACATTATATCCTCCCAGCACATTATTGATCCGCCATGAAAGGGCACAACTTCAGTCGCTCTAGTGGGCCTGGAATTCTCCAAACCCTTTCTTCTCGTCGACTATCTTTTTGTAAACCGAATCGTGACTCGTCCGAAAACAGTACGTTGCGCCATTGTGGTAAGAGCCAGTCTTGGTAGTGTTCTGTCCATTGCCGACAGGTAGATCTATGTCCAGGTGATAGTCGAGTAATACTAAAAGGTCTTCTTGCCCTTAAATTTGAGGAATGCAACTGTCTCTTTATGGTACTGGTGAAGACTACCCGTCAATAATCATTGATCATCGATCTGTAACGGGCACCATTCACTGCAACATTAGCTCCAGCATCGTTTTTAAGGAAATATGGACCGATGATGCCTCCAGCGTGTAAAGCACACCATACACTCAGAAACATGTTACATGTATCTATAACTATATCATCATCGTAGTTTATCCTTTTAAGTCTAACGTTGTAAACTTGAAAAGGAATACGAGCACTGGAGGGTAGCGGGGAATCGCAACATTAATTACATTGATCATTGACGGTCATTATGATCTTTACTTATAGGCGTACAGTTGTAATAGTTTTTACTGACTTTGAATATTTCGTTATTGAAATTTATTTTACTTAGAGAGCTAACAGATTTGTAGCAGGATTACATATTGACATTGCAGTCTTACGGTTTCTGAGTTATATTGATACTAAGTACATCGACTTCTGTGGATGGAACTTAGCATCAAGCAGTATTAGATATGACGCCATATGAATCTTTTGATCTGATTAGATCTTTCTCGGCTAGCCCAGCCAAACCTGAGGGTCTTATTGAGCTATGCAGTGTACAAAAGTATAGCGTGACGTTTGATTTTCTTCCCTGCATTCACAGGATGCGGTTGGAGAGAGATTCAGTCGGTTTAAATTTGCCCGAAATGGACCATGTCCAGTGATACAGCATGTAAGTGGGTAGTTTGGTCAACAAAATGGATTTTCGATCGCAAAGTCTACCTTGGGCAGCCATTTATGAGTGGTTCTACCGGTTGAACATTCATCCCAGCTCTCTTGCCAAGAATGAATGAGCATTTCCCATAGATTCTCTATGATGTTTGTCTCTAGATCCGGTTGTGCTCTGAATATCCTACTCTTGTAGTTGTATTCTTTGGAGCGCCGGAAGTGGTATTTGGCAGTAACATATTCTGCCATTAGACTTAGCGGAATTTTACCTGTTATTACCTCCAATGCTGAGGTAGAAACAGTACGGCATGCGTTACTCATATTGAGTAATATAGACCTATGGCATGCCGACAGATTTCGGCAGAATAATTTATTATTCGTTCGGTGGATCCACACTGACGGGCAGTAGAAAACCACCGGAATGAATATAGCACTATAGTGTACTCTCAAGGACGTTTTTCCGGCGTCTCTGAGTATCTTGCTCAGTCTTTTAAATTTCATGTTCAGCCCATCTACCTTGCTCCTTGGGTATTTGAAGCACACCATACAGTACATTTTCAGGATGCAGTGGAACCTGCAGAACTTCTTGAGGATTGTTTTCACTCCATATGCGGCAATTTTGCTTGTTTACATAGCCGTTCAACCAGAAATCAGCTTCATCACTAAACACAATGTTTCGATAAAAAAGTGGATCAGCTTCAAGCTGTTCTAGGGCCCAATCAGCAAACAAACGACGCTTATTATGGTCAAGTGGCTTTAGTTCTTGAACCAGTTGGATCTTGTATGGGTGTAGACCAAGATCTTGACGCAAAATTTTCCATGTGGTGGATGCACAGAGTCCAACTTGTTGTGAACGAAGACAAATCGGGATCATCATTAACACTATGACCAACAGCAGCTACAGTTCTTTGTCTTGTTGTTGTTGTTGCATCTAGTAGAGAAAATGTTGTCCACCGATGGTTCGACGAACAAGCTGCTCTGATGGACGATTATGTAAACCATAAATTTCACGAAGTGCTCTATAAGTTTTGCGAAGAGAACACTGATTTTGAAAATAAATTTGAACAATTTGTAAACGTTGTTGCGGCGCGAGTCTTTCCATGATACTGATACTGAACAGAAATGTCAAAACAACAAGGCTTCTTCCTTCTGTCAAATCACAGTTATCCCTATCGAAAGTTCTATCACTCTAAACAAACACCCTATACCATCTCTGTCCAGCATCAGAGACAAAAATCCGCTCTTGAAACCCTATAGGGGATGAAAACAATCCAAATAAAGAATATAATCGTTTCAGGAAACGATTGAAAAGAGCCATAAAACTCCAAGAAGAAAAGAACACACGATCTGCATACAATGAACGAAACTACCCCCTTCTCGGAACGGACTCACCCCTGCGTACCTACGCATCCCTCCTTAAAAATTTATCTCGAGAGCAAAAATCCCCCTTTCGCGTATAAATCAGATAAAAACACTTTTCGCCAATTATGATCGGAATAATACCGTTTCCTCGTTTGCAATAATATAATTTACCCTCTATAATTCATCCCCCAGCGTTAATGGTCCGCAACCCTACCGAACGAGCCGCCAAGTCGAGGATATAGCGCGAAAGAAAAGAGACGGCGGGAACGGAAAAGAACCGGGCAAAAAAAGGCATTCTGTCCGACGTTGGAAAAAAGCGGAAAGGCGTACTGATGTTTTTTCGGATGGTGAAAAATGAGCGAGGGTGAGGGGGTGGGCTGGAGGGTGGTATTTCCCGGTTCTCTGGAACATTAGGCCACGGCAGGATTGACACTGGTTATCAGCTGAGAAGGGGGTGTGAGTTATGGTTATATTTTCGAAAGGGGTTGCTGTCGTATTTGTTTATTTTTCGGGTTGGGTTAGGTTGGTATATTTTTCCATTTTGTTAGTTTGTTGAGACTGTATAAAAATGAATTTTGCACTACCCTTATCCCATAGCGATGATACAGTGTGTCCATAAAGCATGGAGTTTTAGCCACGATGAAGCAGTACCCGGGAACGTATCGCACTTTTTTCGTACGAGCGTGTTATCGCAACGGTGATTGAATAGTGGCTTCTCAACGTTTGTGTCGTGCGAAATATCGTACACGCCATGCACCAAGTGAGGGCAGCATTAGCAAATAGATCCGGGTGTTCGAGAATGCAGGTGCAACACTCTGGCCGCCCTCGTTCAGTCTGCGACGAACAAACGAACAGAGAAGTGTAGGCGCAGTGCGTCAAAATCCGTCCTTGTCCATCCGAAAGCGAGGCCAATCGTCTTTCCATTTGATTTCGAAGAGAGATTATAATTTAAAAGCCGGGTTCAATTGGTTAAAGAATTGAAGGATACAGACTATGCTAATCGATTGAATTTTTCCAACGGCGTTCCAACAGTTCAACAGTTTTGATAACAAACCCTTCAGTGATGAAGCAAACTTTTATTATAATTATTATTATTATAAAGAAGATCGACGAGGCCGACCGTTATTGCGATATGCTGCGAAACTTTTTGGGTCCAGAGTTACAGGAATATCAAGGTTTCAACTCAAGAACGTGGTTTCAACAAGATGGGGGATACCATACATCAGATCAAGCAATGGAAGCTGTTGACGAATTATTCCCTAATAAGCTCATTCCACGTAGGGGTAACATCAACTGGCCTCCCAGAAGCCCCGACCTTAGTCCACTTGACTATTTTGCATCGGGATTCCTCAAAAGTAAAGTTTTTTTACTTGAAAGAAGGCTTTTCCAATTTCTTGAATTTCAAAATGAGTCATTCTGTAAAAATTCACTACAAATTTATTGGCTAAAACAGAATAATTTCGTTTGATATTCAAGATATTGGAAAAGCATTCTATCAAGTAAAAAACCCTTTTTCTTTAATTAATTTTATATCGGGTGTTTTTTTCTTAGATTGATAGAACTTTAAACTGAAATAAAACACATTTAAATTGAGATTAAAGCCGATTTTTTTTTATTTGAAAGATAATTTTATGACATTTATGTTTAAAAAATAATTTCTGGCATATGTCCACCACGACTAGCTCTGAGGAACCGCATTCGACCTGACCAAATTTGGACCACTTTTTCGAGCAATTCAGGCCTTTGTTCATCAATAACACGAGTTATTTTGGCTTCCAAAGCGTCTATTGTTTCTGGTTTATAAGCATAGACCAATGACTTGACATAACCCCAAAGAAAATAATCCAATGGAGTTATGTCGCATGATCTTGGAGGCGAATTAATTGGACTATTTCTCGAAATAATGTTATCGCCAAATCTTTCTTTCAATAAATCAATTGTTACGGTAGCAGAATGAGGTGTAGCACCATCTTGTTGGAACCAAAACACTTCTGGGTTGATACCATTCAAATTTTGAAACAAATAATCATTGTTCATCGATCTGTATTGAGCACCATTTACTGTAACATTAGCTTCAGCATCGTTTTTAAAGAAATATGGACCGATGATGCCTCCAGCGTGTAAAGCACATCAAACAGTGCATTTTTCAGGATGCAATGGAACCTGTAAAACTTCTTGAGCGGTGTTTTCACTTCATATACGGCAATTTTGCGTGTTTACATAGCCGTTCAACCAGAAATGAGCTTCATCAGTAAACATGATTTTACGATGAAAAAGTAGATCAACTCAAGCTGTTCTAGCGTCCAATTAGCAAACAAACGACGCTTATAATGGTCAAGTGGCTTCAGTTCTTGAACCAGTTGGATCTTGTATGGGTGTACACCAAGATCTTTACGCAAAATTTTCCATGTGGTGGATGCACAGACTCCAACATGTTGTGAACGTCGACGAATAGACAACTCTGGATCATCCTTAACACTATGACTAACAGCAGCGATATTTTCTTCTGTACGTACAGTTCCTTATCTTGTTGTTGTTGTTGCATCGAGTAGAGAAAATGTTGTCCGAAATCTATCGATAGTTTGACGAATAAGCTGCTCTGATGAACGATTACGTAAACCATAAATTTCACGAAGTGCTCTATAAGTTTGACGAATACAACACTGATTTTGAAAATAAATTTCAACAATTTGTAAACGTTGTTGCGGCGTGAGTCTTTCCATGATAGTTTGTCAATGCTTACTGAACAGAAATGTCAAAACAACATGGCTACTACCTTCTGTCAAATCACAGTTATCCCTATCGAAAATTCTTTCACTCTAAAAAAATACCCTATATATTAAGTTAATAAAAAGTGATGGAAAACTAAGTAATTTCTTATTTAATTCTGCCATGCATTTTATTCACTAGGTGTGTAAAACACAATTTGTTTCATTGGCCAATTTTCGTTTTAGATACTGTATACCAACTATCCAGTGTTCTAAGTAACCATATTTTCAACCATCCTAAGATACGATATGAATTCAAAACTTCAGACGAACTGGAGCAATGGAATATAGAGCCCTAGAGCGAGATTTAAAATAATCATGAATTCGCGGGATCATTCACGTATAATTTGAAGGAAATTACTCAGATTTCTAATTCGCGTAAATACGTAATTCAAAGGAAAAATTTCAAAACTACAATAACAAACAATATCACAGTTCTTAATGCTCGAATCTAGAGTGTTCTCGATAAACCCAGTAATTACATACAATTAAATTAAGCACACTTAGGAAATTAGGTGGATAGATTACACAAATCTCCGTAAAAACGAACGAATACCTCTGACATCTCGATTACGGTCAATCTACATCACATTCTTGGAAGTAAAGATACTCAGGGCGTTTATTGCTGCAGGGTATAATTCGATGAGAGGGAAATTTTGTCATCCAAAGAATGATTCATGAAACGAAGGCTGTGATTTCGTTTCATGAGTTGAAATGATTAGTTATCACGACATTTTTTTACAGCTGGTGATCAGTGGTGTGGTGAACAAAACAATTGAGGTTATGATATTCCGTATCGCCTACACTTATCAAGGTTTGTTGAGCAGGATAATACAGAGTCCTAAATTATCCTTAATTCTCCTTGAACTTTCTTAAATTTGATTTATTATATGACTGTTTTCGATTATTAAATCCAAAAAGTATGGAATTCATGAAAGTTTGTGGAAAAAGCAATCCATTAGTCTTTCAGTAGTTGGAAAATTTTGCGTAAAGATCTTGGTCTACACAGAACAGCTTGAAGTTGATCCAATTTTTTATCGTAAAATTGTGTTCAGTAATGAAGCTCATTTCTGGTTGAACAGCTACGTAAACAAGCAAAATTGCCGTATATGGAGTGAAAACAATCCTCAAGAAGTTCTGCAGGTTCCATTGCATCCCGAAAAATGCATTGTATGGTGTGCTTTACACGCTGAAGGCATCATCGGTCCATACTTCTTTAAAAACAATACTGGAGCTAATGGTACAGTGAATGGTGCTCGTTACAGATCGATGATCAATGATTATTTGTTTCAAAATTTGAATGGTATCGACCCAGAAGTGTTTTGGTTCCAACAAGATGGTGCTACACCTCATGCTGCTACCGTAACAATTGATTTATTGAAAGAAAGATTTGTCGATAACATTATTTCGAGAAATGGTCCAATAGAAGCTTTGGATGCCAACATAACTCATGTTATTGATGAAATAATGCCTGAATTACGCGGAAAGTCCAAAATTGGTCTGGTCGAATGCGGTTCCTCAGAGCTAGTCGTGGTGGACATATGCCGGAAATTATTTTTAAAACATAAATGTCATAAAATTATCTTTCAAATAAGAAAAAAGGCTTCAATCTTAATTTAAATGTGTTTCATTTCAATATAAAGTTCGATCACTCTAAAAAAAGCACCCGATACTTCTCAGCCAGGTCTTTACCCTTCGAAGGGTTCTGAAAGATCGTTCAACAGTAGCCGTAGTGGATGGTAAAGCATTTAAAATGAGTACTGCATGCCTTTTTGCAGGGAAAAACATATTAGCCTCCTTCAAGAGTGCAGCCACTTCAATACCTTTTAATTTTTCCCCTGTTGAATATTTCTTTTTCCATGGATTATACCACAAATCTAATTCTGCAGAGATATTACCCAACTTTAAGATTTAGATTTTGGGTTTTTTCCAAATCTTTTGAAGTACTTTTTAGCATGTATGAAGGATGAAGGTGGGAAAAGAAGGTGTATTTTCGTGTGGGAATCTTACATTCAATGATAAGGTTAAAGAGTCAAGATAAGAGATAATCAACGATCGTCTCCAGTATTCAGTCGCAGTCGCAGATGGCGGATTACTTCTGTGTATTTGCTCTTTATCAATTCGTGGAACTGTTAAATCAAAGCTGATTTTCTCCGCGATATCATGTGATATTTAAAGTACTTCCTCAGAAACATGTTCAATTTCTTGTCGATCCTTCTTGATGACATCAAGGATTTCACCAATGTGTTTCCTCACCATAATCACATCCATATTTTTACCTTGTAGAACGTTCACATCGGGTTCAAAAACCGCAGAGTACTTTGCAATCATGACTAAAAAAATTGATTAAAAAAATGTATATGAGACAGTAATTTATTTCCACAAAAATGTTTGTACTCCTACAACAATTGTTTCACCACGATGTGGCTTCTTCAGGTATTACATTGTAATGTCTGATGGTATTCAGTGTAACCGAGTTTATATACATTTTTAGGTACGTGATCAAATAATAGAAGCACAAGTCATAAAAACTCTAGGTGTTTATTGGAGTTTGCCGCTAAAAATGCCATTAAGGAAACATATTCAGTAATGGAGAATGATCGACATCTGTTTGCTCGTTCGAAAGGATTTTACGGGCATTATACCTGTTGATTTCAAGAAATTCTAAAAGTGTTAATCTAGAACTTTTGCTTTCAACGTGGATTATTTCATAATTATTGTTGAAATTATGCCTGAATTCCTTAAGATGATTAGCATATGTCGAATGTACAGAATTGCATATATAACCCCTTTGATGTTCTTGGACACGTTTCTTGAAGGATCTACCAGTCTGGCCAATGTATACTAAAGGGCCATCTTTGCAAGTCAACTTGAAAGCAAAAGTTCTAGATTAACACTTTTAGAATTTCTTGAAATCAACAGGTATAATGCCCGTAAAATCCTTTTGAACGAGCAAACAGATGTCGATCATTCTCCATAACTGAATATTTTTCCTTAATGGCATTTTTAGCGGCAAACTCCAATAGACACGTGAGTTTTTATGACTTGTGCTTCCATTATTTGGTCACGTACCTAAAAATGTATTCAAACTCGGTTACACTGAATACCATCAGACAGTACAATGTAATACCTGAAGAAGCCACATCGTGGTGAAACAATTGTTGTAGTAGTACAAACATTTTTGTGGAAATAAATTACTGTCTCATATACATTTTTTCAATTAAATTTAATAACGATTAATTTTTTTACTTCCAGGGAGGGGAGCTGCCCCCTGCTCCTCGCTGGGTACGCCCGCTATCCAGGTAGCATCTTCAGGTATGTATGTTGTTATTTAATAATTTGTGGAAATATTCTTTATTATATCATTTAATAAGAATATTAATAGCCACGATCGATTTCTTTCGAATATAGGACAATGCATCACAGACTTCCTGTTGCACGCCAATGTTAACCCTTTGAAAAACGGTCGCACCAAGTCGCGTTTTATATTATTAATTTGTGAAACCAGTAATTGTCCATTTGCATGTTCGGAGTCACTAAAACTGGATCCATCTTACGCAATTAAAGCGGGACGAAATTACCTTTCCATTTCTCGGTCATTGTGCGTTCCACAATAATTATTCAATTATTTAAGAGTCGTGATGCATCCGACAATTTTTTTAATCAGTTGTTGTCTAATAAATGACGTTCGTGCGGTGATATTCTGCAATGGAAGCAGCTACTGGAATTTTTCCTGCCTATTTTATTCATGTCTATAATCGGGCAACTCCAGAAGATATTATGGGGAGAAAATTGAACATTGAAAGTATCACCGTAGGAGTATCTAATGTTATATGACCTCGACAATCTCCGAAGGTTACTCGATGCAAGCGTGTTCCTTAATATTTAGTGTTTAGACGCAAAACGAAACAGTAGTCCCCCTTTGCTTCCAGTATAAACTGGTAGTTCCGAAGCCCTATCCAACCTCTACTGACTATCCAGTGTCAGTACTTGACGCAACTCACACGCCGAAGGGGCTTCTTTGCATCCACCGTCCTTCGACCGCTCAAGGCGCAAACTCGCCGTGGACAACGCAGTCGATCCGGGTCCAAGCCCAGCATAAAGCATGGTCGAGACCTCAAAACCTCCGGGCCAGTCCCGGTTATCCCGGGACAAGAACTACGACCCTGCACGGCAGAGAACCCTTCAAGCCTAGTAGGCAGGATTTCAACTACTGCCCCACGAGTCTAACACCATTTAGGATGACCAGAAGTACGAATACTTCTGCGGATCAAACCACCCTCCTGCGGTAGCCTTGTTTCCAAAAGGAGCCAGTCAAGGCTAAAGGTCGCCAAGAAGAGTTCATCTCGAGGCCAGAATCTACGAACTCGAGGGAGCTAACACGTCATAGTATCCCTCCTCTTAAGCACAGATCTGATTCTGACACATTCGCCCTTATGAACATATAATCTGCAATCGGGTAGAAACACCCTACATTATTAGCTGTAATCCGTTCTTCATGAGCTGATCGTTTACTCAAGCCACCTTAACTTTTACAGTGCTTACGATTTTCGCGTTCTTCTTCAACCTTTCCAATATCCTTTCATTAGTGATGTGTTCTGTCCAATATTCTTCCAGAGAACTACATCTCGAAAATTTCCAGTTTTCTACATGATACCTTTATTTGTGTTCACAAATCCACTGCAGACAGAGAAGTACAGGAAAGACATAACAATATGGAGGTCGTTTAGTTTTTGCATATCGAGGTTGTGACTGTTTACGCCTTTTCAATTTTTTCTCTTATTTATTTAGGGTGATCCTAGTTTTTATTCAGTAGAGTCCACTCAAAGCAATTGTTTCGACTGTCTCTTGTTTGGTTGTCATATACAGTGTGGAAACCACTCATGGAAATAAATTCTTAGTGTCCTTATGTTGGAAAATTACAGAAAACACTGGGACACGTCAACTTTCGAATTCAGTGGTGCGCGTTTTGCGCATAAATTTAAATATACGGGTGATTCGCGTAAGTCCAGCACATCAGTCAATCCTCTTTATTTTAAATAGAACACCCTGTATATTTTTATATTTTTAAAGCTTCAAAATAACCTTATTGGGACGAACTATATCATGTATGATCTATTATGTATATTACCGGGTGACATAATGAAATCAATAATTTATCACGTGTTACATAATGGTATTTTTTAATTAACCTACAAACTTGTGAAATTTCTGAACTTATCATAAATTATGTTGAGAAAATTTCTAAAATCAATTCTCGATACGCTCATGGATCGTGATCTCGAGAAAAGAGTTATTTTGTGACGAAATGCATTCTAACTGATCCACGGACTGCATTTTTCGAAAAACATAGTATCGGGTGTTTTTTAGAGTGACAGAACTTTCGAAAGGGATAACTGTGATTTGACAGAAGGTAGACACCATGTTGTTTTGACATTTCTGTTCAGTAAGCATTGACAAATTATCATGGAAAGATTCACGCCGCATCAACGTTAACAAATTGTTGAAATTTATTTTCAAAATCAGTGTTCTATTCGCCAAACTTATAGAGCATTTCGTGAAAATTATGGTTTACATAATCGTCCATCAGAACAGCTTATTCGTCAATCTATCGATAGATTTCGGTCAACATTTTCTCTATTCGATGCAACAACAACAACAAGACAAAGAACTGTACGTACAGAAGAAAATATCGCTGCTGTAAGTCATAGTGTTATTGATGATCCAGATTTGTCTATTAAGTAATTATTTTTCGAGATATGAATATATAAAGGTTGAAGAAATCTTAAATTTGGATACTTTTGACTCATGAAATATATATTAAAAAAAAAAAATAAAATATGAATTATATTTTTTTAAATTCTTTATACAGTAGTTAACAATATCCTTAATTACGATTTCAAGAAATTGAATTGTTTATAACTGTTTTTTAATCGTTAATTCCGCGCGCTCAAAAGTTTACTGATCTTGTTATTACCTATAAGTATCGCCGTCTCTTTCTGACTGAGTCGGCCTCTTGGTATCCTGAATCAATATTTATCTTTTAAACTATTAATCTAATCAGAATTTTTTAGGAGAGCTATGTTATCAATAATTGAATGCTCTACAATTTGTTCTCAACAAATTATTTTCTAAAATTAAATTTAAAAAAGTTATTTAAGGATAAGGGGGAACATATAATTAAAATTACTTCTAATGATTATGTTATATATATATATATAAATATATAAATATATATATATATATATATATATATATATATATATATATAAAAGCACCGCTCATTTTTAATAGACGTATATAATCAAAACTCATTAAACAATGTCAAATGGAATAACTAAACCGACAAATATAAATAGTCATTTAAAATTAATAAATGAATATTTGAAGGAGACAAAATTTTGCTTCTGATCTTACCATTATGAACACCAATTCCTTTTCAAAAACATAAAACACAACTTAAGGATTTCTCAAAAAATATAATTCATTTGAAGTATTTAATATATTCAAATAAGTTGATTCAAAAATTTCTCAAAACATGCACTATATCTTCAAAAAACAATTAGAATTCCGATAATTTCTTCATCGACCCTAAATAATATTTAAAATATCAAAATTTACTAACAATCAGTACACCTTACCTCGAAGTGGTAAATGGAAATTGCTTGAACAGACTAACTTTGAAAATCCAGATAGCCTATGTTCGTCACAAAATCACAGAAAAGTGTAAGGTATTATAAGGTTTTCTTTAAACCATTGACATTCCATAATGAGATTTATTCAAGCCTAAATATAATTATATATTATGTATAAAATAAATTAGAAAGAGGCGTTTTACTTGATAGAAGAAATATAAACAAATTTGAATATCAAAACAGATTTAATCTGTCAGTCTTTTACAATTTTAATTTCAAAAAAATATACGTCTATTAAATATGAGCGGTGCTTATGTAGACATTAATTTAATTCTAAAAGTTTTTTTGAATAGAAATTTGTTTGAAATTAAAATTGTAGAAGGCAGATTAAATCTGTTTTTATATTTAAATTTCATATTTTGTTTGTGTTTCTTTCCTTTTGGTAGTGAAGGTTAATTTTATCCATCTATCAAATTAAAACTGTGTTTTTTAAGACATTCGATTTAAGTTTAAAATGTTTTTGAAAAAAAATGTTTTAAAATTGAACTTTGTAGTGAGGTTAACAGAATAATTATGTATGTGTATGTTATTTATTTCAAGTAAAAAGCCACTTTCTTTATCAATTTCGGTTTAAACAAAATATGGTACGGGGTTGCCTCATGGCAACATGCATATATATCATTAGTAAGGTAATTTGAAGAGAATCGCATAAAAAAATTGAGGTGGAATAGTTTTCGGTACTCAAGAGCCGATTCCTCCTGGACTAGAATATTATTCCTATCAATTTATGCATATAGATCATTGAAATCGGCATTTCGTCGGATACACAGCACCGATTTGGGTCAGGCGGTTCTCAAGAAAGACCTTCCGTATGGAAACACATTACGGCGATCTGCAGAAGTTAACCCACGGCCGTACGGACGGGCTGACGTGTAAGCCCGGTAGCCGCTCCAGACTAATGACGAAACGCAGGAGGGACAGAGAAAGGAATCATGCCGAAAAGAGACGGAAACAGGGGCTAATCTGCTCTTCAGTCATGTGGACGGGACAAAAACCCGTATTAGACTCGGCCTTAATTAACGCAAAAAACTCGCGTTTACTTCTGCTCTCCCTGCTCCTTCCCCCCGATCCGCGATGGATCGCTGGGAATGTGGGAAACGGTCTGGACTCGATCGTTTCGGGAATTTTCGCGATGTCCTCTAACTTTGGAGACACTGACGAGCGTCCGATTCTGGAAAAGGTAGGGAAACGATCAGGAATTGTTGGGTTCCCGTTTTGGGGTTAGGAAGGTATGTGACCATAACGACAATACTTGTTTTAAACTGGGTTGGAACAAGAATAATTTTTGCTCCTGGATTTTCTTTTAATTTGCAAACTAAGGGTGGATTCTACATCAGTTAACCAAAAGGTAAAAAAACCAATGATATATCGGGAGTTTTTTAGAGTGATAGAATTTTCGATAGGGATAACTGTGATTTGACAGAAGGAAGAGGCCATTTTGTTTTGACATTTCTGTTCAGTAAGCATTGACAAATTATCATGGAAAGACTCACGCAGCAACAACGTTCACAAATTGTTGACATTTATTTTAAAAATCAGTGTTCTAATCGCCAAACTTATTGAGCACTTCGTGAAATTTATGGTTTACATAATCGTCCATCAGAGCAGCTTATTCGTCGAACTATCGATAGATTTCGGACAACGTTTTCTCTACTTGATGCAACAACAACAACAAGATAAAGAACTGTTCGTACAGAAGAAAATATCGCTGCTGTAAGTTATAGTTTTAATTCAGATTTGTCTATTCGTCGATGTTCACAAGTTGGACTCTGTGCATCCACCACATGGAAAATTTTGCGTGAAGATCTTGGTCTACACTAGACTGATTCAAAAAAATCGACTAATTTTTTTTTCTTATTTATATCGAAAATCGTCTTCGTAATGGTAAAAAAAAAGGACTGTGAAAGTTACAGCTCTGAATATTAATACTAAGAGGTGCCGCATCGTGAATTTCCATTTCCCATTTAAATAACATGGGAACGATGATCGCTCGGACTTTGGAATTTTTTAACTCTCGGTAGGGGTAATCTTTCAGAATGATCGAAATAGATTTTGATAGAAAATTTAACGCTCTACAAAAATGGTCTCTTACAATTTTTTGATATATTTATTTTTTGAAAAATTATTCAACGTTAAATTTGGATTGATTTGAAATTTTTATATTTTTCTCATTTTCCGATGCAACTATTAACTTTATAAAAAAATTTTATAGAACATTATTTGTAGAAAACTCAATTTCCTATAATTTATCTTCAAAAGAGTTTTTGATATTTCTGAAAGATCATAAATTACCTGAAAAAAAACAAAAATTTATTCAAATAAATGCCATTTTTCTTCTTAAATTCAATCATTACACTTCAATAAATAGATTTTTAACTAACAAATTGTTTATAGCAATTTAAAAAATTGCCCAATTGTAGTAAAAATCTTTTAGTGTAACGATATATGTTATTTTGATTATAATAAACAATAAATTTGTTAGTTGAAAATCTATTTATTGAAGTGTAGTGATTGATTTTAAGAAGTAAAATGACATTTATTTAAAGAAATTTTTGTTTTTTGCAGGTGATTTATGATCTTTAAGAAATATCAAAAACTTTTTTGGAGATTAATTATAGGAAATTGAATTTGCTACAAATGTTTCATACAATTTTTTCATAAAGTTAATAGTTGCGTCGGAAAATGAGAAAAATATAAAAATTTCTAATCAATCCAACTTTAACGTTAAATAACATTTCAAAAAATAAATATATTAAAAAATTGTAAGAGACCATTTTTGTAGAACGTTAAATTTTCTATCAAAATCTATTTCGATCATTTCAAAAGATTATCTCTACCGAGAGTTCAAAAATTCCAAAGTCCAAGCGATCATCCTTCCCATGTTATTTAAATGGGAAATGGAAATTCACGATGCGGCACCTCTTAATATTAATATTAAGAGCTGTAACTTTCACAGTACTTTTTTCACCATTACGAAGACGATTTTCGATATAAATAAGAGAAAAAAAATTAGTCGTTTTTTTTTTAATCAGTCTAGTCTACACCCATACAAGATCCAACTGGTTCAAGAACTAAAGCCACTTGACCATAAAAAGCGTCGTTCGTTCGGTGATTGGGCTCTAGAACAGCTTGAAGCTCATTTCTGGTTGAACGGCTATGTGAAAAAAGCAAAACTGCCATATGGAGTGAGATCAATCCTCAAGAATTTCTGCAGGTTCCTTTGCATCCTGAAAAATGCAGTGTGGTGTGCTTTACACGCTGGAGACGTCATTGGTCCATATTTCTTTGAAAACGATGCTGGAGCTAATGTTACAGTGACTGGTGCTCGTTACAGATCGATGATCAATGATTATTTGTTTCAAAATTTGAATGGTATCGACCCAGAAGTGTTTTGGTTCCAACAAGATGATGCTACACCTCATGCTCCTACCGTAACAATTGATTTATCGAAAAAAAGATTTGGCACGATAACATTAGTTCGAGAAATGGCCCAATTAAATGACCTCTAAGATGCGACATAACTCCACTGGATTATTTTCTTTGGGGTTGTGTCAAGTCATTGTTTTATGCTGATAAACCAGAACCAATAGACGCCTTGAAAGCCAACATAACACGTGTTATTGATGAAATAAGGCCTGAATTACTCTAAATAGTGATCCAAAATGGGTCTGGTCGAATGCGGTTCTTCAGAGCGAAAAGGCTCTGTATCATCGAATGATTCAATTTAAGGATGAGTTCGATAATATATCCCAGGATGATTTTCGCGAAGGTCGTTCCACTCAAACGGCTACTTGTAGCTTTCTCGAGCTCAGTTACAGGGTGACAAGAGTAACCTCGCACAAACTTTTTTTCGATCAACTTTATTAACGTCAAAATTATTTTTATCATACTTAACAGGGATAATTCAGAGGACAACTGAAAAAGGAGAAAATGGTGAGCAAATAATATCAAATGCGTTGCATGTAGATAGAGGGGTTCCCCAAGGATCAATATTAGGTCCCCTACTTTATATAATCTACACAGATGATTTGATTAAAGTAACATCAAATGATACTGTAATGTATGCCGATGACGTATAAGTAATCTGCGTTGGTTCCACTCCAGATGAATGCAAAGCCGCAGTTGAAAAATGGTTAGGAAAACTTCGAAAAATGGTTCGGGAAGAATCATCTCACAATGAACATCACAAAGACCAAACTGATAATATTTAGAGAAAAGATCAACATGCCATCAACTTAATTTATCATGATGAGAACATAAGAAATGAAGATACTCTACCATTCTTGGAAATCCATTTAGATCGGCATTTGAATTGGCGGCCACACATTGAATATTTGGCAACAAGGCTTGCAATTTACTGCTATGCCTTAAGGGTCCTAACAAGAAATTGGGTCAGATGCTTCCCTGACAGCATATCATGCATACGTCCACTCTAGACTCAGGTATGGAATCATCTTCTGGGCGAATTCTGTTGATGCTGAAAGAGTCTTCATCATACAAAAAAATGTTTGAGAACTAGAATACAGCGAATCATGTAGAAATATCTTTAGGAATAATAATATATTCACAGTATACTGCCTGTATATATATGATACCTTATCGCTGCCATGGTTGCGTTAATGAGGATAATAAGATTTGTGCGCCCATTAAAACAGATGTCTCCCAAAACTCACACTGAGCCGTCACCGAAAAGGGTTGTTGGCGTCATGAAATGTTTATTATATCGTTGACTTCGTTTCCACCACACAAACATTCGCCCATCAGACTGATACTGACGAAATCTGGAATCATCCGTGGGCAGGCAGGATCTTCATCTGTGCGCGTTCCAGTTCGCATGACCAACAGCTAACGATATCTTACAGCCCCTTGAGTGCTCCCTACTCAATCGCGGGTGCCTGGCGGATCTTCTTGCCTTCGGAATTCAAGCACTAATACGATAGCGATTCCATGCTCTACCAACTATACTTTGCGAAACCCGGAGACGGTTAGCAACTTCTTGTTGAGTTAAAGCTCCGTTTAACCATTACACTAATTATGCAAATTGGACGGCTCCTAAACGCATGTTGCACCCCTGACAATTAATCCACAACTGATATTACTGAACACCAGATCGATTGCAATAGCACATTATCGCACAGACGGATCTAAAAAAAAATGATCATACACCTACAAGAAATGAGTTGTTTGTAATTTTTTGTAATTGAGCCACTCAGCGTCATGAGGACCATATTTTGTGTGTATGCGATACGCAAGTGCAAAAGCTCAGTATTTTCTCGAAAACCACTTCAATTTTTGAGCAGTGTAGTTAAAGAACACGTGAACTCTTTTCTTTATTATATCAACATTTTATAACTTTGTATTGTTGTTACCATTCCCTCTACCTGATCTGCTTGAGTAACCAGTATCTGTTGTTAACTCTTCATTTATCCGATGAAGAGGAAGTACCTCGAAACAACAGTCATCAAATTGTGTAAATTTTTTCGTAGTAAAACATAGCGAAATTGGTTCAAATTATGAACAAATACCAAATATTCATAGCCAAAATAGTTCAATGTTTTAAATATCATACAGATTCATCCAGTACACCTTCTACAAATTTTAATTTCGAAAACATTTTCTATTCAAAAACTTTTAGAATTAAATCAAATAAATGTCTTAGAAAAACAATAGTAGATATATAGAATTATATGTCTACTAAATTGAAACAGTGTTTCTCTAATTTAATTAAATAAAATAATCAAATCTGGATATTCATTAATTTGAATTTTAATTAATATAATAAATGTCTTAGAAAAACACTGTTTCAACTCAGTAGACATAGAATTATATGTTTACGAAATTGAAACTATGTTTCTCTAATATTTTAATTCAATTCAATTAAATTAAATTATTAAATTAAAATTTTTATTAATTTAAATTAATTAAATAAATGTCTTAGAGAAACAGTGTTTTTCTAATTTAATTGAATAAAATATTCAAATTGGAATTTTCATTAATTTAAATTTAAATTAATTGAATTAATGTCTTAGAAAAACACTGTTTTAACTTAGTAGACATATAGAATTAAATGTTTAATAACTTTAAACTATGTTTCTCTAAGATTTTTATTTGATTCAATTAAATTAAATTATTGAATTGAAATTTTCATCAATTTAAATTTAAATTAATTAAATAAATGTTTTAGAGAAACCCTATTTCAATTCAGTAGACATATAAAATTATATGTCTACTAAATGGAAACAGTGTTTTTCTTAGACATTTATTTAATTTAATTTAAGTTTTTGAATAAATTATTTTTGTTATTTTAATTTGTAGGAGATTAACAGAATGAATTTGTATGATATTTAAAATTTTGTAATAATCCTTCTATCAAGAAAAAACCTCTTTTTATTATTTTATAGTCCAATGTTGTTTTGATTTGACGAATGCCTGGTAGAAATGATTTATAATTGATTTATTAATGGAATACATGTTAATTTTCTACTTTATTGCAATAGTTACTAAGGTTCACTTGAAGTTTGACGAAAAAATCCAAGCTGTCGATGACGGCGGGCAAAATAGAGGGTGAAAAAAATTTATAACGAAATTATTCTACTTGACCCCCTCTGCAGGCAATTTCACATTCCAAAGAATCTTCAGTGTCTGATATGACGGCGCGGCTACCTCATTCATAATTGCCTGCTTATAATTTCGCAAATTCATGTTTAACAACTTTATAAACGCTCCACTCTGGTACGCATCAATTGGCCTGAATGCCACGGCGTGGCATTTATAGTAATTTATTGTAAATTGCTTCATTAGATAAGAAAATCGATCGGGACTTTGGATCGCCGGAAGATTGCCGATCGGATCAATACACTCTTTATGTCCTGCTAATTTCCGCCAGTTATCGGATCGCGTGATAAGACAACGCTTTACAGTCCAAGATCCGGCATAAGGAAATTGCTCTCATGTGTTGGAAGAAGGGAGAACTTGCATTTTTGATCGCCTATAAATAAAAGAAGAATATATATATTACCTTGTCATTTACGAATAAGAGACAATATCATTCAAATGACCGCCACGACTGGCTACAGTACCCCACCCTTTAGTTTCATTGAAATATGTTCAAACGCTTTCAACGAAGGATACCTTTTTTCTTCTTAAACGTATGAGGAGTGTATTTCTTAAATTCAAATTTCAATTTGACCATTCAGTCAAAAAGTAGAAGTAATTTTATGAAATACCCCCCTATAATGAGAATCAGTAAGTTTTTTAATCACCAGACGATTCAGTTCATCCAAAAACTTCCATGTATGGAATTCCATCCGAATCCACCAAATTTTGACAAAGATATCGCTAGTTTATTGGATTTTGGAGGTCACGTTAAAGAAGCTCTAGCGTCAATGGGGTGTATTTTAGGTTGATATGAAGTTTTCTTCATATTTTGACCTCTAGAATCACCCCCTGAAATATATGAACGTTAAATCCGGACACCTGTATATCCAATGAACTACTAGGAGTACGAGCTTTGATCATTCGAAGAACTTTCTGTTTACCGAAGCTCACGCGCAGAGTAAAGAAAGTTCTTTGAATTGCTACAGTGTAACTTGCTTCTGTTTGAATAAGAATGTACAATTTCTTAAAAATTCTTTAAAGAGAAGTTACAGTATAAATCTAACATTAAATACAGTCTATTGCCGTCTTCTCATCACCCTTCTCTACACCTCTCTATCTAGAGCGTCATCAGCTTCTATCGGGTGTGTATTTTAGAGTGATAGAACTTTAAATTGAAATAAAACACATATAACTTAAGATTGAAGCCAATTTTCTTTTATTTGAAAGATAATTTTCTGACATTTATACTTTGAAAATAATTTCCGGCATATGTCATCCACTACTAGCTCTGCAGAACCGCCAATTTTGGACCACTTTTTCGAGTAATTCAGGTCTAATTTCATCAATTACACGAGTTATGTTGGCTTCCAAAGCGTCTATTGTTACTGAGTTATCAGCATGAGCCAATGACTTGACATAATCTCAAAGAAAATAATGCAGTGGAGTTATGTCGCATGATCTTGGAGGCCAATTAATTGGACCATTTCTCGAAATAATGTTATCGCCAAATCTTCCTTTGAATAAATCAATAGTTACGGTAGCAGCATGAGGTGTAGGTTGTTGGAACCAAAACATTTCTGGGTCCATACCATTCAAATTTTGAAACAAATAATCATTGATCATCGATCTGTAACGAGCAACATTCACTGTAACATTAGCTCCAGCATCGTTTTTAAAGAAATATGGACCGATGATGCCTCCAGCGTGTAAAGCACACCGTACAGTTCATTTTTCAGGATGCAATGGAACCATCAGAACTTCTTGAGGCCTGTTTTCACTCCATATACGGCATTTTTGCTTGTTTACATAGCAGTTCAACCAGAAATGAGCTTCATCACTAAATATAATTTTACGATAAAAAAGTGGATCAACTTCAATCTGTTCTAGGGCCCGATCATCAAACCATTATTATGGTCCAGTGTCTTTAGTTCTTGAACCAGAGTCCATTGCCGTCTTCCTATCACCCTTCTCTACACCTCTCTACCTAGAGCGACATCAGCTTCTATATCACGGGGCTTTATTGCTTCCTTTATTGCATCTTTTCAGGATTACCAAACCATAGCACAGTACCGATTCAACCAGTGCTCGGCCTAGCCTTCTTTTGATTTTGTAGGAGATGTTTCGATCCCACCATTGAGACATCCAATTACTTTTTCGCTATTTTGAATTCTGGTTCTCATTTCCTCCTTACCTACGCTACCCTTGTTTACTGTGACTCCCAGGTTCTTGAATTTATCAACTTGTTCGATGTACCTATTATTGTTGACGAGTACTTCGAACCGAGTGTAGGAGTTAATATCCAAATACTCCGTTTTCTTGAATCTAACTTGTAGTCCCAATTTCTTATATTCACCATAAAACCCCTTTATCATAATCTCCAGATCGTAGGAGTCTTATGCAATTACAACCTGGTCATCAGTGAAGCTGAGTAAGAAGAACATTGTTTCATTCCCAATAGGTCCATCCCCTTGCATACCTCTTCCAATCTTTCAGCACCACTTCGACAAAGGCATCAAAAGGAAGAGGAGACAAGCTGCACCCCTGTCTTGAACCCTTTGTGGTCTTCATATGTTTCGAGAGCCTACGCCCGATTTTCACATAAGAATAATATTGTCTGTAGAATTCTTTGGTGATTTTGAAAAGTGTTCCATCTACTTCCAGGGTTTCGAGAGCTTCCCAGTTTTTTCTTCGTGGTATTGAGTCCTAGGCTTTCTTGAATATAATAAGGATATTATATTGAAACTCTGATAAGATCTGTTTCTTCATTCAAAAGGATTTTCAAGGAATTGTATTTGGAGTATAAATAAGTTCGTATGGTTTTTTGTCGAAAATTGAAGCTATATTGTCAGAAATTAGTTTTATATTCAAAGTTCAAAGTATTGCCACTACTTTTTCCATAATTCTCGTAATTGACCTTGTTTTTTCACGTGGGAACGTCGGCTTTACTTGAACCCGGCGAGAACGGTGAGCTCGGTATTGGGAAAGCGGTAGCGTCCTCTATTAGATACGCCGGGAAGCTGTAATAGAGCAAAGCAGAGTTCTGCGAAAGCAGCTAGTAATAAGTATCGCAACATCACTTGCCCCATTTCGAGATTAAAGTTTCTGCTTCTGTCGGTTTGAAGTAACGGGAATGAAAAAAGCAGACAAGCTGTCCCCCCTCAAAAATCCAGGGGTCCAACGTTTCCCCACATTCACTATATTAATCCTTAAGCCGGATCTTATTGTAACCTTTATTCTAGAATTAGTGGGATAATTTCTGATCTGATACATTCGGAAAAAATCATGTAAACGTCGATCGTTGATAAATTGGATGGATTGTTTTGGTTTTATAAGAAGCGATCGCGGGTAGATATCGGGCTGGTTTTATTAATAGCGATAGAGTAAGACAGGATGGGGCATTTTTTTCGATTAACGCGATATGTGTGAACAGTGTCGACCTTGACGTTTTCCCAACGAGTTTTTCAGACTAGTTGGACTGAATACGGATGTAATCTATTTGAAAAATGTACGAATCACTAAAGCGAAGTGTACTTGGAACAATTACCGAATTAAACACATTGGTCTATTAATTTTTTTGAATCAATGATATCCCCCTGTCGTATACTTCTGGAAAAAATGGGTGATCTCTGGAAATTCCAGTTCATCTGAAAATAACGGGTGTTTCAATAAGAGCGCACGATTTTAGTGTTCGATAAAACATGGTTTTCTGTAGTAAAGTATTGAAATATTTATTGAGTTAGAACATACACATTTGGGAATTATGTATGAAACAAAATATCTTGTAAATGGCTTTGCTGGCATATGCGTATCCTTTTGATGAAATTTTCGATAACGTTATTGAATACATGTGGTAGTATTTCATTGATACAGCGTCTAATTTCGGCTTTCAATGCTTCGATGGTTGCAGGCATATTTGCATAAACGTGTGACTTCAGATAAGCCCACTGCCAGAAGTCTAAACGCGTTAAATCTTAAGAGCGTGGAGGCCAATTATGGTCACCAAATCGGGAAATGACACCACCAGTAGCAAACTCGTGCAAGATCGTCAATGTTTCAAGGTGGTACCGTCCTACCGAAACCACATGTCGTCAAGATCAATAGCTTCCAAATGAGGCACAAGAAATTGTGTTATCATAGCACGATAACGTTCGCCTTTCACCTTTACTGCATTACCTTCTTCGTTTTCGAAGAAAAACGGTCCAATTATTTCTCCAAATCATAATGCATACCATACGGTGACCCGTTGCTTTCTGATGAATCATTTGTGGATTTTCTAAGCCCCAAATGCGACAGTTTTGCCTGTTAACGAAGCAATCGAGTTGAAAACGGGCCCCATCACTGAAAATGATTTTGTTTGCAAAATCAGCAGGTTGCTCAAGGATCCAATTGGTGAATTCTCTTCGCTGTTCATGGTCTTCTGGCAGAAGTTGTTGAGTCAGTTGGATTTCGTTGAATTATGATCATTTTCAGGTAATAATTATGAAAACTCAATTGCTTATAGCTATTGAATACTCACCTACTCAATTTAGATGTATAAAACAGAAATAATTGGGTTCAAAACGCTGAAAGTCACTCCGTCTCTTCTCTAAATACTGCATCGAACACTTTCAACCGTTGTTTTCTACTTATTGCATGTCCAACAGATGTTAGAAAGTCAAACAGCAACACATGATACAAATTTGTATCACTGGTTGCGTTGTATATAATAACGTAAATTTTTTTCTGGGTGCGTCTAATAAAGTAGACAGGGTAATAATTCTATCACCCTTTATTCTGGGGTGTTTTTATCACAATGTAGCTTGATGAATATTGATGCATGATGGTTAAGATATTGAAGACCCTGCAAGTAAACCCTATCATTGACTGCACAACGGAACGGAATTATACAGTGGGTGATCAAATTACTACATCCACAGTAAAAAATAAGCAATTCTGGTAATTGTAGACAAATTATACCAGTTTTTTTATATATAGTGGTCAGTTCTTATAGAAAAACAGAAAAAAATATGAACAGTTCAATAATAATTAAGAATTAACCTGTTAACATCCAAAGTTTTGGGAGGCGGTGGTTCGTTCTAAGCATGCGCACCTGAACTCTTCAGACAGGCGTGGTACGCATCTCTGACTGTGACGCCAGTGACCATGTGTTCCGCTTTGGAACGGTCGTTGAACATTGTGTTTCTTGCTCTATTTTAACTCGGCGGAGACGGTCAGTCAGGAATTTTTAGACTAGTCGTGTCCTCTATATGATACGCCGGTGAAGCTGCAACAGAACAAGGCAGGATTCTGGACGAGGAGCGAAGAAGCTGGTCGCCACAGCTCTATCAGGGGACGCTTACTGGTGATTATTTCATTTGCAATTTCTTTCTTCATGAACTTCCAAAGGTTCTCGATCCGGTTGAGATCTGGAGAATTTCCAGGCTATAATAGAACCTTTACTCGGCTGTAAAAAAGGAATTTAGTTACTTTTTTAGTCTGTGGCATGGCGCTAAGTTATGCATGAATATGTTCCCATCTGGGAACCACTCCTGGGCCTGGGGTAGCATTTTTCTTTCAAGGACATATACTGGAACTGTCTCATTGTTCCTTCAACGATGTACAGGCGACCTGATCTGTGACTGCTGATTCTAGACTACACCATACGGCTTGACCGTTCTAAAGATGCAGTCATCCTCAAATTTTTTCCCTTCTCTTCTCCTCACAAATTCAGATCTATACATGAGGTTGATTAATCCGAAAAGCAGACCTGAAATATTGAGTAATCCTATTAGTTTAACGTTTATTTATTATTATATTTGTAAATCACCTGTTTCCAATCATCTTTATCTCCGCAGTCTTTCTTGGTGTGATGTCTTTTGACTTTCCCATTATAATTTTATTTTTTCTCAACCAAGTTCTGTAACAAACACAGAACAAAGTCTTGACTGCTGAAATCATGTAAAAATAAAGCACAACAATATTATACGTCGATAAAAAGGACTGAAACAAACCAGAAGGTCGTATAGAATCATAAATAACATGAAAATATAGGGTGATTCAATTAGAGGTACTTATTGGTGGGAATTTAATTGCAGATTGCACATGCCTCGTGTTAACTGAAGTGCTATTTCTGTTCTATTCATAATGGAAAGACTTAACCAGGCACAGAGTCTACAAATTGTTCACTTCATTACGAAAATAGACGTTCTACGAGGAATATGTATCGGGCGCTTAGTGCAACTTATGGTCCACATAATCGGCTCACCCAACGCACAATTAGCTCTACTATCCGTAAGTTTGAGACCCAATTTTCATTATTGGATAATACTCGACTCGGAGAGTGTACGCGAACACCGTGAAGTGTCGATTCGTCGCCGTTTTCAACAACTTGGCATATTTTACGTAATTATTTATTGGTTATAAAAAAATTAAAACCATTGAATAAAAAAAAGATATACAATTAACATATTCACAATATTCCTAGGTATTAGACAAAAATTGAACCTTAATCGGGTTTATAAATTCCATCTCTGGATTACTGAATAAAAATTTTGAATCAGTTCTGATTGCTATTTTATCCACTTGCTCACACCACCAGAATAAAGAACACATTTTTTGAACTAACGCAAGTCATGAGACAGGCTAATGCTGCATTTTCATTGATACTCACAAAGATTGGCAATGGTGGAGTTTTGGAACAGTTTCAATTAGAAATTATCGAATCAGGATTTTTTAAAAAAGAAGAAACTCAACAATTAAGTCCTCATGGTGATCGTTTATTTTATACTAATGTCGCTGTAGACCGTTACAACAATTCAATTTTTCAAGAAGCTCCAGATAAAGTCATCTCAATAGCAAAGGATATAATAACTGGATCTAAAAATCAAGAACAAGAAGCTTCTTTTAGATTACAACTATACAAAAAATCTGTCATCGATACTGGGGGATTACCTTACCAAATCACTTTTGTAAAAGGAAGGTATTACCTTATCACAACAAACATCGATGTAAGTGATGGATTAGTTAATGTGGCCGTTTGTAAATTAATTCACCTACACTTCAATGAGGACAACGTAGTTTGCAGAGTTTGGCTCGAATTCTGTGGATCACCAAAGGTTGGGCACAAAGCAAGAAAAAAAGCTGCTTTACTAACTGTTCAAAGCAAAGTACCTAATGCTGCTGTAACTATTGAATGGCGAACATCTAACATTACCATGACAAGGAATAAAGCAGTTACTGTTAAACGTAAACACTTTCCCATAATTTCTGCTTGGGCTATGACTATTCATAAGTCACACGCCCCCCAGGCATTAGATCTTGACGTGATGGGGGCGCTCTCTTGACTAGGACCCTAGATTCGCCCCGGCGAATTGGAGGGTTAAGTCTTGGTGTCTAACGTAATGCCATTTCGCGCCAGTCACTGGACCTGTATGGTGGAAGATCTCTGAATGGGGCCCTAGTTTTACCCAGGTGAAATGGAGGGCTGAGCCGGTTGATTAACTCAGTGACAAGGGAGTCTGTCGCAGCACAGGCTTCTCCCTTAAAACTGGCGTACTCTACCCTATCGCAGTATAAATCTCTGGATTCTGTGTAATGGCCGAGTGCTTTATGTAACATACTGCGTTACCTCGGGGGGGTGGCCTTGCCCACAGGTGTTACTTGTACCACCTGGCCACCCCATTGGTGTTGGACTCGAGGGGGCAGTGGTTGAAAGTCCGTATGCTGGACTAGGGGGGTATTTCATTTATCTGTTCGCAGACCCCCATTTTCGGGATATTCTCATGAAACGACTCGGGGTTCAACGGGACTTGACGGTTCGACCGGCCTGTCCTGGCCCCTGGATCTGTGCGTAACAATTTAGGGTTTGTGGATCTCGACGAAATGGCCCCGCCATTAGTGCTTGACGCCAGGATCAATCAAATGACTTCACATGGGTTCGGTGGGTCAGGACGTATAGTCCGCTAGACGGTGCTCGTACCAGGATCAATTGTAGTCGGCAATCTTGAGTTTATCTTAGTTCATGGGACTGCGTTTGGGTGGATGGATAAGAATTCCCTCCGGCGGGTGAGTTGCGTCTCAAACCAACTCGGGTACTGACCTGCTGAGCCAGTAGAGGTTGGATAGTGCTTCGCTGCTACCAGTCAGACGGTTCTGGCTTTCGAGTCGGGGCCCAAACTGGAAGCTGGTGGGTTCATCTCTTCGGAGGGATTCTCGCCACGCGCGATGATATGGCGTAATCGTTATCACACTTTCTACCTCTAGGGGTGGACTGCGGAGACTGCTTGGTAGTCACTTGGAAAAGAGGCCGTCCTCAAATAGCCAATAACTATTCTGGTAGAATTCACCTATTCATAAGTCACAACGTAGAATATTTCATCCAATTGTTTATGATTATTATTGTATGACAAAATACATCCACAACAACTTGTTTATGTTGCTCTCTTTCGCGTAACAAGCATTGAAGGTTTATTTATCGTTACATTTGTTGATGATGAAACTAAATTTCGATTTCATCATAATCGAGTACAAGCTTCATCAACAATATCTCTAGTACAAGAGTTTCGGAGATTGTCTTTAAATAATGAAACGAAGGCAAAATCAGTCATTGATTTCATTACTAGAGATAAAGGTATTTCATTGTGTACGTTCAACGTCCAAAGCCTTCGTAAACATTCAGTTGATTTAATCGACTCTGTTACAGAAAAAACGAACATTTTGTTATTATCAGAGACATGGTTGGACAATCAAGAAGAATGTGATATAAAAAATTTTAATTGTATAGCTCACTTTAAACGTGATTTTGTTCGTTCAGGTGGAGTTGCGACTTATCACAACACAAATGATACGACCAATCTTGTAACACCAAATATGTCGGTCATTATGAACAATATTCAGGACTTGCACGTAAGACGTACAAGTGTTGCAGATTTATGAGCAGCAGAGTGTGTAACGGAAAACGGCGTTTCTTTAATCATGGCAGTCATATATGTCTCACCAAATAACAAATTAATAGATATTCAGGAGTTCATTCATCGAGCACTGCAAGAGTATTCTAAAGATGTATCTCAAACGCTTAGCAGATACAACAGAAATTTAGATGAACGTCCACTCATTTTGGCCGGTGATTTTAACATCAACTTCAGTAATGAAAAATCAAAACCATTGCTACAGTTTGATTTAACAGCTACAGAACTTGATTTAAGAATAAACAATAATCCAGCAGAATCAACTACAAAATATAATACTACCATCGATGCAGTTTTTTCAAAACATTTAAATGAAATAACATAAAGAGAGGTTAATACTTGGTAGAAGGTATATAAAATTATTTAAATATTTTAATATTAGCCTTCTACATATTTGATTTCAAAAAATTATATTTAATAATTATAACTTCTGGAATTAAATTAAAATAACATCATATAAGTACCACTTATATCAAACGACATATAAAATAAACATTCGTTATAAGACATCCAAATGATATTACAAAATCCAATAAATAAAAATTGTTAAACAAAATCCTATAAATTAAATATTTTGAATAGAAAAAATTTTGTTCCTGCTGATCAATCTTATGACAACAAAATATCTTTCAAAAATGTTTATCATAATCTTAAGATTTTCATCATAAAACTATCTTAGAATATTCAATATTATTGGATATCTAAGTTACTTTCTATAAAATCTCAAGATATGTAAAAACATTACTGAAAAACAAGTTTTAAGAGAGACTTTGCTTCTTCAGTATTGAAATATAATTTTTTTAAATTAAATATGTAGAAGGCTAATTTTCAAAATATTCAAATAACATTTAGATAAAATAGAATCCCAAACATATGTTTCCTACTTCAGTTACCACAAGCCAATTATTACTAAAATTGAGCCTACTTATTAAGTTTATATTACATATTATATTTGTTAATAATAAAAAAATATTACTATAACTTAAAAAAAATTTAATTTTATTACAATTCCTTCACTAATTAATCGAAAGGAACTTCGTTCCATCCGGGTGTCCCTTGACACCTCTCAATTTTTCTTTTATCCATGCTAACAACACTGAGGCATCATGGTGAATGAGTTCATTGGTGGGGGTATCTGCAGTGTTGTCGGTTTTGCTCCTACGAATAAACATACTTTAGTATCATAATTGAACGAGAAAAAGCATATTAAAGTTCTTCGTACCCTAATTTCAGTTCATGAAGAAGTATTCAATTTTTTGAGGTGGCTCCAATAATTTGGTCACACACTGTAGCTTCACCGATATCGTGCATCGACTTGTTTAGTTTTATGCAAATACCCCCATGCATCGCGTCGCATAATACCTCATACGGGGGCCGAAAGGCGTATCAAACTCCGATCAATCTCCATCCCTCACATCCCAATCCTCTTAAATTTCCCGATTCCAACATGCAGCGCGGAAGTGGAGGAGTCGATGCATTGTTGTCACATATACAAACGATAGCGGCCCCCCGAGCGGAAGCTCCTTTCGATCCGCCGCCGCCGCCCCGCGCCATTAATCATCGGCCAGATGGCATATTTTAGCATTCCTAATGCGATCCCGCCAAGATATATCGTTAATGTATGCCTAGCCCGGTCGCGGGAATGCGGGAATAAACATCGCGGGCCGACGACGCGACAGCGCCAGTCGTCGCTTCTGGACGTCCGTCCTCAAGATAGATCGCTATCGGAAGGTCCGGTTCGCGCAACTGGTCGATAGTAATTAAAAATTGTGAAACGTGCTTCTCAGGGGTCGCCGATGGTATAGAAATTGACTGAAAAACTAATTGGTGTATATGTAACAAAAAAGAAGGAGACAAAACAGGACCCATGGGGTACGCCATGCAAGATCACACTTTAATTTCGCCGGGCATTTTGAAATATTGACGTACAGATCCGTCTATGGTGAAGTCGGTTATAAGAACCCTTAGTTTATATACACATATCGTCAAAGTTTAGGTTTCTCATGAAATAAACAATCTATGTTCTGGAAATGAGATGAATATTTTCCTCTATTACAACTGCCATATATTTGATAGAAAATCTTTGTTTGTTGCATAACTGAATCCAAATTCAATACAATATTTTTCTCAAAATTTTACAGGGTGTGTCAATAAACTTTACGTAAATAAAACCACTTTTAAATAATCTTACACAAAAAAATTTGCTTGAATGCAGAATATATACACAAATACAGCATGCACAATATATACGAATATATACACTCCTACATACACATACATGTATTATATATTAGACTGGGGCAAAAAAAAACGACAATTTTTTTTTAAATGATACTGTGAAAATATCATTTATAATGATAAAAAAAATTATCTTGAAAGTTTGAGCCCTTAATAATAGTATTGAGAGGTGTATCGTTACGACTCTTGGTTTTGTAAAAGTAATCGCATTTTTTCACTCAAACCTCGTCAATTATTAATCTGAAAAATTTGAGCGATGCGTATTTTCAAAGGAAATTAAATTCCCTACAAAAAAGCTCTCCTAGTAAATTAATGTAAAACGAGCCGTTTGCTTGTTCGTGCCTTAAACATTGATTAATTTGTTCAATTTTGCGTTTCGATTTTGCATTTTTTTAACTACCAGAAATATCAATATTTTTATGGTACAAAATACGTATTTCAAAGGAAATTTAATACACTACCAAAAAAGTTCCTTAACATTTTTTATTAATTTCACTCCTTCCAAAGTTATTCGACGTTGAAGTTAAATTCAAAGGTAATTATAGTTTTTTTCGCGTTACACATGATTTTTTTCACTTGATTGAAAAATTTATCACTTAAATATTGAAAGTAACTTTTTTTCAAATCATAATTTATTAATGTATTATTTTGCTTTTTAACGATTAGTTATATACATAAAATTATTTTTGATGTATTTAACTAACTCTAATGATACAAAAAAGTGAAGGAGATGATTTAAAACCTGATAAATAAAAAAATTCAAATACTAAAACCAGAAAATATGAAGTAGCAAGCGATTCAGATGAATTGCTAGAAAAAGATATCAGTTACTTCATTTCTGTCGAATCGCTCACCATTTTCAAAAAATTTGACTTGCCGTATGATTTTATTGATGAAGATATAAGCAATTGGCCCCATAATGATAGTTTTCAAGAGTGTAAGCAATTTTTCGGAAAATCAGCTGTCGTCAATGATGTTGTTGAGCGTGGTGTATCATTAATTGTAGATTACAATAAGTGTCTCACTAAAAACGAAGAACAACTTCAATATTTGTTGCTAGCCCTTACTGAGCATCGAAAAAAGTTTCCAAATTGTAATAAAAGTAATTTCATTGAGTAGGTATTTTTTCAATTGCTCATACTCCATGACTTTATAATCATTAAAGCAATATGAGCTTTTTTTGTGAAATATAAATTATAAGTGGAAATAAAATGATTTTTCATCTCTTTTATTACTTCTAATTAATTTTGACATTTGACATTGACAATTAATTTTGACATATTATTCAATTTTTTTCCTGTTAATATGATATGATTAAGAAACCAAATTTTTTTTGTATTATTAGAGTTAGTTAAATACATTAAAAATGATTTTATTTATTTGCATATAACTAATCGTTAAAAAGCAAAATAATACATCAATAAATTATGATTTTATAGAAAAAAGTTCAGCGGTCCAACAGAAAAAAGTTACTTTCAATATTAAAGTGATAAATTTTTCAATCAAGTGGAAAAAATCATGTATAACGCGAAAAAAACGATAAATTAACTTTGAATTTAACTTCAACGTCGAATAACTTTGGAAGAAGTGAAATTAATGAAAAATGTTAGGAAACTTTTTTTGTAGATTATTAAATTTCCTTTAAAATACGTATGTTGTACCATAAAAATATTGATGTTTCTGGTAGTTACAAAAATGCAAAATCGAAACGCAAAACTGAAAAAATTAATCAATTTTTAAGGCACGATAACAAGCAAACGGCTTGTTTTACATTAATTTACTAGGAGAGCTTTTTTGTAGGGAATTTAATTTCCTTTGAAAATACGCATCGCTCAAATTTTTCAGATTAATAATTGACGAGGATTGTGTGAAAAAATGCGATTACTGTTAAAAAATCAAGAGTCGTAACGATAAACCCCTTTATACTATCATTAAGGGCTCAAACTTTCACGATAATTTTTTTTATATTATCATGAATGATATTTTCATAGTATCATTAAAAAAAATAGTCGTTTCCTTTGGCCCAGTCTAATGTATATGATTAGAAACGATGAGTCGTGAACTCTTCTAAAGAATAAAAAACATTTTCGATGAGCAGAGTCTTGACAAACTTCTTGAAGGATGTTCCACGAAGCGACGTTACATAAGCATGCCAAACTTCTTAAACAACGGTTTACAACTGGTCATCTGATCAACTCTAGCCACCAACCGTATGGCATGTTTTTGTTTTAGAAAAAGTCTACTGGCATCTACAGACGAGCCCCATAGGATTATGGCGTAGGTCATTCGTCCGTGGAACTGAGCATGGTATCTAAGAAGTTTTTATTCATCTTATGACGAATATTAGTAGAGAGAGCTTCTTACATAATCCATTAACATGCTGCTTCCAAGTTAGATTTCCACTGATTGATACACTGAGTAGGAAAATGGTCTCTATATTATGGCGTTTTGTTGTAATAAGTAGCCTTTGCGTTTCTTCCGGATTAACCTTCATGTCATTGCTGTTGAACCAGTCAACAACACCCTGAATAGATGTTTCAACTTTTTCCTGGGAAACTATGCCTATTTAGAAAAGTTGTTTCATCAGCGAAAATTGTACTTTCATCTGCGGCAATATTACATACAATATCCTCAATATATATCAAGAATAAAATTGGTCCAAGCACAGACCCCTGAGACACGCCTGAAGTGATTCTCCTCTTGGAAGATCTCTTTCTATCTAGATCTACAAACTGATATCTATTATGCATATAAGTTCTCAGCAGTTCCAATGCTGGGCCTCTTATGCCGAAATACTACAGTTTGGACAAGAGCTTGTTCTGATTTACGCAGTCAAAAGCTTTGCTCAAGTCTCTGCAAGTTATTATTGCTTCCTCTGAATGCCTCCAAGATAAATTCAATAGTCCGTATTACCACCTTTTCTTTCAATCAACTACCCAATACGCCTAGGCGTCCCACGAATCAAGTCAATGAAATTTTCAGGCATATCGTTCCATTCTTCCTGAAGGGCTAAACTCAGTTCCTGAAAAGTTGAAGGTTGGTTTTGGAGATTGGATATTGCTCTCTCTAAGTAATCCCATACGTGCTTAATTGGATTCACGTCTGGTGAGTTTGCTGGCCAGTACATTCTCTGGATATTGTTTTGAACCCTTCGTGTGCGGTGTGGTCGGGCGTTATCATCCTGATAAATGAAATTATCCCCAAATTATAGGAACAATGATGTTTTTTATGTAGATGGTACCAGTCATTGTTCGTTCAACGATAATAAGAGGGGAACGGCGACCAAACATTATATCCCTCCAGCACATTATTAATCCACTTTGAAAGGGCACAACTTCCCGGGCGAAATTGATTCGCTCTAGTCTGCCTAGACCTCTCCAAACCCTTTCTCATTAACTTTCACTCTGTAAACCGAATTGTGACTCGTCCGAAATAAGTACGTTGCGCCATTGTGGTAAAAGCCAGTCTTGGTGGTATTCTTCCCATTGCCGACGGGTGGTTCCATGTCCAGGTGATAGCCAAGGTACTCTTAAAGATCTTCTTGCCCTTACATTTGAGGAATGCAACCGTCTCCTTATGGTACTGGTTGGAGCTACTCGTCTATAGGTCCTCAAAAAATGACTTCGAAGGTCTGTTACAGATACCGTTCGATTCCTTAGAGTAAAAATTACGATATAAAGGTCTTCCCTTGCAGATGGTCGACCAGGCACCGGTCTCCGGTAACGCTGCCGGTTTCCAGGAAAAGGGCCACTATGCGCCTTACTGAAGTCCATGGAATATTGAAACGTTGCGCAATCTGGTGGTTTGACAAGGCTTCTTGATGTAGGACTACTATTCTTGCCCGGTCAAACTGGGAAATTGGATGTCCCGGCATGTTCCAGGGAATATTCTCAATATTACAACTCTTCGAATACACCTGTATTCTCAATATATTTTTTTATTTTTCTGTATTTTCAAATGTGCTCACTGGACGAAAACGTGAACGGCCTATTTCATCAAATAACGATCCAGTTTTGACTTCGTTTTTACCTAATTTTCATCGTAAATTTTCAACAGTTTCGATGGGCAATTCACCACTTGGTTTTTCACAATACCCAGATTTGTTCAAGCGGAAATCTAACCTAACAAAACAGAAGTGTTGGCAGACTCGAAATACCACTTCTTCAAAATACAAACTCTGGATTCCTTTTCACTTCATGGACCATACAGAAAATAACCGATTCTTCTCGTCAAACGAAAATACACCGCCACTTTTCCCAGAACAAACAGCGGATGCAAATCCCGACCGAACAACCCCTCAGAAAATTAATTTCCCACCAAAGACCGAACGGGCGAAGAACTTCCGAAATATGCTACCGCGAAATGCATAAAGCAAACAATATCAGACGGGCTAATTCTGCTGGTTAAATTCAAATTTATGCAGATAGCCAGCCTGCTAAAAAGCTGTTCACAAAGTGCTAATGTCGTAATAATACGGCCTTTCGCAATTAATATCTCGTAACGACGGATGCGTCCAGCGGTTTCTCGGTTACGAACAAGGATGACGCGACGTCGATTTGCATTAATTTGTTGACGCTCTGATGAAAATATGAGAGGGAAAACGAAAACACAGGGTGGTCGACTGTAGACTAGTACGTTTGCAGGAAAGGTATTAGCTCCTGGGTAAATAAATATTAGGAGTATTTGATAGAGTCGGTCTTTTCTTGATGGAAATTAATTTTCAACCACCAGTAAACAAAAGTTCGATTTCCACAAACTTTTTATTGTTGAACGGCAATTATTCCGCTACACTTTGGCTAAGTCATGTTCTATCGGTGTTTTTTTTTGAGTGAAAGAACATTCGATAGGGATAACTGTGATTTGACAGAAAGTAGAAGCCATGTTCAGTAAGCATTGACAAATAATCATGGAAAGACTCACGCCGCAACAAATTGTTGGAATTTATTTTCAAAATCAGTGTTCTATTCGCCAAAATTATAGAGCACTTCGTGAAATTTATGGCTTACATAATCGTCCATCAGAGCAGCTTATTCGTCGAACTATCGATAGATTTCGGACAACATTTTCTCTACTCGATGCAACAACAACATCAAGATAAGGAACTGTACGTACAGAAGAAAATATCGCTGCTGTTAGTCATAGTGTTAATGAAGATCCAGATTTGTCTACTCGTCGACGTTAACAACAAGTTGGACTCTGTGCATCCACTACATGGTAAATTTTGCGGGAAGATCTTGGTTTACACCCATACAAGATCCAACTGGTTCAAGAACTAAAGCCACTTGACCAAAATAAGCGTCGTTTGTTTGCTGATTGGGCCCTAGAGCAGCTTGAAATCGATCCAATTTTTTATCGTGAAATTATGTTCAGTGATGAAGTTCGTGTTTGGTTGAACGGCTATGTAAACAAGCAAAATTGCCGTATATGGAGTGAAAACAATCATCAAGCAGTTCTGCAGGTTCCATTGCATCCTGAAAAATGCACTGCACGGTCTATATTTCTTTAAAAACGATGCTGGAGCTAAGGCTACAGTGAATGGTGTGAAAGAATGGTTATTTCACAAAAGAAATAGAAATTCTACATGTTGAAAATAGAGGTCTAAAATTGAACTTATGGGAAATTTACGAAATAAATAAACATAAAAACAGCAATAACCTAGTAAATGAACAAATAGGTTTTTATTACACCCCTCTATTCAATATTTACATCGATCGAGTGAACACGATTCTGAAGGGAATATTCTTTGAGAAAACCAACCCGACGAACAATTAAAGACACATGTACACCTTCTGTAAAAAATCTTATAAATTCATTGTACAACAACTGTTACTTCGTATTCTGATGAAGTCTTTCAAGCAAAGACGAAACGTACGTCAATACCAAAAATAAAGTAGAAAATGTAAACAAGTGTTTTATTTTATAATAACAATTACAACTGATTTCTACCAAGCAACGGCCCAATCTATCATAAACATAATAAAATTGGAATATTACTTAACGAACAAATAGTTTTGAATAACTCACCTCTGTTAAATATATTCAGATAAGTTGGAATTTGCAGAGACCCTTTTTTGGGTTTTAGGGCTTAATAAAAATTTATTGTACTTACTGTAATATAAATAGCAACGGATTTCGAAACAAGCTTAGTTATTCAAAATGTAATCTTGCCTGATGATGCTACTGTGATAGCGAAACGATTGTTGTACACATAACAATAAGTTTCAGTTATAATTAATTACTAATGGTACGAGCTGAAGCATTTCAACTTTGATCTTTATTTACTGTGCTGTGACGTCACATCTTCCAGTGCGATCCATGCAGTTATGGAATGTGTATTGGGGTCTTATTTTAATAATAAATCTATTTATATCAATCTTTTCTGGGGAAATATGCGAATAAGTAAACCAGACGTTACCACCTTTTTGTATTTGATTCAAACCATCAGATTATCTCTGGAAACCAGTCAAATACTCTATTATCGTCAATAACGCATACGATTTCCACGCGAATCACCATATCTCGACATTATAGCGATAATTTCGGTACGAATCGACGTAAGATGAAATAGAAGGGCACCAACCCCTAATGGAAGTCTGCAGCATCTTAATTCCGAAAAGACTAATGCGATGTCACAGACACATACAACCCCTTGTACGCATTTCGATGTTCCCTCGACGTTTTGACAAATTCACTGCTAGCGGGGCTAAATGCCGTCTATCCTTGAATACATTTATTTCTCTCTCTTCAAGTATTTTCCGAAGTCGATACGCGACTGAAACCCCCTTGTTTGTCTGATTAAATTGGCCGGCAATAGAGGGTTGAAGGGATGCGGGGTAAATAATGAAGTGGGGCGATTAGGTAGGTGATTAATAATAACCATTCGGATTCGACTATTTAAATCCTACGTATTCAATTGAAACCTGGAGTGTTTCCTTTGTATCGGGTGTTTTTTTTAGAGTGATAGAACTTTCGATGAGGATAACTGTTATTTGACAGAAGGTAGAAGCCATGTTGTTTTGATATTTCTGTTCAGTAAGTCTTTACAAATTATCATGGAAAAACTCACGCCGCAACAACGTTTACAAATTGTTGAAGTTTATTTTCAAAATCAGTGTTTTTTTCGCTAAACTTACAGAGCACTTCGTGAAATTTATTGTTTACATAATCGTCCATCAGAGCAGCTTATTCGTCGAACTATCGATAGATTTCGGACAACATTTTTTCTACTCGATGCAACAACAACAGCGAGATTATACGTACAGAAGAAAATATCACTGCTGTAAGTCATAGTGTTAATGATGATCCAGATTTGTCTATTCGTCGACGTTCACAACAAGTTGAGCTCTGTGCATCGACCACATGGAAAATTTTTCGTGAAGATCTTGGTCTACACCCATACAAGATCCAACTGGCTCAAGAACTAAAGTCTCTTGGCCATAATAAGCGTCGTTTGTTCGCTGATTGGGCCCTAGAACAGCATGAAGTTGGCCAACTTTTTTATCGTAATATTGTGTTTAGTGATGAAGCTCATTTCTGGTTGAACGGCTATGTAAACATGCAAAATTGCGGTATATGGAGTGAAAACAATCCTCAAGAAGTTCTGCAGGTTACATCCTGAAAAATGCACTGTATGGTGTGCTTTACACGCTGGAGGCATCATAGGTCTATATTTCTTTAAAAACGATGTTGGAGCTAATGTTACAGTGAATGGTGCTCGTTACAGATCGATGAGCAATGATTATTTGTTTCAAAATTTGAATGGTATCGACCCAGAAGTGCTTTGGAACCCATAAGATGGTGCTACACCTCATGCTGCTACCGTAACAATTGGATTATTTAAAGAGAGATTTGACCACAACATATTTCGAGAAATGGTCCAATTAATTGGCCTCCAAGATCCTGCGACTTAACTCCACTGGATTATTTTCTTTGAGGTTATGCCAGGTCATTGGTTGATGCTGATAAACCAGAAACAATAGACGCTTTGGAAGCCAATATAACTCGTGTTATTGGTGAAATAAGGCCTGAATTACTCGAAAAAGTCGTCCAAAATTGGTCTAGTCCAATGCGGTTCCCCAGAGCTAGTCGTGGTGGACATATGCCGGAAATTATTTTTAAAACATAAATGTCATAAAATTATCTTTCAAATGACAAAAAATTGGCTTCAATCTTGATTTAAATGTGTTTTCTTTCAATTTAAAGTTCTTTCACTCTAAAAAAGAAAAAACATCCGATAGTCAAGTAGGCGTAGAAAGCTAGAGCATGCTTGGATATTTGTAGAATTGAAAATTTATAGAAATGTGAAATTTTTAATATTTCATACAGGGTATCTACTTTTAAAAGTGGAGATCATACAAGTTATTTGCAACAAAAAATGTCATATAACCTGTTCTGTTTTATTAGGAACGGCCCTTTCGTTCGAAATTCTTTTGTCATTGATGGTTTGGTCTTTCATGTTGATATTTAGCACTAACAGTTTTGAGAATAGTCTTTCGAACTGTTCTTTACACTTCAGATTATTTGTTTTCTAATAATAATATATGGCCTTTTAAAACATGGGAACAGATTTAGAGCATTTTATATATTTTTATTGCTATGGGAATTTCGACGTCAGCGTTAGATGATTCCATCCTTCTTTTCTTGCATTAATCTCATAATTTTGCTGTAACCAATAAAAAGTTTTATTTCGTCCTTTCAGTCCACCTTCAAATGGACCTTCCAATCAATTACGTTAACTTCCCTCTTTTTGCTAGAAGGGATGCATCGAGCACCTCTAACGTTCAGTCTTTGAAAAGACTGTAAAATTATTATTCTAGTAATAGTCAAACTTATCGCATGTAGCTTTTGCTACATTATGCACTATCATTCGGATAGTCAAATTGGTCGTACCTACTTAGCTTGTGACATTACGGTCCAAATTATCCCGGTTATTACTGTTAATATAGTAATCCAGTCGATTGTCAAAGTTTGAATATTAAAATTTGAATATTAAAACAAATTGAAATATCTTTATCTTCTACAATTTTAATTTCAAAAAGATTTTTTATTCAAAAAACTTTTAGAATTAAATTTATGTCTAAAACAAGCACCGCTTACATTTAATAGACGTATATAATCAAAACTCAATATATAATGTCGAATGGAATAAATAAACCAACAGATATACGAAAGTAATTAAAATTAATAAATAAATATTTAAAGGAGACAAAATTTTGTTTCTGGTCTCACCTTGTCAAAGTATTGGCAAATTCATTACTTTTGTTTTTAGTGTAATAATCATACCTTTTGACTTGGTTTATATACAGTAAACCAAGAATTATTTTTCGTTGTTTTGATAGTGAATTACGAGTGATTTACTTTAATTCCTCATCATTTTCCTTATCATATTGGATAAACAAAGCTAGTTCATCATCGAGTGACCTTGAAGTAAAAATCTTCGCTAAACTAAGTCAAAATACAGTCCACTTAAACCCATCGGAATTAATCATCGAGATTTATTAATTTGTATTTGCCTGTTATTTCAAAATACTGAAATTAAAAGGCAAAATACTGCGGTAAACTTACCCTGCTATATAACAACTTGTATGATCTCCCCTTGGAGTTTGGCCCTTTTATAAGTAGACACTCTGTATAATAGGTTAGGGGGAAAAATCCATTATTTTTGACCGAACTTCCAGACTTTATTCAACATGTTTTGGATTTGTTCGATTTGGGTCGAATAAGCTTCGTTTTCTTGTATAATTTGTTGTCCTTTTAAAAGTATCGGAAGGTTTTCCTTAGAGTGCTAGAATTTACGATAGGGATAACTGTAATTTGGCAGAAGGTAGAAGCCATGTTGTTTTGACATTTCTGTTCAGTAAGCATTAACAAATTATAGTGAAAAAACTCACGCTGTAACAACGTTTACAAATTGTTGAAATTTAGTTTCAAAATCAGTGTTCTATTCGCCAAACTTATAGAGCACTTCGTGAAATTTATGGTATACATAATCGTCCATCAGAGCAGCTTATTCGTCGAACTATCAATAGATTTCGGACAACATTTTCTCTACTCGATGCAAAAACAACAACAACAAGACAAAGAACTGTACGTACAGAACAAAATATCGCTGCTGTAAGTCATAGTGTTAAGGATGATACAGATTTGTCTATTCGTCGACGTTCACAACAAGTTGTACTCTGTGCATCCACCACATTGAAAATTTTGCGTGAAGATCTTAGTCTACACCCATACAAGATCCAACTGGTTCAAGAACTAAAGCCACTTGACTATAATAAGCGTCGTTGGTTTGCTGATTGGGCTTCAGAACAGCTTGAAGTTGATCCACTTTTTTATCGTGAAATTGTGTTCAGTGATGAAGCTCGTGTTTGGTTGAACGGCTATGTAAACAAGCAAAATTGCCGTATATGAAGTGAAAACAATCCCCAAGAAGTACTGCAGGCTCCATTGCATCCTGAAAAATACACTGTTTGGTGTGTTTTACACGCTGGAGGCATCATCGGTCCATATTTCTTTAAAAAAGATGCTGGAGGTAATGTTACAGTGAATGGTGCTCATTACAGATCGATGATCAACGATTATTTGTTTCAAAATATGAATGGTATCGACCCAGAAGTGTTTTGGTTCCAACAAGATGGTGCTACACCTCATGCTGCTACCGTAACAATTAGGTTATTGAAAGAAAGATTTGGCGATAACATAATTCTATCAATGGTCCAATTAATTGGCCTCCAAAATCATGTGACATAACTCCACTGGATTATTTTCTTTGAGGTTATGTCAGGTCATTAGTTTATGGTGATAAACCACAAACAATAGACGCTTTGGAAGCCAACATTACTCGTGTTATTGAAGAAATAAAGCCTGAATTACTCAAAAATGTGGTCCAAAATTGGTCTGGTCGAATGCGGTTCCTCAGAGCTAGTCGTGGTGGACGTATGTCGGAAATTTGTTTAAAACATAAATCTCATAAAATTATCTTTCAAATAAGAAAAAATTTTGCCTCAATCTTAATTTGAATGTATTGTATTTCAATTTAAAGTTCTATCACTCTAAAAAAACGATAGCTTCATAATACCTGTCTCGTAAAAGTCTTGGTACTTTTTGGTGAAAAACTGTAGTTATCGATTTTCACAATCTTCTATTGATGCAAATTTCTTATCACTTAGGATTTGATAATCAGAATTCCATACTAATTCGTCAAATATTATTTTGTCTTGTTTGATATTTAGAATTCCGTTATCGATTGCCAAATCTATCACATTTTCAAACTACATTCAGAAAGATGGATAATAATTCCTTTAGACCTTCACACTTAGCTCCCGAACATACCGTGTAATCTAGCCTTATACTGATATCTGTAGAAATCCTATTAGTAGGAGTTTTCCTTCTGACGAACCTTATTCTCGAAGTGTTTCCTCATCAGCGTCCCTTATCTAATATCACGAACACGTCGATGTTTTCCAGAGCTAATAGTCCGAGCAAAGAACGAGAAAAATCATTAGCAACTCATCTCGAAACACTGAATCATCCAAGCAATTAACTCATTTGCAGGGGGTTGCTTTTCCCATACTCTAATTGCTTTCTTGGTCCGCTGCACATCTTGCAAGTCGTTGAAGGAAATATGTCTGAGACTCTCACGAAATTTCACGTTACCGTCATATTCGCTGAAATATGGTCTTTGAGCGTCTTGCATCACATTATTGTGGAAATTAGAAATAAAACATCGAGAATAATGCTGTTACTTGATTTGATTTGAAGAAGGTGATGTTATGATTTGAAAAATTGTATTATGGAAAGGTTTAAATTCAGAGCTGAAGGTGTTTTCATAAACATGAATGTCTATTTTTTGGATAAACTATAACAAAAATTGTCTACTTTGATTGATTTATTTTTTATTTGTTTTAAACCTGCATAAATACTCTTTCAAATAAGTTCAATTTTGAAATTCTGATCCTAATTCAACAATAATTATATAACTTTAGAAAAAACTTATACCAGAAGGAACAGTTTATGTGAATCAAAAATACAAATCATGTAATATTAACTGTAATTTTTACATTCCATGACTTCCTTATTGAATTGGAAGCCCTTGTATACACCATTCTGGAATATTTCTTTCTTGGAACGAAAACTGTTTCCTCCTGGTTTTTTTTGATACAATGATCTCTGGATTTGGGTAATTTCTGATTAAATTATGGAGATTCTCGTTAAATTCTTGGTGTCCATTAGTCACTTATATGAGTTCGAATTCTACATCGAACAAGGAATTTCATTTTTTCTTGGTAGGTACATTACAACTATCGAGTGTTTTTTTTAGAGTGATAGAACGATAAATTGAAATAAAACACATTTAAATTAAGATTGAAGCCAATTTTTTTTATTTGAGAGATAATTTTATGACATTTATGTTTTAAAAATAATTTCCGGCTTATGTCCACCACGACTAGCTCTGAGAAACGGCATTTGGCCAGACCAATTTTGGACCACTTTTTCGAGTAACTCAGGCCTTATTTAATCAATAACACGGTTATGTTGGTTTCCAAAGCGTCCATTGTTTCTGGTTTATGACTTGACATAACCCCGAAGAAAACAATCCAGGGGAGTTATGTTGCATGATCTTGGAGGCCAATTAATTGGACCATTTCTCTAAATAATGTTATTGCCCAATCTTTGTTTCAATAAATCAATTGTTACGGTAGCAGCATGAGGTGTGGCACCATCTTGTTGGAACCAAAACACTTCTGGGTCGATACCATTTCAATTTTGAAACAAATAATCATTGATCATCGATCTGTAACGAGCACCATTCACTGTTTCATTAGCCCTAGCATCGTTTTTAAAGAAATATGGACGATGATGCCTCCAGCGTGTAAAGCACACCATACAGTGCATTTTTCAAGATGCAATGGAAGTTGCAAAACTTGTTGAGGATTGTTTTCACTCCATTACGGTAGTTTTTCTTGTTTACATAGCCGTTTAACCAGAAATGAGCTTCATTACTAAACCCAATTTTACGATAAAGAAGTGGATCAACTTCGAACTGTTCTAGGGCCCAATCATCAAACAAACGACGCTTATTATGGTCAAGTGGCTTTAGTTCTTGGACCAGTTGGATCTTGTATGGATGTAGACTAAGATTTTCACGCAAAATTTTCCATGTGGTGGATGCACAGATCTACGTTATTTGTTTATAATTAGATAGTTATTGAGTAAAGTGAATCGAAAAGTGAACCCAGTAAAACTGAACTCAGTGAAAGAGAACAACGGTGAAAAAACTCATCGATATACTCTTCTACGAGCAATATTTTTGGGTAAAACAATCTCAAAATTTTACATTTGTAACATGTAGTTAGGCTGCGAATAAACCGTTAAAGCCAATTATACATCTTTCTCAGCCACATTTGAAGTACTCTTACCCTAAAATTTGCATACTAATTGATTCACGTTAATCAATTACTTAGAAAGAATTCAAAAAGGCATATCTACATATCAATTCTTTCAATATGTATTCTTTATTCCGTTTAAGAATCCAAGAAGTTAAGCCTCGTGACTATCCGATGCGTTTTCACTTCGATATTGCCTTATTTAATTAAGAAGAATTTCCATCAAGTACGGACCGATTCAATTAAAAAACATTTCCATGATTAAACGTTTTCTAAATACTACTGTCATGACATTCTAAAAGTATATCATTCTCGCTAAGTAACCGAATACTTATAACCGATTACATTGTTTTATTAATTTAATATGGCCCAGAAATTCACACAACGTTTTCTCCAATTCCTCAAGACCAAACCGAAAGCAAAAAAAAACTCATAATTGACCAGGCCAGATTTTTGCATGGGAAAATAAGTCGAGTCCGGTAGTCGGCTCGTAAATCAAGTAGAAAAGCGGCTTTATGGGTTTTGAATAAGCGCAACCGACGGCTCGGCCGCAAGGTTATCTAATATTGAAGGCCCACGTTATGAATTCCCCACCGCGACTAGATTATGAAAGATGGGAAGTTTTTCGGTTGGACAATGGCCAGAGGTTCCAAACCAGTGTGCACTGCGGAGAGAAAATAATACAATGCATTGATAATGATGAGTAGTATGTCGACCAAACGTGAAGAAGTCTTTAAAATCAACACAAAAACATTTCAATATATTTTATGAATTTTTGCACCAGATGCCCCAGGTTGGGCGCTATTGTAAAATTCAGTTTCATATGGTAGTGAACAAGCATTCACAATAGGTAGAGCTAATTGGCATTTCGTATCAAATTTCAAGTTGAACCAAATGAAAAGCTCGTTGTCAAACTCCTTCATAACTCTTCATTGATATTAATAAGGTAGACAAATGTACGTGGCCTAAGTTTCACAAAAATTTGATTTATGTATACCTGTTAACGGTGTTTGCTTATTTTTCAATGGAACTAGTTATTGACAGATGTCAGTAATGGGTATAGATCAAATTTCAACTGATCGTTTGTTATCGGCAAATGTTTTTTATGTGCCTAAGAGATCTCCAGATATTCGAGTAGGTTCAGCTTTTTGCTTTTGTTACCTGAATGTAAAATTTCAGTTTTACAGAAGTCTAAGAAATGGTTTTCTTATATACAGGGAGCGGAAAAACTAGTTGTTGTTTTATTTTGGGGTAAAGATTTTTTATGTTCGTCTACTCTAATGTTGAATGAACGATCAGTTCGACCAGTGTAAAAGACAAGGCATTCACTACAATGTAATTTGTATATTCTGCTTTTTTCCCAATTTTAAACGATCTTTGGTTTTAAACAAAATTGACTCTAGATTTTTCTTATTTGTTTGTGAATTGGATAAAAAAGCGGTAATACTGTTAATTCCCACTACCTTCTTTTCTGTATATTCTGAATATTTGAAGAACTTAATCTCAAATCTGTATCTGTTGTTTTTTTTTTAGAGTGATAGAACTTTCGATAGGGATAACTGTGATTTGACAGAAGGTAGAAGACATCTTGTTTTGACATTTCTGTTCAGTAAGCATAGACAAATTATCATGGAAAGACTCACGCCGCAACAAAGTTTACAGATTGTTGAAATTTCTTTTCAAAATCAGTGTTCTATTCGCATGGAGCACTTCGTGAAATTTATGGTTTACATAATCGTCCATCAGAGCAGCTTATTCGTCGAACTATCAATAGATTTCGGACAACATTTTCTCTACTCGATGCAACAACAACAACAACAAAACAAGGAACTGTACGTCAGAACAAAATATCGCTGCTTTAAGTCATAGTGTTAACGATGATCCAGATTTGTCTATAAGTCGACGTTCACAACAAGCTGGACTCTGTGCATCCACCACATTGAAAATTTTGCGTGAAGATCTTAGTCTACACCCATACAAGATCCAACTGGTTCAAGAACTAAAGCCACTTGACCATAACAAGCGTCGTTTGTTTGCGGATTGGGCCCTATATCAGCTTGAAGTTGATCCACTTTTTTATCGTAGAATTGTGTTTAGTGATGAAGCTCATTTCTGGTAAACAAGCAAAATTGCCGTATATGGAGTGAAAACAATCCTCAAGAAGTTGTGCAGGTTCCATTGTATCCTGAAAAATGCTTTACACGCTGAAGGCATCATCGGTCCATATTTCTTTAAAAACGATGCTGGAGCTAATGTTGGTCGTTACACATCGATGATCAATGATTATTTGTTGCAAAATTTGAATGTTATCGACTCAGAAGTGTCGGAAATTAATTTCAAAACATAAATGTCCTAAAATTATCTTTCAATTAAAAAAAAATTTGGCTTCAATCTTAATTTAAATGTGTTTTATTTCAATTTAAAGTTATATCACCTCTATAAAAAAACACCCGATAGTTGTTAGTACCATACTCACCTGACGAAGTCATGTAGTCATGACGAAAAAATTGTTGTGAAATTGTACTTTTAATCATAAAAAATCTATATTCCAAAATGTTACTTTTTTATTTAAAATATTTCACATAGTTTTTATGTTTCACAATTTATATTTATAAATTGTGAAACATAAAAACTGTGTTAATTATTTTGAATAAAACTGTTATGTTTCACCTAGTGCTAACTCCATACTCCATTTATGTTATGTTACTTTTTTGGTAGCTACAAATGAAACTGATAATACATCATGTTTTCTGGAGATAAATTCAATCTAGAAAAGATTTTCACCTGACCGTGACATATTCATATTAGACTAACAAATATTCTTTTCCCTTCTTCAATAAATTTTATCTCGATGATGAATAAGAACCGAAACCATTCCAGGAATGTACATTACAAACAGGACTTGATGCAAAAATTACTCTAATAAATCATCGATTTATTCGATAGATGACAATAAAAATCACGATTAACCTTATGGCAGGCTTGAAGTCCATAAACATATCATGTTATGTACTGATGACGGGTTCCCACGTTATCATATATCATTACGCCTACATTTTCGATGATATAAGCTTCAAGGAAATAATTCCATTGCAGACTCGTTGATTTAAATATGAAACACCTAATATTCTACAAATGCATGCAAAATAATCAATACTGAATTAATATTATATTTAAAAACAGTTTTTCTCAAAAGCTTTTTAGAATCAAATTCTAAAAATATTTATTTAATTTAATTTTAAAAATTTTTGAATGAGAATTTTTTTGAAATTAAAATTTGTAGGAGGTTAAAAGTATAAATCTGTATGATATTTAAAATTTTGTGATAATCCTTCTATCAAGAAAAAACCTCTTTTCATTATTTTATTGTATAATAATAATTATATATTTTGGCTCACGCTTATTACATATTATAATTTGGTTTTAAAGGAACCCATAAAATACCTGGCAAATATTATGTTATTTCTGTGACGAACATAAAATATGTAGGATGTTTATAAGTTTATGATTGTTTCGGTCTTTACTTGACGGAAATTCATCTTGAAAATATGAATAAAAACAATATTCTAATTTCCGCTAATATTTTATTAACACTACGATCGTTACGTCATACCATGACTTCTTCAGGTGAGTATTACAAGATACTGAGTATACCATAAACAAGAACTTCATTTTATAGTACATGGATATAACAAAAATAGAAGGGGTGAAGAGAGTTTTACAATTCTTTTGGGAATCTGAAAAATGGTTCAAAAAAGATTCAACAAAGGGGAGTTACTTAATTCTGTTTGGTTATTCAATAATATTTTTCTTTTATGATATCTATTAATTTCTAAAGTTTCTAACAAGTTTAATCTAAAACTTTTGTTTTCTGAGTGTAAAATTTCAAAGTTACTATTAAAACTATGTCCTGTGTCTAGAAGGTGCTCTGCGTAGGTTTAATTTCCCTTTTTGTTACAATAACATTCTTCATGTTCCCTAAGTCTCGTCTGAAACGATATTCCTGTCTGACCAACATATACAAAATGGCAAGTACCGCAAGTTAACTTATAAACACCTGATTTCTTGTTCTTAGATGTTTTATCTTTATTATTTTTTATTAGTTTTTCTAGGGAGTTATTCGTTTTATAAGAAATTCTAAAATTGTGATTCTTCTTTAAATATCTAGCTACTTTTTCTGTTTTTGGTCCCAAGTATGTCAACGAAATGTATTTACTTTCAATTGGATCGTTATTTATGGGATATACTAATGTCAAAGCCAGCGTTAATTAAATTTTTGTGGAAAGATTCTCAATAATCGGGACATTGAAACCGTTGTTCAACGCAATCTGTTTGATAATGTTATATTCTTTGTCAAAATTCTCACGTGACATGGGTATGTTGGCTAATCTATATAACATGCTATTGTATGCTGCTAATTTTTGTGAGTATGGGTGGTTTGATGTGAAGTGAATTGTGCTATCTGTATGGGTTGGTTTCCGGTATATTGAAAAAACGTGTTTATTATTAATTTTTGTGATAGTTAAGTCTAAAAAGTTTATACTATTGTTTTTTTCCCATTCATAAGTGAATTGTATGGTTGGGAATAATTTTTTTATGAAATCCACAAACAAAGAAAATTGTCTATCAGTGCCATTGAATAAACATAGAACGTCGTCGACATATCTGTACCAATAAATGAAACATTTAAAATAAGGGCTATTTATTATTCTAGTTTCCAAGGAATCCATAAAAATTTCCACTAAACAGTATGGTTTGGTAAGATATTTCTCGTTAATTATTTGGGTTTTCTAAATATGAAGTTGAGCTGATGAGTTACCGTTGTAAAAATCCTAAATTGCTTTTTAAAGATGTTCTACTTTTTTTAGGAATTTAGGAATTTTTTTAAAGGGACAAATTTCGAGTAAGTTGTTTTTGAAGAAGTTCTTGAGGTTATGTCTTACATTTTTCGAAAGGAATTCAGTTCTCATAAAACAAGGAACGAAACAAAATTTATAAATTGAAAATTACTATGAAGAGGTATTCGCATATTACAGAATAATAGCTGGAATTATTTCACCAGAATCTCTACAGATTTCAATCTAAATAAATCTCATGAAAACATTTAGAATTAAATTCAAAAACATGTCCTGAATACACTGTATCACTTTATAGGCATATATATTATCATCACATGTGATGGAAATTAAGCAATAAAAAATCAAAAGAAATATAAAATAAAGAACGAATTATTTAGACATCATCTTATACATATGCATATTTCGATTTGATGTTAAAGAATCACAAGTTCAATCACCACAAAAGGTTCAACATATAATTCAAAAAGACCGTTTTTTATTTTCCTGTTTTAAAGAATATATAGCACATTCTCCAGTGAAAGAACCTGATAAATTCGGACCCAAAATCTTTTCAGTAAGCAGTTATTTGAATAAACAAAAGAATCATCCAAAAATATATGAAAATACCTTTTTTAACACAACACATTTCAGCAACAACTAAACAATTCTGGGATAAGCGGGGCCTATACGAAAATTAGGTTAAATCACAGAAATATACAATGAAAAAAGATCCGACTTAGACTGTGCATTAGATAAACGCCACGTAAATGTGATGTAATACAAAGAAATTTCTCAATTATTAAAATATTTTAATTGAAAATTACTATGAAGAAGTATTTGCATATTACAGAATAATAGCTGGAATTAATTCACCAGAAACTTTACAGATTTTAATCTAAACAAATCTTATGAAAACATTTAGAATTAAATTTCAAAACATGCTCGTGGCGATTATCTAATGCAGAGTCTAAGTAGTATCTTCTTTCATTGTATATTTCTGTGATATAACCTAATTTTCGTATAGGCCATGCTTATCCCAAAATTGGATAGTTGTTGCAGAAACGTCTTGTGATAAAAAAATATTTTCAAAACGATTATTTTATTCATTCGAATAACTCCTTACTGTAGAGATTTTGGGTCCGAATTTATCAGGTTCTTTCTCTGGAGAATGTGCTATGTATTCTTCAAAAAATGAAAATGAAGAAAGGCCTTTTTGAATTATATGTTGAACATTTTTTGGTGATGGAACTTGTGATTTTTTAACATCCAATCGAAACATATATATGTATAAGGTTGTCTAAATAATTTGTTCATTATTTTATATTTCTTTTGATTCTTTATTAGTTCATTTCCACCACATGTGATAATAATATATGTGTCTATAAAGTGATACAGTGTATTTAGAACATTCAGGATTCAGTATTTAGGATTTATCCAGATTAAAATCTGTAGATGTTCTGGTGAATTAATTCCATTAATTATTCAGTAACAAAATTTTGTACTCTTCAAGCTTTTATTTGATAATTTTCAATTGAAAATTTGTATATCTTTGATTTTCTTTCATTCCCCTTGATACTATGTAATAAGTATTGATTCTATGTGTCTACTTAATTGACACTGTGTTCTAAAGACATTTATTTAATTTAATTCTAAAAATTTTGTAATAATTTTTTTTTTAAATTAAAATTTGAAGGAAGTTAACAGAATAAATCTGTATGATATTTAAAGAAACTATTTGTAGTTCAAGAAAAGTCAAAGTGTAATTTTCTCTGTGTTTGACGAACCGAACACATCTAGGAGGAAAAAAGTTTGGGTATCCCGGTTTAATATCGGACAAATCCCCAACGTCCAACGGTAACATGTGCAGGATGTTCCATCGGAATATATCACCGTCCATCAGAAGATTTTCACATTATTTTGCAGCTCATAACGCGCTAGGGGCGCGTCGTGATTCGAGCGTCGCATGAATTATTAGGAAGAAGAAAAAACGACTCTGTATATCACGTTATTACAAGGACCGTTCAGGAAGCGATCCGAAAACGATCGTCTATTATTTTCGGTTGGGGACTGGTCAAATATATTGCACTTGACTTCTAGTCAAGGTTTTTTTCACTTCGTAGGTCCGAATATTTTTCATATTTTAAAAAATCCCTGGAAATGAAATTGCAGCAGAAAATTCCAGACATTTTCTTAAAAATACATAAGAAGGAAAAACAGAATTTAATCAGTATTTTAAGTTTTTAATCTTTGTGTCTTACTTAACGTTTAGTAGGTGTAAAACTGAATAAAGATATATACGGTTAAACAATTCTGAAATCAAATAGAGGTTCATACTTGATAGAAAGTATATGAAAGTATATTTAATTTCAAAAAATTATATTTAATATTATAACTTCAGGAATGAAATAAATGTCATATAAGTACTACTTATATCAAACGACATAGAAAATAAACATCCAAATCAGATAACAAAATCAAATAAATATAAATTGTTAACATAAATCCTATAAATCAAATATTTTGAGTACACAAAATTTTGTTTCTACTCATCCCTCTTATGAATATTAATTTAATTCCTAAAGTAATAATATTAAATATAATTTTTTGAAATTAAATATGTAGAAAGCTAACAGGATATATCTGTCAATATTAAAATATTTAAATCATTTTATATACCTTTTATCAGGTATAAAAATTATTATTATTATCAAACCACGCTTGACAACATTTCATAACAGAAGTTATATTTCTGTTCGTACGGTTAGCGATTTCGCGAAATGACCTCTCGTAGACCAATAATTCGACCTCTTTCAAATTCACTAAGCTGGCGATAAATTCCACGTACACGTGCTCTAGGCATTTCAACAACAACTAAACATTGACTTTGGATCTCCTCGAACAGCTGGTTTGTTTTAAAATTTAAAAAATTTGCGAAAAACGACTACTTATTTAAGTAACAAAAAATGTTTATATGAAAAGACCTTCACGATTTTTTTCTCCAAATTTTAATCATTTACTTCTTGCTATACTATCTATGTTCTACCAAACAAAAAACAATTAAAATTTAAACAGCTCCTTCTGGATGTTCCAGTTTCTTTGTCAGTTAGTATACATTCTGTCAAGAAAGTACCGGGAATTATCGATTTAAATCTGGCGGGGCAATGAGGCAGGTAAAATTTTTTTTTCCTAGGTTGGTACCACTGTCCTTAATTACTATGCCAAGCTTGAGCGGCATCTGTCAACTAGTGTGTTTGCAACAGCTGATTAAGTCAGTCGATGTCAGAGTGCGTGCCGATTTTTACTATGGGTGATTACGTTGAACAAAGAATTTGTTTAAAGTTTTGTGCTGCAAATGAATTTTCGTGTGCCGATGCATTGAAAATGTTGCAAAAGGCCTTTGGTGATAATGCTCTATCGAAAACTCGTGCATATCAGTGGTACAGAGCCTTCAAGGACGGTCGTGAAGTGGTCGCCCATCGACGGCTTCGATCGAAGATAACGTCGATAAAATTAAGGAAAGGGTGCTGGAAAACCGTCGTACCAGCTTGAGAGAGATAGCACATGATCTTAAGATATCCCACGAGTCCGCACGTACGATTTTGATTGATATTTTGGGCATGAGAAAGGTGGCCGCACGACTCGTACCGAAAGACCTGAATTTTCTTCAAAAATGTCATCGCGAACAGGTTGCTTCAGACATGCTGGATCGCTGTAATTCCGATTCTACATTCATGGAACGCATTATAACTGGTGATGAGACCTGGGTCTACGAGTACGATATGCAAACAAGCCAGCAATCATCGGAATGGGTGGCAAAAAATGAGCCGAAACCGAAAAAACCACGCCAAAGCCGCTCGAAAATGAAGGTGATGCTCATTGTTTTCTTCGATATCCGTGGCGTGGTGCACTACGAATTCGTTCCAGAGGGTCAGACGGTAAACAAGGAGTATTACCTAGGCGTTATGAAACGTTTGCGTGAGCGTATCCGTAAGAAGCGGCCAAATTTGTGGGCGAACAAGTCATGGATTTTGCATGACGATAACGCGCCTTCTCACCGAGCTACGATTGTGACTGACTTTCTCGCCAAAAACTCAACAAACGTGCTTCAGCAACCACCGTATTCGCCGGATTTGGCTCCCTGCGACTTTTTCCTCTTCCCAAAACTAAAATTGCCCCTTCGTGGCACCCGATTTGAGTCGATTGAAGCCATAAAACAAAATTCGGCGCGAGAGCTAAAGTCCATCCCGGAAAGCGCCTATAAAAAATGTTTCGATAATTGGAAGTGCCGTTGGCATAGATGTATTGGAGCAAATGGAGCCTATTTTGAAGGCGACCCAATAAATTTTGACGATTAAATGTAAAAATGTTGTTTTAATTGAAAATTCCCGGTACTTTCTTGACAGAGTAGTATGTCTATTAAATATAAACAGTGCTTGTAAGACATCAATTTAATTTTGAAACTTTTTGAAATAATTGTTTCAAATTAAAACAGATAAAATCTGTTTTGATATTAAAAAAGAAAAAAATTGGGTTGACAGCATGCAGTATCTCACTGAATAACTCGTATGTTTTTAAAATTTTTAACTTGTATCGCCATTGGAAAACCCTTCACTTAAGGCTGTGTAACACAACCGATCATAGAATATCCACAAAAAATCCCAAAGTCAATTTCCAGGTTCACAGAGCTATCGTTCGCTCCTCGTCCCCGACCGTGGATAATATGCGGATCAGAGCAGGCTTCTCAGAAGCGAGAGCGCCGCTGATAAAACCTCATAAGCCAAATGACTTGCTCAATTATGCTCACTCAAGCCAGACGACCACTGGTACTTATCGGCGTTGGATTTTTTCTTCTGCAGCTTCCACGGGCGTGCCCCGCGGAGGCAACGGCTTCTGTCCGTCGTTTGTTATTGCGATCGAAAGCTACGAGGCTACTGGAATTAGTCATTACGCCACCGGTAACAATGGAAAATCATTCAACGGTTTCAGAGCCGTTCAGAAAAACTGCCGGCCGAGATTAGACTTTAATGAGGAGTTATTTGAATAGAGATCGGAGGAGTGCGTGCTTGACGCGCATTAGCCGTTCTTCGGAAAGCTAGACGCGCATCGGTTTCAACCGATTCGTTTTTTTTTTCCGGTTATAGCAAGACTGAATACGGTGCAAAACGTTGTTGCAGAATGGATACGATGTTCATAAAGTATTCTAGATATGCCGTCAACAAACTGATGAGCAAAATCTGAAAACTTCTTCTTATTTCTCATGGGGGTTGTGTTGTGAAAGAAAGAAAACTACTTACAACTAATTACCCAACAATAATAATTTTTTCAGAAAGCAACAAATGGGAATAAATAGAAATAATAATGCGGACAATGAAAATACAGGGTGACAAGAAAAACCTCATTAACGTTATTAAACATAATAATCTAAACATTTGGTTATAACATATTTAAGCGGTTGCGAAGTGGCTTCCTTTGGCGGCGATACATAGCTTCAGAAGCTTCTTGAAATTTTCGGCAATAGCCGCAGCTCTTCGGGCGTTAATCGGTCCCATTCCCGGCTCTAAAATTGCACTACGTTTGTTTGCCATTCTAACACTCTGCAAAATAAAGTAATATCAAACTGAAAATTCACATATGAGTACAAGAAAATGTAGAGAATCTAGTAGAATAAAAATTATTTGGCTGCGCTAAAGCACTTTTGTTCCAGAACACATTCAAATTTGTTTCTTGTTACCCTGTATACACAACAATTACAATAACATGCATGACAGTAACACTGTAATACAATCCATATCATACATTAATAAAGATGTACTACAAGAGGAATGCTGTATAGTCTGTTCTGTATAGAAAGCAAGCCAGTTATTTTCGTTTCGTCTTTCTATTTCGCATTAAACAGTGTGGTGTCGCGACGCTTATTTTTGTTGAGTGTATACAGGTATACTGCTCTTAAAATTTCGATGTCCTAACTATTACAATTATCATCTGAAATGTTACATTTGTACAGATCTCTTTTTAGATACGTCAAAGTATTGATTATTGATGAAATCCGCATGATCAGTGTAGAATTGTTAGCCAAAATTGATTTACGCTTAAAACAAATTACTGCAAATCATAATGTTGATTTTGGCGGCATTGACGTCATTTTAATTGGTGATTTATGCCAGACGCCACCAGTAAGGGCAACATTGATATATAAACCTATCAAAACGACAATGGTTGGTCCACATTTATGGCGAAGTCTTAAATCTTTTGAACTAACGCAAGTCATGAGACAGGCTAATGCTGCATTTTCATTGATACATACAAAGATTGGCAATGGTGAAGTTTTGGAACAGTTTCAATTAGAAATTATCGAATCAAGATTTTTCAAAAAAGAAGAAACTCAACAATTAAGTCCTCATGGTGTTCGTTTATTTTATACTAATGTCGCTGTAGACAGTTACAATAATTCAATTTTGCAAGAAGCTCCAGATAAAGTCATCTCAATAGCAAAGGATATAATAACTGGATCTAAAAATCAAGAACAAGAAGCTTCTTTTAGATTACAACTACACGAAAAATCTGTCATCGATACTGGGGGATTACCTTACCAAATCACTTTTGTAAAAGGAAAGTATACCTTATCACAACAAACATCGATGTAAGTGATGGATTAGTTAATGGTGCCGTTGGTAAATTAATAAGCCTAGACTTCAATGAGGACAACGGAGTTTGCAGAGTTTGGCTCGAATTCTGTGGATCACCAAAGGTTGGGCAAAAAGCAAGAAAAATAGCAAAGTACATAATGCTGCTGTACCTATTGAATGGCGAACATCCAACATTACCATGACAAGGAATAAAGCAGTTACTGTTAAACGTAAACACTTTCCCATAATTTCTGCTTGTGCTATGACTATTCATAAGTCACAAGGTGGAATATTTGATCAAATTGTTTACGAGTATGACAAAATACATCCACAACAACTTGTTTATGTTGCTCTCTCTCGTGTAATAAGCATCGAAGGTTTATTTATCGTTACATTTGATGATGATGAAACTAAATTTCGATTTCATCATAATCGAGAATAAGCTTCATCAACAATATCTCTAGTACGAAAGTTTCAGAGATTGTCATTAAATAAGCTTGAAACGAAGGCAAAATCAGTCATTGATTTCATTACTAGAGATAAAGGCATTTCATTGTGTACGTTCAACGTCCAAAGCCTTCGTAAACATTCAGTTGATTTAATCGACTCGGTTACAGAAAAAACGAACATTTTGTTATTATCAGAGACATAGTTGGACAATCAAGAAGAATGTGATATACCGGATTTTAATTGTATCACTTCAAATGCGATTTTGTTCGTTCAGGTGGAGTTGCGATTTTATCAAAACACAAATGATACGACCGATCTTGTAACACCAAATATGTCGGTCATTATGAACAATATTCAGGACTGGCACGTAAGACGTACAAATATTGCAGATTTATGTGCAGCAGAGTGTGTAATGGAAAACGGCGTTACTTTAATCATGGCAGTCATATATGTCTCACCAAATAACAAATTAATAGATATTCAGGAGTTCATTCATCGAGCACTGCTAGAGCTATTCTAAAGATGTATCTCAAACGCTTAGCAAATACAACAAAAATTTAGATAAACGTCCACACATTTTGGCCGGTGATTTTTAACATCTACTTCAGTAATGAAAAATCAAAACCATTGCTACAGTTTCTAGAGGAAGAATTTGATTTAAGAATAAACAATAACCCAGCAGAGTCAACAACAAAATATAATACTACCATCGATGCAGTTTTTTCAAGACATTTAAATAGAATAGAATACCAAACATATGTTTCCTACTTCAGTTACCACATGCCAATTATTACTAAAATTGAGCTAAGTTCATATTACATTATATTTGTTAACAATAAAAAAAATATTATTATAACTTTAAAAAATAAAATTTTATTACAATTCCTTCACAAATGAATCGAATTCCATCCGGGTGTCCCCTGACACCTCTCAATTTTTTTTTCAATATCGAAATGAAACATCTTATTGGAAAACCCTTCATGTTTTCAGATGTCTTTAAGTACTGAGAGACCTTTTTCATCCGTTCTAATTCCAACTGAAGATTGTACTCAATTAAACGCGAAATTATATTACAGAGTTCATTCATTTTCCTATAGCTTAAAAATAACTGCACTATTTCCACTTATCTTATATTTTGGCATATGTATTTGTCGTTTGTGAAGAAATCTTCAGTTTTCCTGCAATTAACTTCGATTCATTTCAAGATTCGAATGGCCACTTTGTATAATAATCTAATTCCGCAAATGTGAAGATTAATTGTAGGCCTGAACTCGCCAATTTCGCTTCGCTTCCATCAACTCACAGTAGAATCTAATACCATCCAATTGTCACGCCAGTTTACATCGCGTCTTCCTCATGATTCCACCAGAAACGCTCCTGGATTGACTCATTATCCAATCATACATCAATTAGGCCATTACAGCGCTCGTTCTTACCGACCGCTGCACCCCCGGCACCCCTCGACAGATTTATAGCCCCGTTTCCTGCCTGCTTTCGTCCTCCGACCGTATCAAATAATTTTTATATTTGTATGCCGGCGAATTTTCGCGGAGTCTGCAAGACACGTAGGACTCCGTCAATTCGAAACGCATTAGATATTATCATTTTTCAAATCGCGGACGGCTTCTTACTTTTTCCCGAGCGTCGGATAGCGTTCGCTCCGTTTTGGCTGGGGGTAAAGAAAGACAGATGGTGCTGCGTGTTGTATGTCGCTAGAGAGGGGCGTTCTGACTTTCCTTGGGCCGTAGGGGCTCTGGGACCGGAAGGAAATGGAGATTCGGGGAGATCTGTTATTTCGCGATGTTGCTTTGTAGGGTGGTGTTTGTCGGGGGTTTTCGACCTTGGTGGGGGTTCTGATGGTCCGATAACGAAGTAAAAGAAGCTTCTTTTTTGAATGAAATAACTGCTTTCGTTACCTTAATTGGGAAATGACAGATACAGTCTGGTCTCGTTAATATGAACACACAAAAATCTGACTCTTTCTCTAAAATTGGTGAAAATTCGAAAGAGATACTAAAGAAAGTGGTGATTTTTCAATTGATAGAAGGTTTTTCCTATACCTTAAATATCATAAATAGAGGTTAATACTTGATAAAAGGTACTGTATATAAAATTATTTAAATCTTTTAATATTAGCCTTCTACATATTTAATTTCAAAAAATTATATTTAATAATTATAACTTCAGGAATTAAATTAAAATAATGTCATATAAGTACCACTTATAACAAATGACATATAAAATAAACATTCATTATAAGATATCCAAATGATATAACAAAATCCAATAAATAAAAATCGTTAACCAAATCTTATAACTTAAATATTTTGAATAGACAAAATTTTGTTTCTGCTGATCAATTTTATGAAAACAAATATCTTTCAAAAATGTTTAACATAATCCTAAGAATTTCATCATAAAACTACCTTACTTAGAATATTCAATATTATTGTTAAACATTTTGGAAAGATATTTGTTTTCATAAGATTGATCAGCAGAAACAAAATTTTGTCTATTCAAAATATTTGATTTATAAGATTTGGTTAACAATTTGTATTTATTGGATTTTGGTATATCATTTGAATGTCTTATAATGAATGTTTATTTTATATGTCATTTGATATAAGTGGTACTTATATGACATTATTTTAATTTAATTCCTGAAGTTATAATTATTAAATATAATTTTTTGAAATTAAATATGTAGAAGGCTAATATTAAAATATTTAAATCATCTTAAATATCAAACAGAGAAAAAATGATAGATATTTTTACTGGTTGTTTTTAGTTTGCTGGCATGAAAATGGACTGAATATTATCGGCGAGAATCTCAAATCGACTTTTTGAAGATGAGCTAGATATTTTCGAAGAATTTCTAAAGTTTATGTTGGGCGTTTTAAGAGTGTAAGTTTGTTTTTCGTAATACTGGTATGAAACAGTTTCATCTCACTAAATGTTTGTTGAGTAAGTTCGATCAATATTCTATATTTTCTTTGGGTTCTTTTATCTTCTTTTGATGCTGTGTAATGACTCTTCTTTCTATCTATACTGAAAAAGAAACATAATTTCTGAGGCTCAATTTAATTTTGAAAGGTTTTTTAGATTATAATATTAAAATTTGTAGCTAGGTATTACAGAATTACTCTATTTGATATTTAAGCAATAGAGATACTGATCATTATCATACAGGGTGTACAATAGGTGTAACAAACTGATAGGGTAGAGAATAAATACAAATTTCCTGCAAGAATGGGTAATAACTTGGAGAAAGAACAGGTTTTTTTTATAATTCCAAAATGTGACTCAAAACAGCTACAGTGAAATTTGGAACTTTTTCAATAGCGTCGATGAAGAGTGTGTCGTGTATGTATAATTGCGTGCACTGGATAGCGCTAGTGTATGATAAATACATTTGTGTTGCTGTGCAGGGCGAATAAGCGTGCGTGGTAGATTTATAGTCGTTGGACATTACATGGCACGAACGAGAAACCAACAAGTTTCACAAATTGGGAATAAAATTTCTTGCTTGAATAGGCTCGTAAGACCATTTCGTGTATGTATATTTTCATGCGCTGTATGGCGCTAATGTATGATAAATACATTCGTGTTGCTGTGCAGAGCGAAAATAGGTGCGTAGTAGATTTATAATTGTTGCATATTACGGGTCACCTACGAGAAATCAACATGTTCGAATCTTGCGCATGTATGCTTCTTATGTCCCAGCGATCAACATAACCTAATCGGGCTTGTTTGAGTTTTTAAATTGTTATACGGATGTATGTTGCACTGTCTCGATTCGTTGAAATTTGTAAAACCATAGCTAATAATCCTCATTTATGTTATACGGTACAGATCAGCCGAATTAATATATTCGAATATAAGTATACTCGTTATTTGCCTCTCGGCGTGTCAGGATCTGACTTGGGCATGAGGAAAGTTTTCTGCAGCCGTAACGTCAGAAAAAATCGGGAATACAGTTCTTGAATAGGCTCGCAAGACTACGTTGTATATTTTTGTGCGCTGTATGGCGAACGTAGGTGCGTTGCAGATTTGTGTTTGTTGCACGTTATAGAGCACTCATGAGAGATCAACGGGCATTTTTCGCGTCAGATACCACCAAGATGGCAAAAAGTGGTGTCTATGGACACACAATACTTGGAACTTTGAAAAGATATCCAATTTTTTACGATAAAACTTCAGTTTTCGACGAAAACCGCACGAAATCATTGATAGTCGTAATATTTCCTGTATTAATAATTTTGTTTGTTTTGGATAATATTTAATAGAGTCATAAAGTTCTACAAAGTCTCAGTGTATCGGTGATAATGACAAGAAAAACAAACGTACTCCCAGATTCATGAAATACTCGTAAGCATAAATAAAAGCCGTTTAATGAGTCGGTTTCGAGATTAACCGATTAATCGATTATAATTTCATTGATGCGTCGTAAGATAAAAAGTGCGTTATCCTTTCTCTCTCTCGCAATTTCCACGGTGTAAAGAACCTTTTCCAGGTTCAATAACTCTATTATCGAAAGTAAATCAGATGCGGAGTCCTTGGCAATTAACGGCGACCGGCTCTCACCGGGACAAGTTCCTAGTTGCAAGTTCAAGTACCACGGCAGTCCGGTCTTGACCGGAAGGCGATTTTTACCGAATCCCCCTGTAACGTACCCAATAATTTACCTAATATGTCGGTAATGAGGTGTTAGTGGCTTCGGGTCGTATTTCACGGGAGATCTGTCGGTAATAATGCTTAATAATCGGCCTAGCGGTTTTCGCGCTAGCGTTTTGCATGAATAAATGGACGTAATTTAATACAATATTTATTACTCATCAATTATGCCGAGTGGTAAGTGCTGGGTGGTTGGGAGACGTGTGTGTAGGGGTTCACGCTGATTGCGTGTTTGAAGATTGTCAGTTGGAAATTTGTATGTTTGATGGATTCGATCCTTACTTGATGGAAATTCATTTTCAACGATAAGTGAATATAATTCAATTTCCACAAACTTTTTATTGATGAACGAGTTTCTGTTGCGTTGTTTCTCCACTATGTTCTACATTTGAACTGAAACTGTGTGAAAACTTACATAGGTTCCTATACAGGCTGTACGAGAAGTCGACGTCAAGCCGGAATCAGGTTAAGTCATAATAGTCATCAGAAAAATATAAAAGGAACTCCAAGTCCTGTATTTCTCAAATTATATTGCACTTTCTTTTATTCAATAAAATGCACACCCTGTGATGATTTTTGGACTCCTGTTGCTACAATATTTTACTTTTTTCAAATTTCATTATAATTTTTCTATGGTATCCCGAATAGTGCTTCTGTAACCTGTAATCTTCAATTCTGATTCAATTGCTACAGCTTGGAAAATCATCGGTATTATTTAACGCAAAGGACCCTACTCCAAACATACACAAAATAGGAGTTTATAACTTATCTTGTTCTACGTGCAGTAATAAATATATAGGACAAACAGGACGTTCCTTCAAGACGAGGTTCAACGAACATAAAATGAGTTTCATGAAAAATAAACAAAATTCTACTTTAACCACTCATTGTCTAGAAAACGGTCATTCCTTTCCCACAATAGATAATCTTAAAATTTTACATGTATAATCAAAAGGGAAGAAACTCGGTTATCTAGAATCTGTTGAAATTTTCAAATTAGTTCACAATAACAATAATGTAAAAAAAATGAATGACTGTACGGAGCTATGTAAATCGAAAATATTTGAGATATTTAAAAAGTAACATCTGTTTAAAACTTTTTTCAACGAACATAAAATGAATTTAATAAAAAGTAAACAAAAATTCAACTTTTGCCACTCATTCTTCAAAAAACAGTAATTCCTTTCGACAAAAAAAAATCTTAAGAAAATTTTACATGTAGATTCAAAAGAAAAGAAACTTGATTATTGAAATTCTCAATAATAAACTGATTTCGTAAAAAATCTAAATAAATTTCAGCATTTAGAACCTCTTGCAACTCAAAAGGTCCTATGACTCTTTCGTTCGAAATTCCTCATATTCATTTTAAAACGATATCGAGATCTTGTCTCATCAAATGAGGATATTCTACGTGTCACTCGTTTAAATTGTGCAGGTTCATGTAACCATCTTTTTTAAATGTTGATTCATCCGACCACAAAATTTTTTCTACGAATTGTGGGTCTTCCCGGTTCTTTTGTAGCTTGGTTTGGCAAAACGCAATCGGAGGTTCATAATCTCGAGGTAACAGAGCTTGTACTCGTTGTACATGATATGTTTTTTCAATAGTCGGTGAACTGTACTTTTGGGCACTCTTGTGCTTCGCTGAATTTCACGTAGCGAAGTACTTGGAGCTTCCTCAACTGCTTGAAGCACAATATCGTCTTAAGGTAAGGAAATACTTCCGTCAACATGCACTTTGTTTGAAAGTCGACCTGCTGTCAAGAATAGATGGTGCACATTCGTAAAAACTCGATCACACTAGCGTTACATCTGCATTCTCCATAAATAAAGTGCATGTTGGCATATTTCTGTGTGGTATACACAAACATGATGGCAATACACAATCACAGTTTAGTCCAGGTGAAATCGTCGTAAAGAGATCAAAACTATCCAAATCACAAGTAAACAAATCTAATAAACGAAGCCAAAAGTCGTTAGTACACAAATAACACGATCAAATAAGGAAAGATGCGCAGTAGTCCAAGGAGCGTAGTGTACTGATCTGTATTGCGTTTACGTGTGCCAATACCAAATAGAGGCGTCACTATCTGTCTCACTCACACTTTATTGAAGAACTCACCCCATCACATTCAAACCAGATTCTTAAAGTATTGGATGCACTAGAATCATTTTTAGAAAGTTCGAAGAAATTGTTCGAAACTGTGTTTCTTTAAGAGAGATCGTTTTTTTGACCGATCTAAGAAATAATGTAGTAAGTGTTATACCATTTTAGAATCCCTAATAAATGCGCTAACTTTTAAAGTAATTTGCCATACTGAAGTAGTATAGTTGTTTTTTCAGTATAGTCAGTTAAAGTTGTGCGAAATATTAATTTTGAATACTTGGTTCGGCAAAACGTGCATTATTTTCCAAGCTGTTGTAATTGGCTTAAAATTGAAGGTCACAGATTACAGAAGCACTATTCGGGATAACTCAGGAAAAACAAAAATTTGAAGAAAGTGAAAAATTGTAGTTACAGGAGTTCAAAAATGATCACAGGGTGTGCATTTTCTCGAATAATAAAAAATTTAATATAATTTGAAGAGTACACGACTTTGATTTTTTGAAATATTTTTCTGATGACTATGACTCAGCCTGTTACCCGATTCCGGCTTGACGTCTACTTCTGGGACATCCTATATATGTATTGATAGATATTACAGCAGATTTCGTATTCGTTATTGAAATTATGTTCACATTTTATCAGACGGTGGGCATATGTTGAATGTGTGGACTTTGTAGTGTAACTTTTATGAAGTTCGTGAATCTCTTCTTAAATGATGTGTCAGTCTGACCAATTTTGATGAACCCAGTAATAACATTCAATTAAATTAAGCACACTGTTTTGAAAACCAGAAAAAAGTGGAAATTAGGTGGAAAGATTACACCAATCTCAGTAAAAACAAACGAATACCTCTGATATCTCGATTACGGTCAATCGACATCACATTCTTGGAAATAAAGATACCCAGAGCGTTGATACCCTTAGGGTATATTTCGACCACAGGGAAACTGTGTCATTCAAACAGCCATTCATGAAACGAAGGATGTGATTTCGTTTCATGAGTTGAAATGATTATTTATCACGACATGTGTGTGGAGAGTACAAAATTGGGGTTATGATATTCCGTATTACCTACATTTATCAAGGTTCGTTGGGCAGGATAATACAGTGTCTCAGAAAAGGCTAATTCTCCTTGAAATTTCTTACATTCAAATTATAATATGACTGTTTTGAAGCGACGTAAGATGAACGTGTCCAACTACTAACTGAACAGCATTCATAAAACTAAGCTCTTTCACAGAAAAATTTCGAGGATAAGATACTATCATACATTCAATATCTGAAAATTGCCATTCGCATATGTGAAAATACAAATTATAAATTAATATTCATCTCTTTTCCGCTAAAAACAAAATTGGTTGGTATAACATCCTCTACTCGTAGTTATTTCACACAGGAAAATTTCAACAAAAACTTGTTTCACCGCTTCACATCGATTCATCCAGTATAACCCCATTTCCAGCTGAGTAACTTCTGGTATTTTTTCTCCATTAATAGGATAATATCTAAAATTAATTATACAAATGGATGACTGTTTTTTGTCAATGTCGTCTCACTTTTTACTAAGCCGAAGCGCACTAGATTAATTAGGGCAATTCTTATTTACGTCATCTACTCCCTCTATGCTTGGTAGGCCTGTGAAAAGAGCCATAAGTTTTAATCAATTAACGTGGCATTATGTTCTGTGTAACTTGGATTTGGTGTATGAGGAACTTAATGGAGTTTTCGTTTCATCGATAAAGTGAACAATAGATGGAAATTCTGGTGCATGTTGATGTATTAAGTTTATTAGTTCGAAGAACTTAAACGTTTTTCGTGGATATTATTGCTTCTCTTTCAAGAAAATTGAAAAATTATTTCAGGCAGAAGATAATACTCCTAATTTGGACTGTAATTCAAAAACAACTTGCTCAAAGTAAGTTCCTTAAAAAAAATTCCTAAAACATGCAGAACATTTTCAAAAAGCAATTTAGATGATGATGAAGAAGATGACGATGATGATGATGATGATCGATATATCTGCTCGTTTCTAACGCAGAATAAAGTTTCCTCATGCTCAAATCAGGGCATAATTTTCTATAATGCTCATAATTAGCATTAGCACTTCTGATTAATGATTTTTGGTAAAGATCAGCCGAATTCATTTATTTCAGTATTAGGCAATACTTCATTTTATATAATTTCTTGTTAATAAAAGCCTTTAATAGTAAGACTCATTTCACTTTAAAATTGTTTATATTTAATGTAATAATCGAGTCAATATCAATTGTCATATAATATTCAGGATAATAAGGGTTTGCGCAGATGCTTTTAATTTCCTTTTTTGTTACAGGTTGAAGATGGGCTGACTTTGTGGTTTGAATCTGCTCTATGCTTATGCATAAAGTTAGATCACAACCATGCGGTCAGAATCAGTTCCCAATTTATTCTCACGGATGGAACATGTGAGTATAAAAATTCATTAAGTTTATCCAGCTGATAACAGTAAACTTTCGCAATAATTGTTGTGTTATCCGGTAAAAGCTCAAAAAACGATTTCTTTAAAATTCCACCAAACAGACAGACCGCATCACCTTTGTTTAATGGATGATGGATTTCGATTTAATGTGTTGTTCTTCGCCGATTTGCATTAACTAATGCCTTTATCGTGTCTTTTTAAGATTCAATCGGCCTTCTGGAACGTGGTGCATCTTCGATATCAAAACTGCCGGATCGAAATTTTGCAAAGTAGTTCTGGCACTGACCTACTGTCAATGCGTCTTCTCCATAAATATGGGTTAATTTTTTTCTGGCTTGACCAGCATTTTTACCTTTTCTATAGTGAGAAAGTCAAATTTGACGAAAATACTGCTTCTTGGTCTCCAAGCGGCTTAAGTGTAAAGTTGACTTCGAAAAAATACAGTTAAATCCTCGGGAAAGAACGAAATTACTTTCCGAACAACCTTATAGATTTTTAAGGGCGCAATTTCTTTCGAGAGTTGGTAATACAGTTTTCTCCAGTTGAATTTGTTTCACGCACCAGTCGCTACGAAGAAAGCGCCAAACTTGCTTCGCGTTTTGATACGGCAGTGCCCCATCCGTTCAGTTATCAGTAATCTGTGCTTCCAAGCGTATTTCTGAAGCCTCCTGATTTGAGAAAGTGGCAAAACCGTGCCAGGCTGCACCGATGCAACCCAACTTATCGGGGCAATAAACCCCCCGCGACCCTGCCAAATCGAACGCAGAAGTGTTAAACAAGATCGCGGCTAGACTGCACCCGGGGGTCCTCTTACGGAGCCCCCATATAAAGCCACTCGGATGGAAGTTTACCATGTTTTATACAACACGGCCAACTTATATAGTGGTCGTGAATCAGCGAGGACTTTCGAACTATTGTCTGTCCCTCAACGCTTTGTCGAGGTCTGCGTTTACGACCGTCCCAAAGTTGGATGTTGTGTTGTCTGTAGTTGTTGGACAGGCGTTTAGCCGACTTCATCTCATTCAATTTATTGTCTCGTTTCGAAGTTTTCGTGTTGTTAGGATGCGATTTGTCGGGACCCGCAGTGATGTTTTGATTCCGGTCGGTGAGCTCTTTTGTGGTTTTGGACGTCATCATTTTCTGCGATACGCTCGAGGGTATCGAAACTTTTGGTGTATCGAAAAAGCCCTTATTAAGTAATCACCAGGTTGGGGGGAAAACTCCATTATTTTTACGTGAACTTCAGTACTTAATTTAACATGTTTCGGAGCATATGATTTGGGTAGAATATACACATCGTCAAAGGTCTTGCATTCCTCAAATTTAAGGGCAAGAAGATCTTTAAGAGTACCTCGGCATCACCTGAACATAGAGCCATCCGTCGGAAATAGACAGAACACCTCCAAGACTGGCTTCACAATGGCGCAACGTACTTTTTTCGGACGAGTCACGATTCGGTTTACAAAGTGATAGTCAAATATAATAATAATAATAATAATAATATGGTTTATTCACCATTAAGTTTACATTGATAGCTTTTGACAAAAAAGTAATGTACATACTGGAAAACTGAACAAAATAATAAGCCAATACAACACAAAAAAAAGACTGTTGCTGAATAAACATAGATTTCCTCCAAAAACCGAAGGTTGTACGGAGGATAAATCTCTTCTCAATATATGCATCTGTTTTGTGACCATGGCATTGAAGCAGTTTTATGAGCAAGGTACGACTTTAGACGTTGGACATCGCTATCTCTGATTGATCATGTCTGCTACTTTAGCTCCACCAATTTGTCCCAAATAGTTTTTAATATACTTGCTGAATAATTTGCAGGAGTTTAGTGAATAAAATTTAGTTCTCAGTTCACCCTCCAGCAAGTTGAAAATACGTGGCATGGTGTAAGTGTGAAATGATAATAATGTTTATTCACATCAGAAAGATACAGTACAATGAATGATAGTCTCAAAGTAACGCAATTTGTGTATAAACGAATAATCACTGAAGTTGTAAGAGCAACTTGTGCGTGATGAAAAAAATAATGAATATATACACATACATATATATATATATATATATATATATATATATATATATATATATATATATATATATATGTATATATATACTACTCTGTCAAGAAAGTACCGGGAATTTTCAATTAAAACAACATTTTTACATTTAATCGTCAAAATTTATTGGGTCGCCTTCAAAATAGGCTCCATTTGCTCCAATACATCTATGCCAACGGCACTTCCAATTATCGAAACATTTTTTATAGGCGCTTTCCGGGATGGACTTTAGCTCTCGCGCCGAATTTTGTTTTATGGCTTCAATCGACTCAAAACGGGTGCCACGAAGGGGCAATTTTAGTTTTGGGAAGGGGAAAAAGTCGCAGGGAGCCAAATCCGGCGAATACGGTGGTTGCTGAAGCACGTTTGTTGAGTTTTTGGCGAGAAAGTCAGTCACAACCGTAGCTCGGTGAGAAGGCGCGTTATCGTGCTGCAAAATCCATGTGTTGTTCGCCCACAAATTTGGCCGCTTCTTACGGATACGCTCACGCAAACGTTTCATAACGCCTAGGTAATACTCCTTGTTTACCGT